>CM055269.1:63948328-65148328 GCA_029237695.1 Conchocele bisecta
GATCAAGCAGGATCAGAAACAGAAACTAGAAATGGACGCTTGTCGACAAGCGCATGTGTATCCCCCTCCCCAGATACACAAGTAGTTTGAAAAAAGGGTGTTCGAGTTATGCTCCGGAGACAAAATCAGTGACGGAAAAACAAAGGTAGATAACTAAAGAATTAGTGATTGCAAGAGTTGTCATTCTTGCGGGACACACCTTTAGGGTCGTGGTCTATGCAGGTGTGAAGTTTCATGAAAATATTCCAAAGGGTGTTCGAGTTATGCTCCAGACACGAAATCAGTGCACGAAACAACAAAGGGAGATAACTAAGAAATTAACGACGCAAGAGTTGTCATTCTTACGTGCGACACACCTTTGGGTCGTCTTCTATGCATGTGTGAAGTTTTTAATAAACTAGAAAATGTGTTCATAGAACACGGATGTCCCACATATCGCTTTGATAATAAATGAGGCCAAATTGCAAGTCAACATTTTCTTTTACCTGAGCGTTAAAGTTTTTGAAGCACCAATTATGTGACCTTCACCCTGGGCTTGGCGGGGGCAGGACAAACGTGTATTTGGCACAGGGCGGTAGAGGACCATTAGAGCAATGCATATATGAAATATGAAGCTGATCCGTGAAAGAAAACAGAAATTATAAGATATTTACCCGAGCATTAAAGTTTTTGAAGCACTAAGTATATGATGTTAACCCTGGGCTTGGCGGGGGCGGGACGAACGTGGATTTGGCACAGGGCGGTAGAGGACCATTAGAGCAACGCATATATGAAATATGAAGTTGATCCGTGAATGGAAAGAAAAATTATAAGATATTTACCTGAGCATTAAAGTTTTTGAAGCACCAAGTATGTGACCTTGACCCTGGGATTGGCGGGGGCAGGACGAACGTGGATTTGGCACAGGGCGGTAGAGGACCATTAGAGCAATGCGTATATGAAATATGAAGATGATCCATGAAAGAAAACAGAAATTATAAGATATTTACCCGGGGGTTAAAGTTTTTGAAGCACTAAGTATGTGACCTTGACCCTGGGCTTGGCGGGGGCAGGACGAACGTGGATTTGGCACAGGGCGGTAGACGACCATTAGAGCAACGCGTATATGAAATATGAAGTTGATCCGTGAATGGAAATAAAAATTATAAGATATTTACCTGAGCGTTAAAGTTTTTGAAGCACCAAGTATGTGACCTTGACCCTGGGATTGGTGGGGCAGGACGAACGTGGATTTGGCACAGGGCGGTAGAGGACCATTAGAGCAATGCGTATGAAATATGAAGATGATCCATGATCCATGAAAGAAAACAGAAAGTACAAGATATTTCCCCAACCCAAGTTGTTGTTGTTTTTGAAGCACTAAGTATGTGACCTTGACCCTGGGCTTGACGGGGGCAGAACGAACGTGGATTTGGCACAGGGCGGTAGAGGACCATTAGAGCAATGCGTATATGCGTGTTCGAGTTATGCTTTGGATACAAAATCAGAGCACGAAACAACAAAGGGAGATAAGTAAACAAGAATTCCGCGGAATCAGATGCCTCGCCTTGTCCCGCCTTGACCTCGAGCCTGGGCCCGAAAGCAATTTTCACTGGCCCGAACATATACAATTATTGACTAGTGAACCATAGAATATCAGATTATATTCTATGGCTCACTAGTCAATAATTGTTTTATTATATGATAATAGTCTGTATATAGCACTTACGACCTTATGCTACTAGACAAAAATTGAAAAAGAATTTGAAAAAAAAAATGAAAAAAAAAAATGGAAAAAAATTTAAAAATTAAAAATAATAATGCTTGCTACTGGAGCCCAGAATTTTTTTTAATAGTCCTATATTTATCTACATATATCTGCACAGGTCCACATAATGCCACAATATTTTTCAACACAGTTTACGGAAATGTAATATAATCATTTACCTGTATAAATTACCTGTAAGTGGTCAGTGGTCAGTTGCACATGCTAGCACATGTACAGGTGAATAGTCTGTATATAGCACTTACGACCTTCTGCTACTGGACAAAAATTGAAAAATAATTTGAAAAAAAAAATGAAAAAAAAAAAAATGGAAAAAAAAGTTTAAAAATAATAATGCTTGCTACTGGAGCCCAGATTTTTTTTTCTAGTCCAAATTGAAATTAATAATTTGAAAAAAAAAATGAAAAAAAATGAAAAAAAAAAAAAAAATGACAAAAAAAAGTTTAAAAATAATAATGCTTGCTATTGGAGACCAGATTTTTTTTTAATAGTCCTATATTTACTACATATATCTGCAGAGGTCCACATAATGCCACAATATTTTCAACACAGTACCCAATGTAGTGATTTACCTGTATAAATTACCTGGTCAGCAGTGGTCAAGCATGGTCAAGCAGTGGACATCTGCACATGCTAGCCCATGCTTAGCACATGGTTCTCCCAGTTTCTATTGTTCTCTCTACAGGTAAGGTGTACAGAGCACACGAGAAAAGGTATACAGAGCAGACGAGGAAACAGGTCTTCATGCATTATTGTCCAGTTTGTAGAGTGCGCAAAACAAAAAAGGGAGATAACTGAAAAATTAGCTACGCAAGAGTTGTCATTCTTGTGCGCGACACACCTCCGGTCGTGGTCTATGCATGTGTGAAGTTTCATGAAAATATTCCAAAGGGTGGTCGAGTTATGCTCCGGACAGGAAATCAGTGAGCGAAAACAAAAAAGGGAGATAACTCAAAAATTAGCTATGCAAGAGTTGTCATTCTTGTGCACGACACACCTTCGGTTCGTGGTCTAATTGAATGTATCATAAAAATATTCCAAAGGGTGGTCGAGTTATGGTCAATCAGTGCGCGAAACAAAAAAGGGAGATAACTCAAAAATTAGCTATGCAAGAGTTGTCATTCTTGTGCGCGACACACCTTCGGGTCGTGGTCTATGCATGTGTGAAGTTTCATGAAAATATTCGAAAGGGTGGTGGAGTTATGCTCCGGACACGAAATCAGTGCGAGAAACAAAAAAGGGAGATAACTCAAAAATTAGCTATGCAAGAGTTGTCATTCTTGTGCGCGACACACCTTCGGGTCGTGGTCTATGCATGTGTGAAGTTTCATGAAAATATTCCAAAGGGTGTTCGAGTTATGCTCCGGACAAGAAGTGTCTACGGCGGACGCGGACCGCGGACGCGGACGCGGCGCGCTGTCAAATCCATAGTATCCCCCGACGGTAGTCTGGGGGATACAATTATAAGCCATTTACCCGAGCGTTACGGTTTCGGGACGTACGTACGGACGCCGGTAACACTATATGCTCCCCTCACCATTCGGTGGGGGGGGGGGGGGCATAACAAAAAACCTTTGTGAAATGGGTCCCTGGATACAACGCTTGCAGGTTTGTATGTACGGCTGTGGAGTTGACAATGTGTTGTCAATTTCACATTTGTTCTTATTTTCAACAACACAATTTGATCACACAGAATAAATAGTTAAAAGTGCAGTTGAAACTCGTTTTTGACTGCAACAAAGAAATCATGTAAAATTAAAATATGCAAACAAGTCTTCCTATGCATTCAAAGGGTGGACCAAATCTTCAACCTCACATTGTTCCCTCTAAAGTTCTCAACAGACCAGTTTGGCAGCACATAGCACAACGGTAGTGGTTCCTCCTTATAGGAATCACGATTTGCCTGGTTTGGCTCTCGGGTACGTTTTTATCTTCGGCTCTTTCGTTACCTGGGAGTTGAATTGGGTTATTGCCAATTATAAAAGTAGTAAGATTATTACTAATCCTACTGCTTTTGGGAGGGGCCAAGTGATTCTGGTGTGGCGAGGACCTGGCATCAGATCAGGATTATTCTGATTTCAGGGCTGAATATATAGTTTGTAAATATTCAGTTCTGATTTTGGGATTTTCCCTCCATTTGTACATGTACTTGCACAGATAATATATGGGATTTAGTACTAAACCCATTGACCCGGCCTGAAATGACCTTAGCTGTTGATAGGCCTTTAAACCCCAACATAGTGATACATAATATAATGGTTGTTTAACAGCCTACCAATACAAGTCTCATTTCAGGTAATGAACCAGCTCTTAAGAATCGATAAAACATACTGCAGTCAACAGTATTTGTGTCCATCATTATAAAGATTGAACTATCATCTGTTCCACATTTTCCTGCAGACCTACTTTTGGCCTTAAACAGTAAAATACATGTATTATATATTCAAATGTTTGTACTTGTCACAGCCAAAGTTAAATTCCCCAAATTCGTTGCAATCCTCCTACACTGCTGGTACACACAAAATTGATGTAAATTATTATAATAAAATATGTTTATACCAAATTCTCCAAAGAAAATTTATTTTTCACAATAAGAAGGTAATTACCCTTCATAAATATACATTTAATGTTGGCAATATTTTAATGTTAATTTGTCGAAAGTAGTTTGGCAGCACACATGTGGTACAGTGATAGGGGTTTTCTAGAATGAACAGATTGAAATTTTAAGCAAGGACGGGCAACCAAATTTATGCACAAAACAGTTTCATCAATAGTAAATTTTGCATAATGTGAGGTTGGATTGGTCTTTTTTTATCCGTGCTAATAGCTAATTGTATGCTTCTCAAGTAATCATTCTAGAATACCCCTTAAATTCTGGATAGGTTGGTGAATAAAGAAAAGAACAATTGGGAATTATAACAAAACAAGTCGTGAGTAGAGGAATAAAATTAAGTTTTATTGTAAATAAAATATATATTAAATAAATAGTTTACAGCATTTACCAAGTGATTATTTTATATTCAGTATATAAATATACTGTTACAAGTATGAAGATTAATTTAATTAAACATTACAAATCATCAACTACAAATGATTCATGTATTAAGGTATGAACTACAAATAACGTATGCATCAAGTGGATGATGACAATATTAGTTGTGCAGTTGTTTAGCTTTTAATCATTGTATTAATGAAAATTTTATTATTTGCAGCATTTGTGTAAAATGTGGACATATCCTTGCAAAATAAATAAATATATATAAAAAAATCATATATGTTTGAAGACTTAGGATATTCTAATTAAAAAACACAATTATTTAATATTTACGACATTTTAAGTTATAACAACAATATGCAATATGTATCCATTCACTAAATGTAATGCTTAAAAAAAAATTATACAAGAATATTAATTCATTACTAATGTAAAATCAAGCATGTCCATTTTGCTACCAACGCACTAATCAATAACAAAAATTTTATAAGCATCAAAATTATTTGCCATTAACCTAATTTGAAAAATTAATTTTGACGTTTTCCATTGCCGAAAAGTCAGGTAATGCTGCTAGCCGGCTACCCAACCCTACTCCTCAAGGGAGGGGGAGGTAGGATTTCCCAGTGCTTAGTTCAGCCAAGGTGTTTACTCACCCCCTGACGAGTGTAATATTTTAGAAGCCAAATTTAAATAATCCTAAGAGAAGTATACACTTGCTTATATCTTATTTTCCTTGCTCAGTACGGAGCAGCCAGCCGCTGGGTGGATTGGCGTGATGGTTGGTTGTGTTGGCACCTGTGGAGTCGTCGTTTCTGTACAAATTTTATACTACAATAAGAGGGCATGTGCATGGACACAAAAACACAACAACCCATAACAGCAAGCAAGTTCAATACAATAGTTAATAAAAAGAATTTTTTTTGCAATGGCCCGACAATACAAAGACACACATGGTTAGAAGACCGACTGAACATTACCACATGCAGATGAATACCAGATTGACAAATGAACCTGTAAAATTAGGTGCAATAAAAGTATGTAAAATCGATTATCACAGATGTAACAATCAACCACGATTTTGACATTTCAACATTGGCAATGAGAAACGTGAAGAAAATGTAGGAAAATCATCTTGACAAAAACATTAATAGAAAGCATCACCATCAGTCAACGTACTGTCAAAAATATGAAGTAAGACTACATTAACCCTTTCAATCTTTTCAAATGTTGAACTTCATAGCGTGTAAATCCAGCTGATCCAGCTTGTAACAAGCAGTTTCACAAGGATCTACAGCATGTATATTTTCAGATTTTTTACAAAATGATCCGTTTTCTGATTACACGAATCATTTAAAAATTTACATGAACGGCATTTACCTTCAGTAGTGAAAGGGTCAACTTTCAGACAAGGACAAGCTTGTGCATCGCCTTTATTAATTTATGCATAAACATTCAACATTATCACAAAATGGTTGCATCTTAAATATGATCTTGTTCACATCTTGATCCCACAAGCGGCTATATCGATTGGTTGAACTGGGCCTGTTCATTTCATCAAAGCTCCACAGCTAACTGCAATCCTCATCTGGATGCCAAATATTGAATCTCTTCAACCATGGCGTATCCAGTCAAAGCTTCAATCTGAAACCACTGGATAAACATGTCCATGCATAGCGTACTTGCTTCTTTTTTGTAATGGTAGAGATTGTACCCTTTATTTTTGTAATATGCAGAAAGATAATGACATGTACATCTAAAAATAATGACATCTAAAAATATAAAAAAAAATAGCTGATTACAAATTAAATTTTATCCAGTTCTAACCTATTATATTTACTTCCTGTAAAATTCTCTTTAAGCTGCAGCGCATCATCACGTCTGCATTACTATACTCCTCAAGTTCAACCCTGGGCAGTCACAATTAGCCCTGCCCATCGCTCACTTCCAATCATCAGACACCTGAAAATAACAATATATCCTACACCCCCGATGCAGAGCGAAATACAGACAACACTGTTCCTCATTAAGATTACTGGCATATACAACCCCTAGTTAAAAAAAAAATAGGAATCCATTAAAAGAGCATAGTTATTATGAAGCTAATCACCTCACTCCTTAATAATAGATGGCCACGGCCTTGCATGTCGCACCCGCCGAGGCTTTAATAGTATATTGAAAAAAAAAATTAAACAAAACTTTAACCCGGATGTGTGGTGTGTGCGGAACAAAACACCATCCCTAAACACACATTGGAGCTAAATTATTAGCAAAATCTGAAAAGGGATGAACGAGATATATTCAAAACAGAAAATGCTATTAATGCTAGGTTGGTGCAGGGATTTTGACATTACCGGTAGTAGTCAAAATGAACTGTTTGTGTGAAAAGAAGACAATACTATTTTACATTTGCTCAAATATTTGCAAAACATACTTTTTCAAATAATTTCTTATTTTTAATAGCCAATATGGCTATTTCTGAAATATTAGCCAAATATCCATTTGAAGAGCCAAATGGCTACTGCGGCTGCCAGTAGTGTCAACCTAGCTAACATACCAACTTACTAACATACATGGACCACCGATATATCCTCTCCTGCCTATTGGCAAGGGGATAATGTGCATTACATACGTTAGCACCAACCATACTATACATAAAGTCCTACATTATTAGTGAATTAATTTTAAATATGATTAGCAACATTTGTATTTGAATGCAACATTTTTTAATTAAATAATTGTTCATGCATATACACTGAAATTACAGCATTCGCAATTTCAAAGCACTCACTGTGAAAACTGGTGCACATAAATCCACATACCATACATATGATCCAACTTGTATCAAGCAACATCTTTGCATCCTGAAATACTATAAAAGCATATTCCACCTTCCCACCCCCACATGTTTTTACCGCATGAACTAACGCTATATCCCCTCTTGCCTATCGGTGAGGGGATAATTAGACTTGTATGTACAGCTTACAAAGATGATCAATGTATCAAAATGCGACAGTGAACATGAAGAAATAATAGAAGGCAAAACATTTAAACCTGAAATTCATTGACAAATGACATTTAGAAATAAGGAACAACAGTATTTTACTTTTAAAGATAATTGGCATTTTTAAAAAAAAAAGTTTATTTCAAGAATATATAGAGGATATTCACATTTCACACCACGAGATGAACATATATGTCATGTTTGTTGCAAAAATATGAATATTCTATTTATTATATACCACTCCTTGGAAATTAGCAGTTTTTTAGACTGCATACGGTAATGAATGTGTATTTGCAGCCTATTTGCGCTGTTTTACCCGAACATAGATTTTATGAATATAGATAGCGGAAGTAGTCGTATTTTCACCGGAAGTTGTTTATTTCATCGATGAGAACATGACTTATTTACATCGTATAACTATAGATGTATTTCATGGGCAAGTATATAATAAATTTATTTATTCAACAAAACAATGATAACTATCAAATATACACATTTAATGTTAATTTAGCAACAAATGCATGTAGACTGTTAAAGGCACTGCATTCAGATGATGTATCAGATGTTCAATTCAGTTTTTATCTCTATGATGGCAAATGTGCGTACCAATTTATTTTATCAAATGCCAAGTACCGATACTTTGTATTTTATACACATGTAAACAGGCGAGATAACTTTGTAATCCACGTACTCTTTTACTACAAAATGGGGCACAATTTGTGAAGCATATAATTTTCAGATGTTAAATTATAATAGTATACAACCTATAGAAATGTATTTTGGATTTCCATTCTATGCACTCATTGGAATTGATCTCAAATTAGCAACTATTGAAACACAAAGATTTGCAACAATACAATGTAGTTATTATTAAGCATAATAAACACTTTTTCTACCAAAATCACTTTTTTTAGGCGACTTGTGTACACTGAATTCAGAAGTGATAAATCTACAATCATTTTTTTTTTAAATATTTTACTCATTTCTGCACATGACAGACCCAATGACTAACTCTAAAATATTGTAAAAAAAACAAAAAAACAACAAGTGCCAGAGAACACTAAACAAAACAGTTGTTAATACAGGTTGTATAGAATCATAATCACCAACAAACAGGAGTACCCATTCCAATAACAATACAACACTATTTTTGTTCCATCTTCTTCACTAGAGATTGTGCTAAATGTTGCCGACATGTTACAATAATGAGTGCAAACTTGTGTGTTAAAGCTAATGTGAGGATTACAAATAACGTTTAGAAGTGGAAAAAGTAACACAATTGTTAGCTTATATGCTGTTAATTTATGATAAATGCTTGCACTATAATATCAAGACAAGCCATGTCTGCATGCAGGCATCAACAGAAAAGTAATGATTATGCCAGGAAGTTAAACAGTTTTATATAAAGCATAGATTAATCTACATAACAAAAGTACCTTGGTACACAAAGTATCATTATTAGTGCTCATTTTCTAGGTAACCCGGAATACATGTTGGCTTCCTTCAATTCCAAGTAGATATAGTCACAAACAAGAGCTGTAGGAGAACAGCATAGCTCGACTACGAGGGTTGTCGATGTACACATAGCTTGAAAAACAAGGTGGCCGCGGCCTGCATAAAAACCTTAACCAAGGTTGACTAAAAACCTTAACCAAGGGAAATTAAGTAAGTAATTCAAGGTTAAATGTAGGTCAATGTCATATATAGGTCAGGGGTTATTGATGTACATCACTAGGAGATGAAGTTTTCCAAGTATGGTTGCTGTAGGCCCAGGAAAAGTCCATATACAAGCTTGACTAAAAACCTTAACGAAGGGGAAATAAGAAAGTAATCCAAGGATAAAAGTAGGTCAAGGTTAAATATAGGTCAGGGATTATTGATGTACATCACTAGGAGATGAAGTTGTCCAAGTATGGTTGGTGTAGGGCCAGGAGTATTGCATCTACAAGCTTGACTAAAAACCTTAACCAAGGTTGACTAAAAACCTTAACCAAGGGGAATTAACTAAGTAATTCAAGAGGAAATGTAGGTCAAGGTCAAATATAGATCAGGGGTTATTGATGTACATCCCTATGAGAAAAGGTTGTCCAAGTATGGTGTCTGGATGCACAATAGTATTCCATGTACAAGCTTGACTAAAAACCTTAACCAAGGTGGACTAAAAACCTTAACCAAGGGGAATTAAGTAAGTAATTCAAGAGGAAATGTAGGTCAAGGTCAAGGTCAAATATAGATCAGGGGTTATTTATGTACATCGCTATGAGAAAAGGTTGTACAAGTATGGTGTTAGTATGCACAATAGTATTCCATGTACAAGCTTGACTAAAAACCTTAACCAAGGGGAATTAACTAAGTAATTCAAAGTTAAATGTAGGTCAAGGTCAAATATAGGTCAGTGGTTGTTGATGTACATCACTAGGAGATGAAGTTGTCCAAGTATGGTGGGTGTAGGGCCAGGAATATTCCATATACAAGCTAGACTAAAAACCTTAACCAAGGGGAATTAACTAAGTAATTCAAGGTTAAATGTAGGTCAAGGTCAAATATAGGTCAGGGGTTGTTGATGTATATCACTAGGAGATGTTGTTCAAGTATGGTGGGTGTAGGGCCAGGAGTATTGCATATACAAGCTTGACTAAAAACCTTAACCAAGGGGAATTAACTAAGTAATTCAAGAGGAAATGTAGGTCAAGGTCAAATATAGGTCAGGGGTTGTTGATGTATATCACTAGATTTTGTTCAAGTATGGTGGGTGTAGGGCCAGGAGTATTGCATATACAAGCTTGACTAAAACCCTTAACCAAGGGGAATTAACTAAGTAATTCAAGAGGAAATGTAGGTCAAGGGTTATTGATGTACATCCCTACGAGAAAAGGTTGTCCAAGTATGGTGTCTGTATGCACAATAGTATTCCATGTACAAGCTTGACTAAAAACCGTAACCAAGGGGAATTAACTAAGTAATTAAGAGGAAATGTAGGTCAAGGTCAAATATAGATCAGGGGTTATTGATGTACATCACTAGGAGATGAAGTTGTGCAAGTATGGTGGGTGTAGGGCCAGTAGTATTCCATATACAAGGTTGACTAAAAACCTTAACCAAGGCCGGACGGTGACGCCGACGCCGGGGTGACAACATAAGCTCTACTTATTCTTCGAATAGTCGAGCTAAAAATGTTGAAATTGTTTTTCATATTAATTCCAACTACATGAATTGTGAATGTAATGCCAAAGAATGTACGAGCATGTGGTCCACATACCAACAATAATTTTACTACCATTTTGATACCTATGTGAGAATATGATAATGGAAATATATAGGATATGATTATGAATATACATATACAAAAAATAATGCAATTACTGCAACTAAATACCTGCAATTGTGCAATTTAATTTGAATGTCGCCTCAAAGCTCATCATTTCCATCAACTATTTCCCATTCATTAAGGTTCCAAGTGAAAACGTTTACTCGTTTGTTTTGTTCCATCTTCATTCTATAAAACTGGAAACATGTTTGCTACCCATACATATTACCAACACAACTACCCAGACTCCAAAAAAAAGAAAAAAGATGGCCACGGCCCGCCGAAACTTTGATAGTATACTAAAAACTTTAACCAAAATGTTAAACCTCAGACGCACCATACGCCAATGTGCCGACTATAACTGTCCGCAAACGAGAGCGGCAAAAATGAATTTGAATAACCATTTTGATACCTATGGAATAAGATGTATGTCGACATACAAACTGAATGCTATTATCACATAAAAATACCTGTACACCTCTTTTTACCAAATTGGTCATCAAGTACACCATAAATCTTCATTTGGGCTGTTCAATGCATCCAACATAGTTAACTTTAATTAGCTAAAGTAGATGTCGCTCGCCGCTTCCATCAGCTATCAGAAACGAGTGTTCATTCATGGCCGATTCTAGGTTCCTTGCAAAATGTGCACTTTGTCCCGTCATCATTCTACAAAAGTGAAAACTGCCCGACACCCACCCACCCATACTACCAATCCCTTCACAAACATTACTTTTAATAACATGTACTACAAATTAGATACCTATGGAACAAGATTTATGATAACAGAAATTTCACTTGCCCGATACCCACCCACTCATACTACCAATCCCTTCACAAACATTACTTTTAATAACATGTACTACAAATTAGATACCTATGGAACAAGATTTATGATAACGGAAAGCTATATCGCACAAAAATACCTGTAAATCACGTTACCAAATAATGCAAATATATGCAAGAATATGATTATGAAAATATACAAAAGGAATATTATTGCAAATAAATACCTGCAATTGTGCAATGTAATTTGAATCTCTCGGTCCGCTTAAAAGTACAGACAGGATAGTTATTCAAAGTAGATGTCGCTCGTCAGATCCATCAGTTATCAGCAACTATTTTCTATTAAGGTTCCATTGAAAACATTTACTTGTTTGTTTTGTTCCGTCTTCATACTATAAAACTGGAAACATGTTTGCCTCCCATAATACAAACCCAAACAACCTAGTCTCCAAATATTTGTTGTTTATTATTACCAGTTTGATACCTTTGCATCCAACATGCATCCAACAATGTGCAGTTTAATTTGAATCTCTTCCGTTCTGCTGTACACGATGGGAATGTGACTACTTGAGTAGATGCCAGTTCTATCAGCTGTCATCAGTCTACAAAAGTGAAAACGTTTGCCTGCCACCCACCCACACCAACAACCAATTCACAAAGAAGATTAATTTTCATTACATGTACTACAATTACGATACCTATTAAACAAGAATTATGATCACATAAAAACAGAAAACAATTATGTAAAATATACAGGAAATATGATTATGAAAAACAAAAGGAATGTAATTATTGCAAATAAATACCTACAATTGTTCAATATAATTTGAATCACTTAGTCTGCTTAAAAGAACAGACGAGATAGTTATTTAAAGTAGATGTCGCTCATCAGTTATCAGCAACTATTTTTCATTAAGGTTCCATTGAAAATGTTTACTTGTACTTGTTTGTTTTGTTCCGTCTTCATTCTATAAAACTCGGAAATATTTATCACCAATAAATAATACCAAGCCTGACTACCCAAACTAAAAAAAAAGAAAAGAAATTTCATTATTAACATTGTGCATCTCTTTACCAAATCGGTCATCAAGTACACCATAAATCTTCATTTGGGCTGTCCAATGCATCCAACATAGTGTAGTTCAATTTGAATCTCTCTGTCTGTTGTACACAATGGAATGTGGTTAACTCAAGTATATCACTCACTTCCATCAGCTATCAGAAACGGGTTTTCATTTGTGGCCCATGCAAAATGTCTATGTGTACGCTTTGACCTGGCATCATTCTACAAAAGTGAAAACGTCTGCCTGCCATCCCTCCAACAGTTATGATACATAACAAGAAACGAGGCAAAGCCACGAAGGCCAGGTTTTTTCCAAGCATAGACACTTGGATAACATAATTATACCCACTTTTTGTAGACTAGACGGCTGTGGCCTGAATGTCGCGCCTTGGGGCGAGGCATGGACACTAAAAAAATAGATATAGTAGATGGAAAAAACTTTAACCAAAAAACATTAACTGGACACACGGACGGACGGACGGACGAACGACATCGCGCTTTCCGCAAGCGGGCGCGACAATGATGATAAACACCCATGTGAAGTATCAAGGTAATGGGTGAAGCAGTTGCAGAGATATAGTACACAAAAAAAATGTAACAAAAATATCCAAAGTAATTTGACCTTGACATTGGGCACAGGGGCCGCACGGTTGGGGGGTAGAATGAAAATATGGATGATGATAAACACCCATGTGAAGTTTCAAGGTAATGGGCGAAGCAGTTGCAGAGATATAATATAACAAAAAACTTTTAACCAAAAAACTTTAACCAGACGTACGTTAAAAATTACGTCAATTACTTAGAAATAATAGGTGAAGGTAAAAAAAATGGTCACATGTTGGATAGTTGTATGTGGTAGGCACCCCTTGGTTATGAAGCTGTGAAAGCTTGGTGGTCCTAGGTGGTACAGTACCAAATAAATGGACTTAAACACGAAAACTTAACATTGTAAACGCGAAAACTTAACATTAAAAATGGCTAAGTCGACTGCGCGGAAAAAATGGGTCAAGTTCAAAAAAAGGTAACCTGTTGGATAGTGATATATGGTGGGCACCCCTTGATTATGAAGCTGTGAAAGTTTGGTGGTCCTAGGTGGTACAGTAACAAAGAAATGGACTCTTAACACGAAAACTTAACATCGATTGTGGAAGCCGCCCGCCCACCCCCCGCCCGCCCGCCCGCCCGCTTTCGCCAATCCAATAGCCTGGATTTTTTTCTCCAAAAAACAACTGGCTAAAAATAGAAAATAATTATAATTGCAAATCATGTTAACCGATTCAATCATTTAGTCAGGGATTCGGCTGGCGATCGCCACTTTCGCAATTGGCGATACAAAATTACAATTGGTTATTCCTTTTTTTATTTTTTTTTTTTTGAAGTGGCGATTTTTTTTTTTCCTGTATAGTTCACCATCAATCTGCCTTTGGGCTCCATCGTGCAGTTATTTGCATCTCTTAGTCCGCATCTACACAGATGGGTTAGTTTAAGATGACGTCAGCTATCAAAGAGTTTTTTATTGAAGTCGTATTCCTTTCAAACCGTCAACTTTTGTGTTTTGTCCAGTCATCATTCTACAAAACTGGAAACTGGTAGATATCACTCGTTAGTTCCATCAGCTATCAAAAAAAATTGATTTTCATTCAAATGGTGGATTCTGGCTTCCTTACAAAATGTCTGTCAACTCCGTTCATTATCATTCTACAAAACTAAAAACCGATCGTCTGGCACCATACCCACACATACTATCAACCCAATCAACGGCTTCAGAAACGATATTAATTATATATAAAACTATTTTGATACATATTCCAGAAGATAATGATCAAACGCAAATAGACAAATATTGCACAGAAATACCCAGTGTGTTGCTGGACGAAATCCGTCATGTTAATCTGCATTTGGGCTGTCTATAGTGCAGTCTAATTTGATCCGCCCGTAGCTTTTACCTATCCGTAACATTATCCATTACATTAACAATGGTTCCTTTCAAAACGTCTTCGTGTTCGTTAAGTTCTGTCCGGCATTATTCTACAAAACTGGAAACATGCTTGCCACCCACACATGATACCAACACAAACTACCCATTCTCCACAAATATAAATTACAATTTTCATTCCTATGGAATAAAATTCATGGTCACAAAATAAAATTATGGAATAAAATTCATGGTCACATAAAATAAAATTAATACACAGAAATACCTGTACATCTCTTAACAAATCAGTCATCAAGTGCACCATCAATATCCATACTGTGATTTGGTATTCTGTACACAATGGAATGTGGTTAGTTCAGTAGATCTCATTCCTCAGTTCCATCAGCTATCAGAAAAGGCTTTTCATTCATGGCAGATTCTGGCTTCCTTGCAACATGTCTACTTGTGCGCTTAGTCCTGTCATCATTCTACAAAACTGAAAACATTTTTGCCTGCCACCCACATATTACAAACAATAGTAGTTTTAATAGATGTACAATTAGTTTGACATCTATGGAAAATATTTATCACATGCAAATAGAGAACAATTATTACCCATAAATACCTGTAAATCTCGACCAAATTAGTCATCAACTACACTATCAATCTGCATTTGTGCTGTCCGTTGCATCTAAGTGTCCACCATCAATATCCATACTGTGATTCAGTCGAATATGACTGTACCCAGTGGAATGTTGTTAGGTCAAGTAGATCTTGTCAGTGACATTAGCTATCATCAGAAAAGGCTTTTCATTCAATGCAAATTCTGGCTTCCTTGCAAACTGTCGCTTTGTGTGCTTTGTCCCATCATCATTCTACAAAACTAAAAACATGTTTCCCACCCCACACCACCCCCACACCACGTTATTGACTAAACCCACCAATTCTCCACAAAGAATTTGAAATTTAGTACCATCGATGGAACAAGATTGATTATCAAGAACAGACTGTGACAGATCGCAATCACACTGAAATACATAAACATTTTTAACCAAATCGAACAAGCACATCATCGATCTTCAGGACTAGTAAGTTTGTTTGTTGGCGTCATCAACAGCTAATGTAAGTATATTATGTTTTTAGTACCTATTGGTCCATCAACATCCAGTGATTGTGTTTTTAGACGACTTGGCAGGTTGCGTACATCTATGTTCCTATGCTTGTCAATATTTCTTCCAGTGATGCAGTGCCAGATTACCATCTATACCCATGGGCATCTTCATTCTGCAAAACTAATGAATCGTCCGACCCCAACACACCTTTAGCACCCTTCTTTCCCAAAACTAATTGATTAAAGTTTAAAACACCAACTGCTTTATGGAAATGTAGAAGTAGGAAAAATATCACTATACTGGTCTATGGAACATGATAAAAATTATTCATTATCATATTCATTCCTATAGAATCATATGCCAACAGAATGCAATTATACATGTAGTAAAAAATACCTTTACATCTTACCAAATCAGTCATCAAGTGCACTACAATCTGCATTGTGTCTTAATTTGAATCTCAGTCCGCTTGTACACAGATAGGATAAGGTCACTTGACGTAGAGGTCTCTCGAAGGTGTTCTCAACGATCAGAAACGGGTTTCCATTCAAGGTGGCTTCCTTTCAAAGTGTCGACTAGTGTGTGCGTCTCACCGTCATTCTACAAAACTGGAAACACGACCTTGCAACACTACCCATTTTTATTATTTCTTAAGTTCTCATATTAAGTCGAAGTTATTCTTTCTTAAATGCCACCTGCCGAGTCGAGCCACATTGTAACCTGTATGTACTGGAGACATTAAAAAAAAAAAAAAAAACAACATTTTAAAAGCTTGGTGGTCGATACTTCCCAAACCTCAATGTAGATTCCAACTGTAAAAAACAGGAACACAATCGTTACGATTAACAGTTCCTAATGCAAACAGTTTTAGCTTAAAATGATAGCTCTTCTCCAAATCCCCGTAGGAAACACACTGTTGCAATCATTAAGTACTGGAGATATGGGAACTCTGAAAAAATACCAACTTTCATCTAAACTTGAATAAAAATACTGTTCTAACATGTTGACAATAAACCTAACCTTTAAGTATCACTGTATAAATGTTTTTTAAAACCACTGGAACAATATCTTTAATTAACATTTGAAGATTCAAGCAGATTTAAATGAAACAATTTTCTTCAACTTGTATTCATGTTTTTTTTCTTCAGCAGTAATTGGAACTTATAGTATTCTGAAAGTACCAGAAATATTAATCATCACCCCCATCGCCTGCACGATCCCCCAAGAAGATGTATAAACTCTACAAGAAATAGAAAACTTATGCTAAAATTAACCGCATCAAAATATGAAATGCATTTTTGGTCGTCCAACTAAGTAATCTGTACCCCATTCCCATGCTGCTATACTGCACTACAATTACATGGTTTGGGTAAGGGCTGTAATTAATGTTGCGAGAACTTGTAGCCCAAGCCCATTGTACTTATATGCAATAAACTATGTTTAAACTACAATTACATCAACGTAATTTAACATATTAATTGAACAAACATGCTCAATACATCGCTGTCAAGCGCCTAAATTAATGAATTTTAATTTATATCGACCTGAAAGTACTGGAGAAATGTAAACACACATCCAACTATACAATTCTGCAATTCAAATAAAAAATTCACTGAAACACAATACTTGCAATCAACAGGTTCCTGCCAATATATTTACTTTCAACTGCTCCTTGACAAGGTTTCCACAATTTGCTCTGGCCTCGGCCAAACACATATTCGCAACCGTTGAACATACAAGGGAACATTTGGCAAACGCACAAATAATGACAATTCATCCCAACTGTTTGTTTTTTTAATTTACACCATCTAACAATTCAGAGACCATTTTTAATTCCACGCAACCAACATCTTGTCTAACTTTAACGCAAACTTCGAAGTCATTTGACCTTGACATAGGGGCACAGGGGCCGCATGAGTGGGACACAGAATGAATATATGGATGATGACTAATAAGCATATGAAGTTTCAAGTCAATGTGACTTAGGACTGCAGAGATATAAGGTATTTAAAAACTTTAACGCAGATTTCGGAACGCAAACTTCTAAGTCATTTGACCTTGACCTTGGGCACAGGGGCCGCATCATCATGAGTGGGATACAGCATGAATATATGGTGATCATGACTAATAAGCATATGAAGTTTAAAGTCAATGCGACTTAGGACTGCAGAGATACAAGGTATTTAAAAACTTTAACACAGATTTCGGACGGACGGACATCATTGTGATCACTACGTCTCGCTTTCCGCAAGCGAGCTCGTCTCGCTTTCCGCAAGCGAGCTCGACAAAAACGTTGCAGAAAAATTATTTTCAATTCCACATCGTTACCAAATGTTCACTACAATTATTTTATTCAGTGTGTATACCTTTTACCTTCTTGATTTTGCATTTCACAACCAGGGTCAAATTTAGTGGAGCATATTCCAACAATTCTTACCATCACCAGATTCTTGCCAACAGTTTAATTCAAATGCTCATTCAAGACAATACCTCCACTCAGATTTGAAGTTCCCGCGACCACACCACACGTCAACGAAACCGTAACAATCGAGATCTGAAAATACTTGATAAATGGCACCCCCTTCATATAAAAAAAAAGTGAAGTTCTTTCTTCAAATTATAAATTAAATGTATTTTTAAATGTATTGTTTGTAAAATCATTCGTCCAATTATCAATATGCATATTAGGCTGTCCAATGTTTCATTATAAACACCTACCATGCCAACTTTTTGATTCACACGCTCATTCAAAATTATACCTTTACTCAGATTTGTAGTTGCCTCAACTAAATGTAACAGTAACAACAATCGAGATCTGAAAATACTGGAGAAATGGCATAATTGACCTAAAGCTTCTTAAAATTCAGAATATTTTTTATAAACAGCATTATTTGTTAATTAAAGTATCACACACTACGTCTTGGTCGTTACCAAATGCTCACCTTTAGTTTACAATTTCAGTCCGTTTTCTTCATTTTTTAAAAACCTCAAAGTACTGGAGACGTCGCAGAGCCCACAAACCTCGTCAAGGACAGGTGGCCGTTTCTTTTCAAACCTCACTGTTTAGACCCAAACTGTTTTGTTTCAATTTACTTTTTTCCTCAGACTTGCATCCATCTTTGCGGAACGTTGGCAAGTACCGACCTGGAAGTACTGGAGAAACAACCCTTCCCCATGAACAGCATTCAGAAAATCTAATGTAAATGTTCAGATCACACTTCAAATTTTAAATTACATACATATGTAAATTAGTGTCGGGTGTTTCATTATAAATGAAGCTCACATGTACCATGTCCCCTGGAACACAATCCTTAACATTAACATGATCCTGCAGACACTTTTTTATTCAAAACGTGCATTGAAAATTATACCTTTTCACCGATTTATAGTTGCCTCGAACAAACGTCTTGGAAAACGTAAAACCAATTACATATCTGAAAATACTGGAGAAATGGTAGTAGACACCCCCACACCCCCAACAACAGTTGCCAAATTAAAAGCAGTAAAGTTAGACCAGATGGCCGTGGCCCGCATGTCGAGCCCGTCGAGGCATTTGATGGTCTCCGAGTGTATTTATTTGAAGTTTGATGCCCAATAAGCATACAAAGTTTCAAGCAAATCCGACTTACGGTTACAGAGATAGTAGGTATGTGAAAACTTTTAACGTAAATTTTGACAGAAACTTTAACGCAAACTTCGAAGTCATTTGACCTTGACATAGGGGCACAGGGGCCGCATGAGTGGGACACAGAATGAATATATGGATGATGACTAATAAGCATATGAAGTTTCAAGTCAATGTGACTTAGGACTGCAGAGATATAAGGTATTTAAAAACTTTAACGCAGATTTCGGAACGCAAACTTCTAAGTCATTTGACCTTGACCTTGGGCACAGGGGCCGCATCATCAGGAGTGGGATACAGCATGAATATATGGTGATCATGACTAATAAGCATATGAAGTTTAAAGTCAATGCGACTTAGGACTGCAGAGATGCAAGGTATTTAAAAACTTTAACGCAGATTTCGGACGGACGGACGGACGGACATCATTGTGATCACTACGTCTCGCTTTCCGCAAGCGAGCTCGACAAAAACGTTTCAGAAAAATTATTTTCAATTCCACATCGTTACCAAATGTTCACTACAATTATTTTATTCAGTGTGTATACCTTTTACCTTCTTGATTTTGCATTTCACAACCAGGGTCAAATTTAGTGGAGCATATTCCAACAATTCTTACCATCACCAGATTCTTGCCAACAGTTTAATTCAAATGCTCATTCAAGACAATACCTCCACTCCGATTTGAAGTTCCCGCGACCACACCACACGTTAACGAAACCGTAACAATCGAGATCTGAAAATACTTGATAAATGGCACCCCCTTCATATAAAAAAAAAGTGAAGTTCTTTCTTCAAATTATAAATTAAATGTATTTTTAAATGTATTGTTTGTAAAATCATTCGTCCAATTATCAATATGCATATTAGGCTGTCCAATGTTTCATTATAAACACCTACCATGCCAACTTTTTGATTCACACGCTCATTCAAAATTATACCTTTACTCAGATTTGTAGTTGCCTCAACTAAATGTCTACGGAACAGTAACAACAATCGAGATCTGAAAATACTGGAGAAATGGCATACCCCTACAAAAATGAACTTAAACGAGTGTTGAAATTAACTAACTTTAGAAACCATTACTAAAAATTACAGTACTCGATGCATGTCATCAACAAATAAATGTTCACATTCAGCTTACTATTTTAAGAATGTATACCTTTTTCTAGACTTGTAATCCTCACTGAAAGTCAGTTTACACGACAGTAAATTGAAAGTACTGGAGCCGTCGCAGAAACCAACAAACCGTTTCAAGTACAGGTGGCGGGGTTTCTTTTCAAACCGCACTGCATATATTCAACCAGTTTTGTTTCACATTACTTCGTTCCTCAGACTTGAATTTGCCTTTGTGGAAGTTTTACAAGTACTATATTGACCTGAAAATACTGGAGAAACACAACACCCCACCCTACCTATGAACCGAATTTCAGAAAATATAAAATTAAGGTCAAATTACTTTTTCAAATTTTAATCATAATGCAGCATAGAGCGTCAGATTAATAATTTGCAAATTATGATGTACAGTGTTGCATTTACAATGACTTACTGGAACATAATCCTTACCATTAACAGATTCATTGAAACCATATGTTGATTCAAACGCTCGTGCAACATTATACCTTTATTCACCAGCTTTGAAGTTGCCTCAACCAAACGTCTTGTTTGTTTGTTGGTGCTTAACAAACTATCAACAGCTAAGGTCATTTAAGGCCGGGCCAAATGTCTTTACGGAACCGCAACAATTGCGATCTGAAAATATTAGAAATGGAACAGGCCCCTCCACCAAAAAAAAAAAAATAATAATTGACCTAAAGCTTCTTAAAATTCAGAATATTTTTTATAAACAGCATTATTTGTTAATTAAAGTATCACACACTACGTCTTGGTCGTTACCAAATGCTCACCTTTAGTTTACAACAATTTCAGTCCGTTTTCTTCATTTTTTAAAAACCTCAAAGTACTGGAGACGTCGCAGAGCCCACAAACCTCGTCAAGGACAGGTGGCCGTTCTTTTCAAACCTCACTGTTTAGACCCAAACTGTTTTGTTTCAATTTACTTTTTTCCTCAGACTTGCATCCATCTTTGCGGAACGTTAGCAAGTACCGACCTGGAAGTACTGGAGAAACAACCCTCCCCCTGAACCAGCATTCAGAAAATCTAATGTAAATATTCAGATCACACTTCAAATTTTAAATTACATATATGTAAATTAGTGTCGGTGTTTCATTATAAATGTAAGCTCACATGTACCATGTCCCCTGGAACACAATCCTTAACATTAACATGATCCTGCAGACACTTTTTTATTCAAAACGTGCATTGAAAATTATACCTTTTCACCGATTTATAGTTGCCTCGAACAAACGTCTTGGAAAACGTAAAACCAATTACATATCTGAAAATACTGGAGAAATGGTAGTAGACACCCCCACACCCCCAACAACAGTTGCCAAATTAAAAGCAGTAAAGTTAGACCAGATGGCCGTGGCCTGCATGTCGAGCCCGTCGAGGCATTTGATGGTCTCGGAGTGTATTTATTTGAAGTTTGATGCCCAATAAGCATACAAAGTTTCAAGCAAATCCGACTTACGGTTACAGAGATAGTAGGTATGTGAAAACTTTTAACGCAAATTTTGACAGAAACTTTAACGCAAACTTCGAAGTCATTTGACCTTGACATAGGGGCACAGGGGCCGCATGAGTGGGACACAGAATGAATATATGGATGATGACTAATAAGCATATGAAGTTTCAAGTCAATGTGACTTAGGACTGCAGAGATATAAGGTATTTAAAAACTTTAACGCAGATTTCGGAACGCAAACTTCTAAGTCATTTGACCTTGACCTTGGGCACAGGGGCCGCATCATCATGAGTGGGATACAGCATGAATATATGGTGATCATGACTAATAAGCATATGAAGTTTAAAGTCAATGCGACTTAGGACTGCAGAGATACAAGGTATTTAAAAACTTTAACGCAGATTTCGGACGGACGGACGGACGGACGGACGGACATCATTGTGATCACGTCTCGCTTTCCGCAAGCGAGCTCGACAAAAACGTTTCAGAAAAATTATTTTCAATTCCACATCGTTACCAAATGTTCACTACAATTATTTTATTCAGTGTGTATACCTTTTACCTTCTTGATTTTGCATTTCACAACCAGGGTCAAATTTAGTGGAGCATATTCCAACAATTCTTATACCATCACCAGATTCTTGCCAACAGTTTAATTCAAATGCTCATTCAAGACAATACCTCCACTCAGATTTGAAGTTACCCGACGACACCACCAACGTCAACGAAACCGTAACAATCGAGATCTGAAAATACTTGATAAATGGCACCCCCATTCATATAAAAAAAAAGTGAAGTTCATTTCTTCAAATTATAAATTAAATGTATTTTTAAATGTATTGTTTGTAAAATCATTCGTCCAATTATCAATATGCATATTAGGCTGTCCAATGTTTCATTATAAACACCTACCATGCCAACTTTTTGATTCACACGCTCATTCAAAATTATACCTTTACTCAGATTTGTAGTTGCCTCAACTAAATGTAACAGTAACAACAATCGAGATCTGAAAATACTGGAGAAATGGCATAATTGACCTAAAGCTTCTTAAATTCAGAATATTTTTTATAAACAGCATTATTTGTTAATTAAAGTATCACACACTACGTCTTGGTCGTTACCAAATGCTCACCTTTAGTTTACAACAATTTCAGTCCGTTTTCTTCATTTTTTAAAAACCTCAAATAAAGTACTGGAGACGTCGCAGAGCCCACAAACCTCGTCAAGGACAGGTGGCCGTTTCTTTTCAAACCTCACTGTTTAGACCCAAACTGTTTTGTTTCAATTTACTTTTTTCCTCAGACTTGCATCCATCTTTGCGGAACGTTGGCAAGTACGACCTGGAAGTACGGAGAAACAACCCTTCCCCTGAACCAGCATTCAGAAAATCTAATGTAAATGTTCAGATCACACTTCAAATTTTAAATTACATACATATGTAAATTAGTGTCGGGTGTTTCATTATAAATGAAGCTCACATGTACCATGTCCCCTGGAACACAATCCTTAACATTAACATGATCCTGCAGACACTTTTTTATTCAAAACGTGCATTGAAAATTATACCTTTTCACCGATTTATAGTTGCCTCGAACAAACGTCTTGGAAAACGTAAAACCAATTACATATCTGAAAAATACTGGAGAAAGGTAGTAGACACCCCCACACCCCCAACAACAGTTGCCAAATTAAAAGCAGTAAAGTTAGACCAGATGGCCGTGGCCCGCATGTCGAGCCCGTCGAGGCATTTGATGGTCTCCGAGTGTATTTATTTGAAGTTTGATGCCCAATAAGCATACAAAGTTTCAAGCAAATCCGACTTACGGTTACAGAGATAGTAGGTATGTGAAAACTTTTAACGTAAATTTTGACAGAAACTTTAACGCAAACTTCGAAGTCATTTGACCTTGACATAGGGGCACAGGGGCCGCATGAGTGGGACACAGAATGAATATATGGATGATGACTAATAAGCATATGAAGTTTCAAGTCAATGTGACTTAGGACTGCAGAGATATAATTTAAAAACTTTAACGCAGATTTCGGAACGCAAACTTCTAAGTCATTTGACCTTGACCTTGGGCACAGGGGCCGCATCATCAGGAGTGGGATACAGCATGAATATATGGTGATTATGACTAATAAGCATATGAAGTTTAAAGTCAATGCGACTTAGGACTGCAGAGATGCAAGGTATTTAAAAACTTTAACGCAGATTTCGGACGGACGGACGGACGGACATCATTGTGATCACTACGTCTCGCTTTCCGCAAGCGAGCTCGACAAAAAACGTTTCAGAAAAATTATTTTCAATTCCACATCGTTACCAAATGTTCACTACAATTATTTTATTCAGTGTGTATACCTTTTACCTTCTTGATTTTGCATTTCACAACCAGGGTCAAATTTAGTGGAGCATATTCCAACAATTCTTACCATCACCAGATTCTTGCCAACAGTTTAATTCAAATGCTCATTCAAGACAATACCTCCACTCCGATTTGAAGTTCCCGCGACCACACCACACGAAAATCAACGAAACCGAAAACAATCGAGATCTGAAAATACTTGATAAATGGCACCCCCTTCATATAAAAAAAAAGTGAAGTTCTTTCTTCAAATTATAAATTAAATGTATTTTTAAATGTATTGTTTGTAAAATCATTCGTCCAATTATCAATATGCATATTAGGCTGTCCAATGTTTCATTATAAACACCTACCATGCCAACTTTTTGATTCACACGCTCATTCAAAATTATACCTTTACTCAGATTTGTAGTTGCCTCAACTAAATGTCTACGGAACAGTAACAACAATCGAGATCTGAAAATACTGGAGAAATGGCATACCCCTACAAAAATGAACTTAAACGAGTGTTGAAATTAACTAACTTTAGAAACCATTACTAAAAATTACAGTACTCGATGCATGTCATCAACAAATAAATGTTCACATTCAGCTTACTATTTTAAGAATGTATACCTTTTTCTAGACTTGTAATCCTCACTGAAAGTCAGTTTACACGACAGTAAATTGAAAGTACTGGAGCCGTCGCAGAAACCAACAAACCGTTTCAAGTACAGGTGGCGGTTTCTTTTCAAACCGCACTGCATATATTCAACCAGTTTTGTTTCACATTACTTCGTTCCTCAGACTTGAATTTGCCTTTGTGGAAGTTTTACAAGTACTATATTGACCTGAAAATACTGGAGAAACACAACACCCCACCCTACCTATGAACCGAATTTCAGAAAATATAAAATTAAGGTCAAATTACTTTTTCAAATTTTAATCATAATGCAGCATAGAGCGTCAGATTAATAATTTGCAAATTATGATGTACAGTGTTGCATTTACAATGACTTACTGGAACATAATCCTTACCATTAACAGATTCATTGAAACCATATGTTGATTCAAACGCTCGTGCAACATTATACCTTTATTCACCAGCTTTGAAGTTGCCTCAACCAAACGTCTTGTTTGTTTGTTGGTGCTTAACAAACTATCAACAGCTAAGGTCATTTAAGGCCGGGCCAAACGTCTTTACGGAACCGCAACAATTGCGATCTGAAAATATTAGAAATGGAACAGGCCCCTCCACCAAAAAAAATAAATAATAATTGACCTAAAGCTTCTTAAAATTCAGAATATTTTTTATAAACAGCATTATTTGTTAATTAAAGTATCACACACTACGTCTTGGTCGTTACCAAATGCTCACCTTTAGTTTACAACAATTTCAGTCCGTTTTCTTCATTTTTTAAAAACCTCAAAGTACTGGAGACGTCGCAGAGCCCACAAACCTCGTCAAGGACAGGTGGCCGTTTCTTTTCAAACCTCACTGTTTAGACCCAAACTGTTTTGTTTCAATTTACTTTTTTCCTCAGACTTGCATCCATCTTTGCGGAACGTTAGCAAGTACCGACCTGGAAGTACTGGAGAAACAACCCTCCCCCTGAACCAGCATTCAGAAAATCTAATGTAAATATTCAGATCACACTTCAAATTTTAAATTACATACATATGTAAATTAGTGTCGGGTGTTTCATTATAAATGAAGCTCACATGTACCATGTCCCCTGGAACACAATCCTTAACATTAACATGATCCTGCAGACACTTTTTATTCAAAACGTGCATTGAAAATTATACCTTTTCACCGATTTATAGTTGCCTCGAACAAACGTCTTGGAAAACGTAAAACCAATTACATATCTGAAAATACTGGAGAAATGGTAGTAGACACCCCCACACCCCCAACAACAGTTGCCAAATTAAAAGCAGTAAAGTTAGACCAGATGGCCGTGGCCTGCATGTCGAGCCCGTCGAGGCATTTGATGGTCTCGGAGTGTATTTATTTGAAGTTTGATGCCCAATAAGCATACAAAGTTTCAAGCAAATCCGACTTACGGTTTACAGAGATAGTAGGTATGTGAAAACTTTTAACGCAAATTTTGACAGAAACTTTAACGCAAACTTCGAAGTCATTTGACCTTGACATAGGGGCACAGGGGCCGCATGAGTGGGACACAGAATGAATATATGGATGATGACTAATAAGCATATGAAGTTTCAAGTCAATGTGACTTAGGACTGCAGAGATAATAAGGTATTTAAAAACTTTAACGCAGATTTCGGAACGCAAACACTTCTAAGTCATTTGACCTTGACCTTGGGCACAGGGGCCGCATCATCATGAGTGGGATACAGCATGAATATATGGTGATCATGACTAATAAGCATATGAAGTTTAAAGTCAATGCGACTTAGGACTGCAGAGATACAAGGTATTTAAAAACTTTAACGCAGATTTCGGACGGACGGACGGACGGACGGACGGACATCATTGTGATCACGTCTCGCTTTCCGCAAGCGAGCTCGACAAAAACGTTTCAGAAAAATTATTTTCAATTCCACATCGTTACCAAATGTTCACTACAATTATTTTATTCAGTGTGTATACCTTTTACCTTCTTGATTTTGCATTTCACAACCAGGGTCAAATTTAGTGGAGCATATTCCAACAATTCTTACCATCACCAGATTCTTGCCAACAGTTTAATTCAAATGCTCATTCAAGGCAATACCTCCACTCCGATTTGAAGTTCCCGCGACCACACCACACGTCAACGAAACCGTAACAATCGAGATCTGAAAATACTTGATAAATGGCACCCCCTTCCATAAAAAAAAATATAAAAAAAAAGTGAAGTTCTTTCTTCAAATTATAAATTAAATGTATTTTTAAATGTATTATTTGTAAAATCATTCGTCCAATTATCAATATGCATATTAGGCTGTCCAATGTTTCATTATAAACACCTACCATGCCAACTTTTTGATTCACACGCTCATTCAAAATTATACCTTTACTCCGATTTGTAGCTGCCTCAACTAAATGTCTACGGAACAGTAACAACAATCGAGATCTGAAAATACTGGAGAAATGGCATACTACAAAAATGAACTTAAACGAGAGTGTTGAAATTAACTAACTTTAGAAACCATTACTAAAAAATTACAGTACTCGATGCATGTCCATCAACAAATAAATGTTCACATTCAGCTTACTGTTTTTAAGAATGTATACCTTTTTCTCTAGACTTGTTGTAATCCTCACTGAAAGTCAGTTTACACGACAGTAAATTGAAAGTACTGGAGCCGTCGCAGAAACCAACAAACCGTTTCAAGTACAGGTGGCGGTTTCTTTTCAAACCTCACTGCATATATTCAACCAGTTTTGTTTCACATTACTTCGTTCCTCAGACTTGAATTTGCCTTTGTGGAAGTTTTACAAGTACTATATTGACCTGAAAATACTGGAGAAACACAACACCCCACCCTACCTATGAACCGAATTTCAGAAAATATAAAATTAAGGTCAAATTACTTTTTCAAATTTTAATCATAATGCAGCATAGAGTGTCAGATTAATAATTTGTAAATTATGATGTAGTGTTGCATTTACAATGACTACTGGAACATAATCCTTACCATTAACAGATTCATTGAAACCATATGTTGATTCAAACGCTTGTGCAACATTATACCTTTATTCACCAGCTTTGAAGTTGCCTCAACCAAACGTCTTGTTTGTTTGTTGGTGCTTAACAAACTATCAACAGCTAAGGTCATTTAAGGCCGGGCCAAACGTCTTTACGGAACCGCAACAATTGCGATCTGAAAATATTAGAAATGGAACAGCCCCCTCCACCAAAAAAAAATAAATAATAATTGACCTAAAGCTTCTTAAAATTCAGAATATTTTTTATAAAGAACATTATTTGTTAATTAAAGTATCACATGACTACGTCTTGGTCGTTACCAAATGCTCACCTTTAGTTTATAACAATTTCAGTCCGTTTTCTTCATTTTTTAAAAACCTCAAAGTACTGGAGACGTCGCAGAGCCCACAAACCTCGTCAAGGACAGGTGGCCGTTTCTTTTCAAACCTCACTGTTTAGACCCAAACTGTTTTGTTTCAATTTACTTTTTTCCTCAGACTTGCATCCATCTTTGCGGAACGTTGGCAAGTACCGACCTGGAAGTACTGGAGAAACAACCCTTCCCCTGAACCAGCATTCAGAAAATCTAATGTAAATGTTCAGATCACACTTCAAATTTTAAATTACATACATATGTAAATTAGTGTCGGGTGTTTCATTATAAATGAAGCTCACATGTACCATGTCCCCTGGAACACAATCCTTAACATTAACATGATCCTGCAGACACTTTTTTATTCAAAACGTGCATTGAAAATTATACCTTTTCACCGATTTATAGTTGCCTCGAACAAACGTCTTGGAAAACGTAAAACCAATTAACAATATCTGAAAATACTGGAGAAATGGTAGTAGACACCCCCACACCCCCAACAACAGTTGCCAAATTAAAAGCAGTAAAGTTAGACCAGATGGCCGTGGCCCGCATGTCGAGCCCGTCGAGGCATTGTTTGATGGTCTCTGAGTGTATTTATTTGAAGTTTGATGCCCAATAAGCATACAAAGTTTCAAAGCAAATCCGACTTACGGTTACAGAGATAGTAGGTATGTGAAAACTTTTAACGCAAATTTTGACAGAAACTTTAACGCAAACTTCGAAGTCATTTGACCTTGACATAGGGGCACAGGGGCCGCATGAGTGGGACACAGAATGAATATATGGATGATGACTAATAAGCATATGAAGTTTCAAGTCAATGTGACTTAGGACTGCAGAGATATAAGGTATTTAAAAACTTTAACGCAGATTTCGGAACGCAAACTTCTAAGTCATTTGACCTTGACCTTGGGCACAGGGGCCGCATCATCATGAGTGGGATACAGCATGAATATATGGTGATCATGACTAATAAGCATATGAAGTTTAAAGTCAATGCGACTTAGGACTGCAGAGATACAAGGTATTTAAAAACTTTAACGCAGATTTCGGACGGACGGACGGACGGACGGACGGACGGACATCATTGTGATCACGTCTCGCTTTCCGCAAGCGAGCTCGACAAAAACGTTTCAGAAAAATTATTTTCAATTCCACATCGTTACCAAATGTTCACTACAATTATTTTATTCAGTGTGTATACCTTTTACCTTCTTGATTTTGCATTTCACAACCAGGGTCAAATTTAGTGGAGCATATTCCAACAATTCTTACCATCACCAGATTCTTGCCAACAGTTTAATTCAAATGCTCATTCAAGACAATACCTCCACTCCGATTTGAAGTTCCCGCGACCACACCACACGTCAACGAAACCGTAACAATCGAGATCTGAAAATACTTGATAAATGGCACCCCCTTCCTATAAAAAAAAAGTGAAGTTCTTTCTTCAAATTATAAATTAAATGTATTTTTAAATGTATTATTTGTAAAATCATTCGTCCAATTATCAATATGCATATTAGGCTGTCCAATGTTTCATTATAAACACCTACCATGCCAACTTTTTGATTCACACGCTCATTCAAAATTATACCTTTACTCCGATTTGTAGCTGCCTCAACTAAATGTCTACGGAACAGTAACAACAATCGAGATCTGAAAATACTGGAGAAATGGCATACCCTACAAAAATGAACTTAAACGAGAGTGTTGAAATTAACTAACTTTAGAAACCATTACTAAAAATTACAGTACTCGATGCATGTCATCAACAAATAAATGTTCACATTCAGCTTACTGTTTTAAGAATGTATACCTTTTTCTAGACTTGTTGTAATCCTCACTGAAAGTCAGTTTACACGACAGTAAATTGAAAGTACTGGAGCCGTCGCAGAAACCAACAAACCGTTTCAAGTACAGGTGGCGGTTTCTTTTCAAACCTCACTGCATATATTCAACCAGTTTTGTTTCACATTACTTCGTTCCTCAGACTTGAATTGAAATTTGCCTTTGTGGAAGTTTTACAAGTACTATATTGACCTGAAAATACTGGAGAAACACAACACCCCACCCTACCTATGAACCGAATTTCAGAAAATATAAAATTAAGGTCAAATTACTTTTTCAAATTTTAATCATAATGCAGCATAGAGTGTCAGATTAATAATTTGTAAATTATGATGTAGTGTTGCATTTACAATGACTACTGGAACATAATCCTTACCATTAACAGATTCATTGAAACCATATGTTGATTCAAACGCTTGTGCAACATTATACCTTTATTCACCAGCTTTGAAGTTGCCTCAACCAAACGTCTTGTTTGTTTGTTGGTGCTTAACAAACTATCAACAGCTAAGGTCATTTAAGGCCGGGCCAAACGTCTTTACGGAACCGCAACAATTGCGATCTGAAAATATTAGAAATGGAACAGCCCCCTCCACCAAAAAAAAATAAATAATAATTGACCTAAAGCTTCTTAAAATTCAGAATATTTTTTATAAAGAACATTATTTGTTAATTAAAGTATCACATGACTACGTCTTGGTCGTTACCAAATGCTCACCTTTAGTTTATAACAATTTCAGTCCGTTTTCTTCATTTTTTAAAAACCTCAAAGTACTGGAGACGTCGCAGAGCCCACAAACCTCGTCAAGGACAGGTGGCCGTTTTTTTTCTTTTCAAACCTCACTGTTTAGACCCAAACTGTTTTGTTTCAATTTACTTTTTTCCTCAGACTTGCATCCATCTTTGCGGAACGTTGGCAAGTACCGACCTGGAAGTACTGGAGAAACAACCCTTCCCCTGAACCAGCATTCAGAAAATCTAATGTAAATGTTCAGATCACACTTCAAATTTTAAATTACATACATATGTAAATTAGTGTCGGGTGTTTCATTATAAATGAAGCTCACATGTACCATGTCCCCTGGAACACAATCCTTAACATTAACATGATCCTGCAGACACTTTTTTATTCAAAACGTGCATTGAAAATTATACCTTTTCACCGATTTATAGTTGCCTCGAACAAACGTCTTGGAAAACGTAAAACCAATTACATATCTGAAAATACTGGAGAAATGGTAGTAGACACCCCCACACCCCCACACAGTTGCCAAATTAAAAGCAGTAAAGTTAGACCAGATGGCCGTGGCCCGCATGTCGAGCCCGTCGAGGCATTTGATGGTCTCTGAGTGTATTTATTTGAAGTTTGATGCCCAATAAGCATACAAAGTTTCAAGCAAATCCGACTTACGGTTACAGAGATAGTAGGTATGTGAAAACTTTTAACGCAAATTTTGACAGAAACTTTAACGCAAACTTCGAAGTCATTTGACCTTGACATAGGGGCACAGGGGCCGCATGAGTGGGACACAGAATGAATATATGGATGATGACTAATAAGCATATGAAGTTTCAAGTCAATGTGACTTAGGACTGCAGAGATATAAGGTATTTAAAAACTTTAACGCAGATTTCGGAACGCAAACTTCTAAGTCATTTGACCTTGACCTTGGGCACAGGGGCCGCATCATCATGAGTGGGATACAGCATGAATATATGGTGATCATGACTAATAAGCATATGAAGTTTAAAGTCAATGCGACTTAGGACTGCAGAGATACAAGGTATTTAAAAACTTTAACGCAGATTTCGGACGGACGGACGGACGGACGGACGGACGGACATCATTGTGATCACGTCTCGCTTTCCGCAAGCGAGCTCGACAAAAACGTTTCAGAAAAATTATTTTCAATTCCACATCGTTACCAAATGTTCACTACAATTATTTTATTCAGTGTGTATACCTTTTACCTTCTTGATTTTGCATTTCACAACCAGGGTCAAATTTAGTGGAGCATATTCCAACAATTCTTACCATCACCAGATTCTTGCCAACAGTTTAATTCAAATGCTCATTCAAGACAATACCTCCACTCCGATTTGAAGTTCCCGCGACCACACCACACGTCAACGAAACCGTAACAATCGAGATCTGAAAATACTTGATAAATGGCACCCCCTTCCTATAAAAAAAAAGTGAAGTTCTTTCTTCAAATTATAAATTAAATGTATTTTTAAATGTATTATTTGTAAAATCATTCGTCCAATTATCAATATGCATATTAGGCTGTCCAATGTTTCATTATAAACACCTACCATGCCAACTTTTTGATTCACACGCTCATTCAAAATTATACCTTTACTCCGATTTGTAGCTGCCTCAACTAAATGTCTACGGAACAGTAACAACAATCGAGATCTGAAAATACTGGAGAAATGGCATACCCTACAAAAATGAACTTAAACGAGAGTGTTGAAATTAACTAACTTTAGAAACCATTACTAAAAATTACAGTACTCGATGCATGTCATCAACAAATAAATGTTCACGTTCAGCTTACTATTTTAAGAATGTATACCTTTTTCTAGACTTGTTGTAATCCTCACTGAAAGTCAGTTTACACGACAGTAAATTGAAAGTACTGGAGCCGTCGCAGAAACCAACAAACCGTTTCAAGTACAGGTGGCGGTTTCTTTTCAAACCTCACTGCATATATTCAACCAGTTTTGTTTCACATTACTTCGTTCCTCAGACTTGAATTTGCCTTTGTGGAAGTTTTACAAGTACTATATTGACCTGAAAATACTGGAGAAACACAACACCCCACCCTACCTATGAACCGAATTTCAGAAAATATAAAATTAAGGTCAAATTACTTTTTCAAATTTTAATCATAATGCAGCATAGAGTGTCAGATTAATAATTTGCAAATTATGATGTACAGTGTTGCATTTACAATGACTACTGGAACATAATCCTTACCATTAACAGATTCATTGAAACCATATGTTGATTCAAACGCTCGTGCAACATTATACCTTTATTCACCAGCTTTGAAGTTGCCTCAACCAAACGTCTTGTTTGTTTGTTGGTGCTTAACAAACTATCAACAGCTAAGGTCATTTAATTTGGCGGGCCAAACGTCTTTACGGAACCGCAACAATTGCGATCTGAAAATATTAGAAATGGAACAGCCCCCTCCACCAAAAAAAAATAATAATAATTGACCTAAAGCTTCTTAAAATTCAGAATATTTTTTATAAACAGCATTATTTGTTAATTAAAGTATCACACACTACGTCTTGGTCGTTACCAAATGCTCACCTTTAGTTTACAACAATTTCAGTCAGTTTTCTTCATTTTTTAAAAACATCAAAGTACTGGAGACGTCGCAGAGCCCACAAACCTCGTCAAGGACAGGTGGCCGTTTCTTTTCAAACCTCACTGTTTAGACCCAAACTGTTTTGTTTCAATTTACTTTTTTCCTCAGACTTGCATCCATCTTTGCGGAACGTTGGCAAGTACCGACCTGGAAGTACTGGAGGAAAGAAACAACCCTCCCCTGAACCAGCATTCAGAAAATCTAATGTAAATGTTCAGATCACACTTCAAATTTTAAATTACATACATATGTAAATTAGTGTCGGGTGTTTCATTATAAATGAAGCTCATATGTACCATGTCCCCTGGAACACAATCCTTAGCATTAACATGATCCTGCAGACACTTTTTTATTCAAGACGTGCATTGAAAATTATACCTTTTCACCGATTTATAGTTGCCTCGAACAAACGTCTTGGAAACCGTAAAACCAATTACATATCTGAAAATACTGGAGAAATGGTAGTAGACACCCCCACACCCCAACAACAGTTGCAAAATTAAAAGCAGTAAAGTTAGACCAGATGGCCGTGGCCCGCATGTCGAGCCCGTCGAGGCATTTGATGGTCTCGGAGTGTATTTATTTGAAGTTTGATGCCCAATAAGCATACAAAGTTTCAAGCAAATCTGACTTACGGTTACAGAGATAGTAGGTATGTGAAAACTTTTAACGCAAATTTTGACAGAAACTTTAACGCAAACTTCGAAGTCATTTGACCTTGACATAGGGCACAGGTGGGGCCGCATGAGTGGGACACAGAATGAATATATGGATGATGACTAATAAGCATATGAAGTTTCAAGTCAATGTGACTTATGACTGCAGAGATATAAGGTATTTAAAAACTTTAACGCAGATTTCGGAACGCAAACTTCTAAGTCATTTGACCTTGACCTTGGGCACAGGGGCCGCATCATCATGAGTGGGATACAGCATGAATATATGGTGATCATGACTAATAAGCATATGAAGTTTAAAGTCAATGCGACTTAGGACTGCAGAGATACAAGGTATTTAAAAACTTTAACGCAGATTTCGGACGGACGGACGGACGGACGGACGGACGGACGGACGGACATCATTGTGATCACTACGTCTCGCTTTCCGCAAGCGAGCTCGACAAAAACGTTTCAGAAAAATTATTTTCAATTCCACATCGTTACCAAATGTTCACTACAATTATTTTATTCAGTGTGTATACCTTTTACCTTCTTGATTTTGCATTTCACAACTAGGGTCAAATTTAGTGGAGCATATTCCAACAATTCTTACCATCACCAGATTCTTGCCAACAGTTTAATTCAAACGCTCATTCAAGACAATACCTCCACTCCGATTTGAAGTTCCCGCGACCACACCACACGTCAACGAAACCGTAACAATCGAGATCTGAAAATACTTGATAAATGGACCCCCTTCCTATAAAAAAAAAGTGAAGTTCTTTCTTCAAATTATAAATTGTATTTTTAAATGTATTATTTGTAAAATCATTCGTCCAATTATCAATAGCATATTAGGCTGTCCATGTTTCATTATAAAACACCTACCAGCCAACTTTTTGATTCACACGCTCATTCAAAATTATACCTTTACTCCGATTTGTAGTTGCCTCAGCTAAATGTCTACGGAAAATTAACAACAATCGTGATCTGAAATACTGGAGAAATGGGCATTACCCCTACAAAAATTAACTGAAACTGGATTGTTGAAATTAACTAACTTTAGAAACCATTACTTTTAATTACAGTACTCGATGCATGTCAATTAACAAATAAATGTTCACATTCAGCTTACTACTATTTTAAGAACGTATACCTTTTTCTAGACTTGTTGTAATCCTCACTGAAAGTCCGTTTACACGACAGTAAATTGAAAAGTACTGGAGCCGTCGCAGAGACCAACAAACCGTTTCAAGTACAGGTGGCGGTTTCTTTTCAAACCTCATTGCATATATTCAACCAGTTTTGTTTCACATTACTTCGTTCCTCAGACTTGAATTCGCCTTTGTGGAAGTTTTACAAGTACTATATTGACCTGAAAATACTGGAGAAACAGAACACTCCTCAACATAAACCGAATTTCAGAAGAAAATATAAAATTAATGCGAAATTACTTTTTCAAATTTTAATCATAATGCAGCATAGAGTGTCAGATTATCAATTTGCAAATTATGATGTACAGAGTTGCATTTATAATGACTACTGGAACATAATCCTTACCATTAACAGATTCATTGAAACCATATGTCGATTCAAACGCTCGTGCAAAATTATACCTTTATTCACCAGCTATGAAGTTGCCTCGACCAAACGTCTTGTTTGTTTGTTGGTGCTTAACAGACTATCAACAGCTAAGGTCATTTAAGGCCGGGCCAAACGTCTTTATGGAACCGCAACAATTGCGATCTGAAAATATTAGAAATGGAACACCCGCCCCCCCCCCCCACCCCAAAAAATAATAATTGGCCTAGCTTCTTAAAATTCAGAATATTTTTATAAACAGCATTATTTGTTAATTACAGTACCGCACGACTACGTCTTGGTCGTTACCAAATGCTCACCTTTAGTTTACAACAATTTCAGTCCGTTTTCTTCATTTGTACTCCTTATTAGCAGACGACGGTTAAAAACCTCAAAGTACTGGAGACATCGCAGAGCCCACAAACCTCATCAAGGACAGGTGGCCGTTTCTTTTCAAACCTCACTGTTTAGACCCAAACTGTTTTGTTTCAATTTACTTTTTTCCTCAGAAGTGCATTCATCTTTGCGGAACGTTGGCAAGTACCGACCTGAAAGTACTGGAGAAACACCCCTTCCCCTGAACCAGCATTCAGAAAATCTATGTAAATGTTCAGATCCCACTTCAAATTTTAAATTACATACATATGTAAATTTGTGTCGGGCGTTTCATTATAAATGAAGCTCACATGTACCATGTCCCCTGGAACACAATCCTTAACATTAACATGATCCTGCAGACACTTTTTTATTCAAAACGTGCATTGAAAATTACAGATCTGAAAATACTGGAGAAATGGTAGTAGACACCCCCACACCCCCAACAACAGTTGCCAAATTAAAAGCAGTAAAGTTTGAAAACGTTTTAGAAAAATTATTTTCAATTTCACATCGTTAGCAAATGTTAACTACAATTATTTTATTCAGTGTGTATACCTTTTATTCTTGATTTTGCATTTCACAAACAGGGTCAAATTTAATGGAGCATATTCCAACAATCCTTACCATCACCAGATTCTTGCCAACAGTTTAATTCAAACGCTCATTCAAGACAATACCTCCACTCCGATTTGAAGTTGCCACGACCACACCACACGTCAACGAAACCGTAACAATCGAGATCTGAAAATACTTGATAAATGGCACCCCCTTCCTAAAAAAAAAGTGAAGTTCTTTCTTCAAATTATAAATAAAATTTATTTTTAAATGTATTATTTGTAAAATCACTCGTCCAATTAACAATATGCATATTAGCCTGTCCAATGTTTCATTATAAACACCTACCATGCCAACTTTTTGATTCACACGCTCATTCAAAAGGAACACCCACCCCCAAAAAAAAAAAAAATAATAATTGGTCTAGCTTCTTAAAATTCAGAATATTTTTTATAAAGAGCATTATTTGTTAATTACAGTACCGCACGACGTCTTGGTCGTTACCAAATGCTCACCTTTAGTTTACAACAATTTCAGTCCGTTTTCTTCATTTGTACTCCTTATTAGCAGACGACGGTTAAAAACCTCAAAGTACTGGAGACATCGCAGAGCCCACAAACCTCATCAAGGACAGGTGGCCGTTTCTTTTCAAACCTCACTGTTTAGACCCAAACTGTTTTGTTTCAATTTACTTTTTTCCTCAGAAGTGCATTCATCTTTGCGGAACGTTGGCAAGTACCGACCTGAAAGTACTGGAGAAAGAAACTTCCCCTTCCCCTGAACCAGCATTCAGAAAATCTAATGTAAATGTTCAGATCCCACTTCAAATTTTAAATTACATACATATGTAAATTTGTGTCGGGCGTTTCATTATAAATGAAGCTCACATGTACCATGTCCCCTGGAACACAATCCTTAACATTAACATGATCCTGCAGACACTTTTTTATTCAAAACGTGCATTGAAAATTATACCTTTTCACCGATTTATAGTTGCCTCGAACAAACGTCTCGGAAACAGTAAAACCAATTACAGATCTGAAAATACTGGAGAAATGGTAGTATACACCCCCACACCCCCAACAACAGTTGCCAAATTAAAAGCAGTAAAGTTTGAAAACGTTTTAGAAAAATTATTTTCAATTTCACATCGTTAGCAAATGTTAACTACAATTATTTTATTCAGTGTGTATACCTTTTACCTTCTTGATTTTGCATTTCACAACCAGGGAGGGTTCAAATTTAATGGAGCATTTACCATACCAGATTCTTGCAAACAGTTTAATTCACAAGCTCATTCAAGACAATACCTCCACTCCGATTTGAAGTTGCCACGACCACACCACACGTCAACGAAAACCGTAACAATCGAGATCTGAAAATACTTGATAAATGGCACCCCCTTCCTAAAAAAAAAAAGTGAAGTTCTTTCTTCAAATTATAAATTAAATTTATTTTTAAAATGTATTATTTGTAAAATCACACGTCCAATTAACAATATGCATATTAGCCTGTCCAATGTTTTCATTATAAAACACCTACCATGCCAACTTTTTGATTCACACGCTCATTTTTCAAAATTATACCTTACTCCGATTTGTAGTTGCCTCAGCTAAATGTCTACGAAAAAGTAACAACAAATCGAGATCTGAAAATACTGGAGAAATGGGCATACCCCTACAAAAATTAACTGAAACTGGATTGTTGAAATTAACTAACTTTAGAAAACCATTACTTTTAATTACAGTACTCGATGCATGTCATTAACAAATAAATGTTCACATTCAGCTTACTACTATTTAAGAACGTATACCTTTTTCTAGACTTGTTGTAATCCTCACTGAAAGTCCGTTTACACGACAGTAAATTGAAAGTACTGGAGCCGTCGCAGAGACCAACAAACCGTTTCAAGTACAGGTGGCGGTTTCTTTTCAAACCTCATTGCATATATTCAACCAGTTTTGTTTCACTTACTTCGTTCCTCAGACTTGAATTCGCCTTTGTGGAAGTTTTACAAGTACTATATTGACCTGAAAATACTGGAGAAACAGAACACTCCTCAACATAAACCGAATTTCAGAAGAAAATATAAAAATTAATGCGAAATTACTTTTTCAAATTTTAATCATAATGCAGCATAGAGTGTCAGATTATCAATTTGCAAATTATGATGTACAGAGTTGCATTTATAATGACTACTGGAACATAATCCTTACCATTAACAGATTCATTGAAACCATATGTCGATTCAAACGCTCGTGCAAAATTATACCTTTATTCACGAGCTATGAAGTTGCCTTGACCAAACGTCTTGTTTGTTTGTTGGTGCTTAACAGATTATCAACAGCTAAGGTCATTTAAGGCCGGGCCAAACGTCTTTATGGAACCGCAACAATTGCGATCTGAAAATATTAGAAATGGAACACCCGCCCCCCCCAACCCCCAAAAAATAATAATTGGCCTAGCTTCTTAAAATTCAGAATATTTTTATAAACAGCATTATTTGTTAATTACAGTACTGCACGACTACGTCTTGGTCGTTACCAAATGCTCACCTTTAGTTTACAACAATTTCAGTCCGTTTTCTTCATTTGTACTCCTTATTAGCAGACGACGGTTAAAAACCTCAAAGTACTGGAGACATCGCAGAGCCCACAAACCTCATCAAGGACAGGTGGCCGTTTCTTTTCAAACCTCACTGTTTAGACCCAAACTGTTTTGTTTCAATTTACTTTTTCCTCAGAAGTGCATTCATCTTTGCGGAACGTTGGCAAGTACCGACCTGAAAGTACTGGAGAAACACCCCTTCCCCTGAACCAGCATTCAGAAAATCTAATGTAAATGTTCAGATCCCACTTCAAATTTTAAATTACATACATATGTAAATTTGTGTCGGGCGTTTCATTATAATGAAGCTCACATGTACCATGTCCCCTGGAACACAATCCTTAACATTAACATGATCCTGCAGACACTTTTTTATTCAAAACGTGCATTGAAAATTATACCTTTTCACCGATTTATAGTTGCCTCGAACAAACGTCTCGGAAACCGTAAAACCAATTACAGATCTGAAAATACTGGAGAAATGGTAGTATACACCCCCACACCCCCAACAACAGTTGCCAAATTAAAAGCAGTAAAGTTTGAAAACGTTTTAGAAAAATTATTTTCAATTTCACATCGTTAGCAAATGTTAACTACAATTATTTTATTCAGTGTGTATACCTTTTACCTTCTTGATTTTGCATTTCACAACCAGGGTCAAATTTAATGGAGCATTTACCATCACCAGATTCTTGCAAACAGTTTAATTCAAACGCTCATTCAAGACAATACCTCCACTCCGATTTGAAGTTGCCACGACCACACCACACGTCAACGAAACCGTAACAATCGAGATCTGAAAATACTTGATAAATGGCACCCCCTTCCTAAAAAAAAAGTGAAGTTCTTTCTTCAAATTATAAATTAAATTTATTTTTAAATGTATTATTTGTAAAATCACACGTCCAATTAACAATATGCATATTAGCCTGTCCAATGTTTCATTATAAACACCTACCATGCCAACTTTTTGATTCACACGCTCATTCAAAATTATACCTTTACTCCGATTTGTAGTTGCCTCAGCTAAATGTCTACGAAAAAGTAACAACAATCGAGATCTGAAAATACTGGAGAAATGGCATACCCCTACAAAAATTAACTGAAACTGGATTGTTGAAATTAACTAACTTTAGAAACCATTACTTTTAATTACAGTACTCGATGCATGTCATTAACAAATAAATGTTCACATTCAGCTTACTACTATTTTAAGAACGTATACCTTTTTCTAGACTTGTTGTAATCCTCACTGAAAGTCCGTTTACACGACAGTAAATTGAAAGTACTGGAGCCGTCGCAGAGACCAACAAACCGTTTCAAGTACAGGTGGCGGTTTCTTTTCAAACCTCATTGCATATATTCAACCAGTTTTGTTTCACATTACTTCGTTCCTCAGACTTGAATTCGCCTTTGTGGAAGTTTTACAAGTACTATATTGACCTGAAAATACTGGAGAAACAGAACACTCCTCAACATAAACCGAATTTCAGAAGAAAATATAAAATTAATGCGAAATTACTTTTTCAAATTTTAATCATAATGCAGCATAGAGTGTCAGATTATCAATTTGCAAATTATGATGTACAGAGTTGCATTTATAATGACTACTGGAACATAATCCTTACCATTAACAGATTCATTGAAACCATATGTCGATTCAAACGCTCGTGCAAAATTATACCTTTATTCACGAGCTATGAAGTTGCCTTGACCAAACGTCTTGTTTGTTTGTTGGTGCTTAACAGATTATCAACAGCTAAGGTCATTTAAGGCCGGGCCAAACGTCTTTATGGAACCGCAACAATTGCGATCTGAAAATATTAGAAATGGAACACCCCCCCCCCCCCCCCCCCCACCCCCAAAAAATAATAATTGGCCTAGCTTCTTAAAATTCAGAATATTTTTATAAACAGCATTATTTGTTAATTACAGTACTGCACGACTACGTCTTGGTCGTTACCAATGCTCACCCTTTAGTTTACAACAATTTCAGTCCGTTTTCTTCATTTGTACTCCTTATTAGCAGACGACGGTTAAAAACCTCAAAGTACTGGAGACATCGCAGAGCCCCACAAACCTCATCAAGGACAGGTGGCCGTTTCTTTTCAAACCTCACTGTTTAGACCCAAACTGTTTTGTTTCAATTTACTTTTTTTCCTCAGAAGTGCATTCATCTTTGCGGAACGTTGGCAAGTACCGACCTGAAAGTACTGGAGAAACACCCCTTCCCCTGAACAGCATTCAGAAAATCTAATGTAAATGTTCAGATCCCACTTCAAATTTTAAATTACTACATATGTAAATTTGTGTCGGGCGTTTCATTATAAATGAAGCTCACATGTATTTCCCAATGTCCCCATGGAACACAATCCTTAACATTAACATGATCCTGCAGACACTTTTTATTCAAAACGTGCATTGAAAATTATACCTCTTTTCACCGATTTATAGTTGCCTCGAACAAAACGACCTCGTCGGAAATCCGTAAAACCAATTACAGATCTGAAAATACTGGAGAAATGGTAGTATACACCCCCACACCCCCAACAACAGTTGCCAAATTAAAAAGCAGTAAAGTTTGAAAACGTTTTAAGAAAAATTATTTTCAATTTCACATCGTTAGCTAAATGTTAACTACAATTATTTTTATTCAGTGTGTATACCTTTTACCTTCTTGATTTTGCATTTCACAACCAGGGGTCAAATTTAATGGAGCATTTACCATCACCAGATTCTTGCAAACAGTTTAATTCAAAACGCTCATTCAAGACAATACCTCCACTCCGATTTGAAGTTGCCACGACCACACCACACGTGTCAACGAAACCGTAACAATCGAGATCTGAAAATACTTGATAAATGGCACCCCCTTCCTAAAAAAAAAGTGAAGTTCTTTCTTCAAATTATAAATTAAATTTATTTTTAAATGTATATTTGTAAATCACACGTCCAACTTAACAATATGCATATTAGCCTGTCCAATGTTTCATTATAAACACCTACCATGTCAACTTTTTGATTCACACGCTCATTCAAAATTATACCTTTACTCCGATTTGTAGTTGCCTCCAGCTAAATGTCTCGAACGAAAAAGTAACAACAATCGAGATCTGAAAATACTGGAGAAATGGCATACCCCTACAAAAATTAACTGAAAACTGGATTGTTGAAATTACTTAACTTTAGAAAACCAATTACCTTTTAATTACAGTACTCGATGCATGTCATTAACAACCAAATAAATGTTCACATTCAGCTTACTACTATTTTAAGAACGTATACTAGACTTGTTGTAATCCTCACTGAAAGTCCGTTTACACGACAGTAAATTGAAAGTACTGGAGCCGTCGCAGAGACCAACAAACCGTTTCAAGTACAGGTGGCGGTTTCTTTTCAAACCTCATTGCATATATTCAACCAGTTTTGTTTCACATTAATTAGTTCCTCAGACTTGAATTCGCCTTTGTGGAAGTTTTACAAGTACTATATTGACCTGAAAATACTGGAGAAACAGAACACTCCTCAACATAAACCGAATTTCAGAAGAAAATATAAAATTAATGCGAAATTACTTTTTAAAATTTTAATCATAATGCAGCATAGAGTGTCAGATTATCAATTTGCAAATTATGATGTACAGAGTTGCATTTATAATGACTACTGGAACATAATCCTTACCATTAACAGATTCATTGAAACCATATGTCGATTCAAACGCTCGTGCAAAATTATACCTTTATTCACGAGCTATGAAGTTGCCTTGACCAAACGTCTTGTTTGTTTGTGTGCTTAAACAGATTATCAACAGCTAAGGTCATTTAAGGCCGGGCCAAACGTCTTTATGGAACCGCAACAATTGCGATCTGAAAATATTAGAAATGGAACACCCGCCCCCCCCACCCCCAAAAAACCCCTAATAATTAATTGGCCTAGCTTCTTAAAATTCAGAATATTTTTATAAACAGCATTATTTGTTAATTACAGTACAGCACGACTACGTCTTGGTCGTTACCAGATGCTCACCTTTAGTTTACAACAATTTCAGTCCGTTTTCTTCATTTGTACTCCTTATTAGCAGACGACGGTTAAAAACCTCAAAGTACTGGAGACATCGCAGAGCCCACAAACCTCATCAAGGACAGGTGGCCGTTTCTTTTCAAACCTCACTGTTTAGACCCAAACTGTTTTGTTTCAATTTACTTTTTTCCTCAGAAGTGCATTCATCTTTGCGGAACGTTGGCAAGTACCGACCTGAAAGTACTGGAGAAACACCCCTTCCCCTGAACCAGCATTCAGAAAATCTAATGTAAATGTTCAGATCCCACTTCAAATTTTAAATTACATACATATGTAAATTTGTGTCGGGCGTTTCATTATAAATGAAGCTCACATGTACCATGTCCCCTGGAACACAATCCTTAACATTAACATGATCCTGCAGACACTTTTTTATTCAAAACGTGCATTGAAAATTATACCTTTTCACCGATTTATAGTTGCCTCGAACAAACGTCTCGGAAACCGTAAAACCAATTACAGATCTGAAAATACTGGAGAAATGGTAGTAGACACCCCCACACCCCCAACAACAGTTGCCAAATTAAAAGCAGTAAAGTTTGAAAACGTTTTAGAAAAATTATTTTCAATTTCACATCGTTAGCAAATGTTAACTACAATTATTTTATTCAGTGTGTATACCTTTTACCTTCTTGATTTTGCATTTCACAACCAGGGTCAAATTTAATGGAGCATATTCCAACAATCCTTACCATCACCAGATTCTTGCCAACAGTTTAATTCAAACGCTCATTCAAGACAATACCTCCACTCCGATTTGAAGTTGCCATGACCACACCACACGTCAACGAAACCGTAACAATCGAGATCTGAAAATACTTGATAAATGGCACCCCCTTCCTAAAAAAAAAGTGAAGTTCTTTCTTCAAATTATATAAATAAATTTATTTTTTATGTATTATTTGTAAAATCACTCGTCCAATTAACAATATGCATATTAGCCTGTCCAATGTTTCATTATAAACACCTACCATGCCAACTTTTTGATTCACACGCTCATTCAAAATTATACCTTTACTCCGATTTGTAGTTGCCTCAGCTAAATGTCTACGAAAAAGTAACAACAATCGAGATCTGAAAATACTGGAGAAATGGCATACCCCTACAAAAATTAACTGAAACTGGATTGTTGAAATTAACTAACTTTAGAAACCATTACTTTTAATTACAGTACTCGATGCATGTCATTAACAAATAAATGTTCACATTCAGCTTACTACTATTTTAAGAACGTATACCTTTTTCTAGACTTGTTGTAATCCTCACTGAAAGTCCGTTTACACGACAGTAAATTGAAAGTACTGGAGCCGTCGCAGAGACCAACAAACCGTTTCAAGTACAGGTGGCGGTTCTTTTCAAACCTCATTGCATATATCAACCAGTTTTGTTTCACATTACTTCGTTCCTCAGACTTGAATTCGCCTTTGTGGAAGTTTTACAAGTACTATATTGACCTGAAAATACTGGAGAAACAGAACATCCTCAACATAAACCGAATTTCAGAAGAAAATATAAAATTAATGCGAAATTACTTTTTCAAATTTTAATCATAATGCAGCATAGAGTGTCAGATTATCAATTTGCAAATTATGATGTACAGAGTTGACATTTATAATGACTACTGGAACTAATCCTTACCATTAACAGATTCATTGAAACCATATGTCGATTCAAACGCTCGTGCAAAATTATACCTTTATTCACGAGCTATGAAGTTGCCTTGACCAAACGTCTTGTTTGTTTGTTGGTGCTTAACAGATTATCAACAGCTAAGGTCATTTAAGGCCGGGCCAAACGTCTTTATGGAACCGCAACAATTGCGATCTGAAAATATTAGAAATGGAAACACCCCCCCCCCCCCCCCCCGCCCCCCCACCCCCAAAAAAATAATAATCTGGCCTAGCTTCTTAAAATTCAGAATATTTTTAAACTAAAAGCATTATTTGTTAATTACAGTACTGACGACTACGTCTTGGTCGTTACCAAATGCTCACCTTTAGTTTACAACAATTTCAGTCCGTTTTCTTCTTTGTTTTTACTCCTTTATTAGCAGACGACGGTTTTTAAAAATAAACCTCAAAGTACTGGAGACAATCGCAGAGCCCACAAACCTCATCACAGGTGGCGTTTCTTTTTCAAACCTCACTGTTTAGACCCAAACTGTTTTGTTTCAATTTACTTTTTTCCTCAGAAGTGCATTCATCTTTGCGGAACGTTGGCAAGTACCGACCTGAAGTACTGGAGAAAAACACCCCCTTCCCTGAAACCCAGCATTCAGAAAATCTAAGTAAATGTTCAGATCCCACTTCAAATTTTAAATTACATAATATGTAAATTTGTGTCGGGCGTTTCATTATAATGAAGCTCACATGTACATGTCCCCTGAAACACAATCCTTAACATAACATGATCCTGCAGACACTTTTTTATTCAAAACGTGCATTGAAATTATACCTTTTCACCGATTTATTGTTGCCTCGAAACAAACGTACTCGGAAACCGTTTTTAATTTTTTAAAAACCTAAAATTACTGATGAAAATATGGAGAAAATAGGTAGTATACACCCCCCACCCCCACCCCCCAACAACAGTTGCCAAAATTAAAAGCAGTAAAGTTTGAAAAACGTTTTGAAAAAAATTATTTTCAATTTTCCATCGTTAGCAAATGTTAACTACAATTATTTTATTCAGTGTGTATACCTTTTTACCTTCTTGATTTTGCATTTCACAACCAGGGTCAATTTAATGGAGCATTTACCATCCCACCAGATTCTTGCAAACGTTTAATTCAAACGCTCATTCAAGACAATACCTCCACTCCGATTTGAAGTTGCACGACCCACACCACACGTCAACGAAACCGTAACAATCGAGATCTGAAAAATACTTGATAAATGGCACCCCCTTCCTAAAAAAAAAAATGTGAAGTTCTTTCTTCAAATTATAAATAAAATTTATTTTTATAAAATGTATTATTTGTAAAATCACTCGTCCAATTAACAAATATGCATATTAGCCTGTCCAATGTTTCATTATAAACACCTACCCATGCCAACTTTTTGATTCACACGCTCATTCAAAAATTATACCTTTACTCCGATTTGCAGTTGCTTCAGCTAAATGTCTACGGAACAGTAACAACAATCGAGATCTGAAAATACTGGAGAAATGGCATACCCCTACAAAAAATTAACTGAAAACTGGATTGTTGAAATTAACTAACTTTAGAAAACCATTACTTTTCATTACAGTATCGATGCATGTCATTAACAAATAAATGTTCACATTCAAACTTACTACTATTTTAAGAACGTATACCTTTTTCTAGACTTGTTGTAATCCTCACTGAAAGTCAGTTTACACGACAGTAAATTGAAAGTTACTGGAGCCGTCGCAGAGACCAACAAACCGTTTCAAGTACAGGTGGCGGTTTCTTTTCAAACCTCACTGCATATATTCAACCAGTTTTTGTTTCACATTACTTCGTTCCTCAGACCTGAATTCGCCTTTGTGGAAGTTTTAAAAGTATATATTGGACCTAGAAAATACTGGAGAAACAGAACACTCCTCCCATGAACCGAATTTCAGAAAAAAATACAAATTAATGGAGCGAAATTTTACTTTTTCAATTTTTAATCATAATGCAGCAATAGAGTGTCCAGTTTTCCAATTTGCCCCAATTTATGAATGTACCAGAAGTTGCCATTTATAATGACTAATGGAAAAAAAAAACATAAAATTCCTTAAACCAGTAACAGAATTCATTGAAAACCATTATTGTCGATTCAACGCTTTTTCGTGCAAAATTATACCTTTATTTTCCCCAAGCTTTGATTGAACTTGCTCGACCAAACGTCTTGTTTGTTTGTTGGTGCTTAACAGACTATCAATCAGCTAGGTCATTTAAGGCGGGGTCCAATGTCTTTATGGTAACCGCAACAATGCGATTCTGAAATATTTGAATTGGCAACACCGCCCACCCACCCCCAAAAAATTTAATTAATTGGCCTAAAGCTTCTAAAATTCAGATATTTTTATAAATACGCATTATTTGTTAATTACAAGTTACTCACGGACTACGTTTTCTTGGTCCGTTACAAATGTAACACCTTAGTTTACAACAATTTCAGTTTTCCGGGGTTTTTTTCAAAAATATTGTACTCCTTATTAGCAGACGACGCGTTAAAAAATCCAAAGTTACCTGGAGACATTCGCAAGAGCACACAAACCTCAATTCAAAAGGACAGGTTGGCGTTTCTTTTCAAACCCTCATTGTTAAGACCAAACTGTTATGTTTCAATTTACTTTTTTCCTCAGAAGAAGTTGCAAATATCTTTGCGGAACGTGGCAAGTACGACTGAAAAGTTACTGGAAGAAACCACCCTTTCCCCTGAACCAGCATTTCAGAAAATCCTATGTAATTGTTCAGTTTTCCCACTTCAAATTTTAAAATTACTAATACATATGTAATTTTGTGTCGGGCGGTTCTTTTAAAGGGAAGCCTCACTGGTACCAAATGTCCATGGTAACCAATCCTTAACATTAACATGATTTTTCACTGCAGGACACTTTTTATCAAAACGGTGCATTGGAAAATTATTATACCTTTTCACCGATTTATAGTGCCTCGAACAAACGTCTTCGGAAACCGTTTAGAAACCAATTAAACAGGATCTGAAAATTTAACTGGAGAAAATGGTAGTAGACCCCCCACACCCAAACAAACAGGTTGCCAAATTAAGCAGTAAAGTTTGAAAAGTTTTTGATGAAATATTATTTTCATTTTAACTCGGTTAAGCCAAATGTTAACTAACAATTATTTTAGGTCAGTTGTGTCATTACCTTTTACCTTTTGAAATTTTGCATTTCACAACCAGGGTCAAATTTAGGAATGGAGCATATTCCCAAATACCCCCCCCCAATCCTACATCACCAGATTCCCTTGCCCCCACTGTTTATTCCCCCCCCCCCAAAACCCCGATCATTCCCCAAAAAAGACAATAAAAACCTTCACTCCGGTTTTTGAAGTTGCCACGACACACCACACGTTCAACGAAACGTTAACAATTCGAAAAAAAAAAGATATGATAATACTTGTAATAATGGAACCCCTTCCTAAAAAAAAAGTTTTGATAAAGTTCTTTCTTCAATATAATTAAATTTATTTTTAAATGTATTATTTGTAAATCCAACTTCGTCCAATTTAACAATATTGCATTTTTAAGCTTGTCCAAATGTTTCATTATAACATACCATTGCCAACTTTTGATTCACCACGCTCATTCAAAAGGAACACCCCACACCACAAAAAAAAAAATATAAAAATTGGTCTAGCTCTTAAAATCAGGAATATTTTTTATAAAGAGCATTATTTGTTAATTACCAGTACGCCGTACGTATTGGTCGTTACCAAATGCCTCAAACCTTTGTTTATAAAATTTCAAAGTCGTTTTTCTTCAATTTGTACTCCTTATTAGCAGACGACGGTTAAAAACCTCAAGAGTTTTACTTGGAGACAGCGCAGAGGCCCACAAACTTTCTATCAAGGACAGGTGGCCGTTTTCCTTTTCAAAACCTCCATTGTTTAAGACCCAAACTGTTTTTGTTTCAATTTACTTTTTTCCTCAGAAGTGCATTCTTCTTTGCGGGAACGTTGGCAGAGATTTTGTACCGACCTGAAAGTAACTGGAAAGAAACCACCTTCCCCTGAAACCAGCATTCAGAAAATCTAATGGTTAAATGTTCTGATCCACTTCTAATTTTAAATTACATACTTATAGTAAATTTGTGTCGGGCGTTTCATTATAAATGAAGGCCCTCTCAAAATGTACCAGTCCCGGAACACAATCCTTAAATTAAATGGAATCCTGCAGGTCACTTTTTTCTTCAAAAAGGTGCCATTGAAAATTTATAACTTTTCTCCGAAATTTATAGTTGCCTCGAACAAACGTTCTCGGACGTTTAAAACAATTACAGATCCCTGAAAATACTTGGGAGAAATTTTGGTTTAGTTACAACCCCACACCTTTAACAACAGTTGCCTTTTTAATTAAAAGCCAGTAAAGTTTGAAAAAGTTTTAGAAATCTTATTTGCAATTTCTCATCGGTAGCCAAAATGTTAACTTACAATTTATTTTATTCAGTTGTGTATCCTTTCCTTCTTGATTTTGCTATTTCACACCAGGGTCAAATTTAATGAGCATTATGGGTCCAAACAATCCTTACATCACAGATTCTTGCCAACAGTTTAATTCCAAAAACGTCATTCAAGAAACAATACTCACTTCCGATTTGAAGTTTGATCAATGACCACAACGGAAAACCGTAAAACAATCCCCGAGATTCCCCTGTAAATTACCTTGATAAATGGCACCCACTTCTAAAAAAAAGTGAAAAGTTCCTTTCTTCAAATTATAAATAAAATTTATTTTTAAATGTAAATTAATTTGTTAAAATCTCGTCCAATTAACACTTTGCATATTAGCCCTGTACAATTGTTTCAAATTTTAAATTAAACACTACATGCCAACTTTTTGATTCAAACACGCTTCATTCAAAAATTATACTTTACTCGATTTGCAGTTGTCTCAGGGATAAATGTCGAACGGAACAGTTTAACAAACAATTCGAGATAACTGTAAATACTGGAGATAAATGGCTTACCCCTACCAAAAATTAACTGAAACTGGATTGTTGAAATTAACCTAACTTTAGAAACCCCCATTACTTTTCATTACAGGTAACTCGATGCAATGTCCATTAACAAATTAAATGTTCAATTCAACTTACTATATTTTAAGAAACGTATACCTTTTTCTAGGACTTGTAAATCCTCACTGAAAGTCCAGTTTACACGACAGTTTTTTAAATTGAAAGTACCTGGAAAAGCCGTCGCTAGAGGACAACAAACCGTTTCAAGTAAAACGAAAAGGGGGGTTGGGCGGTTTATTGTTCAAAACCTTTTCAACCTGCATATATTCAACATTTTGTTTCAACATTACCTTAGTTCCACTCCAGAACTGAAAATTCGGCCTTTGTGGAAGTTTTAAAAGTACTTATAATGACTGGAAAATATGGAGAAACCAGAACACTCCTCAACCAATTGAACGAAATTTCAGAAAAAAAAATAAAAAATTAATGCGAAATTACTTTTCAAATTTTATTCATAATGCAAAAGCATGAGTGTCAGATTATCAATTTGCTATTATGAAATGGTACAGAGTTGCATTTTTATGACCCCCCTAATGGAACATAATCCCCCAATACCCAATTACAGATTCATTGAAACCCAAATTAAAATGTCGATTCAATCGCTCGTGCAAAATTTATACCTTTTATTCCACCAGCTTTGGAAAATACTTGCCTCGACCCAAAGTTTCTTGTTTGTTTGTTGGTGCTTAACAGAAAAATTATTTCAACAGCTTTAAGGTCTTTTAAGGCCGGGCCAAACGTCTTTATGGATCCCGCAACAATTGAGATCTGAAAATATTAGAAATGGGAACACCCGCCCCCCCCACCCAAAAAATAATAATTGGCCTAGCTTCTTAAATTCAGAATTTTGTTTTTATTAAACTGCATTATTGTTAATTACAGGTACAGCCGACTAGTCTTGGGTCGTTACCAAAGGCTTTTCACCTTTAGTTTACAACAATTCAGTACGGTTTTTCTTCATTTGGTACTCTTATTTAGCAGACGTGGTTTAAAACCTCAAAGGTACTGGAAAGGCCATTTCGCAGAGCCACACAAACTCATCAAGGACAGGTGGCAGTTTCTTTCAAACTCCAATTGTTTAGACCAACATAACTGTTTTGTGTCAATTTACCTTTTTTCCTCAGAGTGCATTCCATCTTTGCGGAACGTTGCAAATGTACCGAACTGAAGTTTTAACTTGGAGAAACAAACCTCCTCTGAACCAGATTCAAGTAAATCTAATGTAAATGTTCCAGATCCATTCAAATTTTAAATTACCATACCATATGTAAATTTGTGTCGGGGGTTTCATTATAAATGAAGCTTCACATGTACCATGTCCCCTGGAACCACATCCTTACATTAACATGATATGCCAAGACACTTTTTTTATTCAAAAGTGCCAAAATTTGAAATTTTACCTTTTCACCGATTTAATAGTTTGCCTCGAAACAACGTCTCGGAAACCGTTTTATAACCTATTACTGAAAATCTGACAATTACTGGAGAAATGGTTAAAGTAGGACACCCCCACCCCAAACATACCAAAAAGTTTGCCAAAAAAAATTAAAAGCGGTTTAAGTTGAAAACGTTTTAGAAAATTATTTTCAATTTCCATTCCGTTAAAGCAAAATTGGTTAAACTAAACAATTAAAATTTTATTTTTTCAAAGTTTGTATTACCTTTTTAAAACCTCTTGATTTTGCATTTCACAACAGGGTCAAATTTAATGGAGCCAATTAATTCCAACAATCTTCCATCACCAGATTTTGCAACTGTTTAATTCAAACGATCCCATTCAAGGACAATTACCTCCAATCCGATTTGAAGTTGCACGACCACACCACACTGTCAACGAAACCGTAAACAATCCGAGGATCTGAAATATTATTCCGATAAATGGCCAACCCCTTTTTCTAAAAAAAAGTGAAGTTCAAATTTCTTCAAATTATAAATACAAATTTATTTTAATGTTTATTTGTAAAATCACTTGGTCCAATTATATAACCAAATGGCATATTCGCCTGTCCAATGTTCCCATTATAAACCCCCAAAAAAAAAAAAAAACCTAACCATGAACCAAAACTTTTTGGATTCACCGCTCATTCAAAAAGGAACACACTTCCACACAAAAAACTTAAAAAAAATTAATAATGGTCTAGCTTAACTTAAAATTTTTTCAGATTAAATTTATATTAAAGAGCATTATTTGTTTAAAATTACAGTAACGCACGACGTTCTTGGTCGTTACCAAAATGTAACCCTTTAGTTTACTAAAATTTCAGTCCGTTTTCTTCATTTGTACGCCTTATTAGCAGACGTTCGGTAAAAAATCAAATTACTGGCGACATTCGCAGAGCCAAACCACAAAACTCACTCAGGACAGGTGGCCGTTTCTTTTCAAACCTTTCACTGTTTAGACCCAAATGTTTTGTTTCATTTACTTTTTTTTCCTCAGAAGTGCATTATCTTGCGGAACGTTGGCCAAAATTACGACTTTGATAGTACTTGGGAAACACCCCTTTCCCCTGAAACCAGATTCAGAAAATCTATGTAATGTTCCAGATTCCCCACTTCAAAATTTTAAAATTACATACATATGTAAAATTTGTGTCGGGCGTTTCATTATAAAATGAAGCTCACATGTACCATGTTTCCTGGAAAAACCCACAATCCTTAAAATTTAAAATGATCCTGCACGAACACTTTTTTTTATTCAAACGGTGCAATTGAAAATTATACCTTTTCACCGATTTTAGTTGCCTCGAACCAACGTCTCATGGAAACCCGTAAAAACAAATTTCCAGATCTGAAATTTATGGAGAAATGGTAGTATACAACCCCACACCCCAACAACCAGTTGCCAAATTAAAAGCAGGTTAAGGTTTGAAAACCGTTTTAGAAAAATTATTTTCAATTTTCAACATCGTTAAAGCCAAATTGTTAACTACAATTATTTTATTCAGTGGTTGACCTTTTACCTTCTTGATTTTGCCCAAATTTCACAACCAGGGGTTTTTTCCAAATTTAATGGAGCATTTTAATTCAACAATTTCCCTTAACCATTTCACCAGATTCCTTGCCAACAGTTTTAATTCAACGCTCATTCAAGACAATTACCTCCAACACCGATATTGATGTTGCTTTATGACACAACGGAAAACGTTAACAATCGAGATCTGAAAATACTTGATAAATGGCCCACCCCCTTCCATAAAAAAAAAGTGAAGTTCCTATTTCAAATATAAATAAATTTATTTGGTTAAATGTATTATTTGTTAAAATCACTCGGTCCAATTAACAAATGCAAATATTAGCCTGTCAATGTTTCCCCATTATATACCCCACCTACCTGCAACCTTTTTGATTCACACGCTCATTTTCAAAATTATACCTTTACTGAAAATTTGCAGTTTTGGCTCGAAAGCTAAATGTCTAACGGAACTGTAACCCAACAATCGAGATTCTGAAAATTTTAAACTTGGAGAAATGGCATTCCTACAAAATTTAACTGAAAATGGAAAATTTGTTGAAATTATCTAAAACTTTAGGGAAACCATTACTTTTCATTACAGTTTAACCTCGATTGCTGTCATTAAACAAATAAATGTTCAATTTCAATTACTACTTATTTAGAAGTTATACATTTTCTAGACTGTTGTAATCCTCACTGAAAGTCAGTTTACCACGACAGTAAATTGAATGTACCCCTGGAAGCGTCGAGAGACCAACACAAAGTTTCCAAGTCTGTGGCGGTTCTTTTCAAAACTCACTTGCAATATATTCAACATTTTGTTTTCACATTACCTTCGTTTCTAGACCTGAATTCGCTTTTTTGTGGAAGTTTTAAAAATTACTAAAATAATTGACCGGAAAATACTGGAGAAACAGAACACTTCCTCCCATGAAAACCGAATTTCAGAAAAAAAATTAATTAATTGCGAAATTTTACCCTTTTTCAAATTTTAATCCATAAAGACAGCATTTAGCGTGGTCAGATTTTTCAATTTGCCAAATTATGATGTACAGTGTTGTTTTAATAATGACTAAATGACATGATTCCTTACCATTAACAGGAATTCATTGAATAATCCATATGTCGAAAAATTCCAAACGTTCGTGCAAAATTATACCTTTATTCACACAGCTTTGAACTTGCCTCGACCAAAGTCTTTTTGTTTGTTGGTGCTTAAACCAGACTTAACAGCTAAGGTCATTTAGGCCGGGCCAAACGTCTTTATGGAAAACCGCAACAATTGCGATCTGAAATATTAGAAAATGGAACCACCCCCGCCCCCCCCACCCCAAATAAATAATAATTGGCCCCCTAAGCTTCTTAAATTTCAGATTTATTTTTATAAACAGCCAAATTTGGTAAAATTACAGGACAGCACGACTAAAGTCTGGGTCGATTACCAATGCTCAAACCTTTAGTTTTACAACAATTTCAGTCCGTTTTCAAAAATTCATTTGTACTTTTCCTTAATTTGCAGACGACGGTTTAAAAAAAACCTCAAAAGTTATGGAGGACAAATCGCAGAGCCCACAAACTCAATCAAGGGACAGGTGGCCGTTTGTTTCAAACCTCAATTGTTTAGACCCAAACTTTTTGGTTTGTTTAATTTACTTTTTTTTCTCAGAGTTGCATTCATCTTTGCGGAAAGTTGGCCAAGTTTTACCGACCTTGAAGTAAGGGAGTAACACCACTTCCCTGAAACCGCATTTCAGAAAAATCTATTTGTAAAAGTTCAGATCAACCTTCATATTTAAATTACTACTATGGGTTAAATTTGTGGTCGGCGTTTCAAATTTAATAAATGAAGCTCACAAGTACAATGTCCCTGGAACACAAATTCCTTAACAATTAAAATGATCCTTGCAGAACCACGTTTTTTTTCAAAGTGCCATTGAAAAATTATACCTTTTCACCGATTTATGTTGCCTGAACTAACGTTTCTCGGAAACCGTTAAACCAATTACAGAAATTGAAAATACTGGAGAAATGGTAGTAGACACCCCACACTCCCAACAACCGTTGCAATTAAAAGCAAGTAAAGTTTGAAAACGTTTTAAGAAAAAATTATTTACCATTTTCCATCGTTAGGCCAAATGTTAACTTTACAATTATTTTATCAGTGTGTAATCCTTTTTACTTCTTGATTTTGAATTTCCAAACACCAGGGTCAAATTTAATGGAGCATATTCCAACCAATCCCTTACATCACAGTTTCTTGCCAACAGTTTAAATTCCAAACGGCTCAATTCAAAGACAATTCTCCACCAGATGGTGGAAGTTGCCACGGACCACACACACAGTCAACGAAAATACCGTTAACAATCGAGATCTGAAAATACTTGGGATAAAGGCACCCCCTTCCTAAAAAAAAGTGAAGTTCCTTTTCTTCAAATTATAAATAAAATTTATTTTATAGGTAATATTTGTATAAATCAAAAAATCGTTTTATACTTTCAATTAAAATATGCAATATTAGCCTTGTCAATTTGTTGTCAATTATAAAACAAACTTACCATGCCAAAACTTTTTGAAAATTTCACACGCTTTAAATTCTAAAGGAACACCACACCAAAAAAAAAAAAAATAATAATTGGTCTAGCTTCTTTAAAATATTCAGAATATTTTTTATAAAGAGCAATATTTGTTAATTACCTGTACGCACGAATTTCCTTGGTCGTTAAACCCAAATGCTCAACCTTTAAGTTTACAAAAATTCAGTCGTTTCTTCATGTGTACTTCCTTATTAGCCAGACGACGGTTTTAAAAACCTCAATGTACCAAGGTGACAGCGCGCGCACAAACCTTTCATCATGGAAACAGGTGGCGTTTTTTTCAAACCTCCACCCTGTTAAGCCAAAAATGTTTTGTATCAATTTAATTTTTTCCTCAGAAGTGATTCTCTTTGCGGAACGTTGGCAACAAGTTCTGACTGAAAAGTACTGGAAAAAGAACACCCCTTCCCTGAAAGATTCCAAGAGAATTCTAAATGAAAGGTTCAGATACCACTTCATATTTTAAAATACATAATATGTAAATTTGTGTCGGGCGTTTCATTATAAATGAAGCTTACTGTACCCATGTCCCTGGAAAACAAAATCCTTAAACATTAACTTGTTTCCTGCAGACACTTTTTTTTCAAAAGTGCATTGGAAAATTATAACTTTTCACCGATTTAATAGTTGCCTCGAACAAAGTCTCGGAAACGTAATTAATTAAAACAATTACAGAAAATCTGAAAATACTGGAGAAATTGGTAGTATAACCCCCACACCCCACAACAGTGCAAATTAAAGCCCCAGTATAAAGTTTGAAAAAGTTTTAGAAAAATTATTTTCAATTTCAAATTCGTTAAGCAAATGTTAAACTACAATTTTTTTTCAGGTGTGTATTACCTTTTACGTTCTTGAAAATTTTGCAATTTCACAACCTTGGTGTCAATTTTAATGGAGCATTTATTCACAACAATCCTTACCATCACTAGAAATTTTTGCCATTTTTCAGTTTAATTCAAACGCTTTTCATTCAAGACAATACCTCCCATCTTCCGATTTGAAAGTTGCCATGACCACAACGAAACCGTAACAAATCGAGATCTGAAAATTATTGATAAAATGGCACCCCTTCCTAAAAAAAGTGAAGTTCTTTCTTCAAATTAATAATAAAAATTTATTTTTAAATGTATTATTTGTAAAATCACTCGTTCCAATTAACAATATTGCCAATATTAGGCCTGTCCAATGTTTCATTATAAACAATACCATGCCAATTTTTGAAATTCACACGCTCAATTCAAAATTTTACCTTTACGCAGATTGCAGTTGCCTCATCCTTTTTTAAATGTCTACGGAAACAGTTAACAAACAATCGAGATTCTGAAAATAACTGGAGATGTTGGCCATACACCCTTACAAAAATTAAACTGAAATGATTGTTGAAATTAACTAACTTTAGAAAACATTTTACTTTTCATTACAGTACTCGATGCATGTCAAATTAACAAATAAATGTTCAAACATTCAACGTATATAGTTTAAGAACGTTACCTTTTTCTAGGATTTGTAGATATTCCTCACTGAAGTCAGTTACACGACAGTAATTGAAAGTACCTGGAAGCCGTAAAGCCAGAGACCAACAAACCGTTTCAAGTACAGGTGGCGGTTTCTTTTTCAAACCTCACTCATATATTCAACCATTTTGGTTTCACATCTACTTCGGTTCTCAGACCTTGAATTAGCCTTTGTGGAAGTTTTAAAAAGTACTAAATATTGACCTGAAATTACCCTGGAGAAACAAGAAAAACATTCCATTGAACAATTTCAAGAAAAAAAAATAAAATTAATGCGAAAATTACTTTTTCAAATTTAATATAAATGCAGCATTAGAGGGTCTGATTATCAATTTGCAAATTATGATGTACAGAGTAGCATTTATAATGACTACTGAACATAGTCCTTACCATTAACAGATTCATTGAAACCATATGTCGATTCAGACGATCGTGCAAATTAACCAATAATTCACCAGCTATTGAAACTTGCCTCGACCAATGTCTTGTTTGTTTGTTGGTGACTAACAGGACTATCAACAGCTAAGGTTCATTAAGGCGGGCAACGTCTTTATGGCACCGCAACATTGCGATCTGAAAATATTAGAAATGGAACACCGCCCCCCCCACCCCAAAAAATACTAATTGGCCTAGCTCTTAAAATTATGAGGATATTTTTATACAACAGCATTTATTTGTTAATTACAGTACAGCGACGACTACGTCTTGGTCGTTACCAAATGCTCCACCTTTAGTTACAAACAATTTTCAGTCGTTTTCTTCATTTGTTACTTCCTTATTAGCTGACACGTGGTTTAAAACCTCAAGTACTGGAGACATCGCAGAGCCCACAAAACTCATCAAGGAAGTGTGGCGTTTCTTATCAAACTCATTGTTTAGACCAATCTGTATTTTGATTTATATATAACTTTTTCCTCAGAAGGCATTATCTTATGCGGAACGTTGGCAAGTATCGACCTGAAAGTTCTGGAGAAACACCCTTCCCCTGAACGCATCAGAAAAATTATGTAAATGTTTCAGGATCCCACTTCAAATTGTAAATTACATACATATGTACAATTTGTGCGGGCTGTTTCATTATAAATGAAGCTCAATGTCCATGTCCCTGGACACTAGATCCTAACATTAAATGATCTGCAGACACTTTTTTATCAAAACGTGCATTGAAATTATCCTTTTCACGATTTATAGTTGCCTCGATAAAGTCTCGGAAGACCGTTTTAAAACCAATTACAGATTGAAAATACTGGCGATGATGGTAGTAGGACAAACCCAAACCAACAACAGTTGCCAAATTAAATGCAGCTAAAGTTTTCGAAAAATTTTTAGAAAAATTATTTTCATTTCACATCGTTAGCCAAATGTTATATACAATTATTTTATTCAGTGTGTATACCTTTTACCTTCTTGATTTTGCATTTCACAACCAGGGTCAAATTTAATGGAGCTTTATTCAACATTCCTTACCGATCACAGAATTCTTGCCACAGTTTAATTCAACGCGTCTTTCAAGACAATACTCAACTCCGATTTGAAGTAGTTGCCACGACCACACCACACGTCAACGAAACCGTAACAATCGAGATCTGAAAATACTTGTTAAAATGGCACCCCTTCCATAAAAAAAAAGAAGTTCTTTCTTCAATTATAAATAAAATTTATTTTTAAATGTATTATTTGTAAAATCACTCGTCCAATTAACTAATATGATATTAGCTGTCAATGTATCATTATAAACACCTACCATGCCAACTTTTGATTCACCACGCTCATTCAAAGGAAACACCACCCCAAAAAAAAAAAAAAATAAATATTGGTTAGCTTCTTAAATTTCAGAATATTTTTTCTAAAGAGCTTATTTGTTATTACAGTACCGCACGACTTTCTTGGTCGTTACAAATGTCACCTTTAGTTTACAACATATTTTCAGTCCGTTTTCTTCATTTGTAATCCTTATTAGACAGACGTCGGTTTAAAACCTTCAAAGTCTGGAGAATCGCAGAGCCCACAAACTCATTCAGGACAGGTGGCGTTTCTTTTCAAACTCACTGTTTAGACCCAAAACTGTTTTGTTTCCAATTTACTTTTTTCCTCAGAGTGCATTCATCTTTGCGAACGTTGGCAAGTACGACCTGAAAGTACTGGAGAAAAACCCTCCCCTTGAACCAGGCATTCAGAAAATCTAATGTAAATGTTCAAGATCCACTTCAAATTGTAAATTACATACATATGTAAAATTTGTGTCGGGCGTTTCCATTATAAATGAAGCTCACTTGTACATGTCCCTGGAAACACAATCTTAACATAAACATGATCTGCAGACACTATTTTTATTCAAAAAACGTGCATTGAAAATTATACCTTTTCACGATTTATAGTTGCTGTCGAACAACGTTCGGAAACCGTAAAACAAATACAGATCTGAAAATACTGGAGAAATGGTTGTATACACCCCACACCCCAACAACAGTTGCATATAAAAAGCAGGTAAAGTTTGGAAAACGTTTTTAGAAAAATTATTTTCAATTTCACATCGTTAGCAAATGTTATCTACATTTTTTTTATTCAGGTGTGTATACTTTTACCTTCTTGATTGCATTTCACAAAACAGGTCAAATTTAATGGAGAATATTTCCAACAATCCATTACCATCACCTGATTCTTGAAAAGTTTAATTCAAACGCTCAGTCAAGACAATACTCCACTCGATTTGAAGTTGCCATGAACCACAAGAAACGTAACAATCGAAGATTGGAAAAGTACTTGATAAATGGCACCCCCATTCTAAAAAAAAAAGTGAAGTTCTTTCTTCAAAATTTAAATAAAATTATTTTTAAATGTTTTATTTGTAAAATCACTGTCCAATTAACAATAATGCATATTAGCTGTCCAATGTGTTCATTTAAAACACTACTTGCCAACTTTTTGATTCACCACGCTCATACAAAATTATACCTTTTACTCCGATTTGCAGTTGCTAAGCTAAATTTGTAGCTCGGAACAGTAAAACAACAATCGAGATTGAAAAATACTGGAGAAATGGCATACCCTACAAAAATTAACTGAAGCTGGATTGTTGAAATTAAAAATCTAACTTTAGAAACCATTACTTTTCATTAAAGTACTCGATGCATGTCATTAACAAATAAAATGTTCACTATCAACTTACTCATATTTTAAGAATCGGTATACCTTTTTCTAGACATTGTTGTTTGGATATCTCATGAAAGTCAGTTTTACACGGACTGTAAATTGAACGTACTGGAGCGTGCAGAAGAGGACAAAAACCGTTTCAAGTAACAGGTGGCGGTTTCTTTTCAAACCTCACTGCATCTTATTCAACCATTTTGTTTACATTACTTCGTTCCTCAGACCTGAATTCGCCTTTGTGGAAGTTTTAAAAGTACTATATTGACCTAAAAGAAAAATACTGGTTTGATGAAACAGAACACTCCTCCCCATGAACCGAATTTCAGAAAAAAAAAAATATTAATAATGCGAAAGATTACTTTTTCAAATTTATCATAATGCAGCATAGAGTGTCAGATTATCAATTTTGCAAATTATGATGGTAACCAGAGTTGCATTTATAAATGACTATTCATGGAACATAATCCTTACCATTAACAGATTCATTGAAACCAGATGTCGATTCAAAGGAACGCTCGTTGCAAAATTCATACCTTTTTTCCTTCATTCACCAGCTTTGAACTAAAGCCTCGATCCCAAAACGTCTTGTTTGTTTGTTGAAAGTGCTTAACAGATCTATCAACAGCTAAGGTCATTTTAAGGCCGGGCCAACGTCTTTATTGGAACCGCAAACAAATTGCGATCTGAAAATATTAGAAATGGAACACCGCCCCCCCCCACCCCCAAAAAAGTAATTAATTGGCTAGCTTCTTAAAATTCATTAGAAATATTTTTATAAACAGCATTATTTGTTAATTACAGTACAGCAAACGACTACTCTTGGTCGTTACCAAATGCTCACCTTTAGTTTACAATTTCTATTTCATTTGTCCGTTTTTCTTCATTGTTACTCCTTATTAGCAGACGACGGTTCCAAAAACCTCAAAGTACTGGAGACATCGCAGAGCCCATCCCATACACCTCATCAAGGACAGGTGGCCGTTTCTTTTCAAACCTCATTGTTTAGACCCAAATTTCTGTTTTGTTTCAATTTACTTTTTTCCTCAAAGAAGTGCATTCATCTTTGCGGAACGTTGGCAAGTACCGACCTGAAAGGTACTGGAGAAAACAACCCCACCTTCCCCACTGAACCTTCGCATTCAGAAAATCTATGTAAATGTTCAGATCCCACTTCAAATTTTAAAAATACATACATATGTAAATTTGTTATGTCCGGGCGTTTCATTATAAATGAAGCTGACACTGTACCATGTCCCCTGGAACACAATCCAAATAACATTAACATGATCCTGCAGACACTTTTTTATTCAAAACGATGCATTGAAAATATTATCACCTTTTGAGATTTTTAGTTGCTCGAACACCGGTCTCGGAAACCGTAAAAAAATTTTCAATTACAGAATCTGAAAATACTATTGGGAAATGGTGAGTAGGACACCCCCACACCCCCAACAACAGTTCGCCAAATTAAAAGCAACAGTTAAGTTTGAAAACGTTTTAGAAAAAATTATTTTCAATTACACTATCGTTAGACAAATGTTAACTACAATTATTTTATTCAGTGTGTATACCTTCTTCTTAAACCCTTGATTTTGCATTTCACCATTTCCAGGGTCAAATTTATTGGGAGCATATTCCAACAATCCTTACCATCACCATTTATTCTTTGCCAACAGTTTAATTCAAACGCTCATTCAAAGACAATACCTCCACTCGATTGGAAGTTAGTTTTGCCACGACCACACCACTCGTCAACGAAACCGTAACAATCGAGATCTGAAAATACTTGATAAATGGCACCCCCTTCCTCAAAAAAAGAATAAAAAAAAAGTGAAGTTCTTTCTTCAAATTATAAATAAAATTTATTTTTTAAATGAATATTTGTAAAAATCACTCCGTCCAATTAACAATATGCATATTGCCTTGTCCAATGTTTCATTATAAAATACCTACCATGCCAACTTTTTGATTCACACGAACGCTCATTCAAAGGAAACACCCACCCCCATTTTCAAAAAAAAAAAAAATAATAATTAAATTATTGGTCTAGCTTCTTAAAATTCAGAATAATTTTTTTGATAAAGAGCATTATTTGTTAATTACAGTACCGCACGACGTCTTGGTCGTTACCAAAATAAATTGCTCACCTTTAGTTTACAAAAATTTCAGTCCGTTTTCATCATTTGTAACTCCTTCTTATTTTGCAGGGTCAGGAGTAGGACGACGGTTTAAAACCTCAAATTGTACTGGAGACATCGCATGCGCCCACAAACCTCATCAAGGTTACCAGGTGGCCGTTTCTTTTCAAACCTCATTTTTGTTTAGACCCCAAACTGTTTTGTTTCAATTTACTTTTTTTCATGCAGAAGTGCATTCATCTTTGCGAAGAACGTTGGCAAAGTACCGACCTGAATGAAGAGTACTGGAGAAAGAAACACCCCTCGTGCCCCATGAACCAGCGGATTCAGCGAATCATAATCTAATGTAAAATGTTCAGATCCCACTTCAAATTTTAAATTACATACATATGTAAAATTTAGTGTCGGAAGCTTTCCACATTATAAATGAAGCTCACATTTCATGTCCCCTGGACACATCCTTAACATTAACAGATCCTGCAGAAACACTTTTTTTCTTTCAAAAACGTTTTGCATTTGAAAATTTTACCTAATTTTTCAACCGATTTTATAGTTGCCGTCGAACACAAACGTCTCGGAAACCGTAAAACCAAATTACAGATTCTGAAAATACAAGTAGAAATGGGTAGTATCACACACAAAACCCCCAACAACATTGCAAATTAAAAAGCAGTAAAGTTTGAAAACGTTTTAGAAAAATTATTTTCAATTTCACATCGTTAGCAAATGTTAACTACAATTATTTTTATTTCAGTGTGTAAACCTACCTTTTACCATCTGATTTTTGCATTTACACAACAGGTCAAATTTAATGGAGCATATTCCAACATCCTTATAACCACACCAGAATTTCTTGCCAACAGTTTAATTCAAACGCTCTTCAAGACAATACCTCCACCCCCCCTCCGATTTGAAACGTTTGCATGACCACAACGGGGGGGGAAAACGACCAAACAAATCGAGATCTGAAAATACTGATAAATGGGCACCCACCCTTCCTAAAAAAAAAGTGAAGTTCTAACCTCTTCAAATTATAAAATAAAAATTTTATTTTTTAAATGTAACTTATTGTAAAATCACTCGTCCAATTAACAAAATGCAAATTTAGCTTGTTCCATGTTTTCATTACCTGAAACAACCTACCATGCCAACTTTTGAATTTCACCACGCCAACATCCAAATATTAACTTTACCTACTTTCCATGCAGTTTGCCATCAAGCTAAAAATGTCTACGGACCAGTAAACACAATTCTTTAGATCTGACATTACTTTGGGTAAAAAGGAATGGCATACCCCTACTAAAAATTAACCTGACCAGGGATTTGTTGAATTTAAAACTTACTTAAAAAAAAGAAACATTACTTTACATTACAGTAACTCCGAAAATGCATGGTCATTTACAAATAAATTTTTTGTTCACCATTCAACTTACTTTACTTTATTTTAGAGAACGTAAAAATAAACTTTTTCTTACTTGGTTTGTTTAATCTTTACACTGAGTTCAAGTAACAACCTGAAACAGTAAATTGAAAAAGTAAACAGGAGAAACGGTCGGCAGAAGACCAACAAACCGGTCCAGTACAGGTGTTCGGTTTTCCCTTTTCAAACCTCACAAGGCATAATTCAAACCATGTTTTCACAAATAACTTCGTTCCACAAGAACCTGAATTCCGCCTTTAAATTAACACCAAACTTTAGAAACCAATTTAACTTTTCATTAACAATACTCCGATTTGCCATGTCAAATTAACAAATAAATGTTCCCCCAAAAAAAAAAACAAAATTCAACTTACTTAAACTAGTTTAATTAACCGTAAATACCTAAATTTCCTAGAACTTTTTGTTTGTAATCCTCCACTTGAAAGTTCCTAGGTTTTAACAACGCCAGGAAATTGAAAAGGGTACCTGGGAAAGGCCGTTCGCAGGAGGACCAACAAACCTTTCAAGTACCAGGTGGTTTGGTTTCCTTTTCAAACTCCCTTTGCATAAATTAAAATTCCAACCATTTTTTGTTTCACAATTACTACGTATTCCTTCCAGACCTGAATTCGCCTTTGTGGAAGTTTTAAAAGTACATATTGGACCTGAAAATACTGGAGAAACAGAACACCCTCCTCCCCATGAACCGAATTTCAGAAAAAAAAAAATAAAATTAATAATGCGAAATTACTTTTTCAAATTTTAATCATAATGCAGCATAGTAGTGTCAGATATCAATTTGCAAATTAATGATGTAACAGAGTTGCATTTATAATGACTACTGGAACTAATCCTTACCATTAACAGATTCAATGAAACCATATGTCGATTCAAACGCTCGTGCAAAAATTATACCTTTATTCACCAGCTTTGAACTTGCTCGACCAAACGTCTTGTTGTTTTGTTGTGCTGAAACAGACTATCAACAGCTAAGGTCATTTTAAGGCCGGGCCAAACGTCTTTATGGAACCGCAACAATTGCGATCTGAAAATATTAGAAATGGAACACCCGCCCCCCCCCCACCCCCAAAAAATAATAATAATTGGCCTAGCTTCTTAAAATTCAGAATATTTTTATAAACAGCATTATTTGTTAATTACAGTACAGCACGACTACGTCTTCTTGGTCGTTACCAAAGTGCTCACCTTTAGTTTACAACAATTTCAAGTTTCCAGTTTTCCGTTTTCTTCATTTGTACTCCTTATTAGCAGACGACGGTTAAAAACCTCCAAAGTACTGGAGACATCGCAGAGCCACAAACCTCATCAAGGACAGGTGCCCGTTTCTTTTTCAAACCTCATTGTTTAGACCCAAAACTGTTTTGTTTCAATTACTTTTTTCCTCAGAAGTGCATTTCATCTTTGCGGGAACGTTGGCAAGTACCGACCTGAAATAAGTACTGGAGAAAACACCCCTTCCCCCTTTGAAAACCAGCATTCAGAAAATCTATGTAAATGTTCAGATCCCCACTTCTTAAAGTTTTTAAATTACATATTATGTAAATTTGTTGTCGGGCGTTTCATTATAAATGAAGCTCACATTGTACCCAGTGTCCCCTGGAACACAATCCTTAAACATTAACATGATCCTGCAGACACTTTTTTATTCAAAACGTGCATTGAAAAATTATACTTTTCAAACCGATTTTTATGATTTGCCTCGAACAAACGTCTCGGAAACCGTAAAACCAATTACAGATCTGAAAAATAACTGGAGAAATGGTTAGTAGACACCCCACACCCCCCAACAACAGTTGCCAAATTAAAAGCAGTAAAGTTTGAAAACGTTTTAGAAAAATTAATTTCAATTCACAAATCGTTAGCAAATGTTAACTACAATTATTTTATTCAGTGTGTATACCTTTTACCTTCTTGATTTTTGCATTTCACAACCAGGTCAAATTTAATGGAGCATATTCCCAACAATCCTTACCATCACCAGACTTGCCACAGTTTAATTCAAACGCTCATCAAGACCAAAATACCTCCAACTCCGATTTGAAGTTGCCACGACCACACCACACGTCAACGAAACCGTAAACAATCGAGATCTGAAAATAACTTGATAAATGGTCACCCCCTTCCTAAAAAAAAAAGAAGTTCTTCTCTTTCAAATATATAAAATATTTTTAAAATTTTTAAAGTATTATTTGTAAAATCACTCGTCAATTAACAATATGCATATTAAGCTGTCCAATGTTTTTCATTATAAACACCTACCATGCCAACTTTTTTGATTCACACGCTCATTCAAAAAGGAACACCCACCCCCAAAAAAAAAAAAAAAATAATAATTGGGTCTAGCTTCTTAAATTTCAGAAATATTTTTTTTAAAGAGCGATTATTTGTTAAATTACAGTTACCGCACGACGTCTTGGTCGTACCAAATGCTCACCTTTAGTTTTACAACAATTTCAGTCCCGTTTTCTTCATTTTGTACTCCTTATTAGCAGAGACTGTTAAAGGTTAAAAACCTCAAAGTACAGGAGAAACATCGCAGAGCCCACAAACCATCATCAAGGACAGGTGGGCCGTTTCTTTTTCAAAACCTCACTGTTTAAGACCCAACTGTTTTGTTTTCAATTTACTTTTTTCCTCAGAAGTGCATTCATCTTTGCGGGAACGTTGGCAAGTACCCGTACCGACCTGAAAGTACTGGAGAAACACCCCTTCCCCTGAACCAGCATTCAGAAAATCTAATGTAAATGTTTTCAGATCCCACTTCAAATTTTAAATTACATACATGTTAAATTTGTGTCGGGGCTTTGGGATTTTCATTATAAATGAAGCTCACATGTACCATGTCCCAACCCTGGAAACACAATCCTTAACATTAACATGATCCTGCAGACACTTTTTTATTCAAAAAACGTGCATGAAAATTATAAACCTTTTCACCGATTTATAGTTGTTCCTCGAACAAAACGTCTCGGAAACCGTAAAAACCAATACAGATCTGGAAAAATACTGGAGAAATGGTAGTATACACCCCCCCCCCCCACACCCCCACAACAGTTGCCAAATTAAAAGCAGTAAAGTTGAAAACGTTTATAAAAATTATTTTTTCAAATTTCACATCGTTAGCAAATGTTAACTACAATTATTTTAATTCAGTGTATAAACCTTTTTACCTTCTTGATTTTGCATTTCAACAACCAGGGTCAAATTTAATGGAGCATATTCCAACAATCCTTACCATCACCAGACTTTCTTGCCAACAGTTTTAATTCAAACGCTCATTCAAGACAATACCTCCACTCGATTTAAGTTGCCATTTTTTTGACCACACACACGTCAACGAAACCGTAACAATCGAGATCTGAAAATACTGATAAATGGGCACCCCCAAACCCTTCCTAAAAAAAAGTGAAGTTCTTTATTCTCAATTATATATTAAAATTTATTTTTAAATGTATTATTTGTAAAATCACTCGTCCAATTAACAATATGCATATTAGCCTGTCCAATTGTTTCATTATAAACACTACCATGCAACTTTTTGATTCACAAAACCAATCATCTCCAAATTATACCTTTAACTCCGATTTGCAGTTGCCATCTCAGCTAAATGTCTACTGGAACAGTAACAACTAATCGAGGAATCTGAAAATACTGGAGAAATGGCATACCCCCTACAAAAATTAAAACTGAAACTGGATTGTTGAAATTAACTACTTTAGAAACCATTACTTTTCATTACAGTCTCGATGCATGTCATTAACAAATAAATGTTTCACATTCACTTACTACTATTTTTAAGAACGTATACCTTTTTTCTAGACTTGTTGTAATCCTCACTGAAAGTCAGTTTAACACGACAGTAAATTGAAAGTACTGGAGCCGTCGCAGAGACCAAACAAACCGTTTCAAGTACAGGTGGCGGTTTCTTTTTCAAACCTCACTGCTATATTCAACCATTTTGTTTCACATTACTTCGTTCTCAGACCTGAATTCGCCTTTGTGGAAGTTTTAAAAGTACTATATTGACCTGATGGTGGAAACAGAAACACTCCTCCCATGAACCGAATTTCAGAAAAAAAAACAAAAAAAAATAAAATTAATGCGAAATTACTTTTTCAAATTTTAATCATAATGCAGCATAGAGTGTCAGAATTATCAATTTGCAAATTATGATGTACAGAGTTGCATTTATAATGACTACTGGAACATATCCTTACCATTAAAGATTCATTGAAACCATATGTCGATTCAAACGCTCGTGCAAAATTATACCTTTATTCACCAGCTTTGAACTTGCCTCGACCAAATTCGTCTTGTTTGTTTGTTTGTGTCTTAACAGACTATCAACAGTAAGGTCATTTAAGGCCCGGGCCAAACGTCTTTATGGAACCGCAACAATTGCGATCTGAAAATATTAGAAATGGAAAACAACTCCGCCCCCCCCCACCCCCAAAAAATAATAATTGGCCTAGCTTCTTAAAATTCAGAATATTTTTATAAACAGCATTATTTGTTAATTACAGTACAGCACGACTACGTCTTGGTCGTTACCAAATGCTCACCTTTAGTTTACACAAACAATTTCAGTCCGTTTTCTTCATTTGTACTCCTTATTAGCAGACGACGGTTAAAAACCTCAAAAGTACTGGAGACATGCAGAGCCACAAACCTCATCAAGGACAGGTGGCCGTTTCTTTTCAAACCTCATTGTTTAGACCCAAACTGTTTTGTTTCAATTTACTTTTTTCCTCAGAAGTGCATTCATCTTTGCGGAACGTTGGCAAGTACCGACCTGAAAGTACTGGAGAAAAACACCCCTTCCCCTGAACCAGCATTCAGAAAATCTATGTAAATGTTCAGATCCCACTTCAAATTTTAAATTACATACATATGTAAATTTGTGTCGGGCGTTTCATTATAAATGAAGCTCACATGTACCATGTCCCCTGGAACACAATCCTTAACATTAACATGATCCTGCAGACACTTTTTTATTCAAAAACGTGCTTGAAAATTATACCTTTTCACCGATTTATAGTTGCCTCGAACAAACGTCTCGGAAACCGTAAAACCAATTACAGATCTGAAAATACTGGAGAAATGGTAGTAGACACCCCCACACCCCCAACAACAGTTGCCAAATTAAAAGCAGTAAAGTTTGAAAACGTTTTAGAAAAATTATTTTCAATTTCACATCGTTAGCAAATGTTAACTACAATTATTTTTTATTCAGTGTGTATACCTTTTACCTTCTTGATTTTGCATTTCACAACCAGGGTCAAATTTAATGGAGCATATTCCAATCCTTACCATCACCAGATTCTTGCCAAACAGTTTAATTCAAACGCTCATTCAAGACATACCTCCACTCCGATTTGAAAGTTGCCACGACCACACAACACGTCAACGAAACCGTAACAATCGAGATCTGAAATACTTGATATGGCACCCCTTCCTAAAAAAAAGTGAAGTTCTTTCTTCAAATTATAAATAAAATTTTATTTTTAAATGTATTATTTGTAAAAATCACTCGTCCAATTAACAATATGCATATTAGCCTGTCCAATGTTTCATTATAAACACCTACCATGCCAACTTTTTGATTCACACGCTCATTCAAAATTATACCTTTACTCGATTTGCAGTTGCCTCAGCTAAATGTCTACGGAAACAGTAACAACAATCGAGATCTGAAAATACTGGAGAAATGGCATACCCCTACAAAATTAAACTGAAACTGGATTGTTGAAATTAACTAATTTAGAAACATTACTTTTCATTACAGTACTCGATGCATGTCATTAACAAATAAATGTTCACATTCAACTTACTACTATTTTAAGACGTATACCTTTTTCTAGACTTGTTGTAATCCTCACTGAAAGTCAGTTTACACGACAGTAAATTGAAAGTACTGGAGCCGTCGCAGAGACCAACAAACCGTTTCAAGTACAGGTGGCGGTTTCTTTTCAAACCTCACTGCATATATTCAACCATTTTGTTTCACATTACTTCGTTCCTCAGACCTGAATTCGCCTTTGTGGAAGTTTTAAAAGTACTATATTGACCTGAAAATACTGGAGAAACAGAACACTCCTCCCCATGAACCGAATTTCAGAAAAAAAAAATAAAATTAATGCGAAATTACTTTTTCAAATTTTAATCATAATGCAGCATAGAGTGTCAGATTATCAATTTGCAAATTATGATGTACAGAGTTGCATTTATAATGACTACTGGAAACTAATCCTTACCATTAAACAGATTCATTGAAACCATATGTCGATTCAAACGCTCGTGCAAATTTATACCTTTATTCACCAGCTTTGAAGTTGCCCTCGACCAAACGTCTTGTTTGTTTGTTGGTGCTTAACAGACTATCAACAGCTAAGGTCATTTAAGGCCGGGCCAAACGTCTTTATGGAACCGCAACAATTGCGATCTGAAAATATTAGAAATGGAACACCCGCCCCCCCCCCACCCCCATAATAATAATTGGCCTAGCTTCTTAAAATCAGAATATTTTTATAAACAGCATTATTTGTTAATTACAGTACCGCACGACTACGTCTTGGTCGTTACCAAATGCTCACCTTTAGTTTACAACAATTTCAGTCCGTTTTCTTCATTTGTACTCCTTATTAGCAGACGACGGTTAAAAACCTCAAAGTACTGGAGACATCGCAGAGCCCACAAACCTCATCAAGGACAGGTGGCCGTTTCTTTTCAAACCTCATTGTTTAGACCCAAATCTGTTTTGTTTATCAATTTACTTTTTTCCTCAGAAGTGCATTCATCTTTGCGGAACGTTGGCAAGTACCGACCTGAACCAGCATTCAGAAAATCTATGTAAATGTTCAGATTCCCACTTCAAATTTTAAATTACATACATATGTAAATTTGTGTCGGGCATTTCATTATAAATGAAGCTCACATGTACCATGTCCCCTGGAACACAATCCTTAACATTAACATGATCCTGCAGACACTTTTTTATTCAAAACGTGCATTGAAAATTACAGATCTGAAAATACTGGAGAAATGGTAGTAGACACCCCCACACCCCCAACAACAGTTGCCAAATTAAAAGCAGTAAAGTTTGAAAACGTTTTAGAAAAATTATTTTCAATTTCACATCGTTAGCAAATGTTAACTACAATTATTTTATTCAGTGTGTATACCTTTTACCTTCTTGATTTTGCATTTCACAACCAGGGTCAAATTTAATGGAGCATATTCCAACAATCCTTACCATCACCAGATTCTTGCCAACAGTTTAATTCAAACGCTCATTCAAGACAATACCTCCACTCCGATTTGAAGTTGCCACGACCACACCACACGTCAACGAAACCGTAACAATCGAGATCTGAAAATACTTGATAAATGGCACCCCCTTCCTAAAAAAAAAGTGAAGTTCTTTCTTCAAATTATAAATAAAATTTATTTTTAAATGTATTATTTGTAAAATCACTCGTCCAATTAACAATATGCATATTAGCCTGTCCAATGTTTCATTATAAACACCTACCATGCCAACTTTTTGATTCACACGCTCATTCAAAATTATACCTTTACTCCGATTTGCAGTTGCTTCAGCTAAATGTCTACGGAACAGTAACAACAATCGAGATCTGAAAATACTGGAGAAATGGCATACCCCTACAAAAATTAACTGAAACTGGATTGTTGAAATTAACTAACTTTAGAAACCATTACTTTTCATTACAGTACTCGATGCATGTCATTAACAAATAAATGTTCACATTCAACTTACTACTATTTTAAGAACGTATACCTTTTTCTAGACTTGTTGTAATCCTCACTGAAAGTCAGTTTACACGACAGTAAATTGAAAGTACTGGAGCCGTCGCAGAGACCAACAAACCGTTTCAAGTACAGGTGGCGGTTTCTTTTCAAACCTCACTGCATATATTCAACCATTTTGTTTCACATTACTTCGTTCCTCAGACCTGAATTCGCCTTTGTGGAAGTTTTAAAAGTACTATATTGACCTGAAAATACTGGAGAAACAGAACACTCCTCCCCATGAACCGAATTTCAGAAAAAAAAATAAAATTAATGCGAAATTACTTTTTCAAATTTTAATCATAATGCAGCATAGAGTGTCAGATTATCAATTTGCAAATTATGATGTACAGAGTTGCATTTATAATGACTACTGGAACATAATCCTTACCATTAACAGATTCATTGAAACCATATGTCGATTCAAACGCTCGTGCAAAATTATACCTTTATTCACCAGCTTTGAAGTTGCCTCGACCAAACGTCTTGTTTGTTTGTTGGTGCTTAACAGACTATCAACAGCTAAGGTCATTTAAGGCCGGGCCAAACGTCTTTATGGAACCGCAACAATTGCGATCTGAAAATATTAGAAATGGAACACCCGCCCCCCCCACCCCCAAAAAATAATAATTGGCCTAGCTTCTTAAAATTCAGAATATTTTTATAAACAGCATTATTTGTTAATTACAGTACCGCACGACTACGTCTTGGTCGTTACCAAATGCTCACCTTTAGTTTACAACAATTTCAGTCCGTTTTTTTCTTCATTTGTACTCCTTATTAGCAGACGACGCTTAAAAACCTCAAAGTACTGGAGACATCGCAGAGCCCACAAACCTCATCAAGGACAGGTGGCCGTTTCTTTTCAAACCTCATTGTTTAGACCCAAACTGTTTTGTTTCAATTTACTTTTTTCCTCAGAAGTGCATTCATCTTTGCGGAACGTTGGCAAGTACCGACCTGAACCAGCATTCAGAAAATCTATGTAAATGTTCAGATCCCACTTCAAATTTTAAATTACATACATATGTAAATTTGTGTCGGGCATTTCATTATAAATGAAGCTCACATGTACCATGTCCCCTGGAACACAATCCTTAACATTAACATGATCCTGCAGACACTTTTTTATTCAAAACGTGCATTGAAAATTACAGATCTGAAAATACTGGAGAAATGGTAGTAGACACCCCCACACCCCCAACAACAGTTGCCAAATTAAAAGCAGTAAAGTTTGAAAACGTTTTAGAAAAATTATTTTCAATTTCACATCGTTAGCAAATGTTAACTACAATTATTTTATTCAGTGTGTATACCTTTTACCTTCTTGATTTTGCATTTCACAACCAGGGTCAAATTTAATGGAGCATATTCCAATCCTTACCATCACCAGATTCTTGCCAACAGTTTAATTCAAACGCTCATTCAAGACAATACCTCCACTCCGATTTGAAGTTGCCACGACCACACCACACGTCAACGAAACCGTAACAATCGAGATCTGAAAATACTTGATAAATGGCACCCCCTTCCTAAAAAAAAAGTGAAGTTCTTTCTTCAAATTATAAATAAAATTTATTTTTAAATGTATTATTTGTAAAATCACTCGTCCAATTAACAATATGCATATTAGCCTGTCCAATGTTTCATTATAAACACCTACCATGCCAACTTTTTGATTCACACGCTCATTCAAAATTATACCTTTACTCCGATTTGCAGTTGCCTCAGCTAAATGTCTACGGAACAGTAACAACAATCGAGATCTGAAAATACTGGAGAAATGGCATACCCCTACAAAAATTAACTGAAACTGGATTGTTGAAATTAACTAACTTTAGAAACCATTACTTTTCATTAAAGTACTCGATGCATGTCATTAACAAATAAATGTTCACATTCAACTTACTACTATTTTAAGAACGTATACCTTTTTCTAGACTTGTTGTAATCCTCACTGAAAGTCAGTTTACACGACAGTAAATTGAAAGGGGAATTTTTAGTTCTAAAAATGTTAATTACTTCGAATATTGAAAATAAACTTTTCCTTTCGTCCATATTGTTTCCGGTCTCATTTCCGTAGTCTGGTTTACAATTTAAATTTAGTATTTGAATACTTGAGTTGTTTAATTATTAACCAGTCCAATTTATATTTCATTTAATTATTTATTGGTTCTTTTTATGAAATTCTATATTATTATAGTTTATTCCAATAATGAATTATTACCTTATAATGAAATTAAGTTTTTATGAAGTTATATAGTTGTTTGGTTCTTTGTCATGGTTATTCTAAATGCTTTGCTCTGATTGGTTGGAAATAAAATTTTCTTCCAGACCGGTCTAGGTGTTCATTTTCCCTCACAGGTGATTTTCAGCTTATATGCTTTAGACATGAAATTTTTTCAAGTTTAAAAAATTTCGATATTGTCCGTTTTCGTGTTTTATATAGCTATTGTGCATTCTTCCTGTAATGTAACGAGAATATAGCTACCCCTCATTATTTAATTTAATTCGGTGGTCTCATATACGAATGAGGACATTCTAGTGGAAAGGAGGAGGGAAGGACAAAATGGCGACGTCTGGAAAAATCAAAACGCTCGTCGTCTCAGAGGGTGAACGACTACAAAAGATACGCGGAGTCGGGAAAGTTGAATAGTACGCTGGGTACAATAAAAGAAGCGTTCTCCCCGGAAATGCGAAAGGAGAGTCGTCTACAGCTGCAAGGGAGGCGGGTGTGTTGATGTCACCGCCGGGACGAGTGGAACCGGGGACGAAGCAGCTTTCCGTAAATTAGGCGGCGCGGTTAGAGCGGAGAACCCGTCAGAAAAAAGTGCGTCCAGTCGATGAGGAAGATTCAGATTTCTCGGATGATGAGGAAATATTGGAATTGCGGTCGCGGATAGCTTGCCAGGAGAGCGAAAAAACGACATATTCGAAGGCAGCAAGAGAAGGAGCGACTCAGGCTGCAATTGGTTAAATCGACAAAAGAAGTGGAACGCTTGAGGAAAGGAGGTAAGGGAGATAAACAATCGGAAACTTGTGTCAAAAAAGCAATACACAAACTCCCAGTGCAATAACCAGGTGGCCTCCTTATCACAGGTTGATGTAAATAGTGACTTGTTGACAGTGAAAGACTTGAGAGACAATAAAAAATTACGTAAGGACGTTATTTCACAAATGAGAAATATGGGTTTAACCGATTCCTCTTCAGAATCCAGTTCTGATGCTGAATCTCTCTCAGAAGGAGAAATTGATGAAAATAATTCAAGTTCTTCCTATTCTGACCATTTCTCTTACTTCTAAAAGTCAAAGTAAATGCAAAACGAAGCAAAAAAAGAAAAAAATCTAAACAGTCGGGTATTCATGCCAGAGCCTCGGATTAAAGTGAAATATCCGCAAAAATGGCCCCATTCTAATTTGCAGTATGAACATGTAAACAAATCGGTTTCATTTGAGAATTTGGATCTGAAATTATTTGTAGCCGGAGAGCTAGAAATAATTTCAGACACATCTATATCGCGCGAAGAAAGAATGGGAAGAACTGAACTATTAAAAAAGACAGTTTATTTTTCAAACACGTACACATTCGACGGTTTGAAAAACTTTTATGCTGCCTGGGTTAGAAGGATTGAATTGGGAATGAATAAGTGGCGGGATGATTCACAACAAATAGAGCAAGCAATCCTCAGTAAACATCTATGGCGTTCAGAAGGGGTAGGAAAAACCAGCGTAATGTTTCGAATGACACTAAGAAGGAATTCGAATCCTCTCAGTCGGAGCAAATCTGGTTTTGTGCATTGTTTAATCGGAACAAATGTTCAAGGCCAGGGGATCATTTTGATGTAGAAGGGGGCGAATGAGGCACTGTCTGCATATGCGGAGAGTGCTGGCTTAAAGATAAAAAGAAAATTAAACATCCTGAATGTTCAAAAGACTGCCCTCATTCTGCAGCATGACAAGCACATATCAATGGCATAATCAGGGCGAATGTACATTTGCCAGATATTTTTTTGCAGAATTGCAAAAGCTTCAATGAATGTTTCTGAAGTAAAAAGTAAGGATTCAGTAATAAAATCTAATGACGATTCTAAGGATGGGTATAATGCTAATAATTTGAGAGTTCATAAAATTTGTAAAATTTGTGATGTATCGGAACTAGACATTAACAGAACAAAATTTTAATTGACACGCATGATAATGTTATAGAATCAGGCAAGCATAACTTCGAAGGTTTGTAAAATTATATTAATAACAAATTGAATATTCCATTTTTAAGACACATGTTGGTTGATTATAAGGATGTACAGTTGTGTGATTTGTTACAATATGGTTTCCCTTTGGGATGTATTGCCGAACCTTGTCCCAATGTTAAAGTTTTTTAGGAATCATAAAGGGCTAGGGAATTTTCAAATGAAATTAATGAATATTTGTGAAAGAAATTAAAAACAAAACGGTGCTGGTCCTTTTTTTAAATAATCCATTTAATAAGCCAATGATTGTTTCACCTTTAAATACGGTGCCAAAGAAAAAGATTCTAAAGAGAGGGCGGTCATTTTTGGACTTAAGTTTTCCAAAAAATAATGCACTAAACGATTCTATATCAAAAGATCAATACTTAGGTGACAGGTGTCATTAATATATCCCAAAGTAGATGATTTGGTTCAGATCGTGAAACAAAAAGGGAAAAATTGTTTCTCTATAAGAGGGATATGAGAAAAGCTTACAGGCAGTTGAGTATTTGTCCAGGTGAATACCACAAAGTAGGGTACAGACACAAAGGGCATTTGTTGTTTGACACTGTATTGTCCATGGTCTTAGAAGTGCTGCTCAAATATGCCAAAGAGTGACAAATGCTATATCATTTATCATGTTGTCATTGGGATTGTGCATTTTGAACTATTTGGATGACTTATGTGGGGTGAGACACCGGAATTAGCGGATTTCGCTTTTAAACACCTTAGGAGGTATTTTGGAAAAATGTGGTTTTGAAGAATCATTAGAAAAAGCATGCGTTCCTGCAACTAGAATGACTTTTGTGGGTGTTCTTTTTGATACAGAAAAATTAACCTTAGAAATTACTCCAGATAGATTAATAGAAATTAGTTTAAGTTAATTGATAAATGGTTACAAAAATCAGATACTTCAAAAAAGGAACTACAGTCTTTGATAGGTAAATTAAGTTTTGTAAGTGCGGTGGTTAGGCCAGGTCGAATTTTTGTTCAACGGTTATTAAAGTTTCTTCGGTACATTATAAAAGTAAGGGAAGTAGACATATTATTCCAGAATACCTTAGGAGAGACTTATTGTGGTGGAAACAATTTTTGCATCATATAATGGAATTTCGATGATGTCATTTGAGCAGTGGTCATTGCCGGATGGCATACTATCAACAGATGCATGTTTAACGGGTTGTGGGGGGGTTGTTAGGCAACCGTTATTTTCATGCAGACTTCACAGAATTTGTGGTTGAACAGCAATTGCATATTAATGAACTAGAACTATTAACAATTGTGGTGGCCCTTAAGTTATGGGGTTCGCGACTGAAGGGGTGTAGAATGGTCGTGCTTTGTGACAATCAGTCCGCTTGTTTAATGTTGAACAAGGGTGCAACGCGCAATGACTTTCTGCAAAATTGTTTTGCGTGAGATATGTTTCTTAGCTGCGATAAATGAATTTGAAATTAAGGCAAAACATACCAGGTGTAGATAATAGGTTGTCTGATTTGTTAAGCCGTTGGCATTTGGATTCACAGAACAGGGCTAGATTTATGACTGAACTCGGTTGCGAGGGAAATGAATGTTTCATTTCGGATGAAATGTTTATTTTATCAGATTGCTGGTAAATTTAGTCTAATGAGTACTGTTCTTGTTGTGATTGCAGATTCCCAGTTAAAGGTGTTGCAAGATGAGTTGCGAACGTCTAAAAAGTCCGGTTTCGCTGACGGTACAAACAATAAAAATTTAAAATCGCAGTGGGAAAGTTACTTGTTGTTCTGTACTTTTTTCGGGTTTATATCTGTGCCAGCGTCTACAGAAGTAGTTTCCTTGTTTGCACAATTTCTAAGTCGTTCATTCAAATCTGTCGATGCTATAAGGAATTAATATCAGTGGTATCCGTACTATGCATTTGTTGTTAGGCGTCGAAATAAATTTTAATGCTTATTTAATTAATCTGACGTTGAAGGGTATTAATCGCTTAAATCCACATTGTGTACACCAGGCTGCTCCTATTACACCCAGGATTTTATTGTTATTTCATGATAAATTAGAATTTGTCAATCCGGTAGACACATGTTTTTGGTGTTTATTCTTATTTGCCTTTTTTCTGTTAGCACGGAAATCCAATTTGGTAGCAAGTTCAAATTCAGATGTTTCCGGGAAATATCTTTTAAGGGATGATGTTAAGGAAATGGGAACAAATTTATTAGTCACTTTTCGTTGGACAAAAACTTTGCAGTTTGGGGAACGTTTACTGCAAATTCCATTAATAAAATCTGATTCTTTATTGTGTCCCGTTAAAGCATTCAAAATTTGGTTAAATTGAATCCAGTTTCAGGTAATACTCCATTGTTTTCTTTTGCTAGGAATAAGTGTATCACTTACCCAATGTTTCAGAATAAGTTAAAGTCTTTAATTTCGGCTATTGGTCTTAATCCGGATAATTATTCTTCTCATAGTTTTAGACGGGGTGGAACAACCTTAGCCTTTCAAGCAGGAGTGCCTTCAGAATTAATACAGCTTCAAGGTGATTGGCGCAGTGATGCTTATAAAAAATATCTTAGATTTACTTTAGATGATAAAATTCTAGTCGCAGATAGAATGAATAATCACATTCAGCTTACAGTTGATTAATCTATTTTAGGTAAAAAACGGACCCTCCTTATTTGCGACTCCATTGCCAAATATGTTGCCGGAGTTGACAGTCTAGATGTGCAAGCATATCCAGGAAGAACTCTTGGTGGAATTGCCTGTGAAGTCTCAAACAATCGTGTTCTTCAGGGTAAAATCTCTGATTCTGATTTTGTAATTGTACACGCTGGCACAAATGACATAAACAATATGGAAATAGAGGACTTTCCTGCCGCAGTTAATAATGTGTTCGCTTCCATTTGCGGTATCAAGCCACATGTTAAAATTTTATATTCTGCCATTCTACCAAGACCTGTAGATTTCAAATACACTAAAGTTAAAGTGATTAAAACAAATAATCGCATTAGGAGATTTTGTAAATATCGGAAATTTCCATTTCTTAAGACATTCCGTCCATTTGTCTCTAAGAACGGAGAACCTTTTAGGCATATGTTCGCGTGCGAGACGGGGGTCTTCATCTAAACACGGAAGGTTCGAGAGTGTTGAGCAATTATTTTTTGCAAGTGGTTAAGAATCTTAGAAACTCCTAATGTGCTTTCAATGTGAGCTGACGGAGCGATTGCCTGTGGAACTGTGTGATACCGGATCAAATGGCATAATATGCTAGTGGGTCGGGGGTTGCATTGGACTACAGCCAATTGCACTTTTAGCTTATGGGATATGGTTATGTTCGCAATGTGTGTAAAGACATTGTATGCATAATTGATAGCTAATTTAATATATGCTTGTTGTATTTGTATGTGTGTTGCAGTTTCTGTCCTTCTTTTCAATTCCCATTTCAGGATTGAGGATTGGCATAGACTGTTATAGGCATTGCTAATTCCTTCCATTTGGGAACACATGTTGGTTGGGTAGAAGACCCTAAACATTCCCGCTGAATTGGGAAAGGTAAAGAGGTTTAGGAACCTGCATATATGTGAGTATTCTAGTTCGTAATTGCGTGTGTAATTCAAAGCAAATGGGGCAATTGCTCCGTTTTGGTTTGGGTTGCAAGCAGCTTTTGTTTATTTGTAATTTGGATTTACCTGTAACCCGATGATTTCATATTTTTATGACACTAAATCTTTGATTGGCATCTAGGCTAGATGCTCAAGTTACATTTGTGGCCACAAAGTCTCATTCGTGACTTTCGTTTTATCAATAGTTTTTAGGTTTAATATCATTTTGTACTTGAATCTGTTTTATATAGTAAAATAGATTTGTGTGTAAAGTGAATTTGCTTGAAAAATGAAAATTAAATTAAATTATTATCACATGACAGTTACAGGTTGCCTGCATGGGATGACGTTAAATTTGAATGCTTCCCTTTTTTCTCATTTCTGTTTGTTTGGTGGGCCTTCGGCTTGGCGAGTGGAGAAATTTCATTTCTCTTTGTGGTTTGTTGACCACTTCATTATTGTGTTCAGTGGTTGAATGTCAAATTTGTTTGGAAATTATAGTTCTGGATTTACATAGCTGAAATCAATTCTACCATTAAAACCTTATTAAGGTTATTCTTGTTTTTGTCCTTTGATATTCCATTATTGAATTGAGAAGAGTAATTGGGAATTTTTAGCTCTAAAAATGTTAATTACTTCGAATATTGAAAATAAACTTTTCCTTTCGTCCATATTGTTTCCGGTCTCATTTCCGTAGTCTGGTTTACAATTTAAATTTAGTATTTGAATACTTGAGTTGTTTAATTATTAACCAGTCCAATTTATATTTCATTTAATTATTTATTGGTTCTTTTTATGAAATTCTATATTATTATAGTTTTATTCCAATAATGAATTATTACCTTATAATGAAATTAAGTTTTTATGAAGTTATATAGTTGTTTGGTTCTTTGTCATGGTTATTCTAAATGCTTTGCTCTGATTGGTTGGAAATAAAATTTTCTTCCAGACCGGTCTAGGTGTTCATTTTCCCTCACAGGTGATTTTCAGCTTATATGCTTTAGACATGAAATTTTTTCACCGCCCACCCATAGTAGCCCAGCATTTAATTGAATTGTTGTATATCATGTTTATTTCTTGAATAGGTTCAAGAAATTGAATTGATGGTGAGAATGAATTGTTAAGGTATGATCCACTTTATTATTAAGTTGGGTAATATATATTATTATAGGAGTGCCAATGTAGGCGAGTGGAGAAATTTCATTTCTCTTTGTGGTTTGTTGACCACTTCATTATTGTGTTCAGTGGTTGAATGTCCAAATTTGTTTGGAAATTATAGTTCTGGATTTACATAGCTGAAAATCAATTCTACCATTAAAACCTTATTAAGGTTATTCTTGTTTTTGTCCTTTGATATTCCATTATTGAATTGAGAAGAGTAATTTGATAATCTGGAGCCGTCGCAGAGACCAACAAACCGTTTCAAGTACAGGTGGCGGTTTCTTTTCAAACCTCACTGCATATATTCAACCAGTTTTGTTTCACATTACTTCGTTCCTCAGACCTGAATTCGCCTTTGTGGAAGTTTTAAAAGTACTATATTGACCTGAAAATACTGGAGAAACAGAACACTCCTCCCCATGAACCGAATTTCAGAAAAAAATATAAAATTAATGCGAAATTACTTTTTCAAATTTTAATCATAATGCAGCATAGAGTGTCAGATTATCAATTTGCAAAATTATGATGTACAGAGTTTGCATTTATAATGACTACTGGAACATAATCCTTACCATTAACAGATTCATTGAAACCATATGTCGATTCAAACGCTCGTGCAAAATTATACCTTTATTCACCAGCTTTGAAGTTGCCTCGACCAAACGTCTTGTTTGTTTGTTGGTGCTTAACAGACTATCAACAGCTAAGGTCATTTAAGGCCGGGCCAAACGTCTTTATGGAACCGCAACATTGCGATCTGAAAATATTAGGAATAGGAACACCCACCCCCCCCACCCCCAAAAAATAATAATTGGCCTAGCTTCTTAAAATTCAGAATATTTTTATAAACAGCATTATTTGTTAATTACAGTACCGCACGACTACGTCTTGGTCGTTACCAAATGTACACCTTTAGTTTACAACAATTTCAGTCCGTTTTCTTCATTTGTACTCCTTATTAGCAGACGACGGTTAAAAACCTCAAAGTACTGGAGACATCGCAGAGCCCACAAACCTCATCAAGGACAGGTGGCCGTTTCTTTTCAAACCTCACTGTTTAGACCCAAACTGTTTTGTTTCAATTTACTTTTTTCCTCAGAAGTGCATTCATCTTTGCGGAACGTTGGCAAGTACCGACCTGAAAGTACTGGAGAAACACCCCTTCCCCCCTGAACCAGCATTCAGAAAATCTAATGTAAATGTTCAGATCCCACTTCAAATTTTAAATTACATACATATGTAAATTTGTGTCGGGCGTTTCATTATAAATGAAGCTCACATGTACCATGTCCCCTGGAACACAATCCTTAACATTAACATGATCCTGCAGACACTTTTTTATTCAAAACGTGCATTGAAAATTATACCTTTTCACCGATTTATAGTTGCCTCGAACAAACGTCTCGGAAACCATAAAACCAATTACAGATCTGAAAATACTGGAGAAATGGTAGTAGACACCCCCATACCCCCAACAACAGTTGCCAAATTAAAAGCAGTAAAGTTTGAAAACGTTTTAGAAAAATTATTTTCAATTTCACATCGTTAGCAAATGTTAACTACAATTATTTTATTCAGTGTGTATACCTTTTACCTTCTTGATTTTGCATTTCACAACCAGGGTCAAATTTAATGGAGCATATTCCAACAATCCTTACCATCACCAGATTCTTGCCAACAGTTTAATTCAAACGCTCATTCAAGACAATACCTCCACTCCGATTTGAAGTTGCCACGACCACACCACACGTCAACGAAACCGTAACAATCGATATCTGAAAATACTTGATAAATGGCACCCCCTTCCTAAAAAAAAAGTGAAGTTCTTTCTTCAAATTATAAATAAAATTTATTTTTAAATGTATTATTTGTAAAATCACTCGTCCAATTAACAATATGCATATTAGCCTGTCCAATGTTTCGTTATAAACACCACGCTCATTCAAAATTATACCTTTACTCTGATTTGCAGTTGCCTCAGCTAAATGTCTACGGAACAGTAACAACAATCGAGATCTGAAAATACTGGAGAAATGGCATACCCCTACAAAAATTAACTGAAACTGGATTGTTGAAATTAACTAACTTTAGAAACCATTACTTTTCATTATAGTACTCGATGCATGTCATTAACAAATAAATGTTCACATTCAACTTACTACTATTTTAAGAACGTATACCTTTTTCTAGACTTGTTGTAATCCTCACTGAAAGTCAGTTTACACGACAGTAAATGAAAGTACTGGAGCCGTCGCAGAGACCAACAAACCGTTTCAAGTACAGGTGGCGGTTTCTTTCCAAACCTCACTGCATATATCAACCGTTTTGTTTTGTTTCACATTACTACGTTCCTCAGAACCTGAATTCGCCTTTGTGGAAGTTTTAAAAGTACTACTATTGACTGAAAATACTGGAGAAACAGAACACTCCTCCCCATGAAGCGAATTTCAGAAGAAAATATAATTAATGCGAAATTACTTTTTAAAATTTTAATCATAATGCAGCATAGAGTGTCAGATTATCAATTTACAAATTATGATGTACAGAGTTGCATTTATAATGACTACTGGAACATAATCCTTACCATTAACAGATTCATTGAAACCATATGTCGATTCAAACGCTCGTGCAAAATTATACCTTTATTCACCAGCTTTGAAGTTGCCTCGACCAAACGTCTTGTTTGTTTGTTGGTGCTTAACAGACTATCAACAGCTAAGGTCATTTAAGGCCGGGCCAAACGTCTTTATGGAACCGCAACAATTGCGATCTGAAAATATTAGAAATGGAACACCCGCCCCCCCCCCCCCCCCCCCCCCCCCCATAATAATTGGCCTAGCTTCTTAAAATTCAGAATATTTTTATCAAGAGCATTATTTGTTAATTACAGTACCGCACGACTACGTCTTGGTCGTTACCAAATGCTCACCTTTAGTTTACAACAATTTCAGTCCGTTTTCTTCATTTGTACTCCTTATTAGCAGACGACAGTTAAAAACCTCAAAGTACTGGAGACATCGCAGAGCCCACAAACCTCATCAAGGACAGGTGGCCGTTTCTTTTCAAACCTCACTGTTTAGACCCAAACTGTTTTGTTTCAATTTACTTTTTTCCTCAGAAGTGCATTCATCTTTGTGGAACGTTGGCAAGTACCGACCTGAAAGTACTGGAGAAACACCCCTTCCCCTGAACCAGCATTCAGAAAATCTAATGTAAATGTTCAGATCCCACTTCGAATTTTAAATTACATACATATGTAAATTTGTGTCGGGCGAAACATTATAAATGAAGCTCACATGTACCATGTCCCCTGGAACACAATCCTTAACATTAACATGATCCTGCAGACACTTTTTTATTCAAAACGTGCATTGAAAATTATACCTTTTCACCGATTTATAGTTGCCTCGAACAAACGTCTCGGAAACCGTAAAACCAATTACAGACACGACAGTAAATTGAAAGTACTGGAGCCGTCGCAGAGACCAACAAACCGTTTCAAGTATAGGTGGCGGTTTCTTTTCAAACTTCATTGCATATATTCAACCAGTTTTGTTTCACATTACTTTTTGTTTCACATTACTTCGTTCCTCAGACTTGAATTCGCCTTTGTGGAAGTTTTACAAGTACTATATTGACCTGAAAATACTGGAGAAACAGAACACTCCTCCCCATGAACCGAATTTCAGAAGAAAATATAAAATTAATGCGAAATTACTTTTTCAAATTTTAATCATAATGCAGCATAGAGTGTCAGATTATCAATTTGCAAATTATGATGTACAGAGTTGCATTTATAATGACTACTGGAACATAATCCTTACCATTAACAGATTCATTGAAACCATATGTCGATTCAAACGCTCGTGCAAAATTATACCTTTATTCACCAGCTTTGAAGTTGCCTCGACCAAACGTCTTGTTTGTTTGTTGGTGCTTAACAGACTATCAACAGCTAAGGTCATTTAAGGCCGGGCCAAACGTCTTTATGGAACTGCAACAATTGCGATCTGAAAATATTAGAAATGGAACAGCCCCCTCCACCAAAAAAAAAAAAATTGACCTAAAGCTTCTTAAAATTCAGAATATTTTTTATAAAGAGCATTATTTGTTAATTAAAGTACCGCACGACTACGTCTTGGTCGTTACCAAATGCTCACCTTTAGTTTACAACAATTTCAGTCCGTTTTCTTCATTTCTACTCCTTATTAGCAGAAAACGGTTAAAAACCTCAAAGTACTGGAGACGTCGCAGAGCCCACAAACCTCGTCAAGGACAGGTGGCCGTTTCTTTTCAAACCTCAGTTTAGACCCAAACTGTTTTGTTTCAATTTACTTTTTTCCTCAGACTTGCATCCATCTTTGCGAACGTTGGCAAGTACCGACCTGGAAGTACTGGAGAAACACCGCTTCCCCTGAACCAGCATTCAGAAAATCTAATGTAAATGTTCAGATCCCACTTCAAATTTTAAATTACATACATATGTAAATTTGTGTCGGGCGTTTCATTATAAATGAAGCTCACATGTACCATGTCCCCTGGAACACAATCCTTAACATTAACATGATCCTGCAGACACTTTTTTATTCAAAACGTGCATTGAAAATTATATACCTTTTCACCGATTTATAGTTGCCTCGAACAAACGTCTCGGAAACCGTAAAACCAATTACAGATCTGAAAATACTGGAGAAATGGTAGTAGACACCCCAACACCCCCAACAACAGTTGCCAAAATTAAAAGCAGTAAAGTTTGAAAACGTTTTAGAGAAAAATTATTTTCAATTTCACATCGTTAGCAAATGTTAACTACAATTATTTTATTCAGTGTGTATACCTTTTACCTTCTTGATTTTGCATTTCACAACCAGGGTCAAATTTAATGGAGCATATTCCAACAATCCTTACCATCACCAGATTCTTGCCAACAGTTTAATTCAAACGCTCATTCAAGACAATACCTCCACTCCGATTTGAAGTTGCCACGACCACACCACACGTCAACGAAACCGTAACAATCGATATCTGAAAATACTTGATAACTTCCCCTTCCTAAAAAAAAAGTGAAGTTCTTTCTTCAAATTATAAATTAAATTTATTTTTAAATTTATTTTTAAATGTATTATTTGTAAAATCACTCGTCCAATTAACAATATGCATATTAGCCTGTCCAATGTTTCATTATAAACACCTACCATGCCAACTTTTTTATTCACACGCTCATTCAAAATTATACCTTTACTCCGATTTGCAGTTGCCTTAGCAAATGTCTACGGAACAGTAACAACAATAGAGATCTGAAAATACTGGAGAAATGGCATACCCCTACAAAAATTAACTGAAACTGGATTGTTGAAATTAACTAACTTTAGAAACCATTACTTTTAATTACAGTACTCGATGCATGTCATTAACAAATAAATGTTCACATTCAACTTACTACTATTTTAAGAACGTATACCTTTTTCTAGACTTGTTGTAATCCTCACTGAAAGTCAGTTTACACGACAGTAAATTGAAAGTACTGGAGCCGTCGCAGAGACCAACAAACCGTTTCAAGTACAGGTGGCGGTTTCTTTTCAAACCTCACTGCATATATTCAACCAGTTTTGTTTCACATTACTTCGTTCCTCAGACCTGAATTCGCCTTTGTGGAAGTTTTAAAAGTACTATATTGACCTGAAAATACTGGAGAAACAGAACACTCCTCCCCATGAACCGAATTTCAGAAGAAAATATAAAATTAATGCGAAATTACTTTTTCAAATTTTAATCATAATGCAGCATAGAGTGTCAGATTATCAATTTGCAAATTATGATGTACAGAGTTGCATTTATAATGACTACTGGAACATAATCCTTACCATTAACAGATTCATTGAAACCATATGTCGATTCAAACGCTCGTGCAAAATTATACCTTTATTCACCAGCTTTGAAGTTGCCATCGACCAAACCGTCTTTTGTTTGTTTTGTTGGTGCTTAAACAGACTATCAACAGCTAAGGTCATTTAAGGCCGGGCCAAACGTCTTTATGGAACCGCAACAATTGCGATCTGAAAATATTAGAAATGGAACACCCGCCCCCCCCCCACCCCCCCCCCCCCCCCCACCCCCAAAAAATAATAATTGGCCTAGCTTCTTAAAATTCAGAATATTTTTATAAAGAGCATTATTTGTTAATTACAGTACCGCACGACTACGTCTTGGTCGTTACCAAATGCTCACCTTTAGTTTACAACAATTTCAGTCCGTTTTCTTCATTTGTACTCCTTATTAGCAGACGACGGTTAAAAACCTCAAAGTACTGGAGACATCGCAGAGCCCACAAACCTCATCAAGGACAGGTGGCCGTTTCTTTTCAAACCTCACTGTTTAGACCCAAACTGTTTTGTTTCAATTTACTTTTTTCCTCAGAAGTGCATTCATCTTTGCGGAACGTTGGCAAGTACCGACCTGAAAGTACTGGAGAAACACCCCTTCCCCTGAACCAGCATTCAGAAAATCTAATGTAAATGTTCAGATCCCACTTCAAATTTTAAATTACATACATATGTAAATTTGTGTCGGGCGTTTCATTATAAATGAAGCTCACATGTACCATGTCCCCTGGAACACAATCCTTAACATTAACATGATCCTGCAGACACTTTTTTATTCAAAACGTGCATTGAAAATTATACCTTTTCACCGATTTATAGTTGCCTCGAACAAACGTCTCGGAAACCGTAAAAACAATTACAGATCTGAAAATAGTGGAGAAATGGTAGTAGACGCCCCCACACCCCCATTCGAACGCTCGTGCAAAATTATACCTTTATTCACCAGCTTTGAAGTTGCCTCGACCAAACGTCTTTTGTTAGTTTGTTGGTGCTTAACAGACTATCAACAGCTAAGGTCATTTAAGGCCGGGCCAAACGTCATTATGGAACCGCAACAATTGCGATCTGAAAATATTAGAAATGGAACAACCCCCCCACCCCCAAAAAAATATAAAATAATTGGCCTAGCTTCTTAAAATTCAGTATATTTGTATAAAGAGCATTATTTGTTAATTACAGTACCGCACGACTACGTCATTACCAAATGCTCACCTTTAGCTTACAACAATTTCAGTCCGTTTTCTTCATTTGGACTCTTATTAGAAGACGGTTAAAAACCTCAAAAGTACTGGAGACATCGCAGAGCCCACAAACCTCATCAAGAACAGGTGGCCGTTTGTTTTCAAACCTCACTGTTTAGACCCAAACTGTTTTGTTTCAATTTACTTTTTTCCTCAGACTTGAAAGTACTGGAGAAACACCCCTTCCACTGAACCAGCATTCAGAAAAAAAATGTAAATGTTCAGATCACACTTCAAATTTTAAATTACATACATATGTAAATAGTGTCGGGCGTTTCATTATTATAAATGAAGCTTACATGTACCATGTCCCCTGGAACTATCCTTAACATTAACATGATCCTGCAGACATTTTTTTATTCAAAACGTGCATTGAAAATTATACCTTTTCACCGATTTATAGTGTTCCCAATATTTAGGATCATCACAAAAGGTGTATTTGGATATAACGTGTACAATGTGGTGGAAAAACCCTATTTTATTTAATATAGGGGTAGTGCAAAACAAATAGTCGGTATATCGAAATTGCACCAGCATTCCATATCCAGTGAACTCCATATACATGCCCACTCAGTAGGCCCAAAATGTTCTTTATAGGAATGAAATGATGTCTAATATAAAGAACATGTTGTGCCTATTGAGTGGGCATTTACCTTTAACAAACCCACTTGATTTAGTATAATTACACTGGGACATGCTCAAGATGCATAAACGGCAGGTCAAGTAGGCCACTGCACTTGTGTTCTGATCACTTGCGAAAGTGGCGATCGCCAGCAGAATCCCTGTGTGAGCTATGTTGATTGTTGAGCTTGTGCTTGGTGCAACGAGCCCCACTTTGTCTTCTCAATGTACCTGTGAATTTGTTGGTTGAATTGGTGTTTAATGGCCTAACCAGGGTTGGCAATTTCCCGGGAAATAAGAGTATTTCCCAGGACGGCGGGAAATACCGGGAAATATGAATCTTGGTGGTTTTTTTAAATTCCAAAATGTCAAGATGAGTCTATATTCCCCTATATCTACTATGGTTTATAGCTGTGTAGACTGATAAGCCTACAGGTAAAACATTCTGCAATAAAAAAAGAAATAATAAGTTTATTTAGAGAAAAAAAACATCATTATTTTCTAGACAATTTTCTTCCATATATACAAGTCTATGTAATATTTGCCAACTGTCTATTTTATTGTATATGAGAACACCCCTCATTACTATAGTAACCTGCCACTAATAAAAGCTGCTTTTGGAATTTTGAGAAAATCCCTGTTGATAACAGGGATAGGATAATCCATGTACAGTGTAATTGTTTTACAACTTGACATGACCATATACAGACCACCTGGATTCTTATTATACAGTATGACACAAAAGGTGTGAGAGAAGGCTGACAGCCTGTTGTCATAGTCTGATGGTTTATTAAAGTATATTAAAGTCTCATCAATGTACATGCAAATAAGTAGACAGTAGTTGGCTTTTGGCTAATTTTAACGATTTTATGTGCTGTATCTCATAAGTACCAACGTGGCCCATAGTCTTCACGTTAAATAAATGTCATAATAATAATGCAAATAAGTAATACAAATGCAAAGCATAAAACAACAGTACATTGTCAGTCATATAAGACTTGTAAGAGACTGTGTATGTACATCATGCATGCTAAGATCATTTATTCTCATTTCTTGATACCGAATATTAGTGTGGGAGAAGGTTGACAATTAACAGCCTGTTGTCTAAACATAGTCTGATCATGATGATGTTGTGAATTGTATCTAGCAGACACTCAGATGCTTCCTAAAAATGAAGAAGTAATTTACAAAAAAATAATACAACCAAAATATAAATGTCATGGTTGCCAAATATTCCACCTGATGAGTACCCCTAGTTGGGAATGAAACAGATATATACATTGAAATTAACCCCTATATCTAATTATTAAGTTGTTGATGTTTAATGTTTAATTAACTATTACTGAGGTTAAAACTTAGTTTAAATAACTTTAATTATCAAATAATAACATCAAAATTCATATTTCCCGGTATTTCCCACTTTGGGGAGTATTTCCCGAGACGGGAAATACGGTATTGGTATTTCCCGCCGGGAATTCCCGCCCCTGGTATTTCCCGGCCAACCCTGGGCCTAACAACAGTTAAGGAAATTTAAGTCCAGTTGAATGGGGTTGATCCCACACTTAACCTGCTGCAATGCACATGTGAAGTATGGTGGAAATCAGTGATTGATTATTCATGTTGTTCTACGGAAAAGAGCAGTCAGGAAAAAAATAATCTTATTTGAATAATCTGAACAGGCTTTTACTCTCAATTTCGGTAAAACAAAAATAAGACTGCATTACAGAACAGAATCAAAAATTATTAATTACCCAAAACAACTGTACCACTGCATGACAATGTTGTGAACTGCCATGCCAGTACATGCAAATGTACCTTAAACTGCATCCACTATGATGTGCTTCAAATTCAAAAATGCAATTGCATTTATTTCATCACATCCTGGTTTCCAACAGCGATGAATCTGCTGCAGAATGGGCTGTTGAAACGTCAAATAGTAGACACCACTGACAAAACTGGCCAATTTTGACACCTGTCCAATCTACAAAATTCCAGACCTTGCATGTATCGATCAACACAATTCAGGTAGGACAGTAACTGATGAACAATGGAAAATTAAACGGACTTGACAGGACACGCAATACAAAATATTCATTTATTTTTAGCAACTAATAGAAATTATGGCAATGAGATTTTTACAAAATATCAGCAATTAAGTACAGTATTAAAAATTTTTTAAAAAAAATGCAAGGATAATAATTTGTGACAATTACATGCCTACTAAACAGCTCCAATTATCATCAATGAAATGGGGGTTGACACCGCCAAATGAAGCATGTTGTATCATCACACCATTGGTCAGTGGTATCCATGTCAAACATCACTACAGTTCGAGTTATCTAGAAACAGAGCATGCAAGGAACGAGATCACCTTTACCAACAGAAGCACTTCTTCCATAGAATAACTAGTTTGTGCCTTTGTTATGTATGCAGACTAATCATATTAGGCTATTCAAATCTGAAACATATCCAACTGCATCTACTTTGCTATTATAACAAAACCAGATGGCCGCGGCCTGCATGTCGAGCCCGCCGAGGCATTAAAAAAAAAAATTTAACGCATATTTCGGACGTCATTGTGATCACTAGGTCTCGCTTTCCGCAAGCGGGCTCGACACTATATGATGATGCACCAAAATTATGGCCAACATTGGTCCGTGCGAGACCAGGCGTAATGGTCCAGCATAATATTTACAGATTACAATAAGTAGCCGAGAAGCTATTCATTTTAATAATATCCAGGAAATAAACTCACAAAATGAATAATAAAATGCAATTATACATTACAGGGCACCAGATAAGTAATTGAAATTTATGTACCGTTTGTCAATCATTCGGATTTCCGAAAAATACAATGTCGGTGCAGAGTAATTACTTAAACTGGCGTATTTTAAAGAATATATTGTAGAACCATATTCAAAATATATCTATAAAACAGTAGCACATACAATAAATTAGCTAGTACATGTAAATCATGACATGTGCCAAAATAATTAAAAAGATATCCATTTTTGTGATTGCTGTTTGGTATTCATTCCACTAGTTGAATTGTTTTAGAGTGTTTGACACTTCAGTATTTAACCCTTACAATGCTGAATTAATTTGTGTCGTCTGCTGAATATTTTTCAATTTTTCTCAACAAAAACTTGGTTTGGCAGCAGTTTAGAATCATTTGCATTTGAAAATGCTGCCAAACCATGTTTTTACCGAGAGAAAAGACAAAATATGAATTACCAGCAGACGACTATTTTCGGTTCCCGCATTCTAAGGGTTAAGCAAATACAGTTTATCTGGCGATCTGGATTAACCACGTTATTAAATTATATTATATTAAGGCAACAATAGAAAATTCCATATGGGAATTAATCAGTGGAAATAAAAAATATGTGCCAAGTCAAAAGCAGAATACACGGTGCAGCTGTCAAAAATAAAACCATTATAGGAGAAGTACAAAACGAAGAGCCTGACCGACTGAATGGAGTTTAAGGTCTGATCACCATAAAACGAAAATACAGACAAAAAAAGATCAAGGGCTAGTTGTCACTAAGCTAACAACCCCTTCACTGGCAGCCTCAATTGTAAAATGAAAGTCCCAGAGCTCCAGATATGACTCGTGTCTAAAGTGTAGTGTACCTTTCAAAGTTATAAATGCGTATTTTATTTTTTACAAATGAATTATTGATTTTCTTCATGATTAAATAGTGAACAAATGATCAAAACAAACTTAATCGTTCACTTATTTCTAATTACTTATTCACTTGTGCACAGTGCCTGTTGGCCTAATATGGCACCAGATGCGGGACGGTTTACTTGCACATCACACGACTGAAAGTAACTGGCAACGCGACCCGAGGGTAAAATGTCTTATTATATAAACGGAAACCAATTCAAGTGATGATGTAGTTTAATAGATGCTGTATATAATGTGTTATATTAAAAAGTAGATTAAATATACACAGCAGCCACCCCATACCAATTGGATTGGGTCTGAAGTTATTGATTACACTAACAATTACCGGTACTTATTCGAGTCGCATTTTCTGTAGAAAAGCAGCTTCTGATTACACCAGGTTGCACCATTCCTCCACTGCAAATTAACTAGCAATGAGCTGAAGAGGAAGCAGGTCCAAAACACAATACTGTATACAGAAATTATAAAGTCGCATGTGACTTGTCAACTAACTCTTTGTATACAGTACATATTATTGAACCAATGAATATGAAATTACAATAAAGGCAACATTTCTGGTTATGCAACAACAGGATGAAATATTGTGGAATAGTATGCATGTTCACTACAGTAGGTCATAAAGTAAACAGTAAATGAACCAAAGTCCAGTATCGAAATGCAATAGCCATGCAATTCAAGAATGCTGTACATCTAACTTTACAAATAATGATCTTATGGCAGAGATATTCATCTCATTTGACCAGAGTGGGCCTAGAAATGTGTGAGGTACATGCATCGCACACATCGTCGGCAATTACATGTGTACAGAAAAAAAAAAAGAGGTAAATTATAATTACAATACGACGACCACCAACCTGGATTTTCACGCACAGAACACAATTAACATGTTGGATTGCTCTCTGAATGGAGAGAATGTGACCGGTAACTTTAAAATGGAAATGGCCAACTCTGATGTTTGAATATATAATGCAATCTTTGGTAAACATAGTTTACATCTGTAAACTTACAGATCACACAATCACAAGCATTGCTAGGCCTAGGTGCGGGAAGCAACTGTAGAATACTCTCTCATCGTCTGTACCCAGAGTTACGATGCTTTACATAGGCTTCCCCTGCATAGTCACACTTTAGCTGTTAATTATGGTAGATTTTAATTGTTTCTACTTATTCTACAGAAATGAAGGTCAGTATAATGTTTTGAACATATTTCAACAGGTCTGTCATAAACGTACATATGTAGACCAGGGATTCCGTTGGGGAAAAAAATCACCCCTTTAAAAATAATAAAACAATTGGCGATAAAAAATAACAATTTTCGAAGGAAAAAAAGTGTTGTTTTTTTTCGAAAATTGTATTTTTTTATCGTCAATTGCGAAAGTGGCGATCGCCAGCAGAATCCCTAGTAGACTGCACATTGTGTAAATTTAACCTAGAATCTAAAAAAACAGTCAGTTGCAACCAAAATCTGAATGTAAAATATATGTTTGGGTACGGCTACTGGAAATGCAATATGTAATTTGCTAGTCCTTTAAAATACCCAACTGACATTTCTTTCAAGTGAAAAATACAGAAAATATGTCACAATTAACAGCTAGTGAGAATCAGGTCGGATTCACTACTCCGTAGCATTCGGCGTGATTCAGATTTCATCGGTATAACTCTATATATATATATTAACTAACAAGGCTTTTAAGTTTGGTCGGACACGACCTCGTATCATAACAAAATAACATGTTTAAAATTGTAATTTTCAATGAATTCTGTGTATTTCTGCAGGAAAACAATAATTCTCAAACGAACTTGCCACTACAATATTGACGTTAGAGCCGGAAACACATTATTTCATTTGTTATGATACGAGGTTGTGTCCGACCTAGGAAAAGCAGCTGTAATTCAATATTATTTGCATAATTATGTTCCAACTATGCTATTTTACAAGATAACAATAATTCTCAAATGAACATATACAGTATCTGCCAAAATATTCTCACCAGCGTTAATAAAATCGCGGAATTTGTCATGATACGAGGTCGTGTCCGGCCAAAGTTAGAAGCCTTATTATTAACAGTTATAGCGTTGAAAGCGGAAACATGCCGAATGCATGTGCTCTACAGGGGAAACATATTCTGGAAGTCGACAGGACGTCACACTATCACGTGACCAAGTCGACCATATTTGTTTGGGGAAAAATTCACTAATCCCGCTCTGTAAATCATCATTTTCGTCATCATAAATATTAGTTAGAATTATTCCAGCGACAAATGAACTAAAAAGAATTTTCAATAAACAAATTTCATGAACATGAACTTAATCTAACTGCCGGAATTTAGTTGTTAATAACGCCAGAAAATATTAAATTAATTAAGGAAAAGTCGTATTTTCCCCCCTGCGCACGAGCGCGCTCTTCAATAAGAATACACATATGGTCTATGTCCGACTTCGAGAATGGAGAGCACCGCAACTCTGGGTATGGACAACTATGGCTACGATAGGCCATTCAATTTTTCACGGACCAGCAGAAAATAGACAATGGAAAAAATAACATCCTGCAGGTACCATGATCACTGTGCTAACTGCAAAGAAAGCAACAGTACAGTAAATATGAACACTACATGCTAAGACCAAAACGAAATACAAACATATTATCACATATCATTGATACAACTATGTACAAAATGGTCACAAAATAAATCCATATACAACCATACAAATGAAACAGCACCAATGGAATTAACAAGTTGATCGGAACATCATCACCGTTTCAACTGCAAGAAAAACGCATTCAGCCCCAACGGATCTGAAACGGAGACGTTCCCTTTATCAGCGTCATTCTGAAGCGATATGTTGGAAAAGGTTTCAGTTCTTGAACATTTATCTATTAAATGTGTATCAACTTCCAATCTACAAATTGTCGATTGCAATAAAGCATAAACATAATAATTTTCGGCAAGAGACTTGCGATTTCGTGCTTTACAAATCAGCTTCCTAATAATCCCTTTGGCGGCGGAATTCTGAGTATTTCCTGTAACACTACGATCGGGTTTATTACAGTAACCCATGGTAAAATATTTAAAACAGTTTTCTGATCCTAGAGTACTTTTTTTCTTCTGGTAAACATAAAAGTCACGAATTTTCAAGATGGCTGCCAACACAAACACGACCAAACACGTCCTTCCTCTCCAACTGGAAATGTTGTTATGACGCATGCCGCCGAGTGGGCAGAATATATAGTGATATGCCTGTATGCTGTATTATTGCGCGATAAAAGCTGGTAAACAAAATAATCCCAAGAGAAACAAGACACTGTTCGAATTATTAACCGTAATATATGCATTTTTTTTTATCATAGACTATACCTAATTGTAAGATATACTTTATTAACGCTATACTTAAATATAAAAAAATAACGACAAATAAGTTCCTAGTGTGTAGTTTGGATGAGCTCGGACGCATATGGTTGTGGTAACCGTTTGGTTTCTACGTCACAGACGATTGAGAACAAAATATTCCACCAACATATGTCCTAATAAACTAGCAAGTTTTATTTAATCAGTTGTAAATAATTTACTTTATTTTAATTTTAATTTTATTTATATTATATTTATTTTTATATGTATGCTAAAGTAGAATGTATGTATTTGTATGTAAATTAAAAGTTACTGTTCGAACACGAGTAAACAATCGCGGCTGACTACACATTTTTAGGGTTAGTTGGCCAGACAATTGAGGTTCACAATGGGGTAGATATTGATACATGGTATATGTATGGACACAATGTTTATGACAAGGATATGCATATGCGCAGAAACAGATGAGTAAATAATTTAATTTGATGCTTTTGCCATTTTCAATACAACAGGGACGTAGTAAATTGTGTATGTATAAATTATAATGTAGTATTGTGTATGATTATATATAAATACATTTCAGTTACCGGTACTTGAAAACAGGTGTTCCGTAAACTTTGAAGTTTGAAGAAAATCTTTATTTTATACCACTGATGTAACAATTAATTATGGAAGCTTAATTGTGCAATCGTTAGTTTAACTCATTTGTGATTTTAAGTTGATTAATAAATACAACTATACTACTTGTCCATATAATGGCATGATATATAGGCTAGCATTATCATCCCATAACGTAATATGTTATGTTTCATAAAGTGTGCTTAATTCCTGATACAGAACATAGGCGGCGGAAGCCGAACATTATTGGGGGGGGGGGGCGAATATTGAGGGCCCGAAATGCCCGATAGCGCCACAGGCAATGTTGAATATTCCCCACCCACTTGAATTCATGCAGTATACAGATTGAGTTGAATACAATGGAATTATTTTAGTAGCCCTGTGGATATCGCTAGGGGGTCCGGGGGCATGCCCCCTCCCCCCCCCCCCCGAATTCCCCCCCCCCCAATTATTTTTTTTTTTTTTTTAAATCCAAGTGGTGTGAAACGCCATTTCCTGCATTCTCAACAAAGTTCTCAGCAAAGTTCCCAGTACTCATGATTACACAAATATATTAGAATAAAAAATCCAAAATTTACAGAATTACCCCCCCCCCCGAAAATTATTGGGCCTGCCTAGGCACCCCGCTTCCGCCGCCCCTGCAGAAATATCAGTAATTTACATTACCAAATGAATCTCCGGTTTATCTCAGTGTATCATAGTATATAGTAGAACATATAATATAGTAGAAACAATTACCCATTGTAATTTGGCCAAATCTGTGCTATACGAATCTAACTAGCTGTTTCTATGGGCTACTACAATGCTAGACCTATATATATGTTTAGCAGGTATATGTCATAATCTCATTTTCAATGCATACAGTTAAAACCCGTGTATTGAATATCCGAGGTATCGTATGTCATCTGAGACAAAGGAATTGGGTTTCAGATATGCACAGAAAGTGATGAATACAGATGAGAGAAAACAAAATAATTGAATCATATATGTTTGAGTTATTGTTCACATGTATATTAATGGAGTTTTACGGAATTAAATGCGAGGGAGCGGTAGCGACCACTGCTTTTAATTCCTTAAACATCCAATATATATGTTAATAATAACCTATTTATATGTTAGCCAAGTTTTACTAATCATGCATCTCCCATCCGAGTATTGATTTTCCATTTCCTGTCGAACAGTTAATCATTAAAGCTAGTAATTGTATAACTTATTGGGGCTAAATATTGCAATATGTGCAATAAGTGGAGCTCGATATATATACTGCAGTGGGCAGCGATTCGCTTGGAAAGTAGGGCGACCTATAAACTTGTATACTGTATTTCTCAATCCAACGCTGGCCTACATATGAGTTGAATACAAATATGATATCAGAGTAAATCTCTCCCAATCACTATATGTATCTGCTAGTGGCAGTTTTCTGTGAGTCATAACTAGTATTGTTTGGTCATTAACACTTTGGGACATGATACGTGCCCCCAATATGTCATCAACTAGAATACTTTCGTGTGCATGGCGCTCAGCGTTGAAACAATATTCATGTAAGCCATCTTACAATAGTTTGTATAGTATGACATCAGTCTATGTTTGATCAGGGGCCAGTAAATGGTGAATGATGTGAGATATCTACTAAAATGCATAAACATTCATATATATACCTAGTCAAAAGCTGATTACATACAATTAAATCAATCTCTAATATATCGTATACAATTATTTATAAGATATCTACTAAACAATAGTAGACATTTGGTTTCCTAACGTAGGCCCTGTATATCATTTCTCTACATTATGTTATAATCACGCGCAGTACATAGTTGCCTGTGCTTATAGTTTAGTAAGACACATTTTGCTATGTAGTGTATCACACCCTGTATATATGCCATTGTGTAAGTTTGCAGACATTTGCCTATAATCTGTATTTCACGAAACGTAACAAAACAAACAACTTTATTCTTCGTAACAATTAAGCCTGTGCATACGCATATTTTAAACTGAATTCACCCATTCATCAGAGTTGTGACATCAGAGACATGGATTCACCCGACATGTTGTTGCAATAGATATATGCGCCACCGTAATATAAAACCGAAATATAATTTCAAAATCACGATATATGTATTGGATCTGACGATTTATTATCACATTTGTAAAACGCATGATGATGGAGTTGTTTCAGTCATAGCTGCAGACCTAGCTAGAATAAATTATTCTAGGTCTGTGTTTCAGTCAAAATCACCAACAACGTTAGATTATACTGTAGTATTACAACATTATACACTAAAGCTGATTGTATGTATTTTCCCGGTGGTATATATGCGTTCTGGGTTTTTTTAAAGAAAATATTCCAGATAGTTGCCTATGTATTTTTACGAAAACATTTCAGATAGTTGCCGAGATATTTGGAAAAATTTAGTCGGAAGTGGGCCTGAATAGCAGCTGCGCTTGACGTATAACTTTGCGGGGAGCACTGCCCGTAACTACGCTGGACGTGCATTGGCCACCGTGAATTATGTCATTTAATTAATATTATCAGTTTGTTTTTCATTGATCTCAGTTCAGCGTGTATACATATCATTAAACAGCCCGAGGGTGATCACAGCAAACAAATGCCGTATCTATTAAAATAAAGCCGATTGTATGTTTTTCCCCGGGTACTCCGGTTTCCCCACCATTCATCTCACGGAGTAAAGCAGTTTAGACCGGAATGGGCCACCGGCATTACTCTGATTAAACATTATTGACTCTAATATGCATCGTCTGAAATCAAATTTAACATTTTGGACCATGACCGGCGGTATGGTACGGGCCACTCACTAATATATGGGCAATTGCTATACCGCCGTGTATTATCTTCTCTTTTTCTTTCGTCTTCAGAATATGTGAAACACATTGCCATCTAACCAAATAGTAACAGATAAACGCCGCACCTGAACTCGAATAATAGCAAATCGTATATAACGATAAGCCGCGAAACGACAGTAGCTGGGCCGGAAAACATATTACATCATACTTTTGATAACCAAATATCGATCATTCCCTGCCTGATATGTTATGCCCTGACCAACCGTCAAATATCATCATTATATAGGATAACACTGTTACGGCTGAATCTCCATATATCACATGCACTCACACTCAGCCTTTTTCACGGTCTTACATACCGGCTTCGTGCGATAGGAGAATGAACTAGCTAGGTTAAATTAACCGCCTCATTGCCTCCTTCATTTAATGCACATATTTCGACTGTATGGCAGATATTAGTAAATTCGGAAACAAACGGGCCAACGGTCATTGGCCTGCCACTTTTGGGTTCATATGCCCGGGTTTGGAAGGTCCTCGAGCCAATTCCTACCCTTAAATATAAGATAAAAAAAAAACACCAAAAAACAAAGTATGTATTTTCCCGGTGGTATATGCGTTATCTTTTCTTTTTTAAATATTCCAGATAGTTGCCCATGTATTTTCCCGGTTGTATATGCGTTCTCTTTTTTTAAGAAAACATTCCAGATAGTTGCCGAGATATTTGGGAAAATTTAATCGGAAGTGGGTCTGAATAGCAGCTGTGCTTGACGTATAACTTTGCGGGGAGCACTGCCCGTAACTATGCTGGACGTGCATTGGCCACCGTGAATTATGTCATTTAATTAATATTATCAGTTTGTTTTCCATTGATCTCAGTTCAGCGTGTATACATACCATTAAACAGCCCGAGGGTGATCACAGCAAACAAATGCCGTATATATTAACACAGATCTAAGATCAAGCAGGCCAAACTTCCTATAATTTGGGTCCTAGGAAACAAGTACTCGTAGGACGCATGACGCAGCGATGATGGAGCATATGTATTGTTGAGTTAGACTCAAATATGGTTACAATATACTAGAAATATACTTACCTGTGATTCTATCTCTGCTTGTGATAGTGACATTATTGTACTAAATGCCTATATATTGGTCATGGTCAGTGGGACGATGACGAGCATGATGAGCAGCCTGAACTGGGGCTACACTGGTGACTGACTGAGCTGGGGCCACACTCGTCACTGACTGATCAGGGGCTACACTGGTCACTGGCTGATCTGGAGCTACACTAGTCACTGACTGATCTGGGGCTACGCTTGTCACTGACTGCATGATCTGGGGCTACACTCTATCGTCACTGCATGACTGATCTAGGCTACACTGGTCACTGCATGGCTGATCTGGAGCTAGACTAGTAATTGGCTGATCTGAGGCTATATTGATCACTGGCTGATATAGAGCTGCACATTTTAGTAGTCATTGACTGATCTGGGTCTACACTGGCCACGGCAGATCTGGGGCTACACTGGTCACTGGCTGACATGTGGCTACACTTGTGAATGTGGCTACGATGATCACTGACTGATCTAGGGTTACACTTGTCATTGGCTGATCTGGTACTACACTGGTCACTGGCTGTTCTGAAGCCACACTGGCTATCTGGGGCTACACCGTCACTTGCTGATCTGGTACAACATTGGTCACTGGCTGTTCTGGTGCCACACTAGTCACTGACTGATCTGGGGCTACACTGGTCACTGCATGGCTGTTCTGGGGCCACACTGGTCACTGCCTGATCCGGTGCTACACTTGTCACTTGCTGATTTGGGGCTACACTAGTCACTGGCTAGTCTGGGGCTACACTGGTGACTGATACATTTGGGGATACACTGTCACTGACTGATCATGTCCCTGGCTGAAAGGGTCTACACTGATGACTGGCTGATTTCTGGCTACTTTTGTAACCGGCTGATCTGGATCTACACTGGTGACTGGCTGATTTTTTGCTACATTGGTAACCGGCTGATCTGGGTCTATACACTGGTGACTGGCTGTTTTGTGGCGTTATTGGTAACTGGCAGATCAGGGTCTACTCTGGTCACTGGCTGATCAGGGGCTGCACTTATCATTGGCTGATCTCGGGCTACACCTGTCACTGGCTCATCAGGGGTACACTGCCATGGTCACTGGCAGATCAGGGTCTACAATGGTCACTTGCTGATCAGGGGCTGTACAAATGTCATTGGCTGATACTGGTCACTGGCTGATCTGGGGTGTATTGTATGGTCACTGGCTGATCTGGGGCTATATATACACTGGCCACACGCTGACCATGGGCTACACTGGTCACCGATTGATCTGAGGATACACGGGTCACTGATTAATCATGGGCTACATTGGCTCTACTGGTGCTACACTGGTCACATATCATCGGGGGGGGGGGGGGGCTTCACTCAATCACTGCATGGTGACTGAATTATATAATGGTTATGGATAATGCAATACTATATATAGAATCTACCTTTTTTCTGATGATTAATTTGTTCTAGTATTTATTAAACAGTTAGCTTATTTTCTATTTCTATTGTATTTATTATGCACGTTTATTAATTTCATTAACACATAATATCATAAATTCGTTTAATTCACATCATGTTTATAATTAGTTATATCAGCACTCTTCTAAAAGTAAATCAGATCGACATATTCCAAGTTGTTTGCCCCGTCAGTGCCCCTAAGAAGGTAAGCTCATATTAATAGATGTGGAAAAATACGTGGTATGAACGTATATTTGCGTTACGTCAGCGTGTCAAGGTGTAATTATTAATAGATCTTAAGCCGAAAGTAGTTCCAATGTATTGTGCACGTAAGCTGTCGATAATGGGCCGTTTTTCGTTGCAACTCCCGTGTTAAACACTGTAACCCGAGTAGGACTGGAACTATGAGAGTCGCTGTCCAACTCGAGTTGGAACTCTAATATAAATGCACCCCATGACAGGGTTCGAATTGAGTTACTCGAGTATGGTTAAAAGGTAAAATTCTTCAAACTCGAGTAGGAACTCTGCTTGTTCCAGTGCTACTCGTGTTACCCGAGTTGCTACCCGGGAGTTACAACGAAAAACGACCATGTTGTCTCGCCTTTATTTATTTACGCGAACACAATAATCAAAGTACTGAAAGTACTGAGACTAGGTTAGCTCCACGTACACTATTACTAATAAGTATTATTTATTTATATAATGGTGTTTAATGGTTTATCATCGACTAAAGTTATTTTAAGTAGGTTAACAGGTCAAATTAACAGGTTCAAATCCCATATTTCATGTGTAGGGAAGAAGGTAAATCCCAAAAACAGAACAGAATATTTACAGACAAAAATATACAGTCAGTACACGTGGCTTCGCACACTTTACATATATTTTGATAGTTAACAGAAACAAGTATACAAATAAAGTTCGCCTTTGTTTGTATTTTGACAGATATGACACTCAACACCGGAAATAGGTGTGTCACATGTCAGACAGTTCACGCGAGCTCAATGGGTGCGTCATTGTTGTTGTACTATGTGAATCAATTTGAAAACACATGGAAGTGTACATGGCTTCGTACACCCGAATTTTCATAAATAAGACGTATTAACTAAACATTTATGAAGACACCCACAATGGTGATGTCTGACACACAGCTACATCAACAAATACAATTTACTATTCAAACGTTTCACCGTGTATGAAAAAAACAAATATTATTGACCAGACATCAACATCATCGCACCGACGATAATAAACCAACATTACTATCCTACTCTCTGTGCCTGGGAGAGAATATGAGTAAAAAAATCAGCGGCTGAATCTAATCAGCAGTTGCTTCCTCAATAATTACAGCATCGTGTGTCCGATGTGGTGTGTGTGCGGCCACAGGTTGAAGTGACGAACCATGGTCTATAAATACATTAAATATACAGAAAACCACCAATAAGTGAAAAAGACATACGCTAAACAAATTATTTGCTCCTTCCTATACACATTATAATGTGTTATAAGTTGGAATAAAAAAAAATGTTAGTCTATTTTTTTTCTCTCACTTATTGATGCTTTTAGGTATAATAGTCAATGTACATGCATGTATACACATTGGTTCATTATTTCAACCTGTGTGTCTGGCGGCTCTGTTCACAGATCATCAGGCAATATAAAATTAATGTACTGTATAATTATAATCCCCACCCTCCCCTAAACAGTAATACCCGATTATTTTTTATTTGAAAACAAATAACAACTTTTCATAAAAACAACACAAAAAACAAGACACACACACCGCCCTATTGTCCCCCAAAATTCGGATGATATTCAATAATCACAAGTCGCCATAATGGCCGCGAGGTATCCTTCCACTAAACTGGTGTGATACCTCTGGTGACAGTTCAGTTAACTATTGTTTAATGGCCGGGACAGTAGGACAAACCATTGACTATATTGTAAATATATAATTAAATATTTCAGACTGTGTGCTTTATTCTTTAGTTTACATGTGCTAATTCGGTAAAATTCAGTAATGAAACATTATAAAATAGACACTCACAATGGTAGTTTTAAATGAAGAAATAGTTGACATTCCATCTCTACGACTGCTATTCTAGGTAGCTCCAAGGTAGCTAACCGAGTTAAAAAAGCAAAACGCATAACTGGATCACGGTTAAATAGGACATTTGCGACAAGAAGCACCCCAGACAGACCAGAGACAAGACAATATTGAAGCCATGGCACGTGATTTAATTTGTACCTAGCCTAAGTCAGGCTCAGAAAAAAATATGGGATCGAGGCGGTCGTGGAAGTATCTTATTCCTGTTCAAGACTCTTGTATTGCTGTGCTTGTAAGCGAGACTTGGGACTATCTGAAACACTTATATCTATTCGGTGTGCGCCCAATAGGGGCGCAAATTATTTTTTCAGACTGCATAACTGAGGTGGGGTGGGTTTTGGTAGAAGCTATATGTATATATCGACAATGTGAATTGAATTGTAATAAGAATAACGAAACATTGAATAAGAATATCGAACATACAATGACAATAGCGAAGTATAGAATAACAATAACGCAACATTGAATAACAATAACGAAACATATAACAATAACGAAACATTGAATAACAATAGCAAACATTGAATAAGAATATCGAACATACAATGACAATAGCGAAGTATAGAATAACAATAACGCAACATTGAATAACAATAACGAAACATTGAATAACAATAACGAAACATTGAATAACAATAACAAACATACAATAATAATAAAATAGATAATTAATATAGCAACTTTTGACATGCCATAGTACCATAATATTTGTGGCATATGATGCTAAAAAAATAATATATTAAATAAAGAACAATATAAAGCCGACCCTACCTGATGTATTTTCCACGTTTTGCTGCCGACGAACTTGTGGCTATTAAACACATTAAATCTAAAAACATACTAGTAAAATGTATTTTGTTTATTTGATTGAAATTGTATCAAATATTGATTTTATTGTGAAATTATTTTTTATTCTATAATAATGTACATCAACATAATTATATAGGTATGTGTGAAAAGGATTGGAACGAAAGATAACTATCGTGTAAAGTTCCTCTCCTTGTCAGTTTGAGACCACTTTATGTGAATGGAAAATACCTTCAACTGAAACAGACAGTAAAGGTAATTGAAACATTATGATATCAGAAATAGAGAAAAAAATTAGTTAAAATAAATATGGATGTAAAAAAAGAAAGTGGAATTATGCATTTGTCACCAGAGTGTCCAACGTAGAATGTACCATGGGACACTGAAAAACGATGCTCGTGGGTCGAATAACGAAATATTTTGGTAAGTGACTCCTATGTAGTTTGGATATGATGTAACTAAGCAAACAATTGTCAGATTTTTAAAATCGGTCTACAAATTCACAAGTTATTAAAACAATATATTGAATGAATTAAACAATAGGTTAACTTACTCCTAAGAAAGAAAAATTCAACCTCGTCATATCCCCCAATATTGTTTACATTTTTTTTGGCCACGGAAACTCGGTTTACATCACGTGACCAACAGGTTCATTGTTTTCTTTTAAATGCTACAACTATGCTGAAAACTGGTGTTAAAGGCAACCCAGAAGGTTCCTCAAGTGAAACTGTGTAGTCATATGGATCAAGATTTGCAAGCAAACGGTGTCTGTGACCTCAAAACGCCCGCACTATTTTTTGTTATATCGGACTACTTCTGAATACCCCCTGTGCGATTTCGCGCCATTTGGTAGCCTCTTTCATTCGGCTCATATTTAAGGGTGGGAATTGGCTCGAACACCTTCCATACCCGGGATATATAGCCCAGTAAAGAAGCAGGCCGATGGTCGTCGGTCTGGTTTATATTTCCGAATTTTGATAAATGTTGTATTTATAATTCAGGCTCCAAAAATGTGCGTCAAATATAGGAGAATCCATGCAGGTATGGTAACCTATAATTTGAGGCCTCCTATAGCACCCATCAGCTTATATGTAGCCTCTAACATTCTAAGGAAATATAACGCATTTTGACACAGTTTTGTCCTCCTTTTTAACTCCGACATCCATTTCGCTATTTAGACATTCGGCCTTCACGACTGCTCTCCAATTATACACAAGTTGCAACAATCAACATACAAGATTTGTGTTTAACATGCTATCTTGGGTATTTTCCATGCATAAGCACGCATCAGTATTTAGCGTTAAATATGCAAATTTATTAAACCAGTAGACATTCTTGACAAAATTCACAACGAATGCCATTGCTTATTTCTGGTGTTTATTTTTAACAGGTAACCATTAATCGTGGCAAGCCATTATTCTAACGAAATCGAATCGCGTGACACGCAGTGATTTGCTTGGCTAATTGAAAATGACGTTAGTCTCCAGTAACCAACCAAACCACTGCGTGCCCATGATTGAACTATTTTCAAAGATGGTGACTAATATTTATTGAAAATGATGAAGTGAATGTGTTTGATTTTAAAAAGCAAATTTATGTTAGTGAGACGCGTTTTTAGTGCAATTTACACTAAAAATCTTTGAGATTTATGTTAATGTATTAGCAACTATAAAATCACAGGCGATTGAAGTTCCCTCTCCACATTCAGAGCCTCCCCCCCCCCCCCGCCCCACCCGCCCGCTACACCCATACTATTATAAATATAGTCCCTATTCTCATGGATCCGTGCCCCTAAGCACATAAATTCATATTGTGTGTTATATTCTGATTAATTCCTGAAAATGTATACATCAACATAAAGTTCAAACACTTGACTATGAGTGCACATAAGGAATTCACCAAAATTGTTGTTTATGCAAGTCGTAGAGTCCCTAGAAATAATCCACCCACGTCGCCTAATTGATCTTGAAACTTCTCATCAGGTTCGTGCCCTACAACTTTTTGCACATTTACTAGGTGACATTCCTTTTATCACTCGTACAATAAAGAAGTGTGGCTGCCTAGATGAATCAAATTTAAATATGGTGAAGTCCAAATTCACCTAGAAATCAACATATATCACATTTTATTCATAATTTGCGAACAGACCCTCTTCAGATTAAGGAAATATGTAGAAAAATCACAAAATAGGTGGTAAATCACAATTGTATGTAACTGTAACTTAGAAAACTGTGGGAAACAACTTAAAATACCTTTTTAAAATAATTTTCAATTAACACTATTCTTAGAATATGCTTATTCACTTGTTTTCTAGGGGCACGAATCTATGAGAAGGCACGAATCCATGAGAATTGGGGCTATACGTACTAGTCGGACCAGATTGATTTATCTAAGGGGCTATGTGGGTGGGGAGTTCAATCGCCTGTGGTAAAATCTATACTGAAAACCCACCCCAAACAGCGTTTTTGACACGCTGTAACGTGTTGTGTCGGCGAGTAAAAAATACGACTTTGTGTGGCATTTTCTTATAATGTTGACGAAGGCCAGTTTTGTACCTTTCATAATTACATAATCTTCAGACCCGGGCGTATTTGAATTGTTTTGTACATTGTTTAGAAACGTGTATATGCAAACAATAATTGACCATCCAAGACCCGCTAGAATCACCTGTGTTCTCCACTAATGCCGTTATCGTGGAAATGCGAAATCTGGAAATGTCAAAAAATGAAGTTCACACAAATGCATAATAAATTGATTTATTTGGAACTTGATTGTATATACAAACATGAATATATATATTAGAATTTCCCACCTATGAGCACCGAAGTTGATATTTATACTGCAATCATGCCACCCCATAATGCAAAATTCATCAGGAATATACCATCCAGACACATATGATCGTGCTACGTCAATTTTCGTGCCAACGTCGTATGACGTCGAACGTGCAGCATACATCACAATGAAACCATGTATATAAGAAAGTCAGTCATGACTGAACGTTATGACAACACATATCATATGTCTTCATTATCTCTATGTGCGTTCAATGAGAGCATCTTAATAAATAAAAATACCCTCCAAATACCGAATATACATTGATTAATTTTTTTGATCTTTCTAATATTGGCTGAAATTTTCATTTCATTGATTAACTATAATTTTCCAGACCAGTCATTGTTTTGTTCACACATTTTTACCAGGCAAAGTAGAATTATAGTAGACAGAGATGCTAATGCTTTATAAAGGCTGGACTGAAAAAAAGGTGTCCTTATTGTGTTCTGGCGTCCAAAATGTCAGATGCCTTCCTAGCCGATTATGGATGTTTCGACATATGGCTAGTTTTATTTGATATGTTATACTGACCTGTCCATACAATCGGATATGTTTTCCGGGTAGGCACTTATCTCGAAAAAATATTTAGAGAGACAATTTATGTATTTGTTCGCTATCAGGACGTTGATTCATGTCAGCTGTTTCTTAGCTGGCGTCCAAACGTCACGTAATATGGCGCGTTACATGTCAGTCGCGCGACATGACGTGGGCATGAAAACTGCCGTAGTAGCACGATTATAGATGTCTGAATAGTATATTATATTTATAAAAAAAGTTAACTAGATAATGGTATTTATGGCATATGATACTAAAAAAAAAATATTAAATGAAAACAATAAATAGACGACACTACCTACTGTCTGTTCCACTTTTTGCTGTCGACAAACTGTTGGCTATTAAATACATTAAATCTAAAAAATAGTAAAATGTAAGTACTTTTTCATCAATAACAAAAAAAGTCGCCCTCCCCATTTTTTTCATTTGATGAAATTCTATCAAATATTGATTTTATTGCGAAAAAAAAAGAAGTTTCCTATGGGAATTTACCATGGGACCCTGCAAAACGATACTCGGTAGTGATGACGGGGTGTGTCGAAAAACAAAATATTTTGGTAAGTGACTCCTAGGTAATGGAACTGATGTAACTGTCAAGATTTGTCTCTGTTCAGTCCCTGATCGGACTCTGCCCCTTTGAAGAAAAGACAACGGCCGAAAAGAGAATCAACGGAACAACGTGTTAACCGTTTAGAACTTAAACTGAATGAGAAATGCGATGAAGTGATTCAACTTCTGATGTCTAAAGGAAAAAAGGACGATCACCTTGGATGGGTGGAAGGACCCGCAGCAAACAGAAAGGATAGCCACCCTCTGGGGATGGGCAGACCTACAGAAACTGCAACATTGAACATTCCGGATAGCCATTCACAGGGAATCGGCAGACCACTGATAGACCAAGTCAGCTCGTTAGATGCTGAGTATGGACTGGCATCACCCAGACACAGCGGACCAGATGAGATATCACTAACACCAGGCCAAGCAGAACATAGAGATTTATTGAGGATTTTGTACGACAACGATAACGTATCCATCAACAGTGGGGCGATGAATCTGATGTTTCAAAAGATTCTGGTCTGTGTTTAGTCAATGTGCAGAGGGACATTTTGGCCAAATCGTGGCGCAGTTCAGATCCCGAAAGACTTCCGGCATACAGGGATGAGTACAAAACGTGTTTCCTTGCACATGGAAAGTCATTAGAATCTTGCAAGTATCTACATTGGATGACTTGTTGGAGCCAATGCTACATAAAAGACATGGATCTGAGGCAGTGAAACATTGGGGCAAAATCAGACACGCGTTTAATACACTTTAAGCAATAGAGACACTAGCAATACGAAGGACCATTGGCGTCCAGAATGGACATCATCTCTATGTCATATATGCAACAAGCTTTAGGCAGTTTGCTAAGCACATTACAAGAAAATACAGCGAACATTGATAGCGCCATTCTACACTAGATCAGGTTGGAAGAGCGGGCGCATTCCACCACCTGGTACGCGGGAAAGCGGCACTATCAGAAACTGGTCTAAATTCAGTCAGAGACGTACAAGCAAAAGTTCTTTTCTTGTCACTCACAAGTACATGTAATGGCGTGTTTAACAAAATTATCAGCTGAATCAATTGTTGCCTGAATTTGCTGACAGCAGATCAAACCGTGGCTCCATACAATCAAAAACATCATTTCAACCAGGTGGAAGGGACAGACCCTTTTTTCGTGGCTCCAGACAACAGTGGAAATGACTTGAAGGTAACCAAGACATTATTGTCTCCCGAGATACCAGTCGGAGGGCGACTCAGTTTTTTTTCTGGATAATTGGCAGAAAATAACATACAACCAGTGGGTATTGTCAGTAATAAAACCTGGATACAAACTGGAATTCGAGACATAAAACAGAAGACAGTTACACCACAATATCAAGGTATTTTGCAAAATTAAATTTCAGATTTATTAGAAAAAAATGCAATAGAACCAGTACCCCAGAGGGAAATGCTGGTAGGTTTTTACAGTACCTTCTTCGTGGTTCCAAAGAAATCAGGAACTGTCAGGCCAGTAATAAATCTCGGGTCACTCAATAATTATCTCCGGAAAGCACCTTTCAAAATGGACACGTTAGCAAAGGTATTAAATCTCGTAAAACCAAACGATTGGGCCATTTCTCTGGATCTATGCGACGAATATCTTCACATTCCAATCTGGCACAAACATCGTCAGTATCTACGCTTTTGTGTTCAATGCCGCTGCTATCAATGTATCCTTTATTGTGTTTTTTTATTATCAAGGCTGACAGCGAGGGATTAGCTTAGTGATAACTGTGCCCTTGTTTTTGTATTGGCTGCCTGTAGGCGGGGATGGGGATACACATGCGCTTGTGGTCAATTTCTAGTTTAGAGACATTATTTTTACAGGTATATACATAGAAGGAAAAATGTTGAAGTTGCGCAACCCAAACACAGTGAAGATATTCTTCTCATCTCCGTTTGGTGGAATGGAGGAAGAACGGGAGGAACTAACTAGAAGATATTTTCCTCAGATCCACCACCTTTGCAATAAACATGGACTACAGGTAGTTTATTGTGCTCGTAACATTATTTTAAGTCTCATATAGGTCATCTACCTTTTACCCAAACAAATACATATTCTGCAGACTACCTTTTATACTTCAATTTTTTTAAAGCAAATATGCTTAGGCTGACCAAATTCGTGGACTTTGCCTTTTATTGATTTTAGATTTTTCTGACAATAAGGACTAATTACTTCAAAGACAAATGTTTTGCATTAATTATACCTCCCGTAATTGTGGGGATATACTGGAGTCAGATTGTCCATCCGTGTGTCCATCTGTCTACATGTCACTAAACCTTAACATTCAGGTAAATGTCTTTCTGTTTCCTTGCTTTATATCACACGTGCATTACTCCAATGGCTTATAATCCTTGCTCGGATCTGCTTCATATGTCACACACACATTGCTCCAATGGTCCTCTATTGCTCTGTGAAAAATCCACATTCGTGCCATCCCCGCTAAGCCCAGGGTCAAGGTCACATACTAGGTGCATATGAAACTGTAACACTCGGGTAAATGGCTTATATAGTTTCCTTGCTCGCATCGACTTCACATTTCACACACACATTGTTCCAATGGTCCTCTACTGCTCTGTGGCAAATCCATGTTCGTTTCGCCCCGCTAAGCCCAGGGTCATGGTCACATACTTGGGCCCACGTGGGGGGTATTCTGTAAGCCTCGCTTACTGACAAATCTAGTTATTTTCTGGATAATATTGTGCTCAACATAAAATGGAGATGGTTATAAGGTCCTGGGAAAGCATATTTTGAGAAACATTTAAAAAAAGAGTTGACAAAATTTAATTTACCACTGTAATTCATGTAATTAACCCTTTCATCACTACAGACGTCTTATGCTGTGTTTGCAAGCAGTGTAGATCCAGATAAGCTGGCTAGTAACGAGCCGTCTCATCTGCACTTTTTGCAAGTACTTGTCATATTGTATAGAAAACCCTTCTTAAAAATGGACTAGTCTGAAAATTATTTTGTAAAGATTGGATTGGTCCTTGAATTAACATATCACAGTCTATTCCAGTTATGTAGGGTTGAAAGGGTTAAAACAGTTAAAGCTATCCTATTGGTGCTGTTGCAGTTTGTGGCCGTGGATATGCGGTGGGGTATAACGGCCGAGTCATCAGCCAGTGCACAGGTGATTAACATCTGTCTCCGTGAGATTGACCGGTCCGATATGTTTGTCGGCTTCTTCGGACAGGTGAATATCAGCATGATTGGGCTTGCTTCATTTCTGGCCAGTGTTACGTTCATGCAATGTATTTTGACAATCTTATATGTTGTCAATCGCGAAGCATTCATCTGCCCATCTGTTTGTCTGTCAGTTCATCTATCCATCTGTCTGTGTGAGATTTGCGCTAAAGTTTGTAGCTACCTACTATCTCTGTTACTGTCGGATTGCCTTGAAACTTCATATGTTTATTTGTCATCCATATTTTCATTCTGTACCCCACTCATGTGGTCCCTTTGCTCAAGATCAAGGTCAATGGACATAGACATTTGCATTAAAGTGTTTGAGGGGTACATCCTCCATCAGTGTTACTGATTTATTGATTTTACTTTCATGATGACATTGCTCCTCGTGTTGACTGATCAAATGACAAATAAACTTTCTAGTTTGAGCCTATCCTGGTATGAAGGGCATATTTTCAATTTGCATGTTTACCATTTTTCTTTCGCCTAGTTTTACTTGGATTATTTATACGTTATCGTCGGCGATGACTATCTGTGCGAAAATCAATTGTAGCTCACGGTCAAACATACAGCCGAGCCAGAATCAGAAAAAAAAAGTGGAATTAAATGTTAATTTTTTTACAAAATTCTCAGACATTTCGTAAATTAATTCTGCAATGCTTTGCAGATAGTCACTTCAGCATACTTGTGTTGTGACAATTTTGAGTTGAAATGAATTATTTATTTTGAGCTGAAATAATCAGTGACACGCGTGTGTAGCTCATTCAAACGGATGCCGCCGGATGTCATTAATAGTTCCATCGGCATAGCAAACAACTAATCCGATGATTTGACCGCAGGCAAATGGGGAAGTGGATTTTGGGACAGGTTTATTCTGAATTCAACGAAGCCGCACCTATTCTGTGCTGATTGGTTGAATCCATTTTTTAGCTCGACTAATCGAAGAATAGTTAGAGCTTATGTAGTCACCCCGGCGTCGGCGTCGGCGACACGCCTTGGTTAAGGTTTTTAGTCAAGCTTGTATATGGAATACTCCTGGCCCTACACCCACCATACTTGGACAACTTCATCTCCTAGTGATGTACATCAATAACCCCTGATCTATATTTGACCTTGACCTACATTTCCTCTTGAATTACTTAGTTAATTCCCCTTCGTTAAGGTTTTTAGTCAACCTTGGTTAAGGTTTTTAGTCAAGCTTGTACATGGAATACTATTGTGCATACAGACACCATACTTGGACAACCTTTTCTCATAGGGATGTACATCAATAACCCATGATCTATATTGGACCTTGACCTACATTTCCTCTTGAATTACTTAGTTAATTCCCCTTGGTTAAGGTTTTTAGTCAAGCTTGTAGATAGAATACTCCTGGCCCTACACCCACCATACTTGGACAACTTCATCTCCTAGTGATGTACATCAACAACCCCTGACCTATATTTGACCTTGACCTACATTTAACCTTGAATTACTTAGTTAATTCCTCTTGGTTAAGGTTTTTAGTCAAGCTTGTACATGGAATACTAGTGTGCATACAGACACCATACTTGGACAACATTTTCTCATAGGGATGTACATCAATAACCCCTGATCTATAGTTGACCTTGACCTACATTTACTCTTGAATTACTTACTTAATTCCCCTTGGTTACGGTTTTTAGTCAAGCTTGTATATGGAATATTCCTGGCCCTACACCCACCATACTTGGACAACTTCATCTCCTAGTGATGTATATCAACAACATTTGCATTCATTTTGGTACAAAAATGAGTTTGTAGTCGATGAAAATATCAATGTTTGTTGATAAACAAACAGCAGGTGCGTGTTTCAAAGCCCGATCGATTTTCCGATAGACGCTCGAGTCAACTCCTCAACTGCCCGATTCGTGATCCAATGAATTCCTATAGCCAGAGTTTATTGACTAGCTTCCGAGCCGAAGCCGTTGGGTTACGGAAATGAAATTGTCAATATTGACATTTTGCACTGAGTGGTACACAAAACAAGTTTTTGTTGTCTTCACATTGCGATTAAGATGTAAATCTCAAGACTTGAGATGTATCTATTAGGCAGTATATGTTAGTTTTGTGTACTAAATCAGTTGCCAAACATGTTTTTGTGTTTGAAAAAATCAGAAAATTGTAATACTGAGCCGTTCAGGGCCTTTAAGGTTTTTAGTCAACCTTCGTTAAGGTTTTTAGTCAAGTTTGTACTTGGAATACTAGTGTGCATACAGACACCATACTTGGGCAACCTTTTCTCATAGGGATGTACATCAATAACCCCTGATCTATATTTGACCTTGACCTACATTTCCTCTTGAATTACTTAGTTAATTCCCCTTGGTTAAGGTTTTTAGTCAACCTTGGTTAAGGTTTTTAGTCAAGCTTGTATATGCAATACTACTGGCCCTACACCCACCATACTTGGACAACTTCATCTCCTAGTGATGCACATCAATAACCCCTCATCTATATTTCACCTTGACCTACATTTCCTCTTGAATTACTTACTTAAATCCCCTTGGTTAAGGTTTTTAGTCAACCTTGGTTATGGTTTTCAGCTCGACTATTCGAAGAATAAGTAGAGCTTATGTTGTCACCCCGGCGTCGGCGTTGGCGTCACCGTCACGCCTTGGTTAAGGTTTTTAGTCAAGCTTGTATATGGAATACTACTGGCCCTACACCCACCATACTTGGACAACTTCATCTCCTAGTGATGTACATCAATAACCCCTGATCTATATTTGACCTTCACCTACATTTCCTCTTGAATTACTTGGTTAATTCCCCTTGGTTAAGGTTTTTAGGCAACCTTGGTTAAGGTTTTTAGTCAAGCTTGTATATGCAATACTACTGGCCCTACACCCACCATACTTGGACAACTTCATCTCCTAGTAATGCACATCAATAACCCCTCATCTATATTTGACCTTGACCTACATTTCCTCTTGAATTACGCTTGTATATGCAATACTACTGGCCCTACACCCACCATACTTGGACAACTTCATCTCCTAGTAATGCACATCAATAACCCCTCATCTATATTTGACCTTGACCTACATTTCCTCTTGAATTACTTACTTAATTCCCCTTGGTTAAGGTTTTTAGTCAACCTTGGTTAAGGTTTTTTTTCAAGCTTGTACATTGAATACTATTGTGCATCCAGACACCATACTTCGACAACCTTTTCTCATAGGTATGTACATCAATAACCCCTGATCTATATTTGACCTTGACCTACATTTCCTCTTCAATTACTTACTTAATTCATTTTGGTTAAGGTTTTTAGTCAACCTTCTATATGGAATACTACTGGCCCTACACCCACCATACTTGGACAACTTCATCTCCTAGTGATGTACATCAACAACCCCTGGTCTATATTTGATCTTGACCTACATTTCCTCTTGAATTACTTACTTAATTCCCCTTGGTTAACGTTTTTAGTCAAGCTTGTAGATGGAATACTCCTGGCCCTACACCAACCATACTTGGGACAACTTCATCTCCTAGTGATGTACATCAACAACCCCTGACCTATATTTGACCTTCACCTACATTTAACCTTGAATTACTTACTTAATTCCCCTTGGTTAAGGTTTTTACTCGACCTTGGTTAAGCTTTTTACTCAAGCTTGTACATGGAATACTATTGTGCATACATACACCATACTTGGACAACCTTTTGTCATAGTGATGTACATCAATAACCCCTGATCTATATTTGATCTTGACCTACATTTCCTCTTGAATTACTTGCTTAATTCTCTTTGGTTAAGGTTTTTAGTCAAGCTTGTAGATAGAATACTCATGGCCCTACACCAACCATACTTGGACAACTTCATCTCCTAGTGATGTACATCAATAATCCCTGACCTATATTTGACCTTGACCTACTTTTAACATTGAATTACTTAGTTATTTCCCCTTGGGTAAGGTTTTTAGTCAAGCTTGTATATGGAATACACCTGGCCCTACACCAACCATACTTGGACAACTTCATCTCCTGGTGATGTACATCAACAACCCCTGACCTATATTTGACCTTGACCTACATTTAACCTTGAATTACTTAGTTAATTCCCCTTGGTTAAGGTTTTTACTCGACCTTGGTTAAGCTTTTTACTCAAGCTTGTACATGGAATACTATTGTGCATACATACACCATACTTGGACAACCTTTTGTCATAGTGATGTACATCAATAACCCTGATCTATATTTGACCTTGACCTACATTTCCTCTTGAATTACTTACTTAATTCTCTTTGGTTAAGGTTTTTTAGTCAAGCTTGTAGATGGAATACTCATGGCCCTACACCAACCATACTTGGACAACTTCATCTCCTAGTGATGTACATCAACAACCCCTGACCTATATTTGACCTTGACCTACATTTAACCTTAAATTACTTACTTAATTCCCCTTGGTTAAGGTTTTTGTCGCGCCCACTTGTGGAAAGCGCGATATAGTCGGCACTTTGGCGTACGTACGTACGTGTGTCCGGTTAAAGTTTTTGGTTAAGTTGTTTGTTGTTTGTTTAAGTTGTTTGGTTAAAGTTTTTGGTTCTAAGTTCTTTGGTTAAAGTTTTTTGGTTAAGTTTTTTGGTGGGGTTAAAGTTTTTGGTTGTTTTTTTTTTTAAACGTTTTTTCGTTATACTATATCTCTGCAACTGCTTTGCCCAATTACCTTGAAACTTCATATGGGTTTTTATCTATCATCTATATTTTCATTCTATCCCCCCTCCCAATGCGGCCCCTGTGCCCAATGTCAAGGTCAAATTACTTTGAAGTTTTTGGTTAAGTTCTTTGGTTAAAGTTTTTGGTTAAGTTTTTTGGTTAAAGTTTTTGGTTAAGTTTTTTGGTTAAAGTTTTTAGTTTTTCGTTATACTATATCTCTGCAACTGCTTTGCCCATTACCTTGAAACTTCACATGGGTGTTTATCATCATCTATATTTTCATTCTACCCCCCTCTCGTGCGGCCCCTGTGCCCAATGTCAAGGTCAAATTACTTTTAAGTTTTTGGTTAAGTTTTTTGGTTAAAGTTTTTTGGTTAAGTTTTTTGGTTAAAGTTTTTCGTTATACTATATCTCTGCAACTGCTTTGCCCATTACCTTGAAAACTTCACATGGGTGTTTATCATCATCTATATTTTCATTCTACCCCCCTCCCGTGCGGCCCCTGTGCCCAATGTCAAGGTCAAATACTTGAAGTTTTTGGTTAAGTTTTTTGGTTAAAAGTTTTTGGTTGGTTAAGTTTTTTGGTTAAAGTTTTTCGTTATACTATATCTCTGCAACTGCTTTACCCATTACCTTGAAAACTTCACATGGGTGTTTTATCATCTTCAATATTTTTCATTCTACCCCCCTCCCGTGCGGCCCTGTGCCCAATGTCAAGGTCAAATTACTTTGAAGTTTTTGGTAAGTTTTTTTTTTTGGTTAAAAGTTTTTGGTTTAAGTTTTTTGGTTAAAGTTTTTGGTTAAGTTTTTTGGTTAAATTTGTTTGTTATACTATATCTCTGCAACTGCTTTGCCCATTACCTTGAAACTTCACATGGGTGTTTATCATCATCTATATTTTCATTCTACCCCCCCTCCCGTGCGGCCCCTGTGCCCAATGTCAAGGTCATATTACTTTGAAGTTTTTGGTTAAGTTTTTTGGTTAAAGTTTTTGGTTAAGTTTTTTGGTTAAGTTTTTTGGTTAAAGTTTTTCGTTATACTATATCTCTGCAACTGCTTTGCCCATTACCTTGAAAAGTTTTTGGTTAAAGTTTTTTTTCGCGCCCGCTTGCGGAAAGCGCGATATAGTTGGCACTTTGTCGTACGTACATATGTATGTACGTACGTGTGTCCGGTTAAAGTTTTTGCTTAAGTTTTTGGTTAAAGTTTTTCGTTATACTATATCTTTTTTGTTAGTGTCCATGCCTCGCCACAAGGCGCGACATGCAGGCCGCGGCCATCTAGTTACTCAACCTTGGTTAAGGTTTTTAGTCAAGCTTGTAGATGGAATACTATTGTGCATACTGACACCATACTTGGATAACTTTTTCTCATAGGGATGTACATCAATAACCCCTGACCTTTATTTTACCTTCACCTACATTTAACCTTCAATTACTTGGTTAATGTTTATAGTCAAGCTTGTATATGCAATACTTCTGGGCCTACATCAACCATACTTGGACAACTTCATCTCCTAATGATGTACATCAATAATCCCTGACCTATATTTGACCTTGACCTACGTTTATCCTTGGATTACTTAGTTATCTCCCCTTGGTTACGGTTTTTAGTCAAGCTTGTATATGGAATACTCCTGGGCCTACAGCAACCATACTTGGAAAACTTTATCTCCTAGTGACGTACATCAATAATCCCTTGGTTAATGTTTTTAGTCAACCTTGGTTTTTATGCAGGCTGCAGCCACCTTTGTCAAGCTATGTGTACATCGACAACCCTCGTAGTCGAGCTATGCTGTTCTCCTACAGCTCTTGTTAGTCAAGCTTGTACATGGAATACTATTATGCATACTGACACCATACTTGGACAACCTTTTCTCATAGGGATGTACATCAATAACCCCTGATCTATATTTGACCTTGACCTACATTTCCTCTTGAATTACTTACTTAATTCTACTTGGTTAAGGTTTTTAGTCAAGCTTGTAGATGGAATACTCCTGGCCCTACACCAACCATACTTGGAAAACTTCATCTCCTAGTGATGTACATCAATAATCCCTGACCTATATTTGACCTTGACCTACTTTTATCCTTGGATTACTTACTTATTTCCCCTTGGTTAAGGTTTTTAGTCAAGCTTGTATATGGAATACTCCTGGGCCTACAGCAACCATACTTGGAAAACTTCATCTCCTAGTGATGTACATCAATAACCCCTGACCTATATCTGACATTGACCTACATTTAACCTTGAATTACTTACTTAATTTCCCTTGGTTAAGGTTTTTAGTCAACCTTGGGTTAAGGTTTTTATGCAGGCCGCGGCCACCTTGTTTGTCAAGCTATGTGTACATCTACAACCCTCGTAGTCGAGCTATGCTGTTCTCCTACAACTCTTGTCATGCAGGCCGCGGCCACCTTGTTTGTCAAGCTATGTGTACATCGACAACCCTCGTAGTCGAGCTATGCTGTTCTCCTACAGCTCTTGTTTATCTGTCCTTGTCAGTGACAAGACAGATGTGTGAACGGTTGCCCGCCGGATGGCAACAATAATGCAGCAGGTGTATATTTAATCCGCGAGGCCACACCTATTCCAAGCTCATTGGTTGATTCCAGTTTGACAGACATGGAAGAATAGATACACTGTCAGGATGCTTTCTACAGTTCTGAAAATCCAATCTTGATGTGTTTGTTGTAACTTGAATGTCCCCTCGCTTATCTTTCCATAAATACTTTACTGTTTTCGAATACTCAAATATAACTAATTATATAAATCACATATTTTGTTCTTTGACAGATAAAAATAATTTTTTATTCAGTTCTCACATGGACAGTAAACTTCTTTACTATTTCTAATCTATTTGCCTACTGACTTGTTTCAAATGAATAGAAAATGTTTGGACTTGATGTTTTTCAGAAAAAAATTGTTGTTTTGTTAAATTTGGGTTTGTTGATTAAACATAGCTTGGTCCTATATGTGGCTGTGACTGGAGAAATTGGGTTTGACACAATCTTCAAACAACATATGGCCTCAGGCGACTAATTTTCCCACTGCGGTCATCCCGGGCATTCGGATTTCCTTAATTGACCCCATGTACAGCTTTGTTTCATTATAAGTGGACAATAGCCTACAAGAATGACGTTATGACAGTTTAACCAACATAGCACCAGATCCATCTTTGCACCTGACAGCTCTGATACGTGTCTACTCTGTTGTCCATCTGATTTAGCATTTTATATAAGTACTGTCGGGGAAATAATAGATTGTAACCTGACGATGTAAATATAAATACATGTATATACAGACTGGTATCCTACAGCTGTTGAAAATTGCACAGTATGTTCATTTTGTCACCCACTGTCACATATCAGTATGTATACAGTACAGCTAGGGTGCCATATATTTTATATCAGCACTCCAATAAACTGGAGAAGTTAGTCATGCAGTGACGGCTGGAAAAACTGGCTGTCCGGAATATGAAATCCGTAAAAGAACGGCACATACTCGTCGGATTATTGTGAAATTTGTTTTATTTGATATATAAATGAAGTATACATAAGCATACCGCAAAAACAGAACCTGGTTATATCTCCTTTAAGGGTAGCTCCTGATAAAATTGCACACTTCTTTTTTGCTTGTCAGAAGCATGACTGGTGTTACATTGGTGGAATGGCAGAATGTGCAGACCCTGATCAGGCTCCTGCTCATACACGGGCTGATCTGGATCTACACAGGTCGAAAAAAGCAAGTAAGCCCCATTTCTCCATTCATAGCCACAAATGAGTTGACCTTTAATCGAAAATGTTAATGTTAATATTGCCAGTGGCTTAATGACTTCCTTAAAGTTATTGATCCTGAAATGTGAACTTTTAATGCACACCTGTTATTTAATACCGGTGTCACAGGAAATTCTCCCCCCTGGAAATCTTCCCCCCCCACCAGGCTCGACCCTGGGAAATTCTCCCCCCCCCCCCCACCCTGGAAATATCCCCCCCCACCCAAAAGTTTGTGTTTGAATGCTACAGAGCAGAATTATTTCCCACCAAACATGTGCACATAGGCACAATGTATGTCATTTGGTAGTATAAGACAGGGGAACATAACAAATCACCTCCATCACACCCCACCCCAATCTACCATATGCATAGTGTAAGTCCCTTGATAGATGTGATGCATATTGGCGTGGGGGGGGGGGGGAGAGGGGGGGGGGGGGGAGCGGGGGGGGGGGGGGGGGAGAGTGAGAGAGGGGGGGGTTTTCCTAGGAAATATCCCCCCCCACTAACCATCTACCATATGCATAGCGGATGTGAATACCTCTTTGTAGACGAGAATAATCCCCCCTCCCTCATGATGAAATAATGTATGTTGGTGTAGAACAGTTAGCATTTGGCATGTATTGAGGGAGGGGGGGGGGGGAGAGATTTTCCTAGGAAATATCCCCCCCCCAACCAACTACCATATGCATAGCAGATGTGGATGTCTCTTTGTAGACAAGAATAACCCACGATTGGGGGAGTATTTCTGATGAAATAATTTATGTTTGTGTAGAACAGATAGCATTTGGCATGTATTGAGGGAGGGGGGGGGGGGAGATTTTAATTCTCCTAGGAAATATCCCCCCAACCAACTACCATATGCATAGCGGATGTGGATGTCTCTTTGTAGACAAGAATAACCCATGATTGGGGGAGTATTTCTGATGAAATAATGTATGTTGGTGTAGAACAGATAGCATGTGGCATGTATTGTGGGAGGGGGGGGGGGGGATTTTCCTAGGAAATATTCCCCCCCACCCCCCCAACCATCTACCATATGCATAGCGGATGTGAATGTCTCTTTGTAGGCAAGAATACCCCCCCCCCTCCCTCATGATGAAATAATGTATGTTGGTGTAGAACAGATAGCATTTGGCATGTATTGAGGGAGGGGTGGGGGGAGATTTTCCTAGGAAATATTCCCCCCCCCCCCCACCAACAACCTATCATATGCATAGCGGATGTGGATGTCTCTTTGTAGACAAGAATAACCCACGATTGGTATTTCTGATGAAATAATGTATGTTGGTGTAGAACAGATAGCATGTGGCATGTATTGGGGGGGGTGGGAAATATCCCCCCCCCACCATCTAACCATATGCATAGCGGATGTGAATGTCTCTTTGTAGACGGGGGGGAATATTTCCTAGGAAAATCTCCCCCCCCCCTCCCTAAATACATGCCAAATGCTATCCGTTTTACACCAACATACATTTCATTTCATCAGAAATACTCCCCCAATCGTGGGCTATTCTTGTCTACAAAGAGACATTCACATCCGCTATGCATATGGTAGATGGTTGGGGGGGGGGATATTTCCTAGGAAAATCCCCCCCCCCCTCCTCCCTCAATACATGCCAAATGCTATCTGTTCTACAGCAACATACATTTCATTTCATCAGAAATACTCACTCAATCACCTGCTATTCTTCTCAATCACATCCACTTTGCATATGGTAGATGGTGGGGGGATATTTCCTAGGAAAATCTCCACCCCCCCCCCCCCCCACCCACCCACCCACCAATACATGGCACATGCTGTCTGTTCTACACCAACATACATTATTTTGTTTCATCAGAAATACTCCCCCAATCGTGGGCTATTCTTGTCTACAAAGAGATGTCCACGTCCACTATGCATATGGTAGATGGTTGTGGGTGGGAATATTTCCTAGGAAAATCCCCCCCCTCCCTAAATACATGCCAAATGCTATCTGTTTTACACCAACATACATTTCATTTCATCAGAAATACTCCCCCAATCGTAGGCTATTCTTGAAGAGACATTCACATCCGCTATGCATATGGTAGATGGTTGGGGGGGATATTTCCTAGGAAAATCTCCCCCCTCTTCCCTCAATACATGCCAAATGCTATCTGTTCTACACCAACATACATTTTATCAGAAATACTCCCGCAATCACCTGCTATTCTTCACCACAAAGAGACAATCACATCAACTTTGCATATGGTAGATGGCGGGGGGGGGGGGGGGGGGGGGGGATATTTCCTAGGAAAATGTCCCCCCCCCCCCCCTCACCAATACAAGGCACATGGGGGGGATATTTCCTAGGAAAATGTCCCCCCCCACCCCCTCACCAATACAAGGCACATGGGGGGGATATTTCCTAGGAACATGTCCCCCCCCCACCCCCTCACCAATACAAGGCACATGCTGTCTGTTCTACACCAACATACATTATTTTGTTTCTTCAGAAATACTCCCCCAATTGTGGGCTATTCTTGTCTACAAAGAGCAAATTCACATCCACTATGCATAGGGTAGATGGTGGCGGGGGGAATATTTCCTAGGAAAATCTCCCCCCCCCCCCCCCCACCAATACATGCCACATGCTATCTGTTCTACACCAACATACATTATTTCATTTCATCAGAAATACTCCAATCGTGGGCTGTTCTTGTCTACAAAGAGACATCCATATCCACTATGCATATGGTAGATGGTGGCGGGGGCGGGGGGAATATTTCGTAGGAAAATCTCCCCCCCCCCCACCAATACATGCCACATGCTTGCTGTTCTACACAGATATACTGTTTTTATTTTCTAGACCCACCCCCACCATGTGCTATACATTTATACCAATCATGTGCGGCTATGGTAGAGATTTAACCTAGAGAACTCTCTACCAGTCAACATACATAATAGTTATGGTACGGTAATGGGGAATTATTGCATATACCGGTAAATAGAATCTCTACCGCCCCACCACCACTATATTGTCTATGTATAGATATTATACTAAATTGGAGAGCTCTTTTATAGAAAATGCTGCCTCGCCTATTCATATATGTACTTCTCCACAAGCAGACATACATTATGACTATGTTAGTTGGGTATACATGTAGGGATATTACGTCCTCTGTTACCAACAGACTGGTTCTAGCATGTGCATTTTGTATGCTCCTGAGCACAATATCAACAAAGTATATGAAAATACATTAAAAGTTTTGTGGACAGTGTCTGTGAAGGTGGTGAAAAGGTGGGGGAAAATTTCCAGGCGGAGGGGAATATTTCCTAGGCTTAAGCCTGGAAATCTTCCCCCCCGAGGGGGGGGGGAAGAATTCCAGGGGGAGGAGATTTCCTGTTACACCAGTACTATTACCCTCTGTAATATGCAGTGGAGCTTACATAAGTGATGATTAATACGGTATTTATTAAACAAGTTTACTAATTTCTTAAGAAATGAGTCCCTTTCAAGTTTATTACGAAATCAGCAAATATGTTAATAAGTGCCATCCATATTAAGTCATCACAAATGTTATATATTCAATGTATTGCATTAATGCAGTGTATGAATATTTGTGTAACTTCTTCACCCATTTGAAAGATTAAAAGTGCCCATTGTTTACAGGTTATTACTTACCAAATGAACTGTGCCTCAAATGACATGATTTTACACTTTATGAACTGTAAATACGCAGGCTGATCTGGGACTGCACTGTTGGCAAAGACACATTTCTCCAGTCACAGTTAAAATTAATCGGTCAATAGTTTTTGTCGCGCCCGCTTGTGGAAAGCGCGATATAGTCGGCACTTTGGCGTACGTACGTACGTACGTACGTACGTACGTACGTACGTAGTTTTTGGTTAAGTTCTTTGGTTAAAGTTTTTGGTTAAGTTTTTTGGTTAAGTTTTTTGGTTAAAGTTTTTCGTTATATGTATTATGTTTTTTGGTTAAAGTTTTTCGTTATATTATATCTCTGCAACTGCTTTGCCCATTACCTTGAAACTTCACATGGGTGTTTATCATCAACTATATTTTCATTCTACCCCCCCTCCCGTGTGGCCCCTGTGCCCAATGTCAAGGTCAAATTACTTTGAAGTTTTTGGTTAAGTTTTTTGGTTAAAGTTTTTGGTTAAGTTTTTTGGGTTAAGTTTTTTGGTTAAAGTTTTTGGTTAAGTTTTTTGGTTAAGTTTTTTGGTTAAAGTTTTTCGTTATACTATATCTCTGCAACTGCTTTGCCCATTACCTTGAAACTTCACATGGGTGTTTATCATCATCTATATTTTCATTCTACCCCCTCCCGTTCGGCCCTGCGCCCAATGTCAAGGTCAAATTACTTTGAAGTTTTTGGTTAAGTTTTTTGGTTAAAGTCTTTCGTTATACTATATTTCTGCAACTGCTTTGCCCATTACCTTGAAACTTCACATGGGTGTTTATCATCATCTATATTTTCATTCTACCCCCCTCCCGTGCGGCCCCTGTGCCCAATGTCAAGGTCAAATTACTTTGAAGTTTTTGGTTAAAGTTTTTTTCGCACCTGCTTGCGGAAAGCGCGATATAGTCGGCACTTTGGCGTACGTACGTACGTGTGTCCGGTTAAAGTTTTTGGTTAAGTTTTTTGGTTAAAGTTTTTCGTTATACTATATCTTTTTTTTTAGTGTCCATGCCTCGCCACAAGGCGCGACATGCAGGCCGCGGCCATCTAGTTAGTATAGTGGTAGAATATTGGGCTTCAACTGCAGAGTAGTATTTCCACCCCACTAATCTTTCGAATAAGACTTGAAACTGAGGATCCAGCTCTATACATGTACTTAGACATTAAACTCTTTCACCTTTTTAGGACCCCGGTCTTGGTAGAGGCAGGAGGCATATATTGTTTTTACTGTGTGTCCGTCCATCTGTGTGTCCTGTTAAGGAGTTTGCTGTTGTTTGTCTATTCTGCCACCCGTGAGCGTTTTTGTGCCGACAGACCACATTTTCTTGATTTTCCAGAGATATGGTTGGTATGGCGACAAGGATGAGGTTCTACAGGACAATTTTAACAACGCTATCGGCCGCTACCCCTGGCTAGGTGAAGTGCGAGATCGGAGCGTCACGGAGCTGGAGTTCCTGCATGGCTGCCTCAATCACCCCGGCAACCTGCCGTCTACGCTGTTCTTCAGGAATAAGGTATTAACCATTTCACCCCTAAATATCTGTCATCTTTTCATCTAAATCTACATTGTTTTCAAATGTATGTATGGAGGTTTCACCATTCACTAAATATCTGTAGACCTTGAGCCAGCAATATCCACACCCCCCCCTTTTTATACGCCCGTTTAAAAAAAACGGGACGTATTATGTATTCATCTTGGGAGGGCGGGGGGGGCGGGCGGGCGGGCGGGCTGGGCGCGGGCGGTCACAGCTTGTCCACGCAATAACTAGAGTTCTACTTAACAGATTGTAACCAAATTCGGTATATATGTTTATCACGGTAAGACGAAGAAGCCTATTGATTTTTAGAAATTTCCGATGACATATCTCCCCTTGGCGGCCATTGTTATTTTTCACACTCTGTATCCTTGTCCACGCAATAACTCAAGTTCTACTTCACCGATCGTAACCAAATTCAGTATACATGTTTATCACGGCAAGATGAAGAAGCCTATTTATTTTCAAAAATTTCCAATTACTTATCTCCCCTTGGCGGCCATTTTTCGCACTCTGTATCTTTGTCCACGCAATAAACGATCGTAAATAAATTTGGTACATATATATATGTTTATCACGGCAAGACGAAGAAGCATATTTATTTTGACAGATCGTGACCAAATTCAATATACATGTTTATTACGGCAAGAACCCTATTAATTGTCAGTGAGTTATCTCCCCTTGTTAACTGGCCTTGTTAACGGGCGTATATTGTGATCTTCGGCACTCTTGTTGTTAGTTACCGGTACACGCATTTTAGCTACCAACGCCACAGAGGAATTTCTCTGTCCGAAAGAATCCCACACTACCCGCTTCACGCATCGCCACCAGAATTGTTGAACTAATATAGGAGTATTTATGATACTCCAGTTTGGGTTTTCCCGTGACGTCATTATTGATCATTCTGCGAATATAACAAATGAATCCGGAAGTAAAGTTCACGGAAGGCTATGTCAAAAAATGCTGGGACGCAAATCAAAATAAATGAATGTTTTAGATAATTCAAGGTTAATGGATGATACTTATTATTCACAAATTGTAACCTTTGAGTTACTGATGTTTATTTCAGTGAGCCATGTCAATATGTTGAAACTGTAATGGGATTTTGGCACGATTTAACACGTAATTTATGCTTCCACAGCCCACAAAAATGTGTGACATTTATACAAATACAATTATCGCCTTGTCTGTGATAGCTAATTTGCCTGTAACTAACGAAATGCTAAAAGCAGATGCCTAAACTGAATATATTTGAAGACCTACAGCATTTATTGATTACCAGAGACACAAGTCAGCAGAAAAATCAAAATGTGGTGTTTGAGCGAGACCAAAAATACGGCATTTTTGCGAAGCTGTTTCTTACCTTGAAAAGGCTGTAATGTATAGTCACAGTGTATGGAAATGGGTTTGTGGGGTAACGTTTTTCAAATGAGCCATGTATTGGGTCCTAGGTCCGAGTCTTTCACCTGTGCATACATACTAATATTGGCTTGTATATATAGCGTGGAGGACAAATACATCTTTTCAGAAGTCATACAATCATACTTTTAACCACATTTGTCAAATATTCATTTTGGCACAGAAATGCAAAGACTACATTGAAGCGATGTACTCATATTTTTAGCCAGGTTTTTGGAAAAAAAATCCAGGCTATTGGATTGGCGAAAGCCGGGCGGGCGGGCGGGCGGGCGGGCGGGGGCAGGGCGGGCGGGTGGCGGGCGGCGTCCACAATCAATGTTAAGTTTTTGTGTTTGAGTCCATTTCTTTGTTACTGTACCACCTCGGACCACCAAACTTTCACAGCTTCATAATCAAGGGGTGCCCACCACATATCACTATCCAACATGTTACTTTTTTTTATCTTGACCCATTTTTTCCGCGTAGTCGACTTAGCCATTTTCAATGTTAAGTTTTCGCGTCTACAATGTTAAGTTTTCGTGTTTAAGTCCATTTCTTTGGTACTGTACCACCTAGGACCACCAAACTTTCAGAGCTTCATAATCAAGGGGTGCCCACCACATATCACTATCCAACATGTTACTTTTTTTTTTAACTTCACCCATTTTTTCCGCGCAGTCGACTTAGCCATTTTCAATGTTAAGTTTTCGCGTTTACAATGTTAAGTTTTCGTGTTTAAGTCCATTTCTTTGGTACTGTACCACCTAGGACCACCAAACTTTCACTGCTTCATAACCAAGGGGTGCCTACCACATACAACTATCCAACATGTGACCATTTTTTTACCTTCACCTATTATTTCTACGTAATTGACGTACATCTGGTTAAAGTTTTTTGGTTAAAACTTTTTCGTTATACTATATCTCTGCAACTGCTTCGCCCATTACCTGAAACTTCACATGGGTGTTTATCATCATCCATATTTTCATTCTAACCCCCAACCGTGCGGCCCCTGTGCCCAATGTCAAGGTCAAATTACTTGAATTTTTTTGTTAAAGTTTTTTCGTGTACTATATCTCTGCAACCTGCTTCACCCAAATACCTTGATACTTCACATGGGTGTTTATCATCATTGTCGCACCTGCTTGCGGAAATAGCGCGGGTCCATGTGCCCAATGTCAAGGTCAAATTACTTTGAATTTTTTTGTTAATGTTTTTTCGTGTACTATATCTCTGCAACTGCTTCACCCAATACCTTGATACTTCACATGGGTGTTTATCATCATTGTCGCACCTGCTTGCGGAAAGCGCGGTCCTGTGCCCAATGTCAAGGTCAAATTACTTTGAATTTTTTTGTTAATGTTTTTTCGTGTACTATATCTCTGCAACTGCTTCACCCAATACCTTCATACTTCACATGGGTGTTTATCATCATTGTTGCACCTACTTGCGGAAAACGCGATCCTGTGCCCAATGTCAAGGTCAAATTACTTTGAATTTTTTTGTTAAAGTTTTTTCGTGTACTATATCTCTGCAACTGCTTCACCCAATAGCTTGATACTTCACATGGGTGTTTATCATCATTGTCACACCTGCTTGCGGAAAGCGCGATATCGTCAGCATTTTGGCATACGTCCGTCCGTTCGTCCGTGTGTCCGGTTAAAGTTTTTTGGTTAAAGTTTTTCCATCTACTATATCTATTTTTTTAGTGTCCATGCCTCGCCCCAAGGCGCGACATGTAGGCCACGGCCATCTAGTCTACAAAAAGTGGGTATAATTATGTTATCCAAGTGTCTATGCTTGGAAAAAACCTGGCCTTCGTGGCTTTGCCTCGTTTCTTGTTTAAATATGTAATGATGCTGTTATCCGAATGCTATGCAGGTATATGCCAATCTGAAGTATTACAAGTTGATTACAAACTTAAATAATTTTTTTTTGTAATTTGACACAACAAGTGTAGAGTAACACATGTGCTACAATTAAAATCACTGAATGTTGAAAACATGATAGAGAAAGTAGTTTATGTATGCATACATAGCAGCTACATTGTATATGAATATAGGGGATATATTTGAAGAGCATATGTATGCTTTTAGAAAGATCATTATAGGAATGAATGGCTTTTTTGTGGAATTTATCGAGGTATAAACTTGGAAAAGTCGCGGGAATACTGGACGAAGGCCGGAAGGCCTCGTCCAGTATTCCCGCGACTTTTCCAAGTTTATATCCCCGATAAATTCCACAAAAAGGCCATTCATTCCTTATAATTCCAGCATTTTAAATATATTCATCAAGAAAATGTGTTTATTTTCCGTTTTCTTAAGAATTATTTTAACTGCGCCTTACGGTTATGGAAAGTAGTTTGGCATGGAGTTTACTGGGATATAAATTTTGGACGGAGACTTGCAACGGACCAATCAAATGTTAGGGAATTGTTTAAATATTTTTGTGCTGGAATTATGCACCTTTAATTGCTTTGTTTATATGAAATTACAGGTTATCAAATGTCACTATTATGAATCATGGTTAAATATTAACTTACAATGCCTCACATACAAAATACAATAGTGTAATGGGTGCCTCTCTTACAATGTTCAGTGGAGGTTGAAAAGTGTTGAAATGGACACACCATTTTGTTCGTTCTTCGAGACCAACTTGCAACTACATTGGAAATCACCTCATGGTGTCTAAGCACCTTTTTTTTTTTTAACAAGATGGAGTCCATTGGTACTCAGTATGAGGGTTGTTAAAAACATACCAGACTACATTTGTATCATGTTACTCTTTAAATGGTTGACACTATTTCACCAATACCTTGCAAACATGTAACCTATTTGTAATGTATTGAATTCTGTATGTCTGTTACAACATTTTGCAGTGTCACATTCTTTACATTGTTCATTGTTATTGACTACCATAATAACCCTAAATGTTTTTGTCCCTATAAAATAGGGGTTTCCCAAAACAAATTGTATCCAAAATCATGTACAGTCGAACCTGTGCTAACGGCCACCTGGGATTAGTGGTCACCTGTTCACAATGTCCAGTTAAAAATCCCCCGTCCAATTTTTGTTACGCCTGCTTTAGCAGAAGTCGCAACGCCGCTTTTTCTGTTGACGTCCGAATTGTCAAATAGTTTTTACAAGCTTCGCCATCGTGGTATAGCTTTAATATACTCGGCGGATTGCTTCAATATTTGGACACTTGATTCATGTGAGCATTTGGAACACACTCATGCCGGCATTAACATGACCTTGACCTTTTTTACCTTCACATTTTTATGGAAACTCTTAGCCATTTTAGTCAAAAGTTTGTACAAGTTTCTTCATCATGATATAACTTTAATATTACTTAACGGATTGCTTCAATATTTTGACACTTGATACATGTGATCATTCAGAACACCCTCATGCCGCTATTAAAGGTACATGCCCACGTGCCAGGTTATAATAAAGGGAGGCATATATTTTCGTCCATTCATTAAATATGACATCGTTCGGGCAAAATCATTAACCATTTCCCAACGATATAATTGACATTATTATTCTTCATATACAAAAAATAAATTTCCACACTAATATCAGGGGTGATAACCGTGTTTCTTTAAATGTTAACGGACATTACTATTTATTCTCTGTATTTATTTTTAGCTCGACTATTTGAAGAATAGTTAGAGCTTATGTAGTCAGCCTGGCGTCGGCGTCGGCGTTACTGTCACGCCTTGGTTAATACTTGGACAACCTTTTCTCATAGGGTTGTACATCAATAACCCTTGATCTATATTTGACCTTGACTTACATTTCCTCTTGAATTACTTAGTTAATTCCGCCTGTTTTAAGGTTTTTAGTCAACCTTGGTTATGGTTTTTAGTCAAGCTTCTAGATGGAATACTATTGTGCATACAGACACCATACTTGGACAACCTTTTCTCATAGGGATGTACATCAATAACCCCTGATCTATATTTTACCTTGACCTACATTTCCTCTTGAATTACTTACTTCAGTTCCCTTGGTTAAGGTTTATACTCGAACTTGGTTAAGGTTTATAGTCAAGCTTGTATATGGAATACTCCTGGGCCTACATCAACCATACTTGGACAACTTCATCTCCTAGTGATGTACATCAATAATCCTTGACCTATATTTGACCTTGACCTACATTTAACCTTGAATGAATTAGTTAATTTCCCTTGGTTAAGGTTTTCAGTCAACTTTGGTTAAGGTTTTTATACGGGCCACGGCCACCTTGTTTGTCAAGCTATGTGTACATCGACAACCCTCGTAGTCGAGCTATGCTGTTCTCCTACAGCTCTTGTTTGATGTGCAATGATCATACAATATAATCTGTTGAAGATATTATTTTTTCAGGTGACGCAATTAATTAGTATAAATAATTAAAAAATATCATGCCTCATTTGCATATGAAATTAGTCTGATACCACCGCGCATCACTATCAGTAAAATATATATTACTAAATGCTTATATCTGTATAGCGGGCACTCATAATTTTTAGAACTGGTGGAATAGTGACACAATTATACACTTATTTAAATCCCATAAAGAACATTTTGTGCCTACTGAGTGGGCATGTACCTTTAACATGCCTGTGACCTTTTTTATCTTCACATGTTTTCGTCAAAAAGTTTGTACAAGTTTCTTCATCATTGTACAATGTACAACATTAATGTTACTTGTTAGATTGCTTCAATGTTTGGACACTAGATACATGTTAATATTTGAAACACACTCATGCTGCCATTAACATGACCTTGACCTTTTTTTACCTTCATATTTTTGATGAAACACTTAGCCCTTTTTTGCGTCAAAATGTTTGTTCAAGTTTCTTTCTCATCGTGTAACATTTGTATTACTTGATGGATTGCTTCAATATTTGGACACTTGATACATGTAAGCATTTGGAACACACTCATGCCGCCATTAACATGGCCTTGACATATTTTACCACAAGGTAGTGGAAACACATAGCCATTTTTTGTCGCACCGGCTTTAGCAGAAGTCGCGACTATAGTCCTGCTTTTTCCATCGTCAGCGTCGTCGTCCGAAATGTCAAACAGTTTGTACAAGCTTCTTCATCATGGTATAACTTTATTATTACTTAATGGATTGCTTCAATATTTGGACACTTGATACATGTGAGCATTTGGAACACACTCATGCTGCCAGTTACGTGACCTTGACCTTTTTTACCTTCACATTTTAGCGGAAACACTTAGCCATTTTTCTTGTGTCAAAAAATTTGTACAAGCTTCTTCATCATGATGTAACTTTAACATTACTTGACGGATTGCTTCAATATTTGGACATTATGTGAGTATTTGAAACACACTCATGCTGCCATTAACATGACCTTGATATTTTGTACCTTCATATTTTTCTTGTGTCAAAAAGTTTGTACAAGCTTCTTCATCATGATGTAACTTTAATATTACTTGACGGATTGCTTCAATATTTGGACACTTAATACATGTGAGCATTTTAAACACACTCATGCTGCCATTAACATGACCTTGATCTTTTGTACCTTCATATTTTTGCGGAATGACTGAGCCATTTTTTCTTTGTGTCAAAAAGTTTGTACAAGCTTCTTCATCATGAGATAACTTTAATATTACTTGACGGATTGCTTCAATAGTTGGACACTTGATATATGTGAGCATTTGGAACACACTCATGCCACCATTAACATGACATTTTTTACCTTCACATTTTTGCGGAAACACTTAGCTATTTGTTTTGCGTCAAAAAGTTTGTACAAGTTTCTTCATGATATAACTTTAATATTACCTGACGGATTGCTTCAATATTTGGACACTTGATACATGTGAGCATTTGGAACACACTCATGCTGCCATTTACCTTCACATTTTTGCGAAAACACTTTTTTTTCTTCATCGTATACCATTAATATTGCTTGAAGGATTGCTTCAATATTTGGACACTTGATATATGTAAGCAGACACATGCCACCACTAACATGACCTTGCCCTTTTGACCTTCACATGGTTGTGGAAACACATATCCATTTTCTTATGTCAAAAAGTTTCTTCAACCTTGACCTGTTTCGTGTTTTATGCAATCGCTTCTCCGATGATTTTTGTGATTCTTACTTTAGCACATGCCCATGATCATGTTATGGTCAAATGCATCGGCAGGCACGACAACGCTCCCGTTCGGAATTCTTGTTTTATGTCAAAATGTTTCTTCAACCTTGACTTTTTTCGTGTTTTAAGCATGCACGTCTCTGACGTTTTTTGTGATGCTTACTTTAGCACATGCCCATGATAATGTTACGGTAAAAAGTCTCGGTAGGCATGACACCGCTTCCGTGGCGGAATTCTTGTGTTCTTTTAAGACCTTGGAATAACGGCCACCCTCAAACTTGTGTTCTTTATAAGACCTTGGAACTACGACCACCCCCCGATACATTTTTGTATGTGAACAGCGACCAGGTCATGTTTTTGTCGGCAAAAAAATAGCACCACAATTGCAATTTTCCTTTCATCACACACTGGCCGTTAACACTCTTTTGAATACATTTACCTTCGCATATCGGTCGGTGGTGTCATTTTGATGACTTAAAATTTTTCTTGAAAAATATTGTACAACAGTAAACAGTAATTCCCGATATGTATTCTGTGTCATGTATTCCAATAGGCATAATGCAATTCTACATAATTTCTCCATTATTAGTTTGCAAACTTTGTTTATATGATGATGATTCGTCTAAAGTGGCAAGCCTACATCAGCTGACCGACTTCAAGCACACTGCGCTGTCAAGTTTTACTACGTGTAAATTCCGCCCCGCGGGGAGCAAAGCCAGATCAAAGATTAATACACTCAGTTCTCGTATTCGACACTAGACTTGTACACTGTCTGATGTGTAGCATAGCGAAACAATACTACTGGGAACCAGTGACACAGCAAACGTGTTTTTGTGAATTGGGTCTCTATCTCTGACTAATCCCGGCTTATTGCATTAGCAGCCAGATCAGGTGGTGGATTCGCATATTCTGCCTATTGTTTACAATGTTCTCCAATCTCTAAACAAAACATCAATACTTACATCAGCTGACAATGCAAATTTGTCATAGGCTGCTCTGGGTAGAATATTAATTGATAGGCCCTGGGCTGCTTAATAAATATTTGGGCTTGATCAGGATATACATTGGGCAGAAAGCAAATAAGCCTGGTGTTCTCTGCCCGTTTGGACACCTATCTTGCGTGGGTTTATCTATTACTCAACTTGACACATTCAATGAAATGCTTTCTTTACGAAAAATTCCGGTTTTCACAGGCTGCGTCACACAGGCTATCATTTTAATAAAGTCTATATGACCGTTATTAATTTCAAATGATGGCATGTAACTGAGAATAAGAAAGTAACAAGCCGCTGGGGATGTATTTATCATGAAGCTAATTACTTCCCTTTGAATATAATTTCCAAAGCGAGGCCGGGTTTAAAAACAATAACAAAACTAAAATGACGTAACAAAATAAATTTAATTGACTATTTTTGCCATTTTTATTCAATTTTTAATTGATAAAAAACAGATCCATTCTTAAATAAATCCAACCTAACCATGTATGAACAATACGTTATATTCTATAATTATTTACAATACATGTACTCATAGTTGATTGTGAACAAGGAGTGTAACCTATAAATGCACGTTGTTAAACTGCTTGTAACTCATGTATTGTTTGTATATGACTATGTATGGAAATAAAAACTTAAAACTGATTTATTTTATTTATTTTTTTAAATAGATCCACTCCACGATCGTGCTATAGCAAATCGTCAGGTGGAAGTGTATACAGCCAAGGCGTTTTCTATGCATGCATATAGATTACAGTAGAATCCAAAAAATTTGACTGACTTTGTTGTGAAAGGAGAATGTTTGACCCTTGGAGCAACGGCAACCTGTCAACCTGTTGTTCGCAGGTTCGACTGTAAATTGTTATTGTGATACAAGTGTGTGGGGGAGGGGGTATCAGAAAGTTTAAGAACTAATTTGATATCCTGAAAACTACAGTTAAGCCACACGTGAAACAAGCTAGTATATACACACAACAGTTTATTTGGAACAAGTTGAATGAGGTATTACCTCGATGACACAGATATGCGTGTGATGTCACAATGGCAATGACGTCACATATAACACGTTCTGTCAGAATGTATGAAAATGGGGTTATTCACATTACAAAAATGGATGATATACTACTTCCAAGCACACTGAAATTTAATAGCAGCACTAATCATAGACTTGCATACACTATCCCATAAATAACATTGATATTTAAAGTTACGTTAAGATTTTATGTAACATTAAACTGTCTTATCGCTTTTTAACTGTAAGTGGGTCAAAACAGTATGCATATAAATAATTTTTTGAATCGGCTGAACCATGTCATTTTCTACTAGAAATGTGGCCTGTCGGCACACGAATGCCCCCGCTGGCAGCCAAAGAAAACAAGGCACATTTGAAGACACAGAGGGCTAGAGAAGCGTGGATTTGTCACAGTATGAAAGCAGACCATCAGAGCAATGCGTGTGTGAAACATCAAGCAGATCCATGCATGGAAACAGAAATTATAAGACACTTACCCGAGCGTTAAGGTTTTGAATGCACCAAGTATGTGACCTTGACCCTGGGCATAGCGGGACGGGACAATCATGGATTTGTCACAGGGTGGTAGAGGTCCATTAGAGTAATGTGTGTGTGAAATATCAAGCAGATCCGTGCAAGAAAACAGAAATTATAAGACATTTTCCCGAGCGTTAAGGTTTCGACCGTACCAAATATGTGACATTGACCCTGGGCTTACCAGGGACAGGACGATCATAGATTTGTAGCAGGGCGGTAGAGGACCATTAGAGCAATGTGTGTGTAATGTGTGTGTCAAACAGATCCGTGCAAGGAAATATAAATTATAAGAAATTTACCAGAGTGTTAAGGTTTTGAATGCATTAAGTATGTGCCCTTGACATTGTGTTTAGCGGGGGCCCGAGGATCGTGGATTTGTCACAGCATGATAGAGGACACATGTGTGAAATATGAAGCAGCTACATGAAAGGAAACAGAAATTATAAGAAATTTACCGGGGCGGGACGTACATGACGGGACGTATGGACGCCGGTAACACTATATATACGCTATCTTATACCCTAATTCTCAAAAGCGAGCCGGCAAAATACATCCTTGAAGAAATAGTCATTTAATCGCAAGTTTAAAATTTGTGTCATTGTTCGATTTTTGTAATAAACATGATAATTTGAAGCTAAATCTAGCAGAAATTACATGAAATGCTATAAATTATTAATGACCAATATGTGTCCTACATCATGAAAAAGAACAACTTGAAAATTGCTTTACTAATAACAATGAAATGAGCAAAATAGTATTTTGTACAAACCGTCTCGACATGATGTCATGTGACTGTGATGTCACGTCCTTCGTGACATTATCATAGTAACACTACATTCATCCGGACACACAGATGTTATTCTATGTATATGCTGGTTTTAATGAGCATCGAAGCAGTAGTTATCTTTATATAGAATCAGTTCTCGAACTTTCTAGTAACCCCTCGTAAAACCATACTAAATGTACATATTTGGACATTTATTGCTGTGAGAAACTATATATTAATATTGTACGTGTTTCCTAGAATAAATTGTGGGTTTATGGTATTATTACGCATATGTATAAATATGTCTTACAAATGATGGGCACCTCTTACTCATGGCTAGCAGTCTTGTTGTAGTCATGTACAAACATCTTCGCAGTGCAGACCCAGATAAAGCTGTGTGGAAGTGTAGGCTTCTCTGGCTCTACACTGGTCACACAGGCTTCAAGCTCAATTTCTCCAGTCACATTGGCTGATTACATTTTGGTCCCAATCTGAGAAAACACCTGTACGTATAGTGACAGATCAGCTAGTCTGGTCAGGGCCTATGTTGTTCGTCTTGCCGTCACTAAAGTATGCTTAGTGCCACCATATGTGTGCAGAATGATCGGAGCCTATGCTCAATAAATGTAAATCCAACAATTGTTTACAAGAAAACAATGTTAATATGATATTTACAGACTATCATAATTTTGCACTTACAAACATTTTAGTCTTACGAAGTTTAGTGAAACGGCCTCCAGGATCTTTGTTTCCAATGTTGTAAGATACTTTTCTCAGCTGGCAAACCATCTAATCTTCTATCACAACAAAATAGCAATGATACCAACTAGACTTTGTTTAGGCGTATGACGACCAGATGCGAACAGATGGAGAAAGGAAGGGTGACAAGAAACAGGTGTTCAAATATTCTGCTGAGAGCGAACTGGCTGTGGAGAAAATGTCTGATCTCAAGAGCAGAGTCTGGAGTTACCGGGATAAGGTATAGCAAATAAATCTCATCACAATGTTGCTTAGCTCTGTTTTCATGAATAAAACTATTTAGGCCCCACATTGCTATAGCAATGCTTATCTCCACCCATGTACTGGGCAGGGTTAAAACTGACAGTCCAACCTAATGATATTTACGTTACTAATACATGTATGTCACCACCACAAAATTATTAAGACAATACCTGTATTATATTTTCAGAGCTTGGGTGTACATATGGATTACAAGACCCCTGCAGAGGTATTTAGTTGTACAATGCTAGCTGCAATGAATGGGCATAGAATGTCGGCATAACAATCCGTATTATTATATAAGATGGTTCATGTGTGAAAATGCACACCATGTTGAGATCGCATATGTGTGCAAGTAACAAGGAATCCCTTTTAGTCATTACCTGTTACATTTAATTACTATTTTATGTCAATCAGCATTGACCCTAATCAGAAGATGCAAATGTACATGCTCATCAGTATCTGTGGCTGTGACTGGAGAAATGGGGCTTTTGGGTTTTGCGACCAGTGTAGATACAGATACAGTGAGCTATTTCATCATGAGCTTCACTGGTCACAAACCCATAAGACCAATTATTTCCAGTCACAGCCACAGTTAAATAGGTGGGTTAGGGTTGATGGAGTTTGAGGTATCAGGGTACACAGAGAGATGAGCTGTTCCATGTATATGGGCCAGTCTTGTCCGTCATCTTTGCTTGGAACAGCTCTTCTATCCGTGTACATAACATTATGTAGAAAGAATTATAGATTAATTGATTAATTCCATATGGCAATATTCTGCAAAATGGAAAAAAAAGATTGATTTTTGTTGAGAAATGTGTTGATGTTTTATCACTAAAACAAAAAGTCAGATTGCATAATTCAATGTACGTATGTAGATGGAAATTCACAGAGCATATACAAAGCTAGAAATATTATTTTTCCGCATGTCAAACAAAATTGACAACTCCTTTACTCCTTGTAGGCCGCCGCTATCATGTTCGACACGATTATGAAGTATCTGCAGGAAGATTTACTAGCAGGCATCCAACAGACAAAACTGACCAAGCATGAAATGATTCTAGAGCAGCACAATGCATTCCTCGCGAGTCATTGTAAAATATTTGTTGGATGTGATGAATATTTGGCTAAGCTCAACAAGCAGCTTGTTGCAGGTACATGGCCTCGGGATTATAAAATGCTACAGTGAAACATCTCAAAACCAGACACCCTGGGAGGTCCCCAGGGTGTCTGGTTTAGAGACATTGCACTGTGAACGAGAACTACAAGACGATCTTTGTGTGATTTTCAATCATGAACCAATATTATCATTGGAGATAAATGACAATGAAACAAATGATAATTTAGCACATTGACCAGTATAGAGGTTCTACTGTACTTGAAATTTGGATGTTATATGTCAGAATTTTTATTGGTTGAGTCTATTGTACATGGGACCAGTTAAACATTTCAAATCATTGACTTGTGTTTATAAAATATTGTGTGCATGCTCTCCACATGCCTACTTGAAAGCCTTTAACCTTCCTGATTTTGTGCATGAAAATACAATGTACATGCTCAGAATGTTTGAACTGAAAATACAACTTTAGATGTTAGAGTATATTATGTGAAAAGAAAGCTTATTAATGCTGACCTGAAATTATTTTTTTTCCATAGGTAGACCAGATCCTATCCTGGTAACTGGTCTAGCCGGCTGTGGAAAGTCTGCGTTGCTATCAAATTGGATATCGACTGTTAAGCAGGACCAAAGCATGTATGCCATTGTCTATCACTTCATCGGCTTTGCAGAAAGTAGTACAGGTGAGTTATCATGGCACTGGATATTTGTGAGTTACCACATATAATCGCGATTCTTTTTGTTTGTTCCTCAAAATGGTGTAGCTCATAAATTTATTAAATTATAATAGGTACATGATTTATTCTTAGTACCGTATGGCCCCGTGCAGGCACCGGGGCGGGATCAACTGATCCTGAGAATAGTGCTGCAGTAGCCATTGCTTGTCGTAAAAGGCGACTAAACTGGCTTAACGATTGGGTTCATACTTTCCGGAACCCACTATACCGGATTTGGCCCTCATGTACATTTTTGGCTTTCTTGTATGTAAGAGTTGAGTCGGGCTATGCCCCATATATAAAAGTAAGATTAGCGCTAATCCTATTACTTTTAGGGGATGGGATAAATGATGCTGGTGTGGCGAGGGCCTGGCACCAGATCAGGTTGTTCTAATTTCAGGACTGAATATATATTTTGATTGTAAATATTGAGTTCTGAAGTTGGGATTTACCCCCCTTGGACAGGTGGATATGGGACTCGACCCCGTTGACCCGTCTGCGTGTAGACTCCCTGAGGCTTGTACCTCTATGTCAGAAAAGCGGACGTTAAACCCTATTCACTCACTCACTCACTTAGTACCGTATGTATCCTCGTTTGCGCTAATCCCAAGGTCAAGATCACAAATTTAACATTTGGGTATATTTGTTATAATTTCCGTTTGTTTCTTCAGACCTTCTTGATATTTCACACTTGCATTCCTCTGATGGTCCTCCATCATGTCGAGACATTTTCCTTACAAAACTGATCACTCTTGATTGATAGCAGCTGCTTAAGCTATCTTTGTTATGATATTACATCTGCATACAAATTAATTATACAGTGTAACATGTCTATTCTGGACAGCCGTGGGACCACCATATTTAGCCGGAGTAGACAAGAGGCTGGACTTGACTTTTTCAGAATTTCTCCATTCAAAGAGCAGGCGTACATATGGGGCTGACAATATGTTTATGGTAAAACATGCAAATGTGCCTATCAACTTGTTAATCTGTTAATTTAAGGACCCGTTCAATACTTGATCATCGTTTATTTGTTTGATTCAAATATAATTGCTTCCTAAATGTGATGGGATATATGTATAACATATATGTCAATATTAGCTTGTTGCTGTATACTATATGATGCAAGGAGTTGCTATGTCGGCAATCTGAGTGTGTACAAGCCATCAGTCAGTTTTGACACATACCACAAATAATATGACATATACATAAATACAGTTTGGTGCAGCATCTTCTACAGATGTTAAACAACAACGTCCTATGTGTTGTTTTCATCACACTTATATACAAAGTCTGACCTGAAGATTTTGTTGACCTGTTGTTAAAATTTTTGAGAATCCAGTAACGGTTGTGTAAATATACAGTGCTGTCAATATATACCTGTATTACCATATATACTGCGTAAAATCCAGTGACATGTAAACAGTTATCTGAGTGTAATGTTACCGGTGTCTTACTCGCCTACTATGCAAGTAGATATGGCTATGGCTTTACCTATGGGTAATGTGTACACTAACAATAAACTGTGCATCAGGTAGAAAAGTTTACACATTGAAATATATTTTGAGATTGATAGGAGAAATGCTCAGATATTTCGTCTTTTGTATAGTTTTTTGGCATAATATTTATAGCACACTGTTTTCATATCTGTCTATGATGTATTGCACCACATTTTATTACTGTTACTGTCATATTATTTACTGTATGTGTCAAAGAGTCGAAGTGGTGAAACTGTACGATGACTTATACATACAAAGATGGTGGGGATGGCAACTGAATGTACCATATAGTATACAGTAACAAGACAATATTCACATATCGTATAATCATATATCACATCACTCTTATGAAGCAATTGTGATTGAAGCCAAGTGCACCTTTCTATGACCTAATTCCATAATACACCTTTAAATTCATTGTTATATACTTTTGTTGCAGATATCAGCAATATACTCCTACGCCTTGTACAAGAGTTCAATGCATTTTCCTCAGTTGATGGCGATAAACCTGATAACCTGGGTCTGGAGGACCTGCATAGTATCGACGAAGGGCAGAAAAATCGCCAACTCATGGCAATGTTGACTGTGGCCCTGGAGCGAATTGTCCATGTAGGCAAAGTGCCAGTCATTGTTATAGATGGCTTGGATAAAGTTATATCCAAGACAAAAATTGACAAGGTTTGTAGAATATTGTATAAGCCCCTACTTGCCGATACGATAGAAGGGAGTTTATGCACATATGCACTTTTTTGCCAGTTTAGGCCATTTTTGTCACGCCTGCTTTAGCAGAAGGTGCGACTATAATCGCTGCTTTTTACGTCGTCGTCGTCCGCGTCGTCATCCGAAATGTCAAAATCTTTGTTCCAGCTTCGTCATCATGCTATAACTTTAATATAACTTTACGGATTGCTTCAATATTTGGACACTTGATACATGTAAGCACTAGGAACACACTCATGCCGCCAATTCACATAACCTTCACCTTTTTTACCTTCAAATTTTTGCTGAAACACTCGGCCATTTTTTTGCGTCAAAAACTTTGTACCAGCTTCGTCATCATGCTATAACTTTCATATTACTTGACACATTCTTTCAATGTTTGGACACTTAATACATGTAACCATTAGGAACACACTCATGCCGCCATTAACATGACCTTGACCTTTTTTACCTTCAAATTTTTGCTGAAACACTTAGCCATTTTTTTGGCGTCAAAAACTTTGTACAAGCTTCGTCATTATGCTATAACTTTCATATTACTTGACGCATTCCTTCAATGTTTGGACACTTGATACATGTAACCATTAGGAACACACTCATGTCACCATTAACATGACCTTCACCTTTTTTACCTTCGCATTGTTGCGGAAACACTTAGCCATTTTTGTTGCGCCTGCTTTAGCAGAATGTGTAACGCTTTTTCCTTTGTCATCGTCTGGCGTCGTCGTCAGCATCAATGTGTGACCCCATGATATGCATGTCCATGTCAAAGTAATGCAGAAACTTTAACAAAAATCTTGCTACAACATTTTGTACCAACAAGGCATTTGCAGGCGCGACAACGCTTCCGTGGCGGAATTCTTGTGTTCATGAACCAAACATGATTTTCTGCTCTGTCATTAATCTGCACATTAATATTATTAAATGACTTAACAGCCAATGACTTAACAGCCAATGTAAATTCGGGAAGAATTAACAATTTTATTGACACTTTCGGAATATACCACAAAAACTGTGACCCAAATTCCAAATTAAAAATGGCTGATCCCCATGTTGCTTTATATAAAGGTACTGTGTCTCAGATGAGGTTGGAAAGTGGGGTATTGTGATTGGAAAAAAGCAACTGAAGATTTGTATTGGTTTCCTGAATATATTTGCCCTTGTGAGTTATCTGAGAAAATATGAAGAAAAAAAAAGATTGTACATGTATTATCAAAAAATAACTAGCGTTAGTAACGCTAAATATAGAATTCATATTTCCCACTGATGTACTCACACCTAGTAGCCTTGTGTCTTGCTTTTACTACTGTCTGTTTCACGAATATTGCAAAGTATACATTTCTATAGTCTGTTTCACGAAAGCTGCCCAAATTTTTCAGCCATATAAACAATTCAAAAACCATATTTGTTTCGATAATATTAAATTAAAGGAAAATTTAAGAATGAGCCTTCTTTTTATTTCGTGAAATTTGGTCAAATATTGATTTTATTGCGAGTGAAGATGTCTATGGGGATTTAACATGGGGAAATTTTTTAGAATTTCAGAAATACTGGACCGATTTTTAAAATTTAACTTTTGTTTTCTTAGTTAGATCATATCCAAGCTATCTAGCCAGGTTTCGGAGTCAATTTCCAAATGTTTTCGTTTTTTTACTCCTCCCACACTTCCTTACCACTTTTCCCCCCCATCATCCATGTTAAATTCCCATAGACAAATCAATTTTTCGTAATAAAATCAATATTTGACCGAATTTCACGAAATAAAAAGAAGGCTCATTCTTAAATTTTCCTTTAATTTAATATTATCGAAAATAATATTGTTTTTGAATTGTCTATATAGCCGTAAAATTTGGGCAGTTTTCGTGAAGCAGACTATAGACACTATGTCACCAACCACGTCACCGATAACATTCCGTTATCGCATTTTTAAATTTGGTTATTTTTTATGACCATGCATGTCCATCGTGTGTTAAGGTATTACAGTGTTAATATGGCAATTCTATAAAAGTGTGCAATGCTGACCATCTCTTGTAATAAAGATTTTGAAGCATTTCAAACAGGTTTATCTTGTTGTCTTATCTGCAGCGAAGTAGTAGTCAGTGGTAACATGAGGAATTACGTCACTGCTCGCGGGGTTTTCGATAGATCAGAGAAAGAATTGCGTTACTACTAGTGGGTTTTTACAGATACTACCAAGTTAAATAGAGCATAGAATTTCCTTGACTTAATATGCAAATGAGATAATTAACTGACAAACGCATGTTTATGACCAAGAACAAGTTGCGACTGTATTCATACAATAATCAGTGATATATCTCAAGTGTTTTTGTGAAATGCTTATTTGGAGGTACCAACTGAGATACAGCCACTTTAAACAAGTGAAACCAAACATTTCAAAGGTCTGCCACATTGAATAAAATGTGTATCTTCCTAATGAACTTAAATATAAACTGACAGATTATGTTTTATAATAACTCAGTTCATGAAAATTAGACCCACCATCATACTTTAGAACCAGCTATGGCTACCTGTGATTTAGTATATTTATTATGCTCCCAAAAATATTTTCATATTGTTACTGTAGTGGCTGTCCGCCATCTGCACTATCCTTGTGACCACGATAACTCAAAAAGTTTAAGTCTGATTTCCATGAAAGTTTGTCAACATGCTTATATTGACGACATCTTAAACCATGTATGTCACTAGACCAGACTAGAGTTATTGCCCTTTGATTTTTCTGTCTGTCTGAGCTTGTCTCAATTGTAAAAGTTATGTTTAGCATCTGACGATTTACAGATTTTACTGATTTCAAATGCCACGTTTCTTAAGAAGTCAATAAACTTGTTTGATAAATATATGAACTCATCACGCACGTTCGATCCTCTATATACTGTAGAGCCTATACTGGCTGCCTGTGGAGTTCCCACCATCCACTGTGGTTGTGGTGTCTACAACAGACTCGGATACGGATGCCATCCAGGAGCTGGAGACCCGAGGCTACTCCAGGATACAGATGCAACACCTAGATCATGACACACAGAGGGCGATCAGTGTCGTAAGTTTGGTTGTAACAACTAACACAGCATGTTCTTGAATATTGTAATCAAGCAGCTTGGATAGTTAAGTCTCAAGATAGTGATCACAATGGCATCTGTGTGTCCGTGTGTCTGTGCAGTCCTGTGTACACAACTACTGCACATCTGTTAGTCAGTCAGACTGTATCCTGCTTTAACATTTTTTTCACTAACATAGCCATGGCATACTCGACATTCTTGACATGGCCACATGTCACATATTTTACTGGTCATCATGTTGGCTTTGCATAATACATTGTATTATTAAGTTGAACAGTTATAATATCTTTTGTCTGTCATTGTGCACTTTCTCCAGTCTAGAACAGTATAGTATAAATGGTAAAAAGTATCTTAAAAAAAGTTCTACTAAAAATTTGATTTGAGCTATATACAATTTTTGAGCTTTTTATACGCCCGTATTATGTATTCATCTTGTACGGGCGGGCACAGCTTGTCCACGCAATAACTAGAGTGCTACTTGACGGATTGTAACGTTATTTGGTTTACATGTTTATCATCACAAGACAAAGAAGCATTGATTTTGAAAAATTTCCGATACTTTTCTCCCCTTGGCAGCCATTTTTAATTTTCGCACTCTGTATCCTGGTCCATGCAATAACTCCAAGTTCTACTTGACCGATCATAACCAAATTCGGTATACATGTTTATCACGGCAAAGCGAAGAAGCCTATTGATTTTGAAAATTTTCCGATGACTTATCTCCCCTTGGCGGCCATTTTTAGCTCGCCTGCACGAAGTGCAGAAGAGCTTATGGCATACCCCCGGCGTCGTCGGCGTCAGCGGCAGCGTCGGCGTCGTCCACAAACTTAACGTTGGGGTAAAGCAGATGACCCTCTATCATGCTGTAGCAAATCCATGACCCACCACCCAACCCTTACTCAATGTCTTATAACTTCTGTTTTCTTTCATGCAACACCTTGTTATTTCATACATGCATTCCTCAGATGACCCTCTATCATGTTGTAGCAAATCCATGACCCACCACCCAACCCTTACCCCAAGGTCAAGGTCACAACCGTATCTCCCCTTGGCGGCCATTTTTAATTTTCGCACTCTGTATCCTTATCCACGCAAGGATCACCGATCGAAACCAAATTCGGTATACATGTTTATCATGGCAAGACAAAGAAGCCTATTGATTTTGAAAAATTTCCAATACATATCTCCCCTTGGCAGCCATTTTTAGCTCGCCTGCATGAAGTGCAGAAGAGCTTATGGCATACCCCCGGCGTCGTCGGCGTCCACAAACTTAACGTTGGGGTAAATTCCTTATAACATCTGTTTCCTTTCATGGAACGCCTTGATATTTCATACATGCATTCCTCAGATGACCCTCTATCATGCTGTAGCAAATACACAACCCACCACCCAACCCTTACCCCAAGGTCAAGATCACAAACTTAGCATGTTCATCAACTTAACGTTGGGGTAAATGTTGTGTAACTTCTGTTTCTTTACAGGGAACGCTTTGATATTTCATACATGCATTCATCTGATGATCCTCTATTGTGCTACAGCAAATCCATGACCCACCCACCCCACCCCTTTTCCCAAGGTCAAGGTCACAAATGTAGCACATTCATACATGCATTCATCATGTGAATAGCTATCATGCTGTAGAAAATCACCAACTTACTAAGCGTTCATAAACTTAATGTTGGGTTAAATTTTGTTTTACTTCTGTTTTCAGGGAGCGCATTGATATTTCATACATGCATTCATCTTAATATGCTATATTATGCTATAGCAAACCCATGACCCACGACCTTGCACCACTGACCCCAATGTCAAGGTCCACCGCATCCCCTTAACCCAAGGTCAAGTTATATAATATTCATGTTTTTTTATGCAACTGTGCCAAGTTTGAGTGAAGGCTGCCAACAGGCGAGCTTCGTTGTCTTCTGACAACTCTTGTTAATTTTCGCACTCTGTATCCATGTCCACGCAATAAGTCGAGTTCTACTTGACGGATCGTAACCAAATTTGGTTTACATGTTTATCACGTCAAGATGAGTTATCTCCCCTTGTTGAATGGCCTCGATGGGCGTATATTGTGACCTTCAGCACTCTTGTTTTTAGTAGTTTTCATAATTAAATCCGGGAGGACATCTGTACATCATTCCATTCGTTTATCTATCTGTAATAGTTATGCAAATGTGTTTGGTTACGTATTATTAACCTCTCCATGTTTCTAAATTCTGTAAAGAAACATCAGCTGTGCACTTGTTTCTTTATAAGATTTCCAAACACCATTGGGAGATAAATCATCAAGTGTTTCAGAATGATTTAAGGAATAAAACCATGGTTGAATCGTTTACTGCGGTATGAATATCATTTTGTCTGTCAAAAGTCCGAAGGAATGTGCGTTTCCATTATGACGTAATGGAAGGTGTAAATAAAAATGACTAAACTCCACATATATATTGACCCTGATATTCCACTAGGTCTGGCGTGTCCGGAGGATGATAAGGTACACACATCTATACCTTAATGGTCACTCTTACTGGGATTCACACAGGTGGAGTCGAGTTATCTTGTGTTGTACAGGTGCCTGGCACTGGATCATGATGGTACATTTTGATGCTGATCGCTGAGTTCTCCCTCTCCTCCATACAGGTACATTCCCATCTGTATATGTGACTGGAGAAATGGTGCTTATTGGTTTTCTTACCAGTGTAGATCCAGATCAGCCTGTGCATCCGCACAGTCTGATCAGGATCTGCACTGTTCACCATTCCATCACTGAAACAACCCTCATGCTTCTATCAGCAATATTATAAGTTATTGTGATTCTACACAGTCAATATGGTGTCTTATTGCCCGTCAGAATCTATATTCACCAAGGCGCAGTTGAGGGGGAATATAGTTTCAGACGGGCAATATGACACCATATTGACTTTGTTGAATCACAATAACGTATTTGTCATACTGTAGATTCTTTATATTTCTCCAGAATTTAGTTTTAAAAGTGTATTGGTGCAAGTTTAACTTCATAGAAATATGGCGCCAAACGATGCGGCGTCATGACATTACAAATATTGCCTGACATCATCCAGACATAAACGAGTAGAAATTCATTAATAACTTGGCAATTTCTGGACCCATTTTCTTAATCTAACTTTTGTTTTCTTAGTTCGGTCATTACCAAACCCTATGACTATGTTTCGGAGGTGATATCCAAAATATTTAGTTTTTGACTCGGCCTTGACTCGCCGCTCCTATTACCTGTCGAGCTGACCAATCAAAATGCAAGAAATTTATCTACGGTATGACAAAGATCATGATCAGGCTACAGGAGTGTGCTATTTGATCAGCAGCTAGACTTTTCACAAATCCCATATGCCCCATTTCCCCAGTCACGCCACATATCACTGTGTTGTTGAACAAACGTAAACCATCAATCAATCCACTGGGGTGTGTTGTTACAGAGGAGCCTGCAGGAGAGTGGGAAGGAGCTGTCCCCACCACAGCTGGACAGGATTGTACAGGCAGACATGACCAAGAGTCCTCTGTTCCTCAACATTGTCCTCTCTGTAAGTCATGCATGTTCATCTATTTCTCAATATTCTTTTCCTGTAAATTACACATTTTCAGCTCATCCATCATAAAGTTGTGCTGTCCGTTAGACATCAGCTTTCAGTTCATCTCTTATTCAACGTTGTGATATCTCGAGAAACACATTTCCAGCTCTTGCTGACAACATTATATGTCTGTAAATTACACTTTTTCAACCGCTCTCTTCCCCAACCTTGTGCTTTCCATTAGTCATGTTTTTAGCAGATAGTTAGAGTTTCCATACAACCTTGTAATCACGAGATCACCAAATGTTATAAAGTTCAATCTCTACAAAGCCAACAAGTATCAGCCAGAATAATGAACAACCACCGACCACATACACCACAGTTAAAAGTCTCAACATGTTTATATTGGCAATGAGTATGAACATTTTTGATTTTACTTGTTTCTCATGTGCTAAATATCAGGAATTTGGTATGTCAAGGCTAGACTGAGCTGTGCTTTGTCTCAGCCAAGCAAATGGCTTAATTTTAAGTATACATCTTATGGCACAGGAGCTACCTTGATCAAACTATCAGTTTTCGTCGCGCCTGCTTTAGCAGAAGGTGCGACTATAGTCGCCGCTTTTTCCGTGAGCTATTCTTATGGCAAAGTGTCCGTCGTCCGTCGTCCGTCGTCCGTCGTCCGTGAACATTTTCAATCATCTTCTTCTCCCGAACTGCTGAGCCGATGTTGGTCAAACTTTACAGGGATGATATATGGGTGATGCCATTTCAGATTTGTTAAAATGAAAGTCATCGACAATCCAAGATGGCCGCCGTGGAAAAGTAGGTCAAATTCTTAAAAAATCTTCTTCTCACGAACCGCCAGGCCGATTTTGACGAAACTTTGTATGAATGATCGATAGTTAATGCTGATTCAGATTTGTTCATATGGTGGCCCCTGGGTCAATAATGGGGCGTGGCCCGTCAGGGGTCCAAATATAGGTCAAATTTTATTTTTGAACCGAATATGGTCGAATAATATATCGAAGGTATCTGACTAGTCGATCACTCTGGAGCATTTTTTGTCTAAATCAGTTGATTTTGTCATCCAAGATGGCCACCGAAAGGTAAAAAAGTTGTTCTTTTACTAAAGATTTCAAACGTATTCTTCTTGTGAACTGCTTGGCCGATATTGGCCAAACTTAACTGTAATGGTCTGTGGGTGAAGCTGTCCATTTTTGTTAAAATAAAAGGAGGTCATCACCAAATCCAAGATGTCTGCCGTTGAAAAGTATGTCAAATTGTCAAAAAAATCTTCTTCTCACAAACCTCCAGGCTGATTTCGACGAAACTTGGTGTGAATGATTGATATTTAACGCTGTTTCAGATTTGTTCATATGGTGGCACCTGGGTCAAAAATGGGTGTGGCCCGAGGGGTCAACTAGGGGTCAAATTATATTTTTGACCGAATATGGTCATATAATATATCCAATCCAAGGTATCGATGAGACGATCACTCTGGAGCATGTTTTGCCAAAATCAGATTATTACGTCATCCAAGATGGCCACCGACAGGTCAAAAGGTTGTTCTTTTACTAAAGATTTCAAAGGACTTCTTCTTGTGAACTGCTTGGCCGATATTGACCAAACTTAACTGAAATGGTTTGTTGGTGAAGCCTGTTAATTTTTGTCAAAATGGAGGTCATCACCAAATCCAAGATGTCCGCCGTTGAAAAGTAGGTCAAATTGTCCAAAAAATCTTCTTCTCACAAACCGCCAGGCCGATTTCGACGAAACTTTGTATGAATGATCGATAGTTAACGCTGATTCAGATTTGTTCATATGGTGGCCTCTGGGTCAAAAATGGTCATGGCCCGAGGGGTGAAATAGGGGTAAAATTTTATTTTTGACCGAATATGGTCATTTTATATATCAAATCGAAGGTATAGCAGTAAATCACATGCACATTCGCAATATATGTTAGATCAGAAGGTACCAACAAATTATGTGGAACATTTTAAGTTGTAAGTGAAGAGTCTTTGTGAAATCAAGATGACCACTATGGAGGCTTTTAGGTGAGCGATACAGGCCCATTTGGGCCTCTTGTTTTTATCTTCACATGTTTGCGGAAACACCTAGCCATTTTTTTTTGTGTCAGAAAGTTTGTACAAGATTCTTCATCATCGTATATTATTAATGTTTCTTGATGGTTTGCTTCAATGTTTTGACACTTGATACATGTAAGCATTTTGAGCACCCTCATGCTGCCATTAACATGACCTTATGTCAATAAGTTTTTCGTGTTTTAATATGCTTACTTTAGCACATGCACATGCTCATGTTATGATCGGCATGCGCAACACCGCTTCCGTGGCGGAATTCTTGTTTATGTTTTACTTTTTATAGGGGTATATCCATCAGTGCTACTGATTTCTTTTCCATGGGGTTATCCCTCCTTGTATACTGGCTGTTCCGTGATGGCCATATATTGTGACCTTCGGCATTCTTTTTACCCATTTTGGCATGCTGCTCACATTGTTATCTTATCCATTCGTAGGAACTTGTGTCATTTGGATATTTCCGTCTGCTTGACAAGAAGATTGATTCCCTCATACAGTCAGAAAGGTATGTGTAATGGGGTATTGTGGTTTAGTGATATAGTCATTATCTGCAACCATAAGTGAGATGGACTTGAATCTTCGTATGCTTGTTTATCATCATACATATTTTCATTCTATAGCCCACACAATACAGTCAGCATTCCCATGGCAAAATGATGGTGCCAATGTTATTGTAAAATTTATGTTTTCATCTGTTCGTCCTGCTGGCAGCCGGGGGCTTGCCCTTGTTATTAACCCTTTCACCTCTAAGTAACTGGAATGGATTTTGATATGTTAATTTTGAAACCAATCCAATTGTCACAAAATTATTTTCAGACTAGTCCATTTATGAAAAGGGGAGTGTTTTTGTTCTAAAAAATATGAAAATTACTTGCAAAAAGTGCCGATCCTGATGGGACCACTTGTCATGAGCCGGCTCATCTGGATCTACACGTTTTGCCAATACCACTATACAGGCCTGTGGTGTTGAAAGGGTTAATAGAGGTATTACTGGTCTGAAGCACTAGCCATAGAGCGCCATGTTGTCATGATGTGTCTCATCCACTTTTGCAGTATAGAGGCATTGTTCCAGCAAGTATTGGTGAGGTTGGAGGAGGACTACAACGTCGACGACTACAACGGAAACCTGGTTGAACAGGTCTTTAGTCATTTCTTACTCAAAACCGGCACATGTGCTTATAAAACTTTCTGAGTATGGACTCTGTTCTCATGTTGCATATCAGGAACTTTCATTGATTGAGCTGTGCTCAATCTCGGCCAATAAAAGTGGCTGATAGTAATTATTGAAAACCAAGGGCGCATGCTTATAAACTTTGCTCTCATGAATGTGTTGATAAAAATCTTGAGATTGTCATAAAGTTTCTTATTAATGTATAATATCTTTCCTTCCAAAGTATTTTTTGATATTGTACCAGTTCACTGCTGCAGTATTCTGTAACAATCCATGACAATTCACCTATTAAAGGCTGATGTCATAACATACCTAACATAGGGTAGTTATAGCTTAATTCGCCTCACTTTTGCCTATATCAGAGTCACAAGCTTGATATCTTTCATTTTACATTCCCATACATCACCTTTAAACAAACATTAGTTTCAACAGTATTTTTTATCACTAACAATGAACATGCAATATGTATATACGGTTAAGCAGTATTATTATTCACTTATGAAAAACATGCAATACTATAAACCAACTAATATTCGCACGCGAGATACCTTTGCGTTCTTCGCGAGGGATTGAAATCGCGAACGTAAATCTCTGCGAATATTTCCTAGCCTAAGATTGTTAAAAATATTTTGCTAAAAGATGTCTGACCTCTTTTTATATGCCCGTTTCAAAAAACGGGACGTATTATGTATTCATCTTGTACGGGCGGGCACAGCTTATCCACGCAATAACTAGAGTTGGATTGTAACCAAATTTGGTATACATGTTTATCATGGCAAGACAAAGAAGCCTATTGATTTTGAAAAATTTCCGATACTTATCACGTCAAGCTGAAGAAGCCTATTCATTTTCAAAAATTTCCCATGACTTATCTCCCCTTGGCGGCCATTTTTACTCAAGTTCTACTCCACCAATCAAAACCAAATTCGGTATACATGTTTATCATGGCAATACAAAGAAGCCTATTGATTTTGAAAAATTTCCGATACTTATCTCCCCTTGGCAGCCATTTTTAATTTTCGCACTCTGTATCCTTGTCCACGCAATAACTTGAGTTAAAATTAGGTATACATGTTTATCACGGCAAGGAGAAGAAGAAGCCTATTGATTTTGAAAAATTTCCGATGACTTATCTCCCCTTGGTGGCCATTTTTAATTTTTGCACTCTGTATCCTTAGCCACGCAAGGATCACCGATCGAAACCAAATTCGGCATACATGTTTATCATGGCAAGACAAAGAAGCCTATTGATTTTGAAAAATTTCTGATACTTATCTCCCCTTGGCAGCCATTTTTAGCTCGCCTGCATCGCCTGCACGAAATGCAGAAGAGCTTATGGCATACCCCCGGCGTCGTTGGCGTCGGCGTCCACAAACTTAACGTTGGGGTAAATGTCTTATAACTTCTGTTTCCTTTCATGGAACACCTTGTTATTTCATACATGCATTCCTCAGATGACCCTCTATCATGCTGTAGCAAATACATGACCCACCACCCAGCCCTTACCCCAAGGTCAAGGTCACAAACTTAGCACATTCATAAACTTAACGTTGGGGTAAATGTCTTATAACATCTGTTTCCTTTCATGGAACACCTTGATATTTCATACATGCATTCATCTGATGATACTCTATCGTGCTATAGCAAATCCATGACCCACCGCCCATCCCTTACCCCAAGGTCAAGGTCACAAACTTAGCATGTTCATAAACTTAACGTTGGGGTAAATGTTGTGTAACTTCTGTTTATTTACAGGGAACGCCTTCATATTTCATACAACTGTGCCAAGTTTGAGTGAAGGCTGCCAACAGGCGAGCTTCGTTGTCTTCTGACAACTCTTGTTAATTTTCGCACTCTGTATCCTTGTCGACGCAATAACTCAAGTTCTACTGGACCGATCATAACCAAATTCGGTATACATTTTTATCACGGCAAGATGAAGAAGCCTATTGATTTTGAAAATTTCCCATGACTTATCACCCCTTGGCGGCCATTTTTAATTTTCGGACTCCGTATCCTTGTCCACGCAATTAGTACAGTTTAGAGTTCTACTTGACGGATCGTAACCAAATTTGGTTTACATGTTTATTACGTCGAGATGAGTTATCTACCCTTGTTGACTGGCCTTGCCTCGACGGGCGTATATTGTGACTTTCGGCACTCTTGTTAAATATATTTACCTTTCCCATATAGGTTGGTGTCATTTGGTGACATTTGTTAATCCTGTTGTTTTAAATGAATGGTATTGATACGTGTTCTGTGTCGTGTATTCCAGTAGACGTACATGTACTATACTTTATGAACAATTTGAAAACTCGGGCAAAATAGCCTGAAAAAACGGGACGTATTATGTATTCACCTTGTACGTGCGGGGCGGGCGGGCACAGCTGGTCCACGCAATAACTAGAGTTCGACTTGATGGATTGTAACCAAATTCGGTACACATGTTTATCACGGCAAGACGAAGAAGCCTATTGATTTTGCCTATTGAATTATCTCCCCTTGGTGGCCATTTTGAATGTGACGGAATGTAACCAAATTTGGTATACATGTTTAAAACGGCAAGACGAAGAAGCCTATTCATTTTCAAAATTCCGATGACTTATCTCCCCTTGGCGGCCATTTTTAATTTTGATACTTTGTATCCTTGTCCACGCAATAAATCAAGTTCTACTTGACCGATCATAACCAATTTCGGATACATGTTTATCACGGCAAGATGAAGAAGCCCATAGATTTTGAAAAATTTCCGATAACTTATCTCCCATTGGCGAGCATTTTTTATTTTCGGACTCTGTTTCCTTGTCCACGCAGTAACTCGAGTTCTACTTGACCGATCATAACCACTATCCTGACAAATCATGGCTAATTGCATCAGTTGGAAGTCTAGAAGACAAATTTGCGGATTCTCGTCATGGTTTACAATGTTCGGCATTCACTCCACACAATATTGATTAATTTGTCAGCTGACAATGCGAATCAGTACTATGCCAGTTATATACCCAGGGTGAACATATGTCACACACAACTATTGTTGATTTACTTACCTGGGGGATTATGATTGTCACAGCGAGGTCAGCCCAAGGTAATGTGTATACCGTTTCGGTCGCCGACAAACTCATCCACTGTTTAAAGTTTGTTTGCAGACGATTTTACCAAAGGACGAAATTGATTCAGCAGTTCCGTTTCCGTGTCAAAATTTACAATGAAAACATATTATTTCTAATATTGATAAATTGGTCGCGAAAGTTAATAGCTCACGTCGTCTTACCGCGAATGATAATCATCACAAATATGGCCAGGTACAAAAATCGTTAAATTTAGTAGCCGCGAAATATAGTTGGTTTACAGTATGTACATTTGTATGTACATATAGCATGTTTGTCATAAGTGAATAAAAATACTGTTGAGCTAGACATTAACACTTTCACCCCTAAATATCTGGAATGGACTGATATGTTAATTTTAGGACCAATCCTATCATTACAAATGATTTTCAGACTAGTCCATTTAGAAGGTGTGTTTTTTCTTTTTTTTAAAAATTGAAAATTGCTTGCAAAAAGTGCAGATCCTGAGAGACGGCTCGCTACGAGCCGCCTCATCTGGATCTACACTGTTTGCAAAAACTGCTAAAGAGGTCTGTAGTGTTGAAATGGTTACATCCAATGCATTCAATGTCTGTAGGTAATGTGCAGTATCTGCCTGTCCCATCAAGGCCTGTCTGAGACGGAACTGAAGGAGATATACAGTATACCAGACCATGTGTGGTCACCATTCTACTTCGCCTTAGAGAAGGTCATTGTAGATCAGTCCGGTCGTATTCAGTAAGTGCTCTATATTTGTATCGCCTTCTTTAGTGGAAAATCAAATGCACTGGTGCGGGACAAGGATATTCAACCCGAGTGTCAGAAAATGTTGTCAGCCGAGTTTCTGACGACATATTCTAACACGAGGGAGAGGAACTATACACGATTGTTATCTTTTTGTTCCAATCCTTTTCACACATACCTATATAATTATGTTGATGTACATTATCTTAGAATAAAATATGTTTATACTAACACGAGGGTGGAATATCCTTGTCCCACACCAGTGCTTTTGATGGATAATTTTTCTTGCCCACATATAGAACATATTTTGATACGTCCAATGTGTTCGCCATGTCAACAAAAATTGTACACTAATACCAGTTCAGTGTATAGTTTACAAATTATTATCAAATTAATGTTCATTGTCATCATCTTACAGCCCTGACGACTCCAAAATGTACGTCGCACATTGCTGACATCATCAAACTTAAAACGAAGCACATGTAGGGTGAGGCAATGAAATCTCACATGGCCGTGACTATAAGGATATCCTTGTCTCGGGGCACCTGGTGGGCGAGGTCAGGACTTTGGGCGGGGTCAACGTCATAAGCATCAACAATTTTGGATGCATGTCTCAATTGTGCATATCTCCTAATATGTTAGTTGTATCTTTACCATATTTCATCAGTAACTACCTCACATTGAAGGCTAACGTCCATGTATCGTTTGGGTGAATTTGACATACTTTTCAATGAGCAAGTAATTACATGTAATTTAACATTGCATAAATTTATTATGATTTTGGTTTCTTTTGATGAAATATTTTCATAGTTTACTTTCTCATTCCAACAGTGATCATGCATAATGCTGTGACAAATTCTTGACCTTTCATGAATGCCATCAAGGTTGTACACATTGAAAAAAAACCACTAAAAATTATGGTAAATTTCTGCATCCGTTTAAAGTAATTTATTGATACTTTACCCATACACTCCTATGATGAACATGCATCATTCTTCGGCAAATCGAAAATTGAACCAAACTATTATACCAGTCGTATCCGTACTGATGAAGCATGAAACATGAGTATCGAGTGTCTTTACCATGCCTCACAACTTCACTATTATTGCCCATGTCATCACTTGGTAGTAAAGTCTCTCTTTTTATGTATTAGTCACTGCCCTGTTCGTCTGTTCGTCTATCTGTACAAGATTTTCTGCAAGTCATCAGCTACATACTATCTCTGTTACTGCAAGTCGGATTGACTGAAAATGTCCTGTCATACTAATTTGTCAATTCATATTTACATTCTGTAGCCAACCCATGTGCCACCTGTGCCCAAGGTCATGGTTAAATGACATAGTAGTTTGGGTTATAGAGAATAGTAGGTTAGTGCCGTGAATGGGAAAAAATATCTGGCAAGGGTCAGGAAACGGGATGGGCGAGGCTCTGCCGAGCACATCCCGTTTCTGTGCCGGGCCAGATATTTTTTCCCATTCACGGCACTAACCTACTATTCTATTTATCCCGTCAACACCTACAAATTGCTGTAAAATGCAAAAATAGTATTGACTGGATATCAAAAATGTTTCACGGCACCGTGTTTCACGGCACATACGCACTGTGTTGACGGGATAAAATGTTTTAAAAGGGTACATCCTCCATCAGTGTTATCGATTTCTTGTTTGTGTCTGCCATGGTGCCTTTGTGTAACAACAGGTAACATTTTTTGTTAAGAACGTTCCCATGTGTTAACTGAACCCGTCTTTTTGCAGATTTGGCTTCACAGAACTTCACGATGCTGTATCGGTCAAGTACTTGTCTGATCCTGACAAAAGGTATTAACAGAAAATGTTTCTGTTGTATATACATTGATGTTCAATTGGTGTTCAATTTGTAGAACCAACATTTTTGAGTATGTAATTTTGTTTATGGAAATGACTGATGACAAGTTGCTCCTTGCCATATAATATTTTGGTATTTCTGTTGTATATATTGTGGATCATATGTGTGCGTGTGTCCATCGGTGTATCTTGCCATGCATGCATGCCTGCATCCGTCCATCTGTGTTAAAGTTTTTTAATTACTTATATCTCTGCAAACATTAATTGGGGCGAGCGACTTGAAGCTTCATATTTCTGTTGCCCAATGCATGAGGCCCATATGCCCAAGATCAAGGTAAAATGACATGCAGGCCAGGTTTCACTAAACTTTGTATAATTAAAAAGGTATGATGGAGATTTCTATGAATAGGCTACTCACATTAATGTGATGCCTTAATCCTACCATTTTCCACCTACATGTACACATCATTAAATAGGGACACATCCATGAAAGATTTACCAACATCAGTTGTCAGTGCAAATAATTGTTTGTGTCATTGTTGTTTATTAAACCTTTGATGTTTGTTCCAGGAGTTTTTATTTGAAGAAATTAATAGATTACTTCAATATTCAATTGAAGAAAGTAAGTAACAGTATTGTGATAATCATTTAAACCATGATCCGACAGACTTAATTACATGTATTACCTGTGCTTTGAGACTATTATAGAGAGTATATACTAATTCAATCTAATTGAGATGTTCACTGTTAATTAGTCAGCTAGTGATATGTTGATTAATTCTCTGTACATTTAGTGTCACTGACATGGATTATTACCAAGCTGAATGAGTATGCAGGCAGATAAATGTCCATGTGTAATTATTGGTTTCAATGTGTATGTGATTTGAGAAATGCTGCTTATGGCGCTTGCGACCAGTGTAGTCGCATATCAGCCTGTGCAACCGTATCTGATCAGGTCCTACCCTGTTTACCATTCATTCAGTGAAACATGCTCCTAACAAACAGGTACATGTCCTAATGAAACTGCATGACAATAGCAAATCAAGAACTAAATTGGTTGCAAATGCCATAAGCCACATTTCTGCAGTCACAGTCACAAATAAGCCCAGTTTTATCTAATAAGGATTCATTCATTGACATATAGGAGATACATATTGCAACTGATGGCAAACATTACATTAAATTTTGTTGTCTAAATGTTCACAATTTCTAACTACCATCCATTATTCTATCCAAGCATGTTTCTAGTAATTAGAAGGTGGAATAGTTATGTCTCCCCCATATATGGAGAGACATATTGTTTTTGGCATGGTTGTCCGTCTGTCCGTCCGTCACAAAATATGTGTCGTGCGTTTCTCCAAAAGTATTTCAGTGAGAGTCGCAAAATTTTACAGGAATATTTGTCATCATGTGAAATTTCGCATCTGGGTTTTTAGATGCGGATTCATCCAGTATTCGCAGACTTCTGGCCATTGACACATAACTGAAAAACTATGTCAGCTACAGTCATGAAACTTTATAGGAATGTTTATCAACATGTAGAGTTGTGCATTTGGACAGTGGTGATTTTAATGCGGATTGATAGAGTATGAAGTATTTTAGTTACATGCATAAACCATATAGAAATGTTAATCAGCATGTGTAGTTGTGCACCTGGTGTTTTGTTTGCGGAATCATCCAGTAAAGGTGGACCCTTGACTTAGAGAAAATTTCCGTCACAAATTTGTGTTGCGCGTATTTTCAAATGTTTGTTGATGTTTGTCACTGTGAAGTTGTGCACCTGGGGTTTTTGATGCCGATTCATCTAGTATTGGCAGAGTTATAGCCCTTGACAAGTGTAATTGCATATGTTGTCTTTTTTTATTTTATTATCTCAATATACTTATGCAGAAAAATCAAGGTAGCTACATATATGCTGTTGTTGCCTTAAATTCTAATTTTTCAAGTCCCGATAACATGCAGTGGTGGTGTGCGGGGAGACATATGTTTTTGTTTGAAAAACTACACTCTAGTTTAATTTGAGTGTATGGCGCTCAGTTTAGTTGGGATATGAGTAATGCACAACTACTTTGATTGTTCATGTATTTCAAAGAGTTGGCTGTAAAAATAAATGCACTGAAACATAATAAAATGAATGGTAATCCCATACTTGCAAAACCTTTGTGAACAGTCCTGATAAAAAATGCAACATACTTTTGTTCTGTTTACATAATTATATTGTTATTTGTGATATGTATGAACATTGTGTAACTTTCTATTCACCATGGTGTTGTAAGGATACCCAACACCAGATCACAGTATTGTGATTATGTTATAAATAAATATTGTAAGTTTAGTTCTGAACAGGGAATGCTTCTCGCATTAATGTGCATTCTTGTCTGTATGTGGCCAAGCTGTTGAAACAATGTAAAATCCAAAAATCTCAATCAATTAATCAAACATTCAATCACTCTATGCAGGCTGATGTGCCATATGTGAGTCCGGAGGTTCGCCACCGAGCAGTGTACGAGTTGCCATGGTTATGGGTGAAGTTGAATGACAAGGCTGAATTGGCCAACTGTCTCACAATGTACCTCGTATTTCAAGAGCTTGAATAGTAAGTAGAATAGAATCTCTCGCAAACTGCTAAACCAGACACCCAGACAATTTCACTGTTTGAACCCTTGTGGGGGTTCTAAAAGACAGGAAATGTACAGTGCACTTGCAAACAGTGCAGATCCTGATGAGATGGCTAATCACGGACCAGCTCATCTGGATCTACACTGTTTGCAAACACCATTATAGATGTCTGTCGTGTCAAAAGGGTTAATTTTGATAGATTTCATTGTAGTTTGCTCAGATACCTGAATTGTAATGGAGCCTATCTAAACTGAACAGCCTTTGAGGTCCCAGGGTGTCCAGTTTAGAAACACTCCACTGTACATGCAATCAGATATATATATCTGATTGCATGTACAATATCTATCTATAGAGAGAGAGAGAATACCAGGCTAGTGTCATTTGATATCAAGTTTATCAGGCAAGGCTAGGAAACACGTAGGAATTCCGAGGCTTGCCTAGAAATTCCTAGTTTCCGATCCGAGCCTGATAAACTTGATATCAAAAGACAGTAGCCTGGTATTCTATTTATCAGGTAACATTTTATGCTCAAAAAATGACCACAGATGACGTCGTTATCTATGGACAGAATGCGGACTTGTTTACGTCGCGTCATTACACTGACTTTATTTGTGAAAAATTTTGTAAATATTGTAAATGTATTAAATGAAATTACGCAGATGTCCGAAGGTTCAAAATCACATGGAGTGTCTCATATATTAACTACCGTTCTCTGCCATAATGCAGCCAGTCGATATACGACCTGATTGACCTGTTCCACCACACTGGACTGTCTGGCCGGGAGATGACCGACCGACTGTTGGCGACGTTTGACAACATTCTTGCCCAGCTGTACGTAGATATGGAGAAACGCCATCTACTGGAGGCATGTGAGACACCAGGCCTATATGTAAGTTGTTGGACAGGACACACTTTAAGTGTGATACTAAATAATCCATAGCTCGACAACGCATTGACATAGCGAATTAGGAAATATACCATTATGGAGGGCTAACATTCGCCTAATTTCTACAATAGGCGACATGCTATAAATCGGTTGGCTGTTTCATGAGAGTCCGTTGTCTTGAGGCCGTCCGAGTATGGCCCATTAAAAACATAGCGATCTTGGTAATGTGTTAGAAGATTAACAAAAAATGTTTGCTTATTTTGTTTCCACTTATTGATTCTTCTATGTATATTTAATGTATTCATGAACCTTGGTCCGTTACTTCAATCTGTGTTACATACCTGTCCATTTCTTGACATTTATTTTGATAAATAAAATGTAATATACAGCACTTGTATGTATTAAAGTGCATATTTCTAGAATTTATGTAAGTAACATTTAGCCTATTTCATTATGAGTAAGTAAATTTTCATGTAATTTAAACGTTGAGGGAGCAAATAAAAGTCAATAAAAACATTCAATATTCATCTAACCACCCTCTTGAGGTACTGGTAACTTAACTATCTGATTGTTGTATCCAATTAGTTTACACATAACCCATTTTCAGAATCCTTGAATGGGTTCAAATTGTCTTTTGAATATACCTGTGTATGAAATGTGGCTGTGACTGGAGAAATGGGGCTCATGTGTTTTGCGACCAGTGTAGATCCAGATCATGCTGTGCATCTACACAGCCTGTTCAGCATCTGCACTGTTCGCCATTTCATCGATGAAACACCCGTCATGGTTCTAACAAGCAACATAGATCGTTATTAGGGTACAGGGGCCGTTTCACTAAACCTCGTACGACTAAAATGTTCGTAAGTGCAACATTATGATAGTCTGTAAATTTCACATTAACATTGCTTTCTTGTAAATAATTATTGGATTTTCATTTATTGAGCATAGGCTGCTTATGCAGCCTATGCTCAATAAATGTAAATCCATAAATTGAAATTTACAGACGATCTTAAATTTGAACTTACGAACATTTTAGTCGTAAGAAGTTTAGTGAAACGGGCCCCAGGAGTGTGCTACTTGATCAGTAGCCGATTTCATCAAAATTGCAAAGTATACTTATCTAGCAAAGTATACTTTGAGGGAGTAATCATTTATTTTTCCCAAAATGCATTATTTCATATAGAACTAACCACTGCATATATTTGATGATTAAAAGTATGTAGAATTATTATACTGAATTTATTACATTATCACAGCCAAAATGGCTGTGATAATGTAATAATTCCAGCACAAAAATATTTACACAATTCCCTAACATTTGATTGGCCTGTAGCAAAATTGATTGGCCTGTCCAAAATTTATATCCCAGTAAACTCCCACGCCAAACTACTTTCCGTAACCGTGAGGCGCAGTTAAAATAATTCTTAAGTAAACGGAAAATAAACACATTTTCTTGATGAATTTATTTCAAATGCTGGAATTATAAGGAATGAATGGCCTTTTTGTTGAATTTATTGGGGATATAAACTTGGAAAAGTCGCGGGAATACTGGACGAGGCCTTCCGGCCTTCGTCCAGTATTCCCGCGTTTCATATAGAACTAACCACTGCATATATTTGATGATTAAAAGTATGTAGAATTATTATACTGAATTTATTACATTATCACAGCCAAAATGGCTGTGATAATGTAATAATTCCAGCACAAAAATATTTACACAATTCCCTAACATTTGATTGGCCTGTAGCAAAATTGATTGGCCTGTCCAAAATTTATATCCCAGTAAACTCCCACGCCAAACTACTTTCCGTAACCGTGAGGCGCAGTTAAAATAAAGTTAATATAAACTTGGAAAAGTCGCGGGAATACTGGACGAGGCCTTCCGGCCTTCGTCCAGTATTCCCGCGACTTTTCCAAGTTTATACCCCGATAAATTCAACAAAAAGGCCATTCATTCCTAAAATAAATTCAGTATAATAAAAATTAATAAATTTATCTTTAAATTGAAAATTTCTCCCTCAAAGTATATTTTGCTAGATAGGTATACTTTGCAATGTTGTTGCAATAGGCTACAGGAGCTACACTGGTCACAAATCCCACAAGTCACAGCCACAAATGGGCATGTGTGATTTCAGCTGGAGGAGTTTCTACGGAGAATAGACCATTTTCTGTCTGAGCTAGGAGTCAATGAAGCGAGAGAGGAAGTCATACTTAGGAACATCAGGATCATAGTAAGCATGGTCTTATGCAAGTATTTGGTAGAATAGAATCTTTTAATGTGATCTAGTTATGTGGTAAGAATAGCCTTTTTGTAAGAATTACTCATCTTGCATTGTTACGCAAAAATTTGGTGGGGGGGATTATGTTTTACCCCTGTCCGTCCATGTGTGCGTCTATAAGGCAAATGTGTTTCAGTAACTCCTTCAAGGTACGTGCCCACTCAGTAGGCATAAAATGTTCTTTATAGAAATTATTAAATAAGTGTATCATTGTGTTACTATTACACCAGTTACGAGGGCCCACTATACAGATATAATCATTTAGTAATATTTATTTTACTGATAGTGACTCGCGGTGGTATCGGGCTATTTTCATATGCAAATGAGGCATGATATTTTTTAATTATACGAGCGTTTTTAAAAAACAGTACATATTATGTTTTACCGCTGACAGAAAAAGTGCATAGTTCGTGTACACAACTCCTCCGAAACTTTTCAGTCGATCGATCTGAAACTATACACACGTCTTCTACACATATTGAAGATGTGCACCTCGGTGCTTTTATGCTGGAAAAATATTTTTTACCAAAAATATGACCTTTTTAACTTTATAGCCATTTTTTCTACATTTTTCTATACAATTCTATATACGGTACAGAGTTTGTGTACACAACTCGTCCGAAACCGTTCAGTCGATCGACGAAACTATACACACGTCTTCTACACATATTGAAGATGTGCACCTTGGTGTTTTTATGCAGAAAAAATATCACCTTTTTAACTTTAAATAGCCATTTTTTCTACATCTTTCTATACAATTCTATATACGGTACAAAGTTTGTGTACACAACTCCTCCGAAACCGTTCAGTCGATCGTTCTGAAACTATACACACGTCTTCTACACATATTGAGCATGTGCACCTTGGTGTTTTTATGCCGAAAAAATATTTTTTAACAAAAATATGACCTTTTTAACTTAGCCATTTTTTCTACATTTTTCTATACAATTCTATATACGGTACAGAGTTTGTGTACACAACTCCTTCGAAACCGTTCAGTCGATCGTTCTGAAACTATACACACGTCTTCTACACATATTGAAGGTGTGCACCTTGGTGTTTTTATGCCTAAAAAATATTTTTTAACAAAAATATCACCTTTTTAACTTAGCCATTTTTTCTACATTTTTCTATACAATTCTATATACGGTACAGAGTTTGTGTACACAACTCCTACGAAACCGTTCAGTCGATCGTTCTGAAACTATACACACGTCTTCTACACATATTGAAGATGTGCACCTTGGTGTTTTTATGCCGAAAAAATATTTTTTAACAAAAATATCACCTTTTTAACTTAGCCATTTTTTCTATATTATTGTATCCAATTCCCTATCATTTCTACTTTACACTCTACTTTTCTATCTCTGCCTAAATTAGTATACATGTTTAGCACAACGAGATGAAGAAATAATGCTATAGACTTTCAAATTCTCATTAATGTTTCTTGCCTTGGTGACAGCTTCACATTTCTGCATCTTCGCTGTCTGGCCCATATTCGACGGGCGTATTTGGTGACTTGCGGCACTCTTGTTATTTATACTAATTAAATGCATCATCGGGAAGAAAATAATATTTTCGACTGATTATAAAGTATGATCAATGCACATAAAAAATAAAAACAGAGAATAAATAGTAATGTCCGTAAACATTTGAAGGTAACGCGGTTATTGCTCCTAATATATCAGTGTGGAAATTTACGTCGGGTAATGGTGAATGAATGTTTATTTTGCCAGAAAATGTCTCAGATGATGTCTCTGATATAAATAACATTTTGTGCCTACTGAGAGGGAATGTACCTTTAACTCCTTCACCAATTTCAATAATATTTGCCGACAATGTCTGTCTAGGGACGATGCTTTGTTTTGCATACAACTCGCGCCCAAACACCCAAAGTCAAGGTCACTGGGGACTTGTGTTCACCTTGTTTGTTAAGTTAAATACGTTTTCTCAATAACTTAAATTTTTCCCCAATTTGAATAGTATTTGCCGACAATGTCCGTCTGGGGATGCTGCTTTGTTTCGCACGTGACCCATGCCCGGACACTCAAGGTCAAGGTCACTGGGGACTTATGTTCACCTTGTTTGTAAGGCAAATGCGTTGTAAGTTGTTAATTATTTCTCAAGTACTCCTTAACTCCTTCTGACACCAATTTCAATAATATTTGACCAACAATGTCTGTCTAGGGATTATCTTCGTAATAACAATGCCATTTTACTATCAAGGTTGCCGGTGGGTGCATCCGTGTTCTATGAACACATTTTCTAGTTTTCCATTGAATTACTGTCGGTTTCACGAAAGCTGTCCAAATTTTACGGCTATATAAACAATTCAAAAACAAGATTTCTTTTGATAATATTAAATTAAAGGAAAAATTAAGAATGAGCCTTCTTTTTATTTCGTGAAATTTGGTCAAATATTGATTTTATTGCGAAAACAAAATTTCCCCATGTTAAATCCCCATAGACATCTTCACGGAGTGCACGGAGTGAAGATGTCTATGGGGATTTAACATGGGGAATTTTTTTGAATTTTAGAAATACTGGACCGATTTTTAAAATTTAACTTTTGTTTTCTTAGTTAGATCATATCCAAGCTATCTAGCTAGGTTTCGGAGTCAATTTCCAAATTTTTTCATTTTTTTACCAATCCCACACTCCTTTACCTCTTTTTCCCCCATGTTAAATTCCCATAGAGAAATCAATTTTTAGTAATAAAACCAATATTTGACCGAATTTCACGAAATAAAAAGAAGGCTCATTCTTAAATTTTCCTTTAATTTAATACTATCGAAAACAATATTGTTTTTGAATTGTTTATATGGCAGTAAAATTTGGGCAGCTTGCGTGAAACAGACTATAGGTTGGTCATCATGGTAGTCAATAAGTAGTATAATAAGAGCTTTAATATATCCAGATAATCTTCCTTTTCCAGTGACCCTTCCATTTTGGTTCACATTTGTATTCTAATAATTTCTGAACAAACACTTGCATGATTAAAATGATTAAATTCACATATAAGTGTGAATGAGCCAGAGCAGGAGGATAAATCTATACAATTGTTACAAATGTCGTATAAAGGTCCATTCTCTCATGCATATTTAGGGGTTAAATGGTTACCCAGCATTGTTCTCCATGTGTTTCCCAGGAAGAAGATGGGAAATTGGGAGGCTATGCGTTTCTTAATTTATCCTTAACTCTTTGCATGCTAGCGGCGGAAATATCCACCAAACGAATTAGGAGTATATGTTTTACTTCTCTCTGTAAATATGTCTTGAAATTTCATTGGAATTGAGTCCTCAGGACTCAATTCTAATGAAATTCCAAGACATATTCATGATATTTACGGGCAGAAATGATAATTTTTAATTATAGTTTATACACTATATTGGAGACTGTCATGCAGTTCTCCCAGTTTTGACAGATGTGGTTTTGTGGTGGCAGGCCTGATCTACATGTAGGTCAGTGTCCCAGCTAGCGAGAGTGCATGATCATTTTAGATATGCTAATTTTGACAATGGAATTATTGGTTAAATTATATAGTTCAAAGGTCGCGGGAGCAGGGAGTGACATCCGCTGTCCCGGGAATTCAGTTTTGCACAATGCGTAGTCGGTGTGGATGTTTCTGAGGATTCTTGACATACCCACCGCCGCCCCATCTCCTCCTTTGATTTTAAACATGTGCAGTTTGTTTACATTTGAAGACAAGTCTTCGTAATAGTTTAAATTACAGCATTGAAACCTTCAGCTGTGCATGCCTATGTTGGGTTGGGGCTACTGCAACATAGGTTATGTCACAGACTATTTTGCCCCCTTTTCGATAAATTAATTCATATGTACATTTATGTGCGGCATCAGTTGAAACATTTGCCAGACTTGTTGATACATCATTCACTCGCCTGAAGCGACTTGTCCCAGTACGTACGCTCGACACGACATTCTGTACGCTCGTCTCACCTCATTATCGGCTCGCCAGTCGGTACACTCGACTGCCCTGGACGACCCACCTCTCTATAGTCCGAGTACGCTCGACTCGCCAGTCGGTTACGCTCGACTACCCTGCACCACATTCCTCATTATAGTCGGTACGCTCGACTCGCCAGTCGGTACGCTCGACTAATTTCGACGACTCACCTCTTTATAGTCGGTACGCTCGACTCGCCAGTCGGTACGCTTGACTCGCATTCGAGTTGTTAACTCAACTCAGATCTTTCTAGTCGTCAACTTGATGCACATCCTAGTTGTTAACTCAACTCAGCTCTTTCTAGTCGTATGCTCGACTCACCTCTTTCTAATATTTCACTCAACTCGTCACCCTCTAGTCGTTTCACGCGAGTTATTAGCTCTACACATTCACTCCGCCATAGTCGTGCAAGAGAATAGCTACTGCATACGTCTCACCTCTTGCTCAGAGAAATCTGGTCTGGCACATGCGAGTCTGATGAAGCACAACACCAAATAGCAGGTAGCCCCCAATGAGGAACCAAATATGTTAGATATGTGGTTATGTAATATATACATGTATGATAGTACCGGTGCTATGTTAGCTTAATAAGATATTTCATGTTTTCTATATACAGTTGCATGATGTGGGGATTGGTGGGTCAGAGGGATGGAGTGGGGTTATTGAGTATTTCAGATAACTGATAAAGGAAGGACAATACAAGTTACAGCATAATGATGATCTTCCTGCAAGTTTAGGTAATAGTCAATCGAGTAATCTGGTAATAGTGTATAAAATACAAGAAAATATGATTTTTGAACTATTTATAGCCCACAAGTTTCCCAGCAGGCAAAGAGTTAAGAAATGCATACGCTCCCAAATACACTCCCAATGAGTTCATCCTTAAAGATTTATATATTAATGGTGAAACTTACTGGGATGCACACCAGGGCCCGGTTGCTCAAAACCTCTGTTAGCTTAACGGACTGTTAAATCCTTAACATTTGTTAAGGATTTAACAGTCCGTTAAGCTAACAGAGGTTTTGAACATTTGTTAAGGATTTAACAGTCCGTTAAGCTAACAGAGGTTTTGAGCAACCGGGCCCTGGTGTCAAATAATCTGGCGTGGTTAGTGTGCCTAGCACTGGATCAGGATACCGTTTTTTAGTGCTGGATTGGATGTAACCACCCCCCCCTAAAGAAAACAGTAATCAATCAACCAGTGGACCATAATTAGTGGTGAAATGATTACCAAATGTTGTTCCCCAAGAAGCCATGATATAGTGTGGCACTGACAGCGGACAGTGGCCATATTACAGTCTGATAGGATGGAATTGTCAAAATTAACATGGGACAGTCACTGCAACATAACTAGGGTTGAAGTAAGTACCAATCATTGTTCCCGATATGTTCCCCAGGAGGAAGGGCTGAGTCACGGTATAGTGCGGAACCGACAGCGGGCAGTGGCCACCCTGGAGAGTGTGCAGTACAAGCTCGCCTGCCTCTACTGTGAGACTCGGCGTGAGGAGGAGGGCATTCAGCTCCACGAACGTCTACTTCAGGAAAAAGAAAGGTGATACAATATGAAATATAATGTTATGGCAAATGTTGTCTTCTCATGTCTCTGTTCTTTCGCCAATATAGGTGTTTGATTAACACTAAAAAACTTTTATACTACAAATTTGGCTGCTTATTTAAAGTAAAAGAGGTTTAACCCTTACTACGCTGGAAAATGTCGTCTGCTGTTTTTGATGTTTGCCTTAATTTTTTAACAAAAAACCTGGTTTGACAGCACATGAGAATCGTCTCCAGTGGAGATGATTCTCATGCGCTATCAAAACATGAATTTGTCGAGAAATATTGAAAATAAAACATTTCCGACAGACGAAAATTTTTTTTTTAGCATAGTAAGGGTTAAAAGTGGCAAAAAAGTCAATGCTGAAGCAGGTGAAAGCATTGTCACAATGATTTTTCACTTGCTTGCGGGTTTGAGTGAAGATGTGACTACTTGACATCAGGCACCATCAGTGTTCTGCCAAGAAATCAGAGACATGGGGCCAATGACCCCATGGGTAAAAAAAAGTGGGGACATTTTCAAAAATGATGGGGTCACACATGGTATTTTGAAGAAAAACACTGCTTCGAACTATTAAATATCAGCAATTAAAGTAATTAATAGTTTGAAATAGTGTTTTGCTGAGCCCGACAATGGACTTGCAATAATTAATTCATGTAAATTTTCAGCATGTTGTGATTGTGAAAAAACATGGAAATAAACATTAAAACATGATCATGATGTATCTGTAGTTCTTTATCATTCCATCGTCTCCCAGACAATACGCGCATTTCAAACGGCTTTTCTGATTGGCGGACCAAAATAGTTCGCTTTATACTTGTATCACTTATGTAAATATACCATCCAATGAAAACCGTCGATAGATGTATAGCTAAGCTCTGTTGCTATGCGAATTTTACATTTCCGGTACATTTCACGAGCGCCCCTAACACAGTTCGGACTTTTTTAATTTCGCAACCCCCGAACTCGGACCGAATATTTAATGCGCCCGTTGGCCCATCGGTAATTTTTTTCTTGCGCCATTGACGATTTTTCCGCGCCAATGGCGCGATCCCGCGTCCTTGGCAGAACACTGCACCATGATAGGTGCATATAGAGCACAACTCAGCTAATGGAATGCTTGAGAAATTATTTCATTCAGAGACAATTAACCCTTAGAATGCGGGAACAGAAAATTGTCGTCTGCTGATTTTGTTATGTTGTGACTTCAAGGTTTCACAACACTTTCGACTAATTTCCAATGAAAATGATTCTTAAGTGCTGTCAAAGCATGTTTTTGATGAAAAAATTGGAAAATGAAAAATAAACAGTAGACAACAAAATTTAATTTGTTAAGATTTGCATTGCAGGAGTTTTGAGGGTGAGCTAACCCCACTGCAGCTGCAGAAGTTAGGACATCTATACCACGGTATCGGAGTGGGCTATATCGCATTGTCAATGTATGAAAAGGTAACGCCCAATAACACCACTTCACATTCCTCGGTGACTTTCTAAATATTGCATATCTTTCCATGTGTTCATTTGTTTCAAGCTTGTATATTATAGGAATGAATGGCCTTTTTGTGGAATTTATCGGGGTATAAACTTGGAAAAGTCGCGAGAATACTGGACGAAGGCTGGAAGGCCTCGTCCAGTATTCCCGCGACTTTTCCAAGTTTATATCCCCGATAAATTCCACAAAAAAGGCCATTCATTCCATATAATTCCAGCATTTGAAATAAATTCATCAAGAAAATGTGTTTATTTTCCATTTTCTTAAGAATTATTTTAACTGCGCCTCACGGTTATGGAAAGTAGTTCAGCGTGGGAGTTTACTGGGATATAAATTTTGAACAGAGACTTGGTACGGGCCAATCAAATGTTAGGGAATTGTAAATATTTTTGTGCTGGAATTATTTGAAAATGATTTTTGTAATGGTTTCAAAGCACAACACAAATCTAGTCTCAATTTTTTCACCATTCAAGAGAAAATTTTGGAATAATATAATTTACATTCATCTGTCATTAAAAAAATAACTTATGCATGTAACCCACTCCCACAACTTGACAATCATAAACGAAGATCCCATTCCAAAATGACCTTAGCTGTTGCTGGGATGTTAAACCCATTCACTTTTTTTCCAAAATCACAGCCCCATTTGAAGGTGTCGGTGGAAGCTTCAATTGTATTTCCCCACAATCCAGGCAATTCAGTACTCGACCAAGTCGTTGGAGTGCCATGAAAAGAGTGATCTACACTGGTCACAAAAGCTTAAAATTTTAAGACCAACGTGAAGAGATAAGCAGCATTTCTGCTGTCACAGCTATATTTTATGCTTAAAAAATACTGTAATCTAAAATAATGTTTGTAAAAATTATTAATTATGTTTTCTCCTCAAGCTGCCGATAAGTTTGTGGTCTATATTTCCTTCCATCTAGACGATTGAGTACTCGACCAAGTCGTTGGAGTGCCATGAGAAGAGTGGACTGGCTGAGAACCTGCGGGACCTGAGCAGCTCGTGGAGCAACCTCGGCCTGTGTCACATGGCTCTGGAGAACCTGCCCCTCGCTCATCAGTACTTTGACAAGGCCATTCAGGTGAGTGGGGGTCATGAAACTTAAAAAAAAAACTTTATTTATTATATGATTGTAAGTGCTCTGCTGTTGTTGGCATAGATTGAGGCGTGTGTGGGCCTTAATTTGGGAGGAAACCAGTAGCCTATTTCACCAACATTGCTAAGTATACTTATCCAGCAAAGTATACTTTGAGGGAGTAATCATTTATTTTTCACGAAATGCATATATTTGATGAGTAAAAGTATGCAGAATTATTATACTGAATGTATTACATTATCACAGCCAAAATGGCTGTGATAATGTAATACATTCAGTATAATAAAATATAATAAATTTATCCTAAAATTGAAAATGTCTTCCTCAAAGTATACTTTGCTAGATAAGCATACTTTGCAATGTTGGTGAAATAGGCTACTGAGTACCCAAAGGAAACCCACTTGTCAAGCCAGGGGCCGTTTCACTATGCTTCATACGAAAATGTTCGCAAGTGCAAATTGAGGATCATCTGGAAATTTCAATTGATGACTTTACATTTATTGTGCATAGGTTGCTTACTCAATAATTGCAATCCCATAACTGTATAATACAAGAAAACATTGTTAATGTGAAATTTACAGACTATCATAAATTTGCACTTAAGAAACGTTTTAGTTGTACGAAGTTTAGTGAAACGGCCCCCTGGTGACCACATACCATTTTACTCACAGCCTTGGTCGAGGATCGAATCCTGCCCGCATTGGCTCGTTACTAATTGCACTAACCAGACAACTGCTAAACTTTATCCAAGTATATTTAATCTGCCTTGCCAACGTACGATTTATTGTCTCTGAACCTGTGCCATAAAACAACACTTGTAATGTATATTTTTTCTGACAACTGTTATTCTTTGCATTCAAGTTATAAGTTGTGAATCTGTTCTTGCATGAGTGCTGATGCAACGAGAATACCTTGACCCTACCAATACAAAATTCCAGTATTTCCATGACTCTTGACTTTGTCTTGTCATTTTTAGCTCGACTATTCGAAGAATAAGTAGAGCTTTTGTTGTCACCCCGGCGTCGGCGTCGGCGTCACCGTCACGCCTTGGTTAAGGTTTTTAGTCAACCTTGTATATGGAATACTACTGGCCCTACACCCACCATACTTGGAACTTCATCTCCTAGTGATGTACATCAATAACCCCTGATCTATATTTGACCTTGACCTACATTTCCTCTTGAATTACTTAGTTAATTCCCCTTGGTTAATGTTTTTAATCAACCTTGGTTAAGGTTTTTAGTCAAGCTTGTATATGCAATACCACTGGTCCTACACCCACCATACTTGGACAACTTCATCTCCTAGTGATGCACATCAATAACCCCTGATCTATATTTGACCTTTACCTACATTTCCTCTTGAATTACTTAGTTATTTCCCCTTGGTTAAGGTTTTTAGTCTACCTTGGTTAAGGTTTTTAGTCAAGCTTGTACATGGAACACTATTGTGCATACAGACACCATACTTGGACAACCTTTTCTCATAGGGATGTACATCAATAACCCCTGATCTATATTTGACCTTGACCTACATTTCCTCTTGAATTACTTACTTAATTCCCCTTGGTTAAGGTTGTTAGTCAAGCTTGTATATGGAATACTACTGGCTCTACACCCACCATACTTGGACAACTTTATCTCCTAGTGATGTACATCAATAACCCCTGATCTATATTTGACCTTCACCTACATTTCCTCTTGAATTACTTACTTAATTCCCCTTGGTTAACGTTTTTAGTCAAGCTTGGTTAAGGTTTTTAGTCAAGCTGGTACATGGAATACTATTGTGCATACATACACCATATTTGGACAACCTTTTCTCATAGGGATGTACATCATTAACCCCTGATCTATATTTGACATTGACCTACATTTCCTCTTTAATTACTTAGTTAATTTCCCCTTGGTTATGGTTTTTAGTCAAGCTTGTATATGGAATACTACTGGCCCTACACCCACCATACTTGGACAACTTCAATTCCTAGTGATGTGCATCAATAACCCCTGACCTATGTTTGACCTTCACCTACATTTCCTCTTGAATTATTTACTTAATTCCCCTTGGTTAAGGTTTGTAGTCGACCTTGGTTAAGGTTTTTAATCAAGCATGGAATACTATTGTGCATCCAGACATCATACTTGGATAACTTTTTCTCATAGGGATGTACATCAATAACCTCTGACCTTTATTTTACCTTCACCTACATTTAACCTTGAATTACTTGGTTAATGTTTATAGTCAAGCTTGTATATGGAATACTCCTGGGCCTACATCAACCATACTTGGACAACTTCATCTCCTAGTGATGTACATCAATAATCCCTGACCTATATTTGACCTTGACCTATTTTTATCCTTGGATTAATTAGTTATTTCCCCTTGGTTACGGTTTTTAGTCAAGCTTGTATATGGAATACTCCTGGGCCTACAGAAACCATACTTGGAAAACTTCATCTCCTAGTGATGTACATCAATAACCCCTGACCTATATCTGACATTGACCTACATTTAACCTTGAATTACTTACTTAATTTCCCATGGTTAAGGTTTTTAGTCAACCTTGGTTCAGGTTTTTATGCAGGCCGCAGCCACCTTCTTTGTCAAGCTATGTGTACATCGACAACCCTCGTAGTCGAGCTATGCTGTTCTCTTACAGCTCTTATTATTGTTTTGATTTTTGTCTTCGGGATTTAATTCACTTCAAGTTTGTAAAGAAACATGTGCTATGCACATTTCTGGGAAATTAATCCAACGTCTGTTAAATAAACCACAGACGCTGTATGCTGCTATTTCGTTGTAGGCACAGAAAGACGCCAACTTTGGCCACCTGTCCCCAGCTATTGGGGAGATGTTGACCAACCTGGCCATCTGTCAGCGTAGGATGGGCAATCTCGAGGAGGCAGAGAAGACATACCAACAGTAATACTACTGCAACATGCAGGTGTTATTACTGTCTGTTCCACGAAATGCTTACGAAAGATTTATTGCTATAAAAACACTTTTTTTTACATAAGACAATGTTTTAGAAATGAGCCTCCTTTTTATTTCAAGAACATCTGTCTAATAACAAAGTGATTTAAAAAAACAGTCCCGGATGGCCGTTTGCCTTACAAATTCATTGCACTGAATTTTAGTTGTTGACAATAAAACGAGAAACTACTATTGCAATAAACACTTCCGGTAAAAAATAACAACTATTATTGCAAACTGAACACCAATTCTTAAGAAATTGGTGTATTAACATTTGCATTAAAATATATCACTTAATCATTTAATCTTCATATATTTAGAGAATATCATTCACCCATAAGGTTCCAAGTCAGTCTGACACTAATGCTAATATGTCCTAAGGTATAGTAAATTGTGAATGCTAACAAACTTGATTCGATGACCTTCCGACACTTTCCCAACCAATCAGCGCTTAGTAAACCAAGTTGTCCGCCGAAAATTTGTCCGGTTCAGAAACTGGCTAACAGGAAGTGACTGTAATCTTCCGCCGGAAATGACTTATATACGATGTTCCCAATTAATACCATTAGTGATTGTAGATTTCCACCAGTGTAAACGTGTGAGGATTTGTGCAATTAGTTTTAGCGTGGTAGGAACAGAGTGTCAACCTCAGCCTGGCATTGTCAATAGATACAACAGCAGTAGCAGATGATAATGACATCATGTTGTATTTTGATCAAATCCTCGGCATTTTCTCACCGACTAATGCAGGTTTGATTCATTTATTTTTCAAACTGGTAAGATTTGTTCTCATAAAGACAAGGTTAGTGTCATTTTTAGCCAGGTTTTTTAAAAAAGTCCAGGCTATTGGATTGGCGAAAGCCGGGCGGCCGGGGGCGGGCGGCCGGCGGACGGCGTCTACAATCAATGTTAAGTTTTCGTGTTTGAGTCCATTTCTTTCTTACTGTAGCACCTAGGACCACCAAACTTTCACAGCTTCATAATCAAGGGGTGCCCACCACATATTACTATCCAACATGTTACTTTTTTTTTTAACTTCACCCATTTTCTCCGCGCAGTCGACTTAGCCATTTTGAATGTTAAGTTTTCGCGTTTACAATGTTAAATTTTCGTGTTTGAGTCCATTTCTTTCTTACTGTACCACCTAGGACCACCAAACTTTCACAGCTTCATAATCAAGGGGTGCCCACCACATATTACTGTCCAACATGTTACTTTTTTTTTAACTTCACCCATTTTTTCCGCGCGGTCGACTTAGCCATTTTCAATGTTACATTTTCGCGTTTACAATGTTAAGTTTTCGTGTTTGAGTCCATTTCTTTGTTACTGTACCACCTAAGACCACCAAACTTTCACAGCTTCATAATCAAGGGGTGCCCACCACATATTACTATCCAACATGTTACTTTATTTTTAACTTGACCCATTTTTTCCGCGCAGTCGACTTAGCCATTTTGAATGTTAAGTTTTCGCGTTTACAATGTTAAGTTTTCGTGTTTAAGTCCATTGTGTAACACCTAGGACCACCAAACTTTCACAGCTTCATAACCAAGGGGTGCCTACCACATAAAACTGTCCAACATGTGACTATTTTTTTTACCTTCACCTATTATTTCTACGTAATTGACTTAGCCATTTTCAACGTTAACTTTTTAACGTACGTCTGGTTAAAGTTTTTTGGTTAAAAGTTTTTCTTTATACTATATCTCTGCAACTGCTTCGCCCATTACCTTGAAACTTCACATGGGTGTTTATCATCATCCATTTCATTCTACCCCTCAACCGTGCGGCCCCTGTGCCCAATGTCAAGGTCAAATTACTTCGAATTTTTTTGTTAAAGTTTTTTTGTGTACTATATCTCTGCAACTGCTTCACCCATTACCTTGATACTTCACATGGGTGTTTATCATCATTGTCGCACCCGCTTGCAGAAAGCGCGATATCGTCGGCATTTTGGCATACGTCCGTCCGTATGTCCGTGTGTCCGGTTAAAGTTTTTTCGTTAAAGTTTTTCCATCTACTATATCTATTTTTTTAGTGTCCATGCCTCGCCCCAAGGCGCGACATGCAGGCCACGGCCATCTAGTCTACAAAAAGCGGGTATAATTATGTTACCCAAGTCACTATGCTTGGAAAAAACCTGGCCTTCGTGGCTTTGCCTCGTTTCTTGTTTTGATGATGAAATTCACCAAGCAGTTCGATACTAGAAAAATGTCGAAAATCTGATTGCACCCGACATTTTAACATTACAAGCCTGCATTCAATTCTTGATTTAGGGCTATTACTTCATTATAGGACCGAATTTCGAAAAATTAATTTTGCTGCAAAATTATTTTATGCAAAACAAAATGGAGTTTTAGGTTGCGTAAAAGTTGGGCAGGTTAACGTGAAACAGACAGTAGGCAATGTGTTGTGTGTATGCATCTAGTACAATCTCCCCAATAACTGTTGAGTTATCAAAACATTTCACAGTCAATTTGGATATACATGTACCTAATTTTATCTTTGTTTCATTGGCTGAACAATGAATAACATTGGTGTACAGACACATATTAACTAAGTCTACAATGCTTTCAATATACTTGCTTATTTCATTCTTGACTGAGTATTAGTGCGACTCAGTTATTAAGGTGTGAGCTTTCGACATAGTGGTCTGTATTTGATTATCTACAAAACACTAATCATTATAGATGTGTCTCAGGGTAACATCGTTCCAACCTACCTTCCAGCCATCTTGCATGTGCTTGTTACGGGTGAAATACAGCTTATAGCATTTGTGTTCTGACAGTCTGGCTTGTGATCTGTTCGCGCTTTTCTCCAATCTGATAGAGATCTAAGTTGTTTGTTTGAAGCAGAATTGGTGTTTCACTGACTGAATGGCAATCATTGCACACCCTGTTCAGACAAGGATTTAGTAACGCCAGTGTTGCATTTGCGATGCTCTCCACATACAGTTGTATTCCCATCTGTATATGACCTTACTGATGAAAGGATGTAAAACCATAGTAAAGCCCCAGTCAGTAAATATAATTTCTCTGTGGATCTATGTTATTTTCTTGACTCAATGGCAGATAGAGGTCCTGCAACAATGATGCAATTCATAGTCGATCTCATTCACTATTCACTGTTCAATCAGTGAAACAACCGTCTGCTTCTAACAAACAGCACATGAGACAAGCCATGCAATTTTGTACCTTCTGCCAACTGCGTTATTTCATGAAATACATTTGCAAAATTTAACAAATTTTCCATAAATTATTTCAAAAGTTGACAAAAATTTCAGAGTACATGCGGAATTCCCGCATGTGCTCTGAAATTTGTGTCAACTTCTGAAGTCATTTACGGAAAAGATTCCATTTTCTGTAAACATATTTCATGAAATATTGCAGATGTCCGTAGAAAATCACATGGCGTGTCTCATATAGTCGTATTAGGCTGTAGGAGTACACGAACAAATCAGCAGCAAAACTGACAACCATTGTCATAAGCTGCATCACTGTAGACACCGTGACATTTGTAACTCTTACTAAGGTCCCTGGATGTGAAGATAAACGCTGTGGGCCGGCTACATCCAATTGTTGCCATGGCGCTGTTGAACCTCGGCAGTTTGGAAATGCACCGAGATAACACAGAGAAGGCACTGGAGTATGGTCTCCAGGCCATTGACATATACGAGGTAATGTTTGTAGTCACACACACTTGTATGTGATCACCATAACGTCCAGATATCAGGCTGGGGAAATGGGACTTATGACCTTTGACATTCATAAATGATCTTTGTTTAGCGCGCTTGTGGAAAGCTCATCATAGTGATCACGATGACAACTTGGGTGTCTGTGTATTTGTGCTTGCGTCCGTCTGTACATGCATGCATCCATCCATGTGTATGTGATCCGAAATTTACATTAAAATTGAAACACCTTATATTGGATTTACTTGAAATTTAATCTGCTTCATCATCTAATTTCATCATCCATATTTTCATTCTATAGCCGATCATTCAGCTGCCATACCCAAGGTCAAGACCAAATTATTTTTAAAATGCGAGTTAATGTTTTGCAACAAAATATGTGGTAAAAGTTCTAAATACACTTATGTCTCTGCAACATTAACTGGCATTGTCTTCCAATTTCATATGTCTCTGTATCATCATCCATATGTTCATTATGTAGCCAATGAATACAAGTACTAATGGTCAAAGACAAATACTTTGAAATTTGCATTTCTGATTTTGCAAAATGTGTGTTAAACTTGGACCTCATACCTGCTGCTTAAGGCCAGCAGTACATCATGGGACTATCAAATGCCGACGTGCGGACTCGACGTTCGGACTGCGGCCATCTGGTTCAGGAAAAATTGGCATCCTTACCATACATATATGGAGTAACAGATTAAAGCTTTGACTAATTGAAAACTCCATAACTCGAATACCCTTTTTCAATATTTTCATGGAAATTTACATATGCATAGACCACATTACAAAGTTATATTGCATACACACGAACAACAATTCTTGTCTTACTAATTGTTGAGTTACATCTTATTAGTTTCACAGACAATGTCCTGTATCCTGGGATGACCGTACCCATGAACATTTCATGTTGTATACTTTTACAGCTTATATGTGGCTGTGACTGGATAAATGGGGCTTATTGGTTTTACAACTAGTCTAGATCCAGATTAGCCAGTCTGATCAGGATCTGCATTGTTCACTATTCTCTCAATGAAATTCTCTCAATGAAACACCCGGCTTGCTCCTAACAAGTAATATAAATTGTTATCAGATTTCAGGACTGTGTAAATGCCATAAGCCCCATTTCTCCAGTCACAGCCACATGTATATCTCACATAACCCACAGTATATAAACCAAATATGTGGCTGTGACTGGAGAAATGGGGCTTATGGGTTTTGCGATCAGTGTAGATCCAGATCAGCCTGTGCATCCGCACTGGAGAAATGGGGCTTATGGGTTTTGCGATCAGTGTAGATCCAGATCAGCCTGTGCATCCGCACTGGAGAAATGGGGCTTTTGGGTTTTGCGACCTGTGTAGATCCTGATCAGCCTGTGCATCCACACAGTCTGATCAGGATCTGCACAGGTCGCCATTCCATCAATGAAACATCTGTTATGCTTCTAACAAGCATTATGGATCATTATCAGGTTACATGAGTGTGCTATTTGATCAGGATCTGCATTGGTCACAAATCCCATAAGCCCCATTTCTCCAGTCACAGTCACATATATATTCTGCAGAAACTGGGCCAGACGTGGACCAACCCCCACTATATCATGTGTCTGGAGAACCATGTGGCAAATCTTACCACTCTCATGAGGTTTGAGGAGGCAGATCAATTAATCATGAAGCTCCGTAAGTACATTGGTTATCTAACTGCCTGTAGCAGATTTCACCAACATTGCAAAGTATACTTTTCTAGCAAAGTACACTTTGAGGGAGAAATTTTCAATTTTAGGAAAAATTTATTAATTTTTATTATACTAAATTTATTACATTATCACAGCCAAAATGGCTGTGATAATGTAATAAATTCAGTATAATAATAAAATCTGCGATATTTAATTTTAATACATCCAAAGATACAAGCAGTCATTAGTTCTATATGACATAATGCATTTCGGGAAAAATAAATGATCACTCCCTCAAAGTATACTTTGCTAGATAAGTATACTTTGCAATGTTGGTGAAATAGGCAGGCGTATTTCTTTCCTTGTTTAGACTGCCCAATCAGAATATCGTTCTGGAACATATCAATGTAATGATTTAGAACACTGTTCTTGTGCAATTTTTTCCAAACCAATTTCATGTGGATATTATTTACTCTGTCTTGTTGCGTGCTCTTTAAAACAAGAAAATACAAAAAAATAAGTTATGACAGCACATAGGAATTATCTTGTGCTCTGCTAGCACATTTTATAGAACCTAATACATAGACATAATACATAGACATATAGAATCTTCTACAGTATTTAAAGTTATTCACACACATGTTCTAAAAACACAGAAGTAAAATTGAATGTATTTAGAAAAAAAATATTTTGCGAGGTAAAACTTATTTCCGGCACTGACCAATATGAACTCGCAAGACGTCGCTATGGAAAAGTATTGACGCCTTGCGTGGCATTGAGTTTCAATGGAAAACGAAAATACGTATATAATATGGGATATTCACGTCAAAATAATAACAAATAAATAACATGTGTACATTTGATGGATCCAATATCTAATGAAACTGATAGCTTCAGTCACGAGTGGAGACCAGGTCCATGTCTAAACATAATCGGCACAGGTTTTATCAAATTATGGACAAATACACTATCTCACAATTGGTGGTAAACACCAACCAATTTTTATTTGTTATATTAAAATTGGCGTGGTCATATTGATACGATATTGATTAGCTCATTATTGTCATATGAATAATCAATCTCCATGAATGGCCACCTCTCTGCTACACTATCTGTACCACTAACATTCATTATTTTACATCCCAATTGGATAAACCTATATATGTAACTGACTCGAGAAATGGGGCTTATGTGGTTTCTGACCAGGGTAGCTCCTGATCAAATAGCACAATCATGTAGCCTGATAATGGTCTCAACAGTTTGTTAGATGCATGATGAATGTTTCCTCGATTGAATGGCGATCAGTGTAGCGTCGGATCAGACTAGGCTGATCTGGGGCTACACTGGTCGCATAACCCATCATCTTAGTCACTTCCACATATTGTTAACCTCTACAAGTGCCAACTCTGTAAACGGCCACTTTTGTTCCTACATACAAGTGGCTGCTGTAGAGAGGTTGCTCTGTATAAGGAAATCCGAGTGAGCATTGTGACATCACCATTATGATTTATGCCAAATTGCAATGTTACAGATGCATCAAAAGAAGTTAAGTTGTTTTTTATGTTTACCCTACTTAAATGATCAGTCCATTATCTCCAGTGGAGTGGCGGCTGGCAGACAAGAGCATGGATGCCTCCATGTACACCATATACAGCGAGATGGCCAAGTACTATATCAGAGAACGACAGTGGCAGAAGGGCTACCAGATAATGTGTGGTCTTCTGGACTCCAAACACAAGGCTGTCACATCACACTACATACTGATGGCGTATTGCATCGATGGACTCGCAGAGCAGGAAAGGAAAGGAGTACCTGAAGAGTTCAGGCTTAAATACGCAATCGAGCAGTAAGTTTATATCAAAAGATAGAATAGATAAATGGGCCAGATTATGGGCTTCCAACCAGTAAATGAAGTACACAGCATGGTTTTAACAGTATTGGTCCTTATTAGGCTGCACGTGTGTGCTGATAGTTTAGGAGCTAAACTGCCTACAAATGATTTTTTTTTTATGATTTCTACTGAAAGTTGGCAATAATTTCAGAGCAAATTTTCCATCTCTTTTGCATATTCAGCATTAATTTTTGACATTATATACAACTTTTGCATGATTTATAGATGTTGAAAATGTATAATTGTCCGCAGACAAGGCCAATACAATAAGAGATACCATTACTTGTACTGGCATCTACAGATATCCGGATGACGTTGCACTAGTGAAGTTGCACGTGGAAAACGAGTTAATCACGACTGGGGACGTGGATGAAATTGTCCGGCTCATCAACCAGTTACACGAGTTGACCCCCGACATGGGGGCCGATGTTTACGTCCTGTCGAGTCCCTGGTGTTCATTGGACGGGCAGGTAGTGGAGGAGGGCTTCCGACGAGTGAATCAGGAGGGCTTGGCACGATACCCAGATAATTTGGTAGGCTTGAAACCAGGAAAACTTGCAATTTAATTAAAGGGGTGAGTGGAAGAAGGGAGTTAGTCCCCTTCTTCAACTAACCTCATCAATTGATTTGTCACATAAGCTAGATAATTTGGTAGGTATAACACAAGTAAAATCCAGCAGACACTTGATTGGCTTTAATATAGGAATGAATGGCCTTTTTGTGGAATTTATCGGGGTATAAACTTGGAAAAGTCGCGGGAATACTGGACGAAGGCCGGAAGGCTTCGTCCAGTATTCCCGCGACTTTTCTAAGTTTATATCCTCGATAAATTCCACAAAAAGGCCATTCATTCCTTATAATTCCAGCATTTGAAATAAATTCATCGAGAAAATGTGTTTATTTTCCGTTTTCTTAAGAATTATTTTAACGGCGCCTGATGGTTATGGAAAGTAGTTCGGCGTGGGAGTTTACTGGGATATACATTTTGGACAGAGACTTGCTACGAGCCAATCAAATATTAGGGAATTGTGTAAATAATTTTGTGAATTATTATCAGAATACCTTTCAAATTCAGTACATTAAGTAACTAAGAACTCTCAAGGTAATGTTGTGTGTGAGCTCGATATGTTAGCCAGCTAATTTGATATTTTCAGAACAGCGAAAAGTGACTGTTGACAACTATGGTTGCTTCATATGACTTTAACTGCTTTGAGCACAAATTACAGTTTGGCATTTGTTTCAACATGTTGACTGGCTGAAAGAAAGTAGATCTGTTACTTGCTTGCAGTCTTATAATAGTGAATCTTAGTCAAGCAGAGACATTCATGTGCTAATGGGCTTGATTTCTCATTTTAAACCAGTGTCGTCATCAAATCATAAACAATAAATTAATCCTTCTAACAATTTACAGGAATTACTTCTGAACATGGCAAAGAGTTACCGGCGTCAGAATGAGCCAAAGTTAGCATTACCATACGCTGTCAAAACTATGGACCAACAAAGTGACAACTGGGGGCTAATATTCTTCACCGCCCAAACAGCGGCTCAGGCCGGGGAATTTGAGCCATGTTTGGAGTATTGTGATATGATAGCCCAGACATGTGCTGAAGAAGAGATGGTCACACAGGCACAGAATCTGTCTCGGGTTGTGAAAGAAGCAATGGAAGAGAGGGATACGAAGCAGGATGAAGATCACTACTTTCTCTGTTGTCTTAACAATATCAAACATGCACAGTGAAACCTCTGTAAACCGGACACCATGGGAGATTTACTTTTTCATGGTGAGTCACATATATTCGCAGTTGAATCAAGCAGTTTGGCCAAGTTGTTATAGAACTCGGTGAGTGTGTACTTGAGTTGCAAAATCATGCTGCGCTAGTCTGGTTCAGCCACTGTAGCTTATTAACTTCTGTGTAATTTGGAATCATGGTACATGCCCTTGACCAATCAAACTCATTGAGTTTAAACGTCAAATAAAAGCTCTTGTTTTATATAAATCATTAATGACCAACCCCACCTCATCTACTGGTCAGACTGGAAAGTGATAGACAATATTGTTATACAAGTTAGACTATGCAAGTTTAATGTCAGATAAATCTGAATGACCAGCAGGTTGTCTTGTTCAGTGAAATTTGTACATTCTCTGCCGTGTCTAATCTGCAGACTCCGCTCTTTATTGACTGCATGTACAATGTTTGTCATTTTTACACTTTGTTTTATAGATAATTGCATTTATATATTTCTGGAGCCGGACTGTGCTTATAATATAAGATTTTCTGATCATGTTCTCCAAATTTGTACTCAAAATCAGTCGGTTCGATTGGCCAAGACTAAGCACAACCTCGATTTTAGGCACGAGAATAGAGGACATACTCGGAAAGTCTTATAAGCATAAGCATAGAGATATGTACTGCTCACGAGTCCTATTTATTCATCCATATAATCCTCTTAACCCCTTCATCCATCAGTATCCAACACATTATTTAACCCTTAGACTGCTACTCACAACAATTGTCGTCTGCTGCTGCTTTTATATCTTGCCTTATTTCTCAATAAAAACATGGTTTGACAACACTTCAGAATCTTTTCCACTGGAAATGATTTTGAAGTGCTGTCAAAGCTTGTTGTAAAGTATTCTAAAGTGCTGTCAAAGCATGTTTTTAATGATAAAAATGGAAAATAAACAGCAGACGACAAAAAAAATAAGATAGCGGTCTAAGGGTTAATAAAAGGGATACTTTTGTAAAAATCAGTAAATACTCACAATGCAACATTACCAGAGGAATAGAATGCCGTGATAGTATTTTACCATGTTGACGTGGCGAGCATCAGAATCCATATGCGTTTCACAGCGTCACCTAATGAAAACATGTAGCCTGGTATTCTCCACTTACTTGTCGGGCCTACCATGTAGATGGGCCTTCATCTCATATTTCAACGCACATTTTGCTCAGTTATTTTACAAACTTGTTGAAATATTGCATTCCGTCCATATTCTATTACTAGTAGTAATTGTCAAACCGCAGATAACATTCTCACATTTTGATTGGTCAGCTTGATGGGTAATGAGCCCATATTACCTGTCATGACATCAACTTTGCTCAAATCAAAATGGCAGCGGGTAGAGGCAGTCGTAAACAAAAAAATTGGAAATCACCGCCAAAACAAAGCCATAGGGACTGGAAATAATTTAAGACAAAAAAGTCAGATTTTGAAAATCAGTCTAGAATGTGCCATTTTGCTATGACGGGTAAACATGCACCAATACACGTATAAAACTTAATTCTGGAGAAATATAAAGAATCTGCAGTATAACAAATACATTATCGTGAATCTATCAAGTCAACATGGTGTAGTATTGCCCGTCTGAATCTACATTTCCCCTCGACTGCGCCGGTGAATATAGATTCAGACGGGCAATATGACATGATATTGACTGTCAAGAATCACAATAACTTATATTGTCATACCGGAGATAAATTTCTCTCGTTTTAATTGGTCAGCTTGACGGGTACTATGCGCCCATATTACCTGTTAAGTCCGTCAATATGGCTTGATTCAAAATGACGGCGGTACCAGGCGGAGTCGAAGACTAACAATTTTGGAGATCACCTCCGAAACAGTCATAGGGATTGATAATGACCGGACTAAGAAAACAAGTTAGATTTTGAAAATCTGTCCAGAAATTGACAAGTTATTAACAAATTTCTACTTCTTTATGTCGGGATGACGTCAGCAAATATTTGTAACGTCACGTCGTGCCGTTTGGCGCCATATTTCTATGTCGTTATATGTGTACCAATACACTTATAAAACTAAATTCTGGAGGAATATAATGAATCTACGGTATGACAAATACGTTATTGTGATTCTACAAAGGCATTATGGGGTCATATTTCCTGTCTGAAGCTATATTCACCCGAGGCGCAGCCAATTCAGACGGGCAATATGACACCATATTGACTGTGTAGAATCACAAAAAACTTATAATATACAGGTTACATACAAATGGGCCACATTTTGACAAAGGACTTATTACCTTTGTGGTGGGTGGCTGGTGGGAGCATGCGATGGGTAATTTAACGATCGGGGTTCATCCTTACTGGAATTCCGACTGGAGACCTGGTTTTGGCCCTCACATACGTCTTTGGCATTTTGTATGTGACAGTTGAATCTGGTTATACCCCTTATGCGAGTATTACAATTATTCGTAATCCTATTTTAGGGGAAGGGGCCAAGCGACTTTGGTGTGGTATATGGACCTGGCACCAGGTCAAGTTATTCTAATTTCAGGGCTGAATATTTTTTCTCTATGTAAATATTCCGTTCTGATTTTGGGATTCCACCCCCACCCCCCCCCCCCCCCCCCCAATGCAGCAGGTTACACCAGGCAATTTTCATTCTCTTAGCCTCAAAATCATTGGTTTATAGACAGATATGTACCGGTAGTTAGTTTGTACTTGTCGCATATGTAATACAATGTATATAATTTATGCAATCATCATTTTGAAATACAGGATTATTTACTTCCACGCAAGATGTTTGTAAATCTGATAAAGAAACGAGTGCTACACACATATTTATTTATTATACATTTTTTATGGGCTTTGCAAATATCTCCGGAGGGATATATCCTGTATTTCATAATATAGTTTAACAAATTTATTGACAGTAGTTAATGTAGTATATTAGCTCGACAACCAGAGTAAACCCTGATCAGCCTGCACATATCACTGTCATGAACACTGGGAACCATTACTGTGTTTAATAGCTGTTTATCACACTTTATTTCTAAATAAAATGCCTTTTCTTTGGAAATGCAAACCATGTTTTTGTTGAGAAATAGTGAAATAATTACATTGAAGAGAAATTTTGAAAATAAGGAAATAGCAGACAATAGAATTCAGGGGCCCGTTTCACTAAACTTTGTACGACTAAAATGTTCGTAAGTGCAACTTTAGGATCGTCTGAAACTTTCAATTGATGGATTTACATGTATTGACCATAGGCTGCGTATGCCTATGCTCAATACATGTAAATCCAATAATTGTTTACAAGAACGCATTGTTAATGTGAAATGTACAGACTATCATAAATTTGCACTTACGAACATTTTGGTCTTACAAAGTTTAGTGAAACGGGTCCCAGCGCTGTAATGGTTAATTGGCGAACAGTGTAAGACTCAGTAGAGTGCTCATCAGGGGCTATGCTGGTCAAGACGGTTAAAAGTTCACATTGGCCGGCATGGTGCCTGCATCACATTGTTATGGTTATGTTCTCAAGTTACGTCATAACATATCGATGGTCTAGTAACATAAGGTCGTAACTGCTATGCTTTAGCATAGCAGTTACGACCTTATGTTACTAGACCATCGATATCGCAATTGTATTTACAGTGGAACCGGACACCAAGAAAACTCCTGTGATCTTATTTTTGACAAGTTTCTTCGTCATTCGTCTCCGGTGATAATGTCTGTTTGTGATCGCATAGCACGCAACTATGGCTCAGTGATTAAATTCCTGACATGCAATGAAACCTCTCTAAGCCGGTATCCCTGGGGACCTCCCAGGGTGTCCGGTTAAGAGGTTCCACTGTATATCCAACTCAAATATTTAATTTTAGAGAATCATTTACATACTATATTGTACTGTTTACAACGTAATTAATGCAAGTTTACACAATCGTAGTTTTCATTCTTTTACATATCACTGTTTAGACCTGTTTAATTCTATTATATTAGTTTTATATACAAATATACAATTTATTCAAAATCACTTTCTGTTGCTTTTGTTTCCCACATGTACAGTTCCATACCAGCCTCCGTTTGCAAATCGCCCTACCATTTCATCCCCAAGTACAAAATATGTGGAGGGCTACTGTATATAGTTTTCGCCTTTTATCTGGGCCCGGTTGCTCAAAGCTTCTGTTAGCTTAACAGACTGTTAAATCCTTAGCATTGCTAAGGATTTAACAGTCTGTTAAGCTAACAGAGGTTTTGAGCAACCGGGCCCTGGTTGTCGGTCCAGGACACATACATAAACATACCCTTTATTTTGCATTGAAGTTTGGTTTGTCGGTCCAGGCGGTGGCCACGGGTATCAGGGAGAGCCCCTGCTCACTAGCCCTAGTTTTTGAATGGTTCATTAACCCTTTCAACACCACAGGCCTGTATAGTGGTATTGGCAAATAGTGTAGATCCAGATGAGCCGGCTCGTGACTAGCCGTCTCATCAGGATCTGCACTTTTTGCAGGTAATTTTTGCTATTAACAAAAACACCCCCTTTTCATAAATGGACTAGTTTGAAAATGATTTTTTGACGAGTGGATTGGCCCGGAAATTAACATATAAAAATCCATTCCTGTTACTTAGGGGTGAAAGGGTTAGATCAGAAAATTTATAATTTTAAAACTACCACAAATTCTTCAGATCCCGAGCTTATCCAGAGCTGGCTTATCTGAATCGATAGTGATTGAAAATGTTGGCTTTTATAGCATGTAGGGTTCAACGGGTTAAATAATGTCATGTTTCTGTGGCACAATGGTGGTGGAATGTTCCTAGTAGGAACTTCCTATGGTATGTCACATTCTGGCTGATTTATACCGTATTCCATTTATTCCAACTGGTACACTGAATGTGATATTACAATATATTTCTGGCTCTGAAACTACAATGTCCTGATCTGGTGCCAAGCACCATTACTTCACCTGATCACTAGACTCCAGATGTGAATTCCAATAATATTTAATATTAATATACGAGACACGCCATGCGATTTTGCACCTTCAGACATCTGCATAATTTCATTAAATACGTTTACAAAATTTACAATATTTTTCATAAATATGTATTCTGAATTTTTTTTGTCTACTTTTGACGCCGTTTATTGAAAATATTATAAATTTTGTAAATGTACTATGAAATTACGCAGACGTCTGAAGGTACAAAATGACATGCCGTGTCTCATATGAATATGTTTGTTTGTTTGGTTTCATATTTTGTCTTTTCTCTCAGTAAAAACATGGTTTGGCAGCATTTTAGAATCATTTCCATTGAAAATGATTCTAAAGTGCTGCCAAACCAAGTTTTTGATGAGAAAAATGGAAAATATTCAGCAGACGACACAAATTAATTCAGCATTGTTTGTTAGGGTTTAACGGCCTATCAACAGCTAAGGTCATTTAAGGCCGGGTCAATGGGTTTAGTACTAAATCCCATATATTACCTGTACAAGTAAGTACATGTACAAATGGGGGCGGTGGGGGGGGGGGGATCCCAAAATCAGAACTGAATATTTACAATGAAAAATATATATTCAGCCAGCCCTGAAATCAGAATAATCCTAATCTGATGCCAGGTCCTCGCCACACCAGAATCACTTGGCCCTCTCCCAAAAGCAATAGGATCAGTAATAATCTTAACACTTTTATAATGGGCAATAACCTAATGTAACTCCCAGGTAACAAAAGAGCCAAGGATTAAAACGTACCTGAGGGCCAAACCAGGAAAATCATGATTCCTATAAGGAGGAACCCCTACCGTTAATTTACGCGGTCGCATTCACCCGACCACCAGCCACGTCTCATATGAATATTAATGTCAATAAATAAGCCATTACCTACAACTGTGAGGTACAGGTGAAGGTCAAATACCTCTGATTACTACAACTTGCAATACTGTAATGTGTAGACCAGGATTCATACTCCTCGCGTCTGAAATAGGGAAGTTTGGTTGAGACCGACATGTGCTCAGTCTTGGCCAATCAAACTGCCCAATTTCAAATGGAAATTTCGAGAACCTGCTCCGATGGAGGTACAGTGGAACCTCTCTAAATTGGACACCCTGGGAGGTCCCCAGGGTGTCCAGTTTAGAGGGGTTCCACTGTAATGAAGCACTCGGTGGCCAATTTTTATCATTAACAATGAATGAAATAAATTACATTGAAACCCATCTTAATTATTAAAGCATAATATGGTCCATAGGGTGTCTGGTTTATAGGGGTTCCACTGTATACATATAGGCCAAGGCCCACTGGTTATGACATTTTCTAAGCTTGTATTGTGAATATCCAACAATCAAGTAGATTAATTTCCTGAACCCACATCCAGCTGAGCCAATCAAACCGAGTACAGTATCAATCACAGGTGGCGGGAAAAAAAATCACATGACGGTGTATATATAGATATTATCTATACAAGTATCTATACAAGTAACAACAGACTATCAGATTAGTTGTTCCCATCACCTGTGGTATCAATACATCCTCAGATGTTTTACGACCTTCGTGACCTTTATGACCCAGAGTTGTCGCATTGTACCGGAGAGAAATAATCAAATAACAATTGAGCAACTTGAAATAGTTTAATTTTATTGGTCCAACAGAACATTATAAGGAGTAGATATACATGTACCAGCTGTGTCAACAATCATCCATTAGGGAAATCACTCATTACTCGTACATTTGTTTTATTTCTATCCAACATAATATGGGCCACGATCCGACAAATTTGTGCATTTCCGACCAGCGGGATCACTCGTACATGCGGATAAACCACATATTACTGAATTCATAATAAATGTTTCATTGAATGATTTGCAAGGATACACAGGCTGGTATGAGTCTACAGTGATCGCACATGACCAATTTTTCAGATCTTGGCCCATAGTAAATGGACAGCCAGTTGACAAACGGATCTTACGACAATGGCAGACAGGGAAAATCTTTGGTTTGTTCTTATCAATTTTTCTGAGCACATACTCCATTCTCGAGCTCAAAATCAGGAAGTTTCATTGGTCAAGGTCTAGTACGAATTTGGAAAACATGTTCAGAGTTACAGATGTTACACTTGAGCTCAGAGCCTCATACACATTTCTGATGTAATGAGGTTATTGAACTTGGGATATCATAACAGAGCTCCACATAAGCGCTGCGTATTTGCGTAAATACGCAATTAAAATTGCCAAAATCCCAATTGAAATCAGAAGTAGCGAGTATCAAAATGCAATGAGAACAATTGTGGTACCTTTATCATGCTGCAGAAAACAATAAACAGACCACCAATATAGCATATATTTCTTATTTTTCCATGAAAACATATCTTGGTATTTCATTAGAACTAATCAAATGCCAATATATGTTTTCATTTCGAAACAAACTATTCAATAATTGAGGTCTGTTGATGTGTAAACAGTAGTGTGATTTAATTTTACCCAATTAAAATTTTGAAATACATGTACCCAATTGCTTCAGAAATGATGGAGTAACAATACTCAATTACTAATTCCTTATCTGGAGCCCTGTCATAAGTAACATCCCTTAGAAGAACTTACAGGAATTATTGATTTTCGCTCTGGCATTTTGTCTGTTTGACATCATGTTAATTTTCTCGTTGCTTATTTAACTATACGACAAAGAATCGTTACATAAAAAAACCCAATTCTATCCAATCTGTGACAAATTTGATGTAACAATGCTGTTTTACAGTGAAATCAACAAGATACAAAGTAATGTGAGGTTAAACCGACAGACTTTGCCCATTGAATGAGTTTGCACTAGAAGTTGTTCTAAAGAATGCTACTCAGGATATTTCAAGTTTAGTGACCTAAAAATACTAGATGGCCGTGGCCAGCACGCCCGCTGAGGTATTTGATGGTCCCAGTATGCATGTATCTGGTTGGAGCAATCGGATTGGGGAGATATTGGATACTTAAAAACAGTCACTAAGATTTTACAAAAACCTCACCATTCAGTGGCGGGCGCATAATGACATTTACCTAAGCGTTAAGGTTTCGGGACAGACAGATAGACGTATGGACGCCGATAACACTATATGCCCCACTCACCATTCGGTGGCGGGGGCATAGTAACACAAATCTTGAAGTAACACAAATCTTGACCTTGGGCATGAAGGGCCGAATTGGTGGCCTATAGAATGATAGGGTTGTGAAGATATTGTGTACTTAAAAACTTTTAACGCAGATTTAACAAAAAACTTTACGGAAATTTCAAGGTAATTTGACTTTGACCTTGGGCATGGGGGCTATAAGATGAAAATATGGATGATGATAATGAGGTATGTGAAGGTTCAAGTCAATTGGAGTTAGGGTTGTGGACATATTGGGTACTTAAAAATTTAACGCACATTTAAAAAAAAAAAATTAACAAAATTTCGAAGTACTTTGACCTTGACATTCGGCATGGGGCCCACTGCCGCCATATTGGCTGGGCTATAAAATGAAAATATGGATGATGATAAAGAGGTACAAGAAGTTTCAAGTCTATCAGACTGGTTGTGGAGATATTTGGTACTGAGCCGTCTCATCAGGATCTGCACTTTTTGCATGTAAATTTCATACTTTTGAGAACAAAAACACCCCCCTTTTCATAAATGGACTAGTCTGAAAACCATTTTGTGACGGTTGCATAACTAACATATCAAAATCCATTTCAGTTACTTAGAGGTGAAAGGGTTAATAAGGTGCATAACTCAGGATGGATTGAGGACAGAATAAAAACATTTTCATTATAGACTTCCTGCAATAGATGGTTGTCAAGTATTATGGGACCAGATGAAAACTGTAGAAGTAAACTGTAGTTTGCTAGACAATTAGCTAGCAGATATTTATAGTAATCTAGGAACATTTCAAAATCATATACACAATGCATCTTTTATATTTTAAAAATATTCACCAAATGCAAATACTACTGCAGTGTTCATCAGACTACCAGTCATCATTCAGTTGTACTTCATACGCAGTTTTATTGTATTTGTTCTTGTAGCCACAAGAGATTTGACAACACACATATTGATCATATTTAATGTCAGATGACAAAATGAAGTATTTCCAAAATGTATTTCATTTCTACTTTTCTTAATTCTCTACTGATTGATTAACTTGTCAACCCAACACAAATTAATTCACATATTTACAAGCCAGCTCATACTAGTCATAGCATCTGCAGTGTTGACAGTTTGTCATCCAAATGCATGACCAATATTTACACTGTTGATCCAGATGAGCTGGCTCGTTACATGGCTCGTAACGAGCCATCTCATCAAGATCCGCAGTCTTTGACAGTAATTTCCTGAAAAGAAATATCCTAATCCAATTAATCAATTCTACTATGGAAAGAAGGCGATCACCGGCGAATAATTCCAGCACAAAAATATTTACACAATTCCCTAACATTTGAAGTCTGTGTCCAAGATTTATATCCCAGTAAACTCCCACGCCGAACTACTTTCAGTAACCGTGAGGCGCAGTTAAAATAATTCTGAAGAAAACGGAAAATAAACACATTTTCTTGATGAATTTATTTCAAATGCTGCAATTATAAGGAATGAATGGCCTTTTTGTTGAATTTATCGGGGTATAAACTTTGAAAAGTTGCGGGAATACTGGACGAGGCCTTCGTCCAGTATTCCCGCGACTTTTCCAAGTTATACCCCGATAAATTCCACAAAAAGGCCATTCATTCCTATATTGTCTCACCCATGTAGGTCAATATCACCCGAATGATAATGGGTGGATAGCAATTAATATAAGGAAGCTATTGATGAACTTTAATCCAACACAGATCAGTAGCCTATTTCACCAACATTGCAAAGTATACTTATCTAGCAAAGTATACTTTGAGGGAGAAATTTTCAATTTAAGGATATTTTTATTATACTGAATTTATTACATTATCACAGCCAAAATGGCTGTGATAATGTAATAAATTCAGTATAATAATTCTGCATACTTTTAATCGTCAAATATATGCAGTCGTTAGTGCTATGTGAAATAATGCATTTCGGGAAAAATAAATGATTACTCCCTCAAAGTATACTTTGCTAGATAAGTATACTTTGCAATGTTGGTGAAATAGGCTACTGGACATATTCAACATTTGGACGTAATTGTTGATGCCTATGCCACTGCCGGAATTGTGACCGCTATGTCTCACTTTTCACTAACGTGTGCGAGACATAGAGAAAAGTAGGTTAGTGCCGTGAATGGGAAAAAATATCTGGCAAGGCTCAGGAAACGGGATGGGCGAGGCTCTGCCGAGGACATCCCGTTTCTGTGCCGCGCCAGATATTTTTCCCATTCACGGCACTAGCCTACTATTCTATTTATCCCGTCAACATTACAAATAGCTTTAAAATGCAAACAATAATCCCAGCCTCATCTCCAAATCGTATCGACAGGATATCAAAAATGTTTGATGGCACCGTGTTTCACGGCACATACGCACTGTGTTGACGGGATAAAAAAAAATACTTTCCCAATAGTCCAAACAATAACAAGGAGCGATGAACATGAGTCAAAGTCAGATACGTGGTGGTGAAAAGGTTATTGAGCATGTCACAGCAGTCTCACTGGCTCCAACGGCAGCCGCCCACGTTTCACTTCGACGTCGAGGACTCTCACCTCCACCTTATCTCCCAGATCCAAACAAGATTTACCATTCAGAACTCTACCATTCATTTTGCTGATATGTATCAAGCCATCGTTGCCAACGCCCACATCAACAAATGCACCAAACTGCGTGACATTACGCACGATACCTGTGAGAATATCGCCACGTCGTAGTTTCGATAGTTCGCTGGCAGAACTTCGGAATAACGGTTTCTGGAATCCTGCAATAATAAATCATTGGGAATTATTTGTGGAGAAATGGAGGCTTACATCCTGTGAAACCAGTAGCCGATTTCATCAAAATTGCCAAGTATACTTTTCTAGCAAAGTATACTTTGAGGGAGTAATCATTTATTTTTCCCGAAATGCATTATTTCATACAGAACTAACGACTGCATACATTTGATGATTAAAAGTATGCAGAATTATTATACTGAATTTATTACATTATCACAGCCAAAATGGCTGTGATAATGTAATAAATTCAGTATAATAAAAATTAATAAATTTATCTTTAAATTGAAAATTTCTCCCTCAAAGTATACTTTGTTAGATAAGTATACTTTGCAATGTTGGTGAAATCGGCTACAGTACAGGGATCCTCCAGATTATTGGACAAACAATTTTAACAAACTTTTTCACAGAAAAATCCTCGGTTCTTGGTTTCTCAACGCATGTAAACTATTTAGCAAAAGGTGCTGTCTTTCTCACTTAAAAGTGGGTCAGATCATCAGCCGTACGATTGCCCCAAATTAACATCGGCAATCAGTTATCCGGACAAACGTATAATCGTCTTATAACTTCTATTCTCCCATTGTTCAAAATCATATTATTGTGTAGTTCTGAAGAAAAAGCAATCACCCTGCGCTTTTTGGAAAACACTGTATTTATAGAATTTATTGTATTTATAGAACAACTCTGCAATGACGTAATGGGCGCACTAGATTGAGCCCCCGCACGACTTAGATATATTTGTTGCAAATAAGGATCAAAGGAATGCGCTTAATTAACAGGTATTTTCATTTGTCCGATAAATTGATTGTCCGGATAACTGGTATGACCCCTGTATAGACCCAAAATATGTTCAGCAACTGCGATGTTTGCCAATTCAGTCAACAAAACAGCGGCTTCAATTAAACAGTGTAGTACCTGATCAGCAGTTTCACTACTGTCTGTTCCACGTTTTTCTGCCAACAAACTTTTGGCTATTAAACATTACTAAATCTAAAAACATATTTAAATGCAAGTCCTTTTTCATCAATAATAAAAAGTCACCCTCACAATTTGATTCATTAAATATTGATTTTATTGTGAAAAAATCTATTTTTCTATGGGAATTTAACATGGGGCAAAAGGCAGGTGGAGACTGAGCAGCAGGGTCGAAAACAAAGCTATTTGGAAATTGACTCCGAAAGCTGTCTCAATAGCTTGGAAATAATGAAACTAACAAAACAGGTCCACAAATTCCAACTAGATTTGTCAGTAAGTGAGGCTTACGGAATACCCCCCAGCGTGGGCCCATGTGCCTCTAAATATGTAAGGAAATAGAAGTTATAACATATTTCTCTGATGTTAAGTTTAGTGACGGACGCACGGACGGATGGACAACCGGACTCCAGTATCGTTGTGGGGGGTATAAAAAATAGGGACTACATATGTATGTATGTATGTATACATGTATATCACTTATCTCTCTTGAAATAAACATTGTTTAACCCAACACATGGATATCTGCCCCAGTGATAGAAATGACCATAAACCACCCACATAAATACATACCATCCCTGAAGTCGTACGACAGTGGTTTGGCGAGGGCATCTGTTATCAACTTCACTGTCGGCTCGCCACATGTCAGGTCTTCTGCTATCTTGGAGAGGGCTGGCAACAAAATAGCATGACCCATTTTTAAAATGGTTACCGTAAATATTCTAATAGACGCCCATGCTCTAATAGACGCCCACCCCCCACTTTTTACGTTGAAAATGACACATTTTTTGGCCGATTTTCACGAAATTAGTGCGTCTAATAAACGCCCAGTACCGACTTGAAACAAAATCGGAGCTAATTGTCCAATTAGATTTTCTTTATTTCCATTATTTCGAAAGCAACTTTCTTTAAAATCGGGGAAAAAAACATAATTGCTACATTCACTTTCAAAAGCGGAAGCGAAATTCGACTGGTTCCGGTGTCACAGTAAATTCTTCATCAGCAGTAGCTATTTGCACGGACACAGGGTGATCAGAATTTACACGGTTACAGAGACGCCATTTTCAAAGCATCTCAAACCCGACAGATCCGAAACGCTGATGAAACGTCCGTAGGTGTAAATCTTATCAGCATTAATGATTGATGCTGTCTTGATATACATTACCATTAAATTTAACATTTCTACCGACTGTACCATAATGACAAGAGTGGGCCAAAACGTCTTGGCCCAAATGTTTATAAACTGACAGACAGTACAATCAAGTCTGGCGTTTGAGAGTAACGTCCCTTAGTTATGTTTTTGTTCAGATAGCAGAACATCGTATATTTTATCATTTTCCCTTTGCTGAATAACACTTGCCTCTATTAAACGCCCACCCTGGACTTCGGAGCCAGTGGTAATTCTAATAGACGCCCGGGCGTCTATTAGAATCTTTACGATATATACAGAACCGCTAATGTTTGTTTCCATAAATCAATGAAACACCTTTGTATGTAGACAATCTTCGAAATAGTATCCATAATTTCGAGTCAAATAGGACTTTTTAGCTAATACAAGAATTCCGCCATGGAAGCAGTGTCTACTGTACATTTTATTAATTAGTTCTTGCCAATTTTTATATCGAAAAAAATATTGTCTATGAATTTCCGCTATATTAAACAAGAATTCCGTCGAGGCATTTGACCGTAACATTATCATGGGCATGTGCTAAAGTAAGCATACAAAAACCGTCAGAGAAGTGCATTCTTAAAAGTACATGCCCACTCAGAAGGCACAGAATGTTCTTTATAGAAATTAAATTTTAAGGAAACACGGTTATCGCCCCTGATATCAGTGTGGAAATTTACGTCCGATATATAATAATGCCAATAAATACATGGGGTAATGGTGAATAAATGTTTACTTTGCCAGAAAATTTCCCAGTTGATGTTTCTGATATAATGTACATTTTGTGCCTACTGAGTGGGCATGTACCTTTAAAACATGAAAAAGGGTTGAAGAAACTTTTGGACAAAGTGTTTCCACAACCATGTCAAGGTCATGTTAATGGCGGCATGAATGTGTTCCAAATGCGTACATGTATCAAGGGTCCAAACGTGTTTCCACAAAAATGTGAAGGTACAAAAGGTAAAGTTCAGGTTAATGGCGGCATGAGTGTGTTCCAAATGCTTATATGTTTCAAGTGTCCAAACATTGCAGCAATCCATCCAGTTTGTTTGTTTGTTTATTGGTGTTTAACGGCCTATAAACAGCTAAGGACATGTAAGGCCGGGCAAACGGGTTCAATCCCGTTTTAACCTGTTGCATTGAAAATCCCAAAATCAGAACAGAATATGTACATCGAGAAAAAATATATTCAGCCCTGAGATTAGAATAACCTGACCTGGTGCCAGGTCCATACCACACCAAAGTCACTTGGCCCCTTCCCCTAAAATAGGATTATGAATAATCGTAATACTCACACAAGGTGTATAACCAGATTCAACTGTCACATACAAAATGCCAAAAACGTATATGAGGGTCAAACCAGGTATCCAGTCGGAATTCCGGTAAGGATGAACCCCGATCGTCAAATTACCCATCACGCAATCCATCAAGTAACATTAATGTTATGCGATGATGAAGAAACGTTTACAAACTTTGACGCAAAAAGTGCTTCCACAAACATGTGAATATAAACAAGAGGGCCATGATGGCCCTAATTCGCTCACCTGACTCCATGAACAGCCGAGGAGAATGTGACATTGAGTTCATGTGTTTTAAAAAAATTGTGCTATTTTTAGATGGCGGTCATCTTGGATTAAGCGATGACTCATTTTACCAAATCTGAAAATGCTTCACCCAAGGATCTTAACTTGCTATGAAGTTTGGCCAGCATCGGCCATGTGGTTCCTGAGAAAAGACGTTCAAAATCTCGAATAAATGGACCTTTTGGAGGCCATCATGGATGACATAATCATCCGATTCTGAAATATTGCACCAGAGTCATCGCCTCATCGATACCTTCAATGTGATATATGACATGACCATAATTGGTCAAAAATAAAATTTAACCCCACGGGCCACGCCCATTTTTGACCCCGAGGTCACCATTTTAACACGTTTGAAAGAGCATTCTACGTCGATCATTCCTACCTAAGTTTCGTCGAAATCTGGTTGGCGGTTGATGAGAAAAATATTTTGTAAGAATTTGTGCTATTTTTAGACGGCGGCCATCTTGGATTAGCGAAGACCTCCGTTTTAACAAATCTGAAAAGGCTTCACTCATGGACCATAACTGTGAAGTTTGGCCACCATGGGCCAAGCGGTTCGTGTAAAGAAGAATTTTGAAATCTCTAATAAAAGAACCTTTTGACTTTTCGGTGGCTATCTTGGATGACATGACCATCCAATTTCGACAAAAAAATGTACCAGAGTGAGCGCCTCTTTGATACCTTTGATTTGATAAAGATATGACCATATTCGGTCAAGAATAAAATTTGACCCCAATTTGACCCCATGGGCCACGCCCATTTTTGACCCCGGGGTCACCATTTTAACAACTTTGAAACAGCATTGTACATCGATCATTCCTACCAAGGTTCATCTAAATCCGGCTGGCGGTTCATGAGAAGAAGATTTTTTAAGAATTTGTGCTATTTTTAGACGGCAGCCATCTTGGATTAGCAACGACCTCCATTTTAACAAATCTGAAAAGGCTTCACCCATGGACCATAAATGTGAAGTTTGGCCACCATGGGCCAAGTAGTTTGTGTGAAGAAGAATTTTGAAATCTCTAATAAAAGAACGACCTTTTGACCTTTCGGCGGCCATCTTGGATGATGTAACCATCCGATTTCAACAAAAAATGCACCAGAGTGATCGCCTCGTTGATACCTTCGATTTGATATATGATATGACCATATTCAGTCAAAAATAAAATTTGACCCCAATTTGACCCCACGGGCCACACCCATTTTTGACCCCGGGTTCACCATTTTAACAACTTTGAAAGAGCACTGTACATCGATCATTCCTACCAAGTTTTGTCGAAATCCGGTTGGCGGTTCTTGAGAAGAAGATTTTTGAAGAATTTGTGCTATTTTTAGACGGCGGCCATCTTGGATTATGTAATGACGTCATTTTAACAATTTTGTAATCCCCCTACCTAAGGACCATGACCATGAAGTTTGGTGACTATAGGCCCAATGGTTACCGAGGAGAAGACGTTTGAAAATGTTCACGGACGACGACGGACGACGACGGACGACGACGGACGACGACAGACACATTGCGGTAACAATAGCTCACAAGAGCTTCGCTCAGGTGAGCTAAAAAGGTCATGGTCATGTTAATGGCGGCATGACAGTGTGCCGAATGATCACATGTATCAAGTGTCCAAATATTGAAGCAATCCATGAAGTAATATTAATATTATATGATGATGAAGAAACTTGTACAAACTTTTTGACACAAAAACTGGCTATGTGTTTCACAAAAATGTGAAGGTACAAAAGGTGAAGGTCATGTTAATGGCAGCATGAGTGTGTTCCAAATGCTTACATGTTTCAAGGACCCAAACATTGCAGCAATCCATCAAGTAACATTAATGTTATACGATGATGAAGAAACTAAACACACTACATGTATAATCATGTACCATTTGCACATTTGTTTCCTGAATGCAGAATTCTATTTACCTGTTTAGCATATGCATACTACACACAGTTTGTAGTTAATAGACATTTCTTTGGGACATACACCCCCATGTGGCATCGAGTCCACGTAACAGGTCGTTTTTCAAATTTACTACATTCAAGTATATTCTATGGGTTAGCACATTTTGGTGTCAGCACAAGACAAGATGTGGAACCTCCTTGGGGTAAGGGTATTATTAACTATTTTAACAAATTGCATCTGTATTAATAGTGTATATATAGATCCGTCAATATCAAATCCTAATTGCAAAAACGGCCATGTTGATGGTCATCTTGAAACTGACAGTCATTGTGACACTGTACCTGATTACGTTCTGGCTAGGACGAAGGATGAATGTATGGTATGTATATGAATGTATGTATAGTTCCTGGTTTTGGGTATATTAGTTTCAATAATGTTTAATTAGAACAAGAGGGCCATGTTGGTCCTAATTCGCTCAACTGACACCATGAACACCAGAGGAGAATGCGACATTGAGTTTTAAAAAGATTGTGCTATATTTAGATGGCGGTCATCTTGGATGACTCATTTTACCAAATCTGAAAATGCTTCACCCAAGGATCTTAACTTACTATTAAGTTTGGCCAGCATCGGCCATGTGGTTCCTGAGAAAAAGACGTTAAAAATCTCGAATAAATGGACCTTTTGGAGGCCATCATGGATGACATAATCATCCGATTCCGACAAATATTGCACCAGAGCAATCGCCTCATCGATACCGTCAATTTGATATGACATGAGCATATTTGGTCAAAAATAAAATTTGACCCCACGGGCCACGCCCATTTTTGATGGGTCACCATTTTAACAGCTTTGAAAGAGCATTCTACGTCGATCATTCCTATTAAGTTTCGTCGAAATCCGGCTGTCGGTTCATGAGAAGATTTTTTAAGAATTCGTGCTATTTTTAGATGGCGGCCATTTTGGATTAGCGACGACCTCAGTTTTAACAAATCTGAAAAGGCTTCATCCATGGACCATAACTGTGAAGTTTGGCCAAGCGGTTCGTGTGAAGAAGAATTTTGAAATCTCTAATAAAAGAACTACCTTTTGACCTTTCGGCGGCCATCTTTGATGAAATGACCATCCAATTTCGACAAAAAATGTACCAGAGCGATCGTCTCTTTGATACCTTCGATTTGATATAGACATGACCATATTCGGTCAAAAATAAAAAGTTTCATTGAAATCCGGCTGGCGGTTCATGAGAAGAAGATTTTTTAAGAATTTATGCTATTTTTAGACGGTGGCCATCTTGGATTACGTAATGACGTCATTTTAACAATTTTGTAATCACCCTACTAAGGACCATGACCATGAAGTTTGGTGACAATAGGCCCAATGGTTACGGAGGAGAAGACGTTTGAAAATGTTCACGGACGGTATCTAAAAATAGATACAGCACATGTAGTGTTTAATGTAGAACTGAATACACCAGTGACTGAATGCATTATATATCATTAACATGTATTTATTTTCAAATGTTCGCATCTTATGAACAAGGGTTAATTTTAATTATTGGCACATGTGAAGACAGACATGTATGTTGAATTCTTACTGTTGGAGAAAGCCATGCATACTTGGAATAATATACCCATGCCATCCATCATACGATGTACCATCCTACATACTGCCTTGGTCAATGATCATCATCATGCTTGCCTAATTTGGAGAAGTGTGCTTGTTATCACATTAACTAGACAGCTCAATAATAACATTGTTTTCATTGTCAACAGTCAATACATTTTGGAAACACTTTGAAACAGTTCTTCAATACTAAAAATGATCCATATTTGTCTTTGAAAATAAATAGAATAGAGCACTCTGTGTATAGCAATGTTATTGTTGTTATTTACTGAAAACTGCAGCTTCATCATGTTATTTTGGTGGTCATTTTGAAAATATAATTATAGCATTGTATAATTGGATATGTATCTATTATAAAGTGATTTGATTTACATATCAAACTGGTATGGATACATGCGATATTGTACATGAAATGTTGTTTAAAACAGCTCCATAGAGTAAAGAATAGAAAAAAACAAGAACATTTTGGTGGCCATTTTGACTTTCTTGACAATTATGGAAGGATATTGCATCACTGTCTCAGGTAATTTATATTTATTTGGGAGGGAAAGCAATAATTATGTGTTTCAACTTTATGAATGTCATTAATCGTTCAAAACAGCAAGCGATTCGCAATTAAATCCATTTGTATGTATATTGCCATTTGCTAATTTAATTGGATGTAAGATGTATTCTAAATCATTTTTCATTCAAACTCCAGCTGAATTATAGCAATTTAACCAGTTAGTATTGATCAAACTGAAAGTTAACTGTCCTTATTAAAAACAATAAAATAATGATCAGCAGCCATCTTGGAAAATACTGGCTCAAAGTCTATAATATAAGCCCTACATCTACAGCCACAGCCTCATATCACTACCAGATCAGAAGTAGTCTAAGATTTCCAGTCACTATCACATGTTCATTTTGCAGTGATGAGTCGCATAAACTTACAGTGTTGGCCCACATACTGTTTGACAGCATTCATGAACACTGGTTGTCCTAGCTGGGTTACATCAGCGGAGACGGCATCCAACAGTCTGAAATGGTGAAAGTGAATGGGTTTAATATAACAGCTAAGTAAAGTAGAGATGGAACGTCGGTTTCAAGTTTCATATGAAAGACAAGTGGGGTACAAATATGATGAAAGTATAAAAAGAAAATGCTGTGTTTCCAGTAACGGCTCCCAAAATATGTTGGGTAGGTAGCTAGGTTTTTTTTAGTATATCGATGGTCTAGTAACATAAGGTCGTAAAAATCTGTGTGCCCTGTTTTTCAAACCACGGTCACGGTCATTTCAAGTTCATTGAACTTCATGCATGGTTGGGTGTCCGAATAAAATGATATGAATAGGATAATTTGCAGTTCCCATTGAACTGATAACTGTATAAATTGCTCAGATCGGAAAAATAGATATTCTGAATCTTATTAGCAGAAACACACAAGTTTGTTCAATGCATGGTGGTTATATTTTCAAAATGGCCACCAAAAAGCTATGTTTTCAAATAGGCTGGTCTGTAAGACATGAGCGTAATGTCATGTATATATACTTGTATTTGTAGTTCAAAGTATCGTATAGGAAATGTAGTGATGCCGTTTCTTATACTTTACCATATTTACATTTCAAAATGGCTGCCAAACTGCCTTTTTATTATAAATACATGTATGCTAAAAATAACGTAGTAGTGATACCGGTGCACGCATCCAATACTTTGCTTAAGAAAGTGAAATAAGCCAACATGTCAAATATTCTATACAGACTGTGTCAATACCCACATATTCAGGATCAAAGAATCCAGTACAGTGCGAAGTAACATATGCAAATTATGTCACATACTCGATGAGGTTTTACAATATTTATACATGCATTATCCTTAATTTGTGAACATGCTGCACACTAATGTATGTGACACCAATTAAGTCATATCCCTGTCACAGGGATATGACTTAATTGGTGTCACATACATTAACTAGGTTTATAGAGTGCTCAGGGGCATCCCATACCAGGGACTAATAGTTTATTATACGGCTCTGCTTATGTGGTGTATGAATGGCATGTACAGTTCTATAGCACCTTTGAAGGTGATGATAGCTGCATGGACTAAATTAGTTTTCATCAATACAATGTACCGTATATACAAAACTATAGTATACGTAGTTACAACGATATAATATTTTCTATAATGTGAAATTAATAGTCGTGTTAAGATGAATCTGATACATACACTGCATTCAGAAAAGTAGAACAATTCTGAGAATGATAGTTACATATCATATGCTCTTTTCAGAAGTCAGTTAGAGAGTTGAAACAGATACTGATTATTTTTAGTAATTTAATCATTCCAGTAATGATAAGATTCCTCATAATGAAGGTCATCAGACTGGGTTGTTTTTCAATTTGCAAAATCATCGCATGTTTATTTATAAACCATATGGACCGTAGTTTCATGGATAATAATGTCAACATGTTAATACTATAAAATGCGCATGGTAGGAGTACAGCAATTTTAACAAGTCACTTAACCCTTAAACTAGTATACGCTATCTTCCTGAGTCTCTATTATAGGAATGAATGGCCTTTTTGTGGAATTTATCGGGATATAAACTTGGAAAAGTCGCGGGAATACTGGACAAAGGCCTTCCGGCCTTTGTCCAGTATTCCTGCGACTTTTCCAAGTTTATATCAGGCCTTCGTCCAGTATTCCCGCGACTTTTCCAAGTTTATATCAGGCCTTCGTCCAGTATTCCCGCGACTTTTCCAAGTTTATATCCCCGATAAATTCCACAAAAATGCCCTTCATTCTTTATAATTCCAGCATTTGAAATAAATTCATCAACAAAATGTGTTTATTTTCCGTTTTCTTAAGAATTATTTTAACTGCCCCTCACGGTTACGGAAAGTAGTTCGGCGTGGGAGTTTACTGGGATATAAATTTTGAACAGATACTTGCTACGGGCCAATCAAATGTTAGGGAATTGTGTAAATATTTTTGTGCTGGAATTATAAGTGCATATGTGAGAATGCTCTGTATTCAGAGCCGACTCCGTTACAGCAGAGAATGTATACAATGCATGCGTATATGTCATACCATGTGTTAATGATGTCCATTATCTGTCATCATACTTGTATTTTCAAATTGCTTATCTGTTCGTTATCAAGAGCCAGCATGGTTTATGCAATCAACTATTATTGTGCATAGTCGGATGGCACAACAGACTGCTGGTAGCCAGTATACATTAGGCAATATACATGATCTGATGTCATTATGATGAAGAAAGCTAAGACTTTTGTGGATAAGCGCTGGTCTGTACGATTTGTTAGCTAGAAATCATTGTAATGCATTGCTTAGGTCATATCTTATGTGAAAGTTGATATTTTGATAAGTTGGTGATATTATATTGTAGTATTACACGAAAGAAGCTAACTATATATATCATCCTCTCGTACATATCCTTTTACTCGGAGAATTAGACACGGTTATATATTACAATGTGGGTCCTGTATGGAAATAACTGAGCACGGTCCCACCAATAAATAATATGTATTATACTACATTACCACAAACCTTGAATACAATCATACATGTATATACATGTATATACATGTATGTTTAGGTTTTCGATCTTAACCATACTGTGACCTTATCAAAACTAGAAAAGAAGATACAGAGAGGAGACCAAGGAACCCATGAAAACATATATCTACCGCAATACACAATGATAGCAACACGACACACGTACAAATTAACTATCGCCTATAGCCCTGCATGAGTCATGATGAACTGTGTTCGAATATACATTCATTAGAAATTAATAGGTAGCAACAAGTACATATAAATGTCATGAGGCATGACAAACATATTATCATTCCAGAAGACCTGTGCTTTAATAGTTTTCTTTTAAGTAATGAAACCCGACACACATATTCAGTAGATGGCCATACTGGACTCTTACAAACATTTTGAATTTTCGATGCAAAGGTACAAGGACGGAATCTCAATAGCAACGCAATATGTCCCCCCTTGCTATCGCATATGGGGCATAAATACATTTCTGAAGATAATTTGCTTAGAAATGCATGCCGTAGATTAATAAATGTGGACTTATGACAAAAATAAGAAACACATGCAATTTGATTGTTGAATTTCAAAGTACATGTATCACCATCCGTGACCTACTATGATATTGACATTTGATGATTGCTTTTCTATTCTACAAATAAATTTATTATCAATATCAATGAAAATATTGACACTTTTTTTTATTCCAAAAGTTTTTTAATGAATCTGTTTTAAAAGTATATAAAGCATCAAATGTGTATTGATGTTCAATGACCTTGAAATGACATTGAACTTGATTGGACAGAAATGGCATCATACATTTCTGAAAGCTAATCCCTATAAGGCCACGAGAAGAACAAATAACATGATGTGACGCAATCATGGTGATTACCACGAACTATAACGTTATGTTCATACCAGGTGCATTAATGTACTAGCCGATCATGAATTCTCTAGTAAGGAACTAAATAAGTCGTGGCTGGCGAAAAAAACTAACATTATGTTACAGATATCTAGATATATTTTCTAGGGTAATAACTTAACGATATATGTACACCATACTGTTATACCAGTACTACAAAGAAAATGTTGCCGTTTTTCTTTGGTGACCTTGAAACTATAGTGTTGTGACTTTGACCTTGATAGTTTTTGTTTAGATTCCTCGATTGCAGTTGATTTTTAATTATTGTGATGCATGCCATCGAGGATATTGATACTTCAAATGAACCAATTCCTCGGTTTTAAGGAATAAATACCAGGATTTTTACCTTTATTTTGAATTGACCTTGAAATGACCTTGAAAGTGTCCGATAAAAAAGGCACACAGATTTTCGGAATGTGGGATCCCAGACAAATACAAAACCACTAACAATGAAAGATTAACACGAGGTGCCGGATTCTGAGCAATTGCCCCCGGACTAGTTCGCTTTAATACCAGATGGCCGTGGCCTGCATGTCGATCCCACCGAGACATTCGGTGATTTCAGGGTAACATATATATAATGTAGCAACAGATAAACGAAGCTAATCCCCTCGCTGGCAGCCTAGATGATAAAACAAGAGGCTATGCCCCCTAATTCGCTCACCTGACTCCATGAACACCAGAGGAGAATGTGACATTGAGTTCATGTGTTTTAAAAAAATTGTGCTATTTTTAGATGGCGGTCATCTTGGATTAAGCGATGACTCTCATTTTACAAAATCTGAAAATGCTTCACCCAGCATCGGCCATGTGGTTCCTGAGAAAAAGACGTTAAAAATCTTGAATAAATGGACCTTTTGGTGGCCATCTTGGATGACATAATCATCCGATTCCGACAAATATTGCACCAGAGTGATCGCCTCATTGATACCTTCAATTTGATATATGACATGACCATATTCAGTGAAAAATAAAATTTGACCCCAATTTGACCCCACGGGCCACGCCCATTTTTGACCCTGGGGTCACCATTTTAACAACTTTCAAAGAGCAATGTACATCGATCATTCCTACTAAGTTTCATCGAAATCCGGCTAGCGGTTCATGAGAAGAAGATTTTTTAAGAATTTATGCTATTTTTAGATGGCGGCCATCTTAGATTAGCGATGACCTCCATTTTAACAAATCTGAAAAGGCTTCACCCATGGACCATAATTTTTAAGTTTGGCTACCATGGGCCAAGCGGTTCATGTGAAGAAGAATTTTGAAATCTCTAATAAAAGAACGACCTTTTGACATTTCGGCGGCCATCTTGGATGACATAACAATCCGATTTGGACAAAAAATGTACCAGAGTGATCGCCTCATTAATACCTTCGATTTGATATATAACATGACCATATTCGGTCATTTTTGACCCCGGGGTCACCATTTTAACAACTTTGAAAGAGCATTGTACATCGATCATTCCTACCAAGTTTCGTCGAAATCCGGCTAGCGGTTCATGAGAAGAAGATTTTTTAAGAATTTATGCTATTTTTAGACGGCGGCCATCTTGGATTAGCGATGACCTGCATTTTAACAAATCTGAAAAGGCTTCACACATGGACCATAACTTTTAAGTTTGGCTACCATGGGCCAAGCGGTTCATGTGAAGAAGAATTTTGAAATCTCTAATAAAAGAACGATCTTTTGACCTTTCGGCGGCCATCTTGGATGACATAACAATCCGATTTCGACAGAAAATGCACCAGAGTGATCGCCTCATTGATACCTTCAATTTGATATATGACATGACCATATTCGGTCAAAAATAAAATTTGACCCCAATTTGACCCCCACAGGCCACGCCAATTTTTGACCCCGGGGTCACCATTTTAACAACTTTGAAAGAGCAATGTACATTGATCATTCCTACCAAGTTTCGTCGAAATCCGGCAAGCGGTTCATGAGAAGAACATTTTTTTAAGAATTTATGCTATTTTTAGACGGTGGCCATCTTGGATTAGCGATGACCTCCATTTTAACAAATCTGAAAAGGCTTCACCCATGGACCATAACTTTTAAGTTTGGCTACCATGGGCCAAGCGGTTCATGTGAAGAAGAATTTTGAATTCTCTAATAAAAAAAAAGAACGACCTTTTGACCTTTCGGCGGGCCATCTTGGATGACATAACAATCCGATTTCGACAGAAAATGCACCAGAGTGATCGCCTCATTGATACCTTCAATTTGATATATGACATGACCATATTCGGTCAAAAATAAAATTTGACCCCAATTTGACCCCACAGGCCACGCCAATTTTTGACCCCGGGGTCACCATTTTAACAACTTTGAAAGAGCAATGTACATCGATCATTCCTACCAAGTTTCGTAGAAATCCGGCAAGCGGTTCATGAGAAGAAGATTTTTTAAGAATTTATGCTATTTTTAGACGGCGGCCATCTTGGATTAGCGTTGACATCCATTTTAACAAATCTGAAAAGGCTTCACCCATGGACCATAACTTTTAAGTTTGACTACCATGGGCCAAGCGGTTCATGTGAAGAAGAATTTTGAAATCTCTAATAAAAGAACGACCTTTTGACCTTTCGGCGGCCATCTTGGATGACATAACAATCCGATTTCGACAAAAAATGCACCAGAGTGATCGCCTCATTGATACCTTCAATATGATATATGAAATGACCATATTCAGTCAAAAATAAAATTTGACCCCAATTTGACCCCAATTTGACCCCACGGGCCACGCCCATTTTTGACCCCAGGGTCACCATTTTAACAACTTTGAAAGAGCAATGTACATCGATCATTCCTACCAAGTTTTGTCGAAATCCGGTTGGCGGTTCTTGAGAAGAAGATTTTTTAAGAATTTGTGCTATTTTTAGACGGCGGCCATCTTGGATTACGTAATGACGTCATTTTAACAATTTTGTAATCCCCCTAACTAAGGACCATGACCATGAAGTTTGGTGACTATAGACCCAATGGTTACCGAGGAGAAGACGTTTGAAAATGTTCACGGACGACGACGGATGACGGACACATTGCGGTAACAATAGCTCACATGAGCTTCGCTCAGGTGAGCTAAAATAGAAAATCAAGTCCTCAGTGATTAGTTATTAAAACAAGAGATGTAGGAGAACAGCTAGCTCGACTACGAGGGTTGTCGATGTACACATAGCTCGACAAACAAGGTGGCTGCGGCCTGCATAAAAACCTTAACCAAGATTGACTACAAACCTTAACCAAGGGAAATTAAGTAAGTAATTCAGGGTTATTGATGTACATCACTAGGAGATGAAGTTTTCCAAGTATGGTTGCTGTAGGCCCAGGAGTATTCCATATACAAGCTTGACTAAAAACCTTAACCAAGGGGAAATAACTAAGTAATCCAATGATAAAAGTAGGTCAAGGTCAAATATAGGTCAGGGATTATTGATGTACATCACTAGGAGATGACGTTTTCCAAGTATGGTTGGTGTAGGGCCAGGAGTATTCCATCTACAACCTTGACTAAAAACCTTAACCAAAGAGAATTAACTAAGTGATTCAAGAGGAAATGTAGGTCAAGGTCAAATATAGATCAGGGGTTATTGATGTACATCCCTATGAGAAAAGGTTGTCCAAGTATTAACCAAGGCTGGTGACGCCGACGCCGGGCTGACTACATAAGCTCTAACTATTCACTATGAGAAAAGGTTGTCCAAGTATGGTGTCTGATTGCACAATAGTATTCTATGTACAAGGTTGACTAAAAACCTTAACCAAGGGGAATTAACTAAGTAATTCAAGGTTAAATGTAGGTCAAGGTCAAATATCGGTCAGGGGTTGTTGATGTACATCACAAGGAGATGAAGTTGTCCAAGTATCGTTGGTGTAGGGCCAGGAGTATTCCATCTACAAGCTTGACTAAAAACCTTAACCAAGGGGAATTAACTAAGTAATTCAAGAGGAAATGTAGGTCAAGGTCAAATATAGATCAGGGGTTATTGATGTACATCCCTATGAGAAAAGGTTGTCTAAGTATGGTGTCTGTATGCACAATAGTATTGCATGTACAAGCTTGACTAAAAACCTTAACCAAGGTTGACTAAAAACCTTAACCAAGGGGAATTAACTAAGTAATTCAAGAGGAAATGTAGGTCAAGGTCAAATATAGATCAGGGGTTGTTGATGTACATCACTAGGAGATGAAGTTGTCCAAGTATGGTGGGTGTAGGGCCAGTAGTATTCCATATACAAGCTTGACTAAAAACCTTAACCAAGGGGAATTAACTAAGTAATTCAAGAGAAAATGTAGATCAAGGTCAAATATAGATCAGGGGTCATTGATGTACATCACTAGGAGATGAAGTTGTCCAAGTATGGTTGGTGTAGGGCCAGGAGTATTCCATATACAAGGTTGACTACAAATCTTAACCAAGGGGAGAATTAAGTAAGTAATTCAAGAGGAAATGTAGGTCAAGGTCAAATATAGATCAGGGGTTATTGATGTACATCCCTATGAGAAAAGATTGTCCAAGTATGATGTCTGTATGCACAATAGTATTCCATGTACAAGTCTGACTAAACACCTTAACCAAGGTTGACTAAAAACCTTAACAAAGGGGAATTAACTAAGTAATTCAAGAGGAAATGTAGGTCAAGGTCAAATATAGATCAGGGGTTATTGATGTACATCACTAGGAGATGAAGTTGTACTAGTATGGTGGGTGTAGGGCCAGTAGTATTCCATATACAAGCTTGACTAAAAACCTTAACCAAGGCGTGACGGCGACGCCGACGCCGGGGTGACAACATAAGCTCTAACTGTTCTTCGAATAGTCGAGCTAAAAACAACAAAAAAACATTTTTGCCTCACAAATAAGAACAAACTCAGTTGGGAACAGTGGCTGCATGCATGGGACAGAGAATGAATATAAGGATGATGACTAATAAGCATATAAAGTTTCAAGCCAATCTGACTTACGGTAAGTAGGTACCTGAAAACTATATTTAATGGAAATTTTGACAACAACTTTAATGCAAACTTCTACGTCCTTTACCCTTGACCTTGAAGCACAGGGGCCACAGATGATGACCAATAAGCAGACAATGTTTCAAGCAAGTCTGATTTACGGTTACAGAGATAGTAGGTATCTAAAAACTTTTTAACGCAAATTAGGAAAAAAAAGTAATTTGACCTCGACCTTGAGCACAGGGGCAGCATGAGTGGGATATAGAATGAATATATGGATGATGACTAATAAGCATATGAAGTTTCAAGTCAATGTGACTCAGGACTGCGGATATAAGGTATTTAAAAACTTTTAACACATATTTTGGACGCACGCACGCACGCACGCACGCACGCACGCACGCACGCACGCACGCACGCACGCAAACCCAGATGTCATTATGATCACTATGTCTCACTTTCCTAAACACAACTGCAATGCCGATAGGAACATCAGTCACATATCATACCCAACTTCCCTATATTTTTCGGATATGTGGAAATTAATAGCGAACTTTTAGTATTTTTATCACATTTGGAGTATTTTATACATACTTGGATGTTTTGTCATACAACAGTTTGATAAAAGAATAATTATTGATAAACCATCAACTAATGATATATTACATCTTTGGCAACCAGTGTAGACCTGGGTCAGACTGCATTTGCACAGGCTGATGTGGATCTATGCTGGTTTCTATCGCCAATAAAATATTCCATATAATTTTGGAATGATACTCCGGAGCAAAAAACAAGCGGCAGTAATCCAAAATTAGTGAAGCGAAAGTTATGGTTGTTGCATGCGACACGTCGTTGACTCTATATCTATTCATGGATGAAGTTTTGAACTTATGGCCTGGACACGATAAATAGAAATAATAATGTTAGAGAACTGTCTCGGTACAGATGAGTCGGCTCTAAAGAAGCCTGCCCATGTGAATCTACTGTAGAGTCCATTTCTCACATTAAAATTAAAAGGAATATGAAAACAAATCTAGAACAGCCATCTGAATGAATAATGAGATAAAAAGGGTTGAAACATGATGTTAGCCCTTTCAACACCACAGACCTCTATAGACACAATGTTTGCAAACAGTGCAGATCCAGATGAGCCGGCTCGTAACGAGCCGTCTCATCAGGATCTCCACTGTTTGTTAATAATTTTAAACGTCGTACAGATTACCCTTTTAGAAGAATGGGATAATTTGAATGAACAAAATTAATGAAATAGCGTGAAACATTGGCATGGAACATCCTATTAAGTTACTTGGTGTTGAAAGGGTTAACAATGTTACAATTATATCATATTACATACATGTATGATTATTGATACAAACACATAATTATACCCCCTTGCTCCAATACTCCTCTACTGCCCTGTGACAAATCCACATTCGTATTTACGGTCGGTACTAATTCACAACGGTCGGTAAGGTTACCGGAAACGTGACTTTTATTGTTTTACCTTAGAGTGGGGATTGAACCAACAACCTCTGGTATTGAAGTCCAGTGCTGTAATCAAAAGCCCACAACGCATCCCAAATTCTGAAACGGGAATCAGAGTTGACTTTTGTGCTTAGCACTACAGTGAATACCAAATTTGACTCCGACGGACAACAGGGATTTTACAATATTTGCAACAATTGTGTGGATCAGTAGGCTATTCAAGATGAGGAATTATTCTCCTAATAACTGTACAACTACTTGATTGATGGGCAAACAGTGTAGGTCATGTAGCCTATTTCACCAACATTGCAAAGTCTACTTTTCTAGAAAAGTATACTTTGAGGGAGTAATCATTTATATTTCCTGAAATGCATTATTTCATATAGAACTAGCGACTGCATGTATTTGATGATTAAAAGTATGCAGAGTTATTATACTGAATTTATTACATTATCACAGCCAAATTGGCTGTGATAATGGAATAAATTCAGTATAATAACAAGAAACGAGGCAAAGCCACGAAGGCCAGGTTTTTTCCAAGCATAGACACTTGGATAACATAATTATACCCACTTTTTGTAGACTAGATGGCCGTGGCCTGCATGTCGCGCCTTGGGGCGAGGCATGGACACTAAAAAAATAGATATAGTAGATGGAAAAAATTTAACCAAAAAACTTTAACCGGACACACGGACGAACGGACGGACGTATGCCAAAATGCTGACGATATCGCGCTTTCCGCAAGCAGGTGTGACAATGATGATAAACACCCATGTGAAGTATCAAGGTATTGGGTGAAGCAGTTGCAGAGATATAGTACACGAAAAAACTTTTAACAAAAAAAATCAAAGTAATTTGAACTTGACATAGGGCACAGGATCGTGCTTTCGCAAGCAGTGCGACAATGAGATAAACACCCATGTGAAGTACAAGGTATTGGGTGAAGCATTGCAGAGATATAGTAACAACGAAAAACTATCTAATTCAAAGTAATTTACCTTGACATTGCACGGATCGCGCTTTCCGCAAGCAGGTGCAACATGAGACACCCATGTGAATAAAGGTATTGGGTGAAGCATTGCAGAGATAGTACACAAAAAAAACTTTAACAAAAAAATCAAAGTATGACCTTACATTGGGCACAGGATCGCCTTTCCAACAGTGCGACAATGATGATAACACCCATGTAAGTATAAGGTATTGTAAGCAGTTGCAGAGATATAGTACACGAAAAAACTTTAACTAAAAAATTCAAAGTAATTTGACCTTGACATTGGGCACAGGATCGCGCTTTCCGCAAGCAGGTGCAACAATGATGATAAACACCCATGTGAAGTATCAAGGTATTGGGTGAAGCAGTTGCAGAGATATAGTACACAAAAAAACTTTAACAAAAAAATTCAAAGTAATTTGACCTTGACATTGGGCACAGGATCGCGCTTTCCGCAAGCAGGTGCGACAATGATGATAAGCACCCATGTGAAGTATCAAGGTATTGGGTGAAGCAGTTGCAGAGATATAGTACACGAAAAAACTTTAACAAAAAAATTCAAAGTAATTTGACCTTGACATTGGGCACAGGATCGCGCTTTCCGCAAGCAGTGCGACAATGATGATAAACACCCATGTGAAGTATCAAGGTATTGGGTGAAGCAGTTGCTGAGATATAGTACGCGAAAAAACTTTAACAAAAAAATTCAAAGTAATTTGACCTTGACATTGGGCACAGGATCGCGCTTTCCGCAAGCAGGTGTAACAATGATGATAAACACCCATGTTAAGTATCAAGGTATTGGGTGAAGCAGTTGCAGAGATATAGTACAGGAAAAAACTTTAACAAAAAAATTCAAAGTAATTTGACCTTGACATTGGGCACAGGATTGCGCTTTCCGCAAGCAGGTGCGACAATGATGATAAGCACCCATGTGAAGTATCAAGGTATTGGGTGAAGCAGTTGCAGAGATATAGTACACGAAAAAACTTTAACAAAAAAATTCAAATTGTAATTTGACCTTGACATTGGGCACAGGATCGCGCTTTCCGCAAGCAGGTGCGACAATGATGATAAACACCCATGTGATGTATCAAGGTATTGGGTGAAGCAGTTGCAGAGATATAGTACACGAAAAAACTTTAACAAAAATATTCAAAGTAATTTGACCTTGACATTGGGCACAGGATCGCGCTTTCCGCAAGCAGGTGCGACAATGATGATAAACACCCATGTGAAGTATCAAGGTATTGGGTGAAGCAGTTGCAGAGATATAGTACACGAAAAAACTTTAACAAAATAATTCAAAGTAATTTGACCTTGACATTGGGCACAGGGGCCGCACGGTTGGGGGTTAGAATGAAAATATGGATGATGATAAACACCCATGTGAAGTTTCAAGGTAATGGGCGAAGCAGTTGCAGAGATATAGTATAACGAAAAAGTTTTAACCAAAAAACTCTAACCAGACGTACGTTAAAAAGTTAACGTTGAAAATGGCTAAGTCAATTACGTAGAAATAATAGGTGAAGGTAAAAAAATGGTCACATGTTGGATAGTTGTATGTGGTAGGCACCCCTTGGTTATGAAGCTGTGAAAGTTTGGTGGTCCTAGGTGGTACAGTACCAAAGAAATGGACTTAAACACGAAAACTTAACATTGTAAACGCGAAAACTTACCATTGAAAATGGCTAAGTCGACTGCGCGGAAAAAATGGGTGAAGTTAAAAAAAAAAGTAACATGTTGGATAGTGATATGTGGTGGGTACCCCTTGATTATGAAGCTGTGAAAATTTGGTGGTCCTAGGTGGTACAGTACGAAAGAAATGGGACTTAAACACGAAAACTTAACATTGTAAACGCGAAAACTTAACATTGAAAATGGCTAAGTCGACTACGCGGAAAAAATGGGTGAAGTTAAAAAAAAAGTAACATGTTTGATAGTGATATGTGGTGGGCACCCCTTGATTATGAAGCTGTGAAAGTTTGGTGGTCCTAGGTGGTACAGTAACAAAGAAATGGACTCAAACACGAAAACTTAACATTGATTGTGGACGCCGCCCGCCGCCCGCCCGCCCGCCGCCCGCCGCCCGCCCGCCCGGCTTTCGCCAATCCAATAGCCTGGATTTTTTTTCAAAAAACCTGGCTAAAAATTAATAAATTTATCCTTAAATTGAAAATTTCTCCCTCAAAGTATACTTTGCTAGAAAAGTATACTTTGCAATGTTGGTGAAATAGGCTACCGATCAGACTGAGCTGGTGCAATGCTGGTTGCACACAATGGAAGGTCCTTTTTTCTCAGACCAGTGGGCTGAAATTACTACTAGTATTTATTTATGCCTAGGGCAGGCATTGAACCAACAACCTTAGGTATTCATGTCCTATGCTCTACCCACTATACTATCAAGCCATCCCTGATTTCAAGTACGAATTTGTTGAACAAATTCGTAAAGTATTAGAAGTACAGGTTGCAGAAACATCACCTGCGAGTTGTGTCATAGGACTCTGGATGAATCTCGGTCATATCCAATGGATTGGGCGATAAATCATCCAGCTTTTGTTTCTTGGCAGACACCTTTTTTCCTGCAGCTGCTTTTCTCTTCGACCCCGCCTTGGATGTGGTTGGATTATTGTTGGCTTCTGTGGGATCCGCATTGTCTGAACTTGAATGCCTGGTAGGTAGGATAAAACTAGAAAATGTGGTCTATTGACGCACGTTAGGGTATTTGAGAAACAGGAATGACAGATGGACGGACATACGATCAGTAGCGAGGGTAATTGTTTTAATGTTGAAGGATGTATCGTTACTATTTAAAGTAATGCATGTGTGCAATATAAAGATATTAGCTGAAGGCAAACAGAAATTATAGGTGATTTAAGAAACTCTTACAACTTTCAAATAAATGTCGGACAGACGGATGGACGAACGATCAGTAGTGAGGGTAATTGTATTAATGTGGAAGGATGTATTGTTACTAAGTACAGTCAAACCTGTCTAAGCCAGCCACCATTGGGAAACTACAGAAGAGGCTGGCTTATACAGGTGGCTGGCTTATACAGGAGGGCATATGTATTAACATGTTAAACCAATAAAATAATGTTTAAGTAACATTTACAGATTACTCATCGGTACATATGGATTCAGAAAAAAAGATATGTTTTTTTTTCTTTATCTTTTGTATACTTTCACGATTGATCATATTGGATTATCACACTTGCTGGCCAATTTGTACTGTACGGCTGAAACAAATTTTAAGCCTTCTGATCTATTGAATGCAAACGTGACACGATAATGCCCTACTGGATAATACCCCATCATACATGGAGACTTTGAATTGATAAACAATTTTTACACCCATCTAGAGAATTTGAACCTTTTTAGCCCCGCCGTCACATAGAAAATTAGAATTTGAATGTAGCGACCAAACCAACTTTACCAAGTGACAGTTTCACGCTCATCAATGCAACGGATAAATATAAACAGCTGATTGATACGCATGACGTCATGCCACTACGGTGCTGATCAAGCGAATCAAGTTTTATCACGCCCGGGGCATTGTTTTATTGTTTGATTTATTGACAGTTAGTGAGAAAACCAGCCAAATTTTGAGTATTTTGTGGCGCACTTACGCAGGTAAATAATGAAAACAGTACAGAAACTAATGGTCGTGGCGGCATTAGACAGGTGGCCGTGTTACATAGGGAAATCAATTTCATGACTGTAGCTCAAACAGTTTTTCAGTTATGTGCGACACAAGTTGAAAATCGCCACATTTCACAAAGTCAAGGACCATAACTCTGCAAATACTGGATGAATCCGCATCTAAAACCCCATGTACGCAACTTCACATGACAAATATTCCTGTAAAATTTTGCAACTCTTAACTCAATTACTTTTGGAGAAACGTGTGACACGGACAACCATACCAAAATCAATATGTCTCCCCATGTATGGGGAGACATAATAACTAGTTGAGGCAGAGCTGAGCTCAGTTTCTACCAATCAATTTGTTTGTTTGTTGGTATTTAATGGCCTATCAACAGCTATGGTCATCTAAAGCCGGGCCAACAGGTTCAATCCCGTATTCAACCTGCTGTAATAGAGGGAAAATCCCAAAATCAGAACAGAATATTTACATCGAAAAAAAATAATATATTCACTATTCAGCCCTGAAATTAGAATAACCGGACCTGGTGTCAGGTTTATACCACACCAAAGCCACTTGGCCACTTCCCCTAAAAGTAATATGATATGATTAATCATATTACTCGTATAAGGGGTATAACCAGATTCAACTCTCGCATACAAGAAAGCTAAAGACATACAAGAGGACCAAACCAGGTCTCAGGTCGGGATTCAGGTAAAGATGAATCCTGATCGTTAAATTACCCATCGCATGCTCACCCCTGCCACCCACACAGACTGGGTGTATTCGAGTAGGAATTTGGTGAATATGACCAGAAAATTGTATATGTTTGTTTGTTTGTTTATTGGTGTTTAACGACCTATCAACAGCTAAGGTCATGTAAGGCCTGGCAAACAGGTTCGATCCCGTTTTAACCTGCTGCATTGGGCGGAAAATCCCAAAATCAGAACGGAATATTTACATCGAGATACAACATATTCAGCCCTGAAATTAGAATAACCTGACCTGGTGCCAGGTCCATACCGCATCAAAGTCACTTGGCCCCTTCCCCTATTTAAAAGTAATACCAGTAGGATTACTCTTATAAGGGGTATAACCAGATTCAACTGTCACATACAAAATGCCAAAGACGTATGTGAGGGCCAAACCAGGTCTCCAGTCGGGATTCCGGTAAGGATGAACCCTGATCGTTAAATTACCCATCGCATGCTCCCACCTGCCACCCACCAGAAAATTGTATAATAACGAGCCCTTGAGCATCACAAAGCATACATACATTTCATCTTGACTAGTAGCCCCTGTATTGGCCCCATGGACCCTAATGAAGCCCGCTGCCTGTTCGTATGACTTGGGGCCGACTCCCTTCACCTTGAGTATCTGTTGCCGACAGACAAACGGGCCGTTCATGTCTCGGTAATCAATGATGTTCTTGGCTCTTGTCGCAGTTAGACCAGCTACCCGACTGTAATTGATCACAACGGAGCGGTTTCACTAAACTTTGTACGACTAAAATGTTCGTAAGTGCAACATTTTGATTTTAAGTGCAAATTTCACATCAACAATGTTTTCTTGTAAACAATTATTCGATTTACATTTATTGATGCAGCCTATGCTCAATAAACGCAAATCCATCAATTGAAATTTCCAGACGATCCTAAATTTGCACTTACAGACATTTTATGGGTTTTATGATCAATCATCTTAATCCGCTAGCACACTCCTGAAGATTGGTAATGATCTATACTGTCTGCTAGAGGCACGATAGATGTTTCCTTGACTGAATGACGAACAGTGTCATAAGCCCCATTTCTCCAGTCACAGAAACATGCATCAGTGATCGGCTTATGGGCTTTATGTCCAGTGCTGACCTAGATTACATTTCATAGGGAAGCAGTCTCTGGTTCTAAATAAATGGCCATTTAATCAGTGAAACCTTCTTGAAAATTCTCACAAAGTATTACATTTGAATCTTGACATGTAGGTTTACGAAACAATGTTTGTAGTCCGAGAGCTGGAACATATACAGTGAAACGTCTATAAATCAGACCCATATAATGTGTGCTTATTTTCATCGCGTTTCATCTCGACTTATCTTGGTGATTCTCACCAAGATAAGTCGAGATGAAACGCGATGAAATAAGCACATTCTGCTCTGATATATGCTTGTACTGATGTGTTTGGTTTACAGTGTTACATCTCTAAACCGGACACTCTAGGTACTCCCAGGGTGTCTGGTTGAGAGATGTTCCACTGTAGCACACGTACACCCACCTGAGTAAAAAGTGAAAGTGAATGGGTTTAAGGTCCCAGCAACAGCCAAGGTCATATAGAGACGGGACCACAGTTTAAAGTCTCATCCGACAAGACCAGTGGCAATGGAAATACAATGAAAGTATTTTTCATGCCCAAGGCGAGGTTTGAACCCACAACTTCCGGATTGGAAGTCATATGTTCTAACCTCTAGGCCACAACTCACCCACCCACCCACCTGAGTAGGCACGTGCTACACGTGTTGATGTCCACGCCAACAAAGCTGACACACTCCTGTATGGTCGAGTCAAGGGACGACTCCAGCTGTGCCTGGGGCATGTCATGCTGTAACACACGGCACTGGCTACACTCACAGGTGATGTTAACACGTCTAGGATGATCAAGTATTGTTTGGATAGACAGTGGAACCCCTCCAAACTGGACACTCGGGAAAAGATGGATATTTAACTTAGATGTGTTTTGCTGTTATGTATCTCTGATTACAATTACTTTTCATGATACAAAAACAGTAGAATGTGTCATGAAGCGCTAACAGGTCTGATTTACATTGGAAAATCTCCAAACCGGACACCCTGGGGACCTCCCACACTGTGTTAGGGACCTCGCAGGAATGTACCCGAGGGCCAAACCAGGGATATTGGGATTCCAGCAAGGATGAACTCCAATGTTAAACTTACCCTTCGAATGCTGCCAACCAACCACATGAAGAGACTGGGGGAATAAAAAAATCTGTAAGGATTGATCTGTGCTTATATCTGAGCTAATATAAGGAACAATAATTCCAGCACAAAATTATTTACACAATTCCCTAACATTTGATTGGTCCGTTGCAAGTCTCTGTCCAAAATTTATATCCCAGTAAACTGCCACGCCGAACTACTTTCTACAGGTGTGCTGGCATTTCTGTCAATGTAAACAAATGGCTGCCATCTGTCGAAATAAACACATTTCTTGATGAATTTGTTTCAAATGCTGGAATTATAAGGAATGAATGGCCTTTCTGTTGAATTTATCGGGGATATAAACTTGGAAAAGTCGCGGGAATACTGGACGAAGGCCTTCCTTCCGGCCTTCATCCAGTATTCCCGCGACTTTTCCAAGTTTATACCCCGATAAATTCCACAAAAAGGCCATTCATTCCTATAACAAAAAAGCATCATTAAAACATTCATACCTGATACTGTCCAATTCCCAAGTGTTTCGGGTCCACCTTTATAAACTCTGACAACGGGTCCAATAGGCGCCGTCCAATAGCAACTGAAATGAATGGGGTTTAACATCCCAGCAGCAAAAGAAAAGAATTACTGGCTGTGATTGGAAAAATGGAGCTATGGAATTTACAGCCAGTGTAGCTCCTTATCAAATAGCAGACTCATGTAGCCTGATGATGATTCATATTGCTTGTTAGAAGCATGATGGGTGTTTGTTTCATTGATGGCATGGTAATCCTGAACAGACTGCACAGGCTGATCATGATGTACACTGGCCACAAAACCTGTAAGCCTCACTTCTCCAGTCACAGCACTGTATTACTGTACAGAAAGTCTATTTTTATTTCAAAGCAAGTAAATCACACAGAAACATTGTAAATGTGGTTTGTCTAGAGTAGGTTTGAGAAGTAGTAAATGACATCAGTTCACAAACATTTCAGTGAGCATGTGTAATTGAATTCTGTGATTTATTGATTTTTAGCTGGAGATCTGCAAAATTAAATTTGGTAAACTCTAATGTGTGAAAGGATTATCTCATAACTGGCCCAAAAATACATAAATGTGTGATTTTGACAATATAATTATGTACGAACCTGCACCTCTGAAGGAAACATCTAAATGTGGCATCTCTTTCTGTGCGGCATCAGACACACTGTAAAAAGACGCCCCGCTCTCATCCACAACACTGGCAATAGAAATAGAACAACGATTGACAAGCTGTTGAAGCGAAACTTGTAGAATATGCAGCACAACAGTGCTAAAGGACAATAATTCCAGCACAAAAATATTTACACAATTCCCTAACATTTGATTGGTCCGTAGCAAGTCTCTGTCCAAAATTTATATCCCAGTAAACTCCCATGCCAAACTACTTTTTCCGTAACCGTGAGGCGCAGTTAAAATAATTCTTAAGAAAACGGAAAATAAACACATTTTCTTGATGAATTTATTTCAAATGCTGGAATTATAAGGAATGAATGGCCTTTTTGTTGAATTTATCGGGGATATAAACTTGGAAAAGTCGCGGGAATACTGGACGAGGCCTTAAAAAATTACAATTTTCGAAAAAAAATAAAATATTTTTTTTGAAAATTGTAATTTTTTATCGCTTCGTCCAGTATTCCCACGACTTTTCCAAGTTTATACCCCGATAAATTCCATAAAAAGGCCATTCATTCCTATAATAACTTACTTTTTTTATTTGACCTTGATGTTGGGCATAAGGGTCACAATGGTGGGCGAGAGAATAAAAATATGGAAGGTGATCAAGAAGAATGTGAAGTTTCAAGTCAAGACTTTGGGATATCAAATACTTAACCCCCACCCCCTTTAAGACAAACATACACAAGTTTTAAGGTCATTCGACCTTGACCATGTAGACCGCATGGGTCGACTACTGAATGAACTAGAACTATCACAGGAGTGATCATAATACCCCCACAAAGAGTTGGACTTACAAATAGCTTAACATTAGAAGAGTTTTATAGGTTTGAATAAAAATTTCATGATCATTATTTACTGCTGGCCTTAGAGATGTGTGACATTGACCTTTTACCTGCGTCCGTGGTCAATGAAAATGAGATAATCTGAAAACATTTGAAAATTCATTCATCAGTTATAGAGGATCTTACATCCCTAGACAAACATTGATGTGAAATAGTATCAATGTGTGGCAATGGGTTAAAGAGATATTGTGAAAAAACAATAACTTTAACGCATTTCTGTTACAAAACCGGTGAACATTACAAGGAAATAAATGACTTGACCTCAGACTTTGGATGTGGGGGTGTGCGTAATGAAGCATCATCCCTAGACAAACATTGATATGTATTATCAGTGTCTGGCAATGGGGTTAAAGAGATATTGTGAAAAAACAATAACTTTTAAACGTATTTCTGTTACAAAACCGGTGAACATTACAAGTAAATAAATTGACCTTGACCTTCAAAATTTGGATGGTGGTGTGTCGTAATGAAGCATGATTCCTAGACAAACATTGATGTGAAATATTATCAAAGTCTGGCAATGGGTTAAAGAGATATTGTAAAAAAACAATAACTTTTAACGCATTTCTGTTACAAAACCGGTGAACATTACAAGGAAATAAATGACTTTGACCTTCAGACTTTGGATGTGGGGGTGTTCGTAATGAAGCATCATCCCTAGACAAACATTGATGTGAAATAGTATCAATGTGTGGCAAGGGGTTAAAGAGATATTGTGAAAAAACAATAAATTTAACGCATTTCTGTTACAAAACCGGTGAACATTACAAGGAAATAAATGACCTTGACCTTCAAAATTTGGATGTGGGGGTATGCGTAATGAAGCATCATCCCTAGACAAAATTGATATGAAATATTATCTTTAGTGTTCTGGCAAGGGGTAAATAGAGATATTGTGAACATCAATCTTAACAAGTATTTCTGTTACAAAAGCGTGCGGTGAACATTACAAGTAAATAAATGACCTTGACCTTGATAATTTGGATGTGGGGGTGTGCGTAATGTAGCATCATCCGTAGACAAACATTGAAGTGAAATATTATCAAAGTCTGGCAAGGGGTTAAAGAGATATTGTGAAAAAACAATAACTTTAACGTATTTCTGTTACAAAACCGGTGAACATTACAAGTAAATAAATGACCTTCACCTTGATAATTTGGATGTGGGGGTGTGCATAATGAAGCATCATCCCTAGACAAACATTGATGTGAAATATTATTAATGTCTGGCAAGGGGTCAAAGAGATATTGTGAAAAAACAATAACTTTAACGCATTTGCCTTACAAAAAAAACGGACGACGACGACGACGACGACGACGACGCGGACGACGACGGAAAATACGACGACTATAGTCGCGCTTCTGCTAAAGCAGGCGCGACAAAAATGGCTAAGTTAAAAGGATGATATTTTTGTAAAACAAATATTTGTTTGGCATAATTAGTGTGTATAGCTTCAGATCAACCCATTGAACGGTTTCAGAGGAGTTGTGTACACAAACTATGCAGTTTATCTGTCTGCCGCTGCAATAGGTTTGACCTTTGACTTTCAACTGTGACCTTGACCTTAGACGTAGGTGCGTGGTTATTGATCGCGACACACCTTCTCATCATGAGAAACATTTGTGCCAAGCCATTTGATAATCCATGTATCGGTGTAGAAGATATAGAGCGAATGGGAATTTCGATAGGTTTGACCTTTGACCTTCAACTGGGACCTTGACCTTGGACGTAGGTGCGTGGTTATTGATCGCGACACACCTTCTCATCATGAGAAACATTTGTGCCACGCCATTTGATAATCCATGCATCGGTGTAGAAGATATAGAGCGGAAGGGAATTTCGATAGGTTTGACCTTTGACCTTCAACTGTGACCTTGGACGTAGGTGCGTGGTTATTGATCGCGACACACCTTCTCATCCTGAGAAACATTTGTGACGAAGGCATTTGATAATCCATGCATCGTGTGTATAAGATATAGAGCTTGAACCGGGAATCAACAGAGCGAGCCGACCTACGGAACCAACAGACCGACCGACCGACAAGCGGACTCCTATATACCCCCTCAAACTTTGTTTGTGGGGGTATAAAAAATATGGATGGTGATAGCAACAATATGAAGTTTCAAGTTCATGGGACTAACAGATGCACAGATAATACATACCCAAAAACGCAAATTGGACGAACAGGGCGGACGAACGTCTGGATAGACAGAGTGATAGACTATAATATGTCGGGGTCTTTCAAACGGGAATATTTTAAACAAGAGCGCCATGATGGCCCTAATTCGCTCACCTGACTCCATGAACACCAGAGGAGAATGTGACATTGAGTTCATGTGTTTTAAAAAAATTGTGCTATTTTTAGATGGCGGTAATCTTGGATTAAGCGAGGACTCTCATTTTACCAAATCTGAAAATGCTTCACCCAAGGATCTTAACTTAAGTTTGGCCAGCATCGGCCATGTGGTTTCTGAGAAAAAGACGTTCAAAATCTTGAATAAATGGACCTTTTGGTCCTTTGGTGGCAAATCATGGATGACATAATCATCTGATTCCGACAAATATTGCACCAGAGCAATAGCCTCATCGATACCTTCCATTTGATATCTGGCATGAGCATATTCGGTCAAAAATAAAATTTTACCCCAATTTGACCCCACGGGCCATGCCCATTTTTGACCTCGGGGTCACCATTTTCACAAATTTGAAAGAGCATTGTAAATTGATCATTTCTACCAAGTTTCGTCGAAATCCGGCCAGCGGGTCATGAGAAGAAGATTTTTTAAGAATTTATGTTATTTTTAGACGGCGGCCATCTTGGATTAGCGATGACCTCCATTTTAACAAATCTGAAAAGGGTTCACCCATGGACCATAACTTTTAACTACCATGGGCCAAGCGGTTCATGTGAAGAAGACTTTTGAAATCTCTAATAAAAGAACGACCTTTTGACCTTTCGGCGGCCATCTTGGATGACATAACAATCCGATTTCGACAAAAAATGCACCAGAGTGATCGCCTCATTGATACCTTCGATTTGATATATGACATAACCATATTCAGTCAAAAATAAAATTTCACCCCACGGGCCACGCCCATTTTTGACCCCGGGGTCACCATTTTAACAACTTTGAAAGAGCAATGTACATCGATCATTCTTACCAAGTTTTGTCGAAATCCGGTTGGCGGTTCTTGAGAAGAAGATTTTTTAAGAATTTGTGCTATTTTTAGACGGCGGTCATCTTGGATTACGTAATGACGTCATTTTAACAATTTTGTAATCCCCCTACCTAAGGACCATGACCATGAAGTTTGGTGACTATAGACCCAATGGTTACCGAGGAGAAGACATTTGAAAATGTTCACGGACGATGACGGACGACGACGGACGACGGACACATTGCGGTAACAATAGCTCACATGAGCTTCGCTCAGGTGAGCTAAAAATCAAGACTTATATACACATGTAGTAATAGGGCCATAGAAGGATAATCAAACATTTGTACTGCCTTGCGGTACAAACCGGCTTTTATAGCGACGTGGTAGAGTGTTCGTCTCTCACGAGGCGGCCTGGGTTCGACCCCAGCCGCCAAGATATTACACATTCCCCTCCTACTACACATATAATTACATGCTCTAAAATGTATTATTTTACCATATCGATACCATATGCGACAACAAAATGCAAATGGTGGCATCACTTTCTGTAGAAAAATGATAAAAAGACGCATGATAGCCCAGAATGCAATAGGCAAGATTTCTTTCAACCGACAACAGTTTGTGTGTAGTTAGAATCTGAAAATTAACCATGGAAAAGTCTGAAATTCATATTGTTATTGCTGGTCTTATTTCTAAACAAAAGAAATGTTTTGGCAAAAACAATATAGGAATGAATGGCCTTTTTGTGGAATTTATCGGGGTATTAACTTGGAAAAGTCGCGGGAATAATGGACGAAGGCCGGAAGGCCTCATCCAGTATTCCCGCGACTTTTCCAAGTTTATATCCCCGATAAATTCCACAAAAAAGGCCATTCATTCCTTATAATTCCAGCATTTGAAATAAATTAATCAAGAAAATGTGTTTATTTTGACAGACGGCAGCCATTTGTTTACATTGACAGCACTGACAGCGCACCTGTAGAAAGTAGTTTGGCGTGGGAGTTTACTGGGATATAAATTTTGGACAGAGACTTGCTACGGACCAATCAAATGTTAGGGAATTGTGTAAATATTTTTGTGCTGGAATTATTTCTAAACAAAAGACAAGTTTTGGCAAAAACCAAGCATCGTATCCACTGAAGAGGATTCCCGTGCCATGTTTTCTTCATCGAGAAAAATATAAATAAACAGCAGACGACAAAATTTTACTCGGCATTGCTAAAGTGCTACAGGGAACATTACCAATACTTCATTGAGGGGCAGTCCTTCTTTATGAGATTAGACACGTAGGCCTCCATCTCCCGGCAACCACAGCCATTACCGATAGCAAATACATCACACCTGCAACACGGGGAAATAACAGGATTAAAGAATAGGTGAAAAACTCACATCTGTGACATAAGATAATGGCCCTATCACCAATCCAGCGGCCCGTTTGACTAATCTTTGTGCGACTAAAATGTTCGTAAGTGCAAAATTAGGATAGTCTGTAAATTTCGCATTAATAAAGTTTTCTTGAAAACAATTATTGGATTTACATTTATTGAGCATAGGCTGCATATGCAGCCTATGCTCAATAAATGTAAATCCATCAATTGAAATTTCCAGACGATCTTAAATTTGCACTTACGAACATTTTAGTCGTACAAAGTTTAGTGAAACGGGGCCCAGTTGTGCATGCTGATCGGCGACTATGCTGGGCGTAAACATAATAAGATCCCTCTCTCAACATGACAAGAGAATACCAGGCTAGTGACTTTCGATTTCGAGTTTATCATGCAAGGCTAGGAAAGACACAGGAATTCTGAGGTTTGTCGGGGATTCCTATAGTTTCCATGCCAAGCCTGATAAACTTAACATCAAACAGATACAAAGCTGGAATGCTATTTATCAGTTAACATTTTATGCTAACCAATAGTCAAATATAAAATAATTTCGGGAAAATACCGACAACTTGTTTACGTTACGTCATTACACCGACACGATTCGTTAACTTCATGTGATGCCGTTCGACCAATGCAATGCCATGGACAGTGGCTGTGATCTGGATATGTGAATCTAGCCAATGCAGGATACAACAATTTGTATATACGGTCAATACATGGTGAGTTTCCTGATACACCATCTGTAGCCGATTTCATCAAAATTGCAAAGTATTCTTTTCTAGCAAAGTATACTTTGAGGGGGAAATCATTTATTTTTCCCGAAAAGCATTATTTCATATAGAACTAGCGACTGCATGTATTTGATGATTACAAGTATGCAGAGTTATTATGCTGAATTTATTACATTATCACAGCCATAATGGCTGTGATAATGTAATAAATTCAGTATAATAAAAATTAATAAATTTATCCTAAAATTTAAAATTTCTCCCTCAAAGTATACTTTGCTAGAAAAGTATACTTTGCAATGTTGGTGAAATAGGCTACAGAGCTCCAGATAAGGTGTGTATTTACGCACTTATTTTAGCAGAATACGCATTATCAAAGTGGGAGTACAAAATACTCACAGCGATGTGATAATACGCATTGATTTTCAAATGGAGTAGTGAAAATACTGTAATAAAGTTGAAAATTTCCTTACTTGAGCTGCAAAAAGCAAACAGTATTCACTTTTTGCAGCTGAAATAAGTGAATTTTTATGTTTTATGTTTCATCATTTGTTCCCTATTTAATAAGGAAGAAAATATATTTGTAAAAGTAAAATACGCATTGAATTTGAAATCTGGGGGTAAAATAGTATAATACTCTTTAGATACCAAACTTATCTGGAGCTCTGCAGAATACCTGTAGTTGTTGACGAGGCCTAGCAGTTTACATTTCTCCTGGTACGGCTGACTACGGGAACACGACTTGTGGATATACACGACCTCTGTCTGCAGGATCTGGCCTGAATTAAACACAACTAGCCGAGTCAGTAGAAAAAGAGGGCCAAGTCCCTTATGGACCTAGACCCCTTCTTCTAATGACCCCATCAATTGCAGTATAATTCCAGCACAAAAATATTTACACACTTCCCTAACATTTGATTGGTCCGTAGCAAGTATCTGTCAAAAATTTATATCCCAGTAAACTACCACGCCTAACTACTTTCCGTAACCGTGAGGCGCAGTTAAAATAATTCTTTAAGAAAACGGAAAAAAAAAAAAAAATTCATCAATATTTCAAATGCTGGAATTATAAGGAATGAATGGCCTTTTTGTGGAATTTATCGGTATAAATAAACTTGGAAAAGTCGCGGGAATACTGGACGAGGCCTTCCGGCCTTCGTCCAGTATTCCCGCGACTTTTCCAAGTCCCGATAAATTCCACAAAAAGGCCATTCATTCCTATAGTATAGAGGATGTTACATGAGTCAAGATTCAATATGATATTTATTATATGAGTTTACTTATTTCATAAGAATTGCAGCTATGCCGAGGATATTCTATTTATTGCATAAGCATAGAATCATAAATTGAAACTGTACTGATCACCTAACATGTTTTCTCTAGTGGTCTCATTGACATATACAGATATATATATATAGAGCTGGGGACACAGTACCTGTCTGTGAGATGACGGAACATTTACAGCCATTAGAGAAGCCCGGGTCTACAGCCAGGATCGTGCTGCCCCTCAGTGGTGGGGAGAGAAGCAACTTCTTCAGGTTGTTGCCGAACACTTCAATAGATGAACTGACCGCATATTTAGTCAGCTGGGACCTGAAACAAGAAGGATACATGATATGCAACACTGTAACGCCTTAATAAAATCAAATGTGTCCAATTGTGCTATGTTTTTAATATAGGAAGAAACTCAAAAATATGAAAATTCCTGACGAGACGGCTGGTCATGAGCAGGCTCATCTGGATCTACACTTTGGCAATACCACTATACAGGTATGTGGTGTTGAAAGAGTTAAAGTTGATAAAATTTTGCATAGAAGTGTGAACATTTAGCATCAAAATGAAAATGGAGCGTGTGTTTTCAAATATTTGTTTTATTTTAGTGATTCACCATTCTTGCATAACAAGGCGATCGCCAACAAGTATGGCATGAAGATAAAGGTTAGCAAGGTCAAGGTCACATGAATGACACTGTGTGGATAGCCATCAATGTGAGGAAGCTATTGATGAAGTTTGGTGTGACAAACAGATCAGGAGATAATCAACATTTGAACAAAATTGTTGACGCCGATGATGACAACGATGTCGGAGACAAAAATCAGTCCTGCGAATCCTGTCCAAGGCGGCGCTCAAGTAACAAGAGCTGTAGGAGAACAGCATAGCTCGACTATGAGGGTTGTCGATGTACACATAGCTTGACAAACAAGGTGGCCGCGGCCTGCATAAAAACCTTAATCAAGGTTGACTAAAAACCTTAACCAAGGGAAATTAAGTAAGTAATTCAAGGTTAAATGTAGGTCAATGTCAGATATAGGTCAGGGGTTATTGATGTACATCACTAGAATATAAAGTTTTCCAAGTATGGTTGCTGTAGGCCCAGGAGTATTCAATATACAAGGTTGACTAAAAACCTTAACCAATGGCAAATAACTAAGTAATCCAAGGGTAAAAGTAGGTCAAGGTCAAATATAGGTCAGGGATTATTGATGTACATCACTAGGAGATGAAGTTGTCCAAGTATGATTGCTGTATGCCCAGGAGTATTCAATATACAAGCTTGACTATAAACCTTAAGCAAGTTTGAGTACAAACCTTAACCAAGGGGAAATCAGTAACTAATTCAAGGTTAAATGTAGGTGAAGGTAAAATATAGGTCAGGGGTTATTGATGTACATCCCTATGAGAAAAAGTTATCCAAGTATGTTGTCTGTATGCACAATAGTATTCCATCTACAAGCTTGACTAAAACCTTAACCAAGGTTGACTAAAAACCTTAACCAAGAATTAACTAAGTAATTCAAGAGGAAATGTAGGTCAAGGTCAAATATAGATTAGGGGTTATTGATGTACAACCCCATGAGAAAAGGTTGTCCAAGTATGGTGTCTGTATGCACAATAGTATTCCATGTACAAGCTTGACTAAAAACCTTAACCAAGGTTGACTAAAAACCTTAACCAAGGAGAATTAACTAAATAATTCAAGGTCAAATGTAGGTCAAGGTCAAATATAGGTCAGGGGTTGTTGATGTACATCACTAGGAGATGAAGTTGTACTAGTATGGTGGGTGTAGGGCCAGTAGTATTCCATATACAAGCTTGACTAAAAACCTTAACCAAGGCGTGACGGCGACGCCGACGCCGGGGTGACAACATAAGCTCTAACTGTTCTTCGAATAGTCGAGCTAAAAACAACAAAAAAAACATTTTTGCCTCACAAATAAGAACAAACTCAGTTGGGAACAGTGGCTGCATGCATGGGACAGAGAATGAATATAAGGATGATGACTAATAAGCATATAAAGTTTCAAGCCAATCTGACTTACGGTAAGTAGGTACCTGAAAACTATATTTAATGGAAATTTTGACAACAACTTTAATGCAAACTTCTACGTCCTTTACCCTTGACCTTGAAGCACAGGGGCCACAGATGATGACCAATAAGCAGACAATGTTTCAAGCAAGTCTGATTTACGGTTACAGAGATAGTAGGTATCTAAAAACTTTTTAACGCAAATTAGGAAAAAAAAGTAGGAGATGAGGTTTTCCAAGTATGGTTGGTGTAGGGCCAGGAGTATTCATCAAATCTACAAGCTTGACTAAAAACCAACCAATCAAGAATAACTAAGAAATAATTCTCATAGAGGAAATGTAGGTCAACGTCAAAGTATGGATTAAAAGGTATAGATGTAGTTACATCCCTATGATAAAAAGGTTGTCCAATTATGGTGTCTGTATTGCACAACTAGGTATTCCATGTACAAGCTTGACTAAAAACCTAACAAGGTTGAACTAAAATCCTCAACCAAGGGTAATTGAATGTAATTAAGTAAGTCTTCAAGGTTAAATGTAGTTCAAGGTCAAATATAAGTCAGGGGTTAAGTTGATGTACATCACTAGGAGATTGAGTTGTCCAAGTATGTTGTCCAAGTATGGTTGGTGTAGGGCCAGGAGTATTCCCTAACAAGCTTGACTAAAAACCTAAAACCGAAGGGGGAATTTAAAAAGTAAAAATTCAAGAGGAAAAGTAAGGTCCAAGGTCAAATATAATCAAGTTATTGATGAACATCCCAATGGAGAAAGGGTTGTCCAAGTATGGGTCCCTTTATGCACAATAGTATTCCATGGTACAAGCTTGACTAAAAACCTTAACCAAGGTTGACTTTAAGGTAAAACCGTAACCAAGGTTGACTAAAAACCTTAACCAAGGGGAATTAACTAAGTAATTCAAGGTTAAATGTAGGTGAAGGTCAAATATTGGTCAGGGGTTGTTGATGTACATCACTAGGAGATGAAGTTGTCCAAGTATGGTGGGTGTAAGGCCAGGAGTATTCCATATACAAGCTTGACTAAAAACCTTAACCAAGGCGTGACGGTGACGCCGACGCCGGGGTGACTACATAAGCTCTAACTATTCTTCGAATAGTTGAGCTAAAAACTACAAAACATTTAATGAACAATACATTTAACCAATTTATTTAAATCGTAATCTATGAAATATTCCATGGAATATTTACCTGATAAGCCTACACATCTGTGGCCGGACCAGTCGGTCAAAACAGAGGGCTATACTCTCCTGAATGTACTCGGTCCGCACAGCGTCATTCTTCCTCGCATACTTGAACCAGCAGTAGTTTTTAAAGTCATTTTCAACACCGGGTGGAATGATGACTTTGACAGTCAGAATTTTGTGATCCTCGCCTCTGTTTATTGCAAGAACCTAAATGTGAAGAATGTGAGAATGGGATAAGATAGTGGTTGTACATCCATTCAAAAGAAAGATCATGTGGCTGTGTAAGGAGAAATTGGCATGGATTCCGCTGGCGATCGCCACTTTCGCAATTGGCAATAAAAATAAACAATTGGCGATAAAAAATTGATATTTTTTTTTTTTTCGAAAATTGAACTTTTTTATCGCCAATTGTTTTATTTTTTTTTGAAGTGGCTATTTATTTATTTTCTACAGTGGTAACACAAACTCCCATAAGCCCCATTCAGGGATTACCCCTGAATGGGGCTTATGGGAGTTTGTGTTACCACTGTAGCTCGCGATCAAATAGCCTAATAATCACCTAGCATTGCTTGGTAGAAGCATAACGGCCATTTCATTTTGATGGAATAGCGAACAGTGCAGATCCTGTAGCCGATTTCATCAAAATTGCAAAGTATACTTATCCAGCAAAGTATACTTTGAGGGAGAACTCATTTATTTTTCCTGAAATTCATTATTTCATATAGAACTAACGACTGCATATATTTGATGATTAAAAGTATGCAGAATTATTATACTGAATTTATTACATTATCACAGCCAAAATGGCTGTGATAATGTAATAAATTCAGTATAATGAAACTTAATAAATTTATCCTTAAATTGAAAACTTCACCCTCAAATTATACTTTGCTAGATAAGTATACTTTGCAATGTTTGTGAAATAGGCCACTGATCTTGTAATGATTTTCAAGTATTTGAGATATCCCATTGTCAATTGAAAATTGTTGAACTAGAAAATGTGTTCATAGAACACAGAAGCCCCACTTATCGCTTTGATAGTAAACAAGCTCAAACCAAAACTTTAACCAAGGGAAATAACTATGTAACTATTGCCATTGTCGGTCAAGGTCATACAAAGATCATTTGAGCCACAGTGTGCTGCAGTGCCCATAATTGGCTCATGATAGTGTGCAGTATGGTGGCTGTAGGCCTAATACTATTGGAGATAGTATTGGAGATACAAGCTCAAACAAAAACTTTAACCTTATAATGGACGGAACGGATGGACGGACGGGACAAGGGTAACACTAAATGCCCCCTCCACTATCGTAGTAGGGCAAAACTATTAGCATGGCTGTCAATGTCAACCCCAATTACCTGATATGACTGTATGCCAAATATGGTACACTGCTTGTCGAAATAGTTCTCATATTTGTAGGCGTGCTCAGGCTTCACCCCTGGTTTGGGCTCTCGCTTCACCTTGGACGTGGATTTCTTTGTCTCCAGCTTGATACGACTATCCTTACAGCTGGTGAACAAATCGTACATTACCTTACAATGATTCCAACCACAGCGCTCCAGCAGCCTATTTCACCAAAATTGCAAAGTATACTTATCTTGCTAAGTGCACTTTGAGGGAGAAATTTTCAATTAAAGGATAAATTTATTAATTTTTATACTGAATTCATTACATTACTCCCTCAAATAATAGTTAGCTAGATAACTATGCTTAGCAATTTTGGTGAAATCGGCTACTGATTGGGTGTGTGGAATATCTAGCAGACCCATGCAAGGAAACATAAATTATAAGACACTTACCAAAGTTTCGAACGCACCAAGTATATGACCTTGAACCTGGGCTTAGCAGTGGCAGGACGATCATGGATTTGTTACAGGGCGGTAAAGGACCATTAGAGTAATGCGTGTGTGTGTGATAAGACATTTACCCGAGCGTTAAGGTTTCAAATGCACCAAGTATGTGACCTTGACCATGGGCTTAGCAGGGACGGGACGATCGTGGATTTGTTGCAGGGCAGTAGAAGACCATTAGAGCAATGTGTGTGTGAAATATCAAGCATATCCGTGTAAGGAAACAGATATTACAAGACATTGATCCGAGCTTTAAGGTTTCGGGGCGGATGTACGGACGCCGGTAAACACTATATGCCCCCCTCATCATTCGGTGGCAGGAGCATAAAAAGCAGCACAAGTATTCAACCTTGGGGATTTTTTTGGGGGAAATATAGGGGAAAAATAAGCAAGAGGGCCATGATGGCCCTAATTCGCTCACCTGACTCCATGAAAACAAGAGGAGAATGTGAGTTCATATGTGTGCTATTTTTGTGCTGAAATTGTGCTATTTTTAGATGGCGGTCATCTTGGATTAACATTAATGATGACTCATTTTACCAAATCTGAAAATCTGAAAATGCTTCACCCAAGGATCTTAACTTACTATGAAGTTTGGCCAGCATCTGGGTGTGTTCAAAATATAGGGGAAAAGTCGAAAATAGGGAGATATAGGAATATAGGGTAAGTAATGGCTAAGTCGATTACGCGGAAAAACAAGGTCAATGTCAAAACAAGAGGGCCATGATGGCCCTAATTCGCTCACCTGACACCATGAACACCAGAGGAGAATGTGACATTGAGTTCATGTGTTTTAAAAAAATTGTGCTATTTTTAGAAGGCGGTCATCTTGGATTAAGCGACGACTCTTATTTTACAAAATCTGAAAATGCTTCACCCAAGGATCTTAACTTACTATGAAGTTTGGCCAGCATCGGCCATGTGGTTCCTGAGAAAAAGACATTCAAAATCTCGAATAAATGGATGACATAATCATCCGATTCCGACAAATATTGCACCAGAGCAATCGCCTCATCGATACCTTCAATTTGATATATGACATGATCATATTCGGTCAAAAATAAAATTTGACGCAATTTGACCCTATGGACCACGCCCATTTTTGACCCCGGGGTCACCATTTTCACACCTTTGAAAGAGCATTGTACATCGATCATTCCTACCAAGTTTCGTCGAAATCCGGCCAGGGTTCATGAGAAATTTTTTTAAGAATTTATTCTATTTTTAGACGGCGGCCATCTTGGATTAGCGATGACCTCCATTTTAACAAATCTGAAAAGGCTTCACCCATGGACCATAACTGTGAAGTTTGGCTACCATGGGCCAAGCGGTTCATGTGAAGAAGAATTTTAACACTCAGGAACCAATGTCGATACTTTCTCACAATGAAAATGGACAACATCTGTATGATGTCAGCGCCGACAGCCTCTCAAGTACCTCATTCTCCGGCTTTGTAACACCAAACAGATCCAAACAAATGCAGGATGATATAGAGGATAGATTCAATGGCACATTCTACAATGTCATGCATCCAGCCAACGACAGAGTGAAAATTCTCTTAGCATCAAGGGAACTATTTAATGTGTTTCCTTCTAACTTTGAAAAAGAATTCACACCAAAGTCTAAAAAAGAGCAGGTTACTTATACAACGCACATTCAACAAAAGAAGTGTGTGATATTTGTAAACGACACCGATACATCTGTGCTACTAACAGGACCAGGCCACAAGCTGTGGAGAGAGAGCACATTCCTAAGACTTGCTACCAAAGTGTGTAAACAATATGAAATGGAGACAAACAAACAACTTGATCATATACAACAACTGCGAAGAAGCAAGGAAGCTAGTACCCCATTTATCAATGGAAATTATGCAAATGTGGCTGAGACACCATCATGGTTCAGAAACAACCATCATCACAAACATAAATCGCAAGTACTCAAATATCGGACCTGAAACAGCAAATTTCATCAGTGATGGAAATTATAATCTCCCTTCAAGGACAAGTTGGAAAATTAGACTCTAAGTTATCAGAATTGATTTCCAAACAGGCACCTATCCCAACTCCTTCAAAAACTGTACAGGAATTGACGATTCATAACATATCCGACAACTCAAATTCTAATCCGTCACATTACCTGACTCTGGATGAAACATCAGCTGACATGAGTATAATCCCAGGCAGAACTCGATCTCCCACAGACGGATCGTCATCTCAGACATTCAAAAAACAAACTGACACTACACCACAACATGCAGAAAAAGAGTCACAAGAAGTACCTCTATTCAATACAACATCTGCTGTAAATAAAACAACAAGCAGACCCGCGAAAGAGCATCAAAAAAGCAAACCAGATTAAACTCTATTAATTGGAGATTCTCTTCTATCTGGAGTCAATAAAAGGGGACTAAATGATAATGTTCACTGCCAGCCATTTCCAATTGCAACTATCGCTATAATCAAGGAAAAAATTCAACTATTTGACATAACGCAGTTTACGAACATCATTATATATGTTGGTAGGAATGTTGCATCCTGTGCAACAGACAGCAAAGACTTTGAGATTCAGTATGATGACTTGCTGAAATATGTATACAGCAAAAATACAGACTGCATCGTCTATGTCTGCAGCTCAGCCCCACGAGGTGATGCCGAAACAGCAGAAATCAACGAGAGAATTAAAGAACTCGCAAAATATCAAGGTGCCATATTCATTGATATATACAATGCGTTTTTCGACAATCAAACAGATGAAATACGACAGAAATACTACGGCCTTCGTGACTGGATACATCTCTCCCATTCGGGTACCAAACGACTTCTAGGCACTGTACACAGTGCAGTACCGATTGTGTCAGATTTTCGATACTGTGTCCACCTATCCAAACAAGACAGGCTCCAGACAAACAACAGCTCCTGGTCACGTCACTCGTATCAGCAATATAAGCCCAGATATGTCCCACTTTCCGAACGACGAGGCAGCAACCAATACTCTCATCACCAGCCCAACGAATACGACCGACACATTTCGCAGGATTCCCACGTACCGTATAGACAAGACCCACCCCACCATGGCAGTCGCTACCACGTTGATGAAAATGAAGATAGACATTTACTGCAACGATGCATGAAATGCGGACTGACAAATCACACAACAGACGATTGCAAACACGTCAGACAACTTCAGTGTTTTGATTGTAATTTGTATGGCCACAAAACTTCTGTGTGTTGGAATAAGTAGGATAATGGCAAAGATGCCCATTTGAACAGACAAACAGTAAACCCTTCTGATCAATATATATGCATATACAATCGTTTCAACTTATTGACAAATATATGTAAAGAATGCAATGATTGTGGATGTGAACATGACGTTACATCACAAAAATCTTTAACTCATGCCTAATGAAGATGCAAATGAACTATATGAAACAGACACTGTGTGTGATCAGCATGATCAGGTTTCTTTTGTAGATATTTCTTGTGAAACTGGTAGTCTATCAACAGCAGATGCATACCACAATAACACATTAATAGATAGTACTGATTCAACAATATTTGAAAATACATTTATAGATAAAAACTTAATACATAATGAATCAAACGAAAATGAAAATAATAATGATAATGCCATAGGACAAAATCTGTATTCTCTAGGACTGAACTCAAAGGGTTTACACATAGGGCATATAAATATTCAAGGAATACAAAATAAGTTTGATCAAGTTAACATAATGTTGAATTCTAATGAAAACGATATTCATATTCTAGGACTAAGTGAGACAAAATTAAGATCTATACATCCAAATAGTACTTTTGAAATAAATAATTACCAAATATTCAGGAAAGATAGGACTTTAACAAGTGAACGAAAAGAACAAGGTGGCGGCCTCATTGTCTATGTAAAAATATTGAATGCATATGGCTTGAAATTTGCCCCCAAACAGTAAAAGTTTCCTAGTAGGTAATATATACAGACACCCTAATGAGACTATACATTGGAATGAAATGTTTGAAACACAGTTTGAAAACGTCTTACGAAACGAAAAAGAATTATATGTCTTCAAAGTACAGCATGGGATGTTATTAAAGTATTTGATGATACAAATGATGTACTTGATACATGGTGTTCTCTCTTTCTAGAAACTGTTGATAAGCATCTTCCTCTAAAAACACAACGGGTTAAAAACAAACAGCAACCAAAATGGCTCACTCCGGACATAATAGATGCTATGAAGACGCGAGATAGATTTAAATCAGTAAATAATGAAACACAATTCAAACTATGGCGAAATAAAGTTACAAACCTTATTAAAAAATCTAAAAAAGAACAATACAGGACATTAATTGAAGAAAATAATAACAAGCCATTTAATTTAATAACTTTTTCGTATCCGTCGCCTCTACCATGAATATTATATAACTTGACCTTGGGATAAGGGGTGTGCGGTGGACCTTGACATTGAGGTCAGTGGTGGAAGGTGGATCGTGGATTTGATATAGCATGATATGGCATATTAAGATGAATGCATGTATGAAATATCAATGTGCTCCCTGAAATGAGACGGAAAACAAAATTTAACCCAGCGTTAAGTTTATGAACACACTAAGTTGGTGATTTTCTACAGCATGATAGCTATTCACATGAGGAATGCATGTATAAATGTGCTAAGTTTGTGACCTTGGCCTTGGCAAAAGGGGTAGGGGGGGGTCATGGATTTGCTGTAGCACAATAGAGTATTATCAGATGAATGCATGTATGAAATATGAAGGTGTTCCCTGTAAAGAAACAGAAGTACAGAAGTTATAAAAAGACATTTACTCTTGGGGAAAGGGGTGGGGTGGGTCATGGATTTGCTGTAGCACAATAGAGGATCATCGGATGAATGCATATATGAAATATCGAAGCGTTCAAAGTGTAAAGAAACAGACGTTACACAACATTTACCCCAATGTAAAGTTTATGAACATGCTAAGTTTGTGACCTTGACCTTGGGGTAAGGGTTGGATGGTGGGTTGTGGATTTGCTACAGCATGATAGAGGGTCATCTGAGGAATGTATGTATGAAATATCAAGGCGTTCCATGAAAGGAAACAGTTGTTATCAGACATTTACCCCAACGTTCAGTTGATGAATGTGTCAAGTTTGTGACCTTGACCTTGGGGTAAGGGGTGGGCGGTGGGTCATGGAATTGCTATAGCACGATAGAGTATCATCAGATGAATGCGTGTATGAAATATCAAGGCGTTCCATGAAAGGAAACAGATGTTATAAGACATTTACCCCAACGTTAAGTTTATGAATGTGCTAAGTTTGTGACCGTGACCTTGGGGAAAGGGGTGGGGGTTGGTCATGGATTTGCTATAGCATGATAGAGTATCATCAGATGAATGCATGTATGAAATATCAAGGTGTTCAAAGTGTAAAGAAACAGAAGTTACACAACATTTACCCCAAAGTTAAGTTTATGAACATGCTATATTTGTGACCTTGACTTTTGGGTAAGGGTTGGGTGGTGGGTTGTGGATTTGCTACAGCATGATACAGGGTCATCTGAGGAATGTATGAAATAGCAAGACGTTCCATGAAAGGAAACAAACATTTACCCCAAAGTTAAGTTTATGAATGTACTAAGTTTGTGACCTTGACCTTGGGGTAAGGGATGGGCGGTGGGTCATGGATTTGCTATAACATGATAGAGTATCATCAGATGAATGCATATTTGAAATATCAAGGCGTTCCATGAAAGGAAACAGATGTTATAATACATTTACACCAACATTAAGTTCATGAATGTGCTAAGATTGTGACCTTGACCTTGGGGAAAGGGGTGGGCGGTGAGTCATGAATTTGCTATAGCACGATAGAGTATCAGCAGATGAATGCATGTATGAAATAACAAGGTGTTCCATGAAAGGAAACAGAAGTTATAAGACATTTACCCCAACGTTAAGTTTATGAATGTGCCAAGTTTGTAACCTTTGGGGTAAGGGCTGGGTGGTGGGTCATTGATTTGCTACAGCATGATAGAGGGTCATCTGAGGAATGCATGTATGAAATAACAAGGTGTTCCATGAAAGGAAACAGAAGTTATCAGACATTTACCCAACGTTAAGTTTATGAATGTGCCAAGTTTGTGACCTTGACCTTGGGGTAAGGGCTGGGTGGTGGGTCATGGATTTGCTACAGCATGATAGAGGGTCATCTGAGGAATGCATGTATGAAATAACAAGGCGTTCCATGAAAGGAAACAGAAGTTAAAAGACATTTACCCCAATGTTAAGTTTATGAATGTGCTAAGTTTGTGACCTTGACCTTGAGGTAAGGGATGGCCGCTGGGTCATGGATTTGCTATAGCATGATAGATTATCATCAGATGAATGCATGTATGAAATATCAAGGCGTTCCATGAAAGGAAACAGATGTTATAAAACATTTACCCCAACGTTAAGTTTATGAATGTGCTAAGTTTGTGACCTTGACATTGGGGTAAGGGCTGGGTGGTGGGTCATGGATTTGCTACAGCATGATACAGGGTCATCTGAGGAATGCATGTATGAAATAACAAGGTGTTCCATGAAAGGAAACAAAAGTTATAAGACATTTACCCCAACGTTAAGTTTATGAATGTGCCAAGTTTGTGACCTTGACCTTGAGGTAAGAGCTAGGTGGTGGGTCATGGATTAGCTACAGCATGATAGAGGGTCATCTGAGGAATGCACGTATGAAATAACAAGGTGTTCCATGAAAGGAAACAGAAGTTATAAGACATTTACCCAACGTTAAGTTTATGAATGTGCCAAGTTTGTGACCTTGACCTTGGGGTAAGGGCTGGGTGGTGGGTCATGAATTTGCTACAACATGATAGAGGGTCATCTGAGGAATGCATGTATGAAATAACAAGGTGTTCCATGAAAGGAAACAGAAGTTATAAGACATTTACCCAACGTTAAGTTTATGAATGTGCCAAGTTTGTGACCTTGACCTTGGGGTAAGGGCTGGGTGGTGGGTCATGAATTAGCTACAACATGATAGAGGGTCATCTGAGGAATGCATGTATGAAATAACAAGGTGTTCCATGAAAGGAAACAGAAGTTATAAGACATTTACCAACGTTAAGTTTATGAATGTGCCAAGTTTGTGACCTTGACCTTGGGGTAAGGGCTGGGTGGTTGGTCGTGGATTTGCTACAGCATGATAGAGGGTCATCTGAGGATTGCATGTATGAAATAACAAGGCGTTCCATGAAAGGTAACAGAAGTTATAAGACATTTACCCCAATGTTAAGTTTATGAATGTGCTAAGTTTGTGACCTTGACCTTCAGGTAAGGGAGGTGGCCGCTGGGTCATGGATTTGCTATACATGATAGATTATCATCAGATGAATGCATGTATGAAATATCAAGGTGTTCCATGAAAGGAAACAGATGTTATAAAACATTTACCCCAACGTTAAGTTTATGAATGTGCTAAGTTTGTGACCTTGACATTGGGTAAGGGCTGGGTGGTGGTCATGGATTTGCTACAGCATGATACAGGGTCATCTGAGGAATGCATGTATGAAATAACAAGGTGTTCCATGAAAGAAACAAAAGTTATAAGACATTTACCCCAACGTTAAGTTTATGAATGTGCCAAGTTTGTGACCTTGACCTTGAGGTAAGGGCTGGGTGGTGGGTCATGGATTTGCTACAGCATGATAGAGGGTCATCGGAAAAATGCACGTATGAAATAACAAGGTGTTCCATGAAAGGAAACAGAAGTTATAAGACATTTACCCAACGTTAAGTTTATGAATGTGCCAAGTTTGTGACCTTGGCCTTGGGGTAAGGGCTGGGTGGTGGGTCATGGATTTGTTACAGCATGATAGAGGGTCATCTGAGGAATGCATGTATGAAATAACAAGGTGTTCCATGAAAGGAAACAGAAGTTATAAGACATTTACCCAACGTTAAGTTTATGAATGTGCCAAGTTTGTGACCTTGACCTTGGGGTAAGGGCTGGGTGGTGGGTCATGAATTTGCTACAACATGATAGAGGGTCATCTGAGGAATGCATGTATGAAATAACAAGGTGTTCCATGAAAGGAAACAGAAGTTATAAGACATTTACCCAACGTTAAGTTTATGAATGTGCCAAGTTTGTGACCTTGACCTTGGGGTAAGGGCTGGGTGTTGGGTCATGAATTTGCTACAACATGATAGAGGGTCATCTGAGGAATGCATGTATGAAATAACAAGGTGTTCCATGAAAGGAAACAGAAGTTATAAGACATTTACCCAATGTTAAGTTTATGAATGTGCCAAGTTTGTGACCTTGACCTTGGGGTAAGGGCTGGGTGGTTGGTCGTGGATTTGCTACAGCATGATAGAGGGTCATCTGAGGATTGCATGTATGAAATAACAAGGCGTTCCATGAAAGGAAACAGAAGTTATAAGACATTTACCCCAATGTTAAGTTTATGAATGTGCTAAGTTTGTGACCTTGACCTTCAGGTAAGGGATGGCCGCTGGGTCATGGATTTGCTATAGCATGATAGATTATCATCAGATGAATGCATGTATGAAATATCAAGGTGTTCCATGAAAGGAAACAGATGTTATAAAACATTTACCCCAACGTTAAGTTTATGAATGTGCTAAGTTTGTGACCTTGACATTGGGGTAAGGGCTGGGTGGTGGGTCATGGATTTGCTACAGCATGATACAGGGTCATCTGAGGAATGCATGTATGAAATAACAAGGTGTTCCATGAAAGAAACAAAAGTTATAAGACATTTACCCCAACGTTAAGTTTATGAATGTGCCAAGTTTGTGACCTTGACCTTGAGGTAAGGGCTGGGTGGTGGGTCATGGATTTGCTACAGCATGATAGAGGGTCATCGGAAAAATGCACGTATGAAATAACAAGGTGTTCCATGAAAGGAAACAGAAGTTATAAGACATTTACCCAACGTTAAGTTTATGAATGTGCCAAGTTTGTGACCTTGGCCTTGGGGTAAGGGCTGGGTGGTGGGTCATGTATTTGCTACAGCATAATACAGGGTTATCTGAGGAATGCATGTATGAAATAACAAGGTGTTCCATGAAAGGAAACAGAAGTTATAAGACATTTACCCAACGTTAAGTTTATGAATGTGCCAAGTTTGTGACCTTGACCTTGGGGTAAGGGCTGGGTGGTGGGTCATGAATTTGCTACAACATGATAGAGGGTCATCTGAGGAATGCATGTATGAAATAACAAGGTGTTCCATGAAAGGAAACAGAAGTTATAAGACATTTACCCAACGATAAGTTTATGAATGTGCCAAGTTTGTGACCTTGACCTTGGGGTAAGGGCTGGGTGGTGGGTCATGGATTTGCTACAGCATGATAGAGGGTCATCTGAGGAATGCATGTATGATATAACAAGGCGTTCCATGAAAGGAAACAGAAGTTATAAGACATTTACCCCAATGTTAAGTTTATGAATGTGCTAAGTTTGTGACCTTGACCTTGAGGTAAGGGATGGCCGCTGGGTCATGGATTTGCTATAGCATGATAGATTATCATCAGATGAATGCATGTATGAAATATCAAGGTGTTCCATGAAAGGAAACAGATGTTATAAAACATTTACCCCAACGTTAAGTTTATGAATGTGCTAAGTTTGTGACCTTGACATTGGGGTAAGGGCTGGGTGGTGGGTCATGGATTTGCTACAGCATGATACAGGGTCATCTGAGGAATGCATGTATGAAATAACAAGGTGTTCCATGAAAGAAACAAAAGTTATAAGACATTTACCCCAACGTTAAGTTTATGAATGTGCCAAGTTTGTGACCTTGACCTTGAGGTAAGGGCTAGGTGGTGGGTCATGGATTTGCTACAGCATGATAGAGGGTCATCTGAGAAATGCACGTATGAAATAACAAGGTGTTCCATGAAAGGAAACAGAAGTTATAATACATTTACCCAACGTTAAGTTTATGAATGTGCCAAGTTTGTGACCTTGGCCTTGGGGTAAGGGCTGGGTGGTGGGTCATGGATTTGCTACAGCATGATACAGGGTCATCTGAGGAATGCATGTATGAAATAACAAGGTGTTCCATGAAAGGAAACAGAAGTTATAAGACATTTACCCCAACGTTAAGTTTATGAATGTGCCAAGTTTGTGACCTTGACCTTGGGGTAAGGGCTGGGTGGTGGGTCATGAATTTGCTACAACATGATAGAGGGTCATCTGAGGAATGCATGTATGAAATAACAAGGTGTTCCATAAAAGGAAACAGAAGTTATAAGACATTTACCCAACGTTAAGTTTATGAATGTGCCAAGTTTGTGACCTTGACCTTGGGGTAAGGGCTGGGTGGTGGGTCATGAATTTGCTACAACATGATAGAGGGTCATCTGAGGAATGCATGTATGAAATAACAAGGTGTTCCATGAAAGGAAACAGAAGTTATAAGACATTTACCCAACGTTAAGTTTATGAATGTGTCAAGTTTGTGACCTTGACCTTGGGGTAAGGGCTGGGTGGTGGGTCATGGATTTGCTACAGCATGATAGAGGGTCATCTGAGGAATGCATGTATGAAATAACAAGGTGTTCCATGAAAGGAAACAGAAGTTATAAGACTTTACCCAACGTTAAGTTTATGAATGTGCCAAGTTTGTGACCTTGACCTTGGGGTAAGGGCTGGGTGGTGGGTCATGGATTTGCTACAGCATGATAGAGGGTCATCTGAGGAATGCATGTATGAAATAACAAGGTGTTCCATGAAAGGAAACAGAAGTTATAAGACATTTACCCAACGTTAAGTTTATGAATGTGCCAAGTTTGTGACCTTGACCTTGGGATAAGGGCTGGGTGGTGGGTCATGGATTTGCTACAGCATGATAGAGGGTCATCTGAGGAATGCATGTATGAAATAAAAAGGTGTTCCATGAAAGGAAACAGAAGTTATAAGACATTTACTCAACATTAAGTTTATGAATGTGACAAGTTTGTGACCTTGACCTTGGGGTAAGGGCTGGGTGGTGGGTCATGGATTTGCTACAGCATGATAGAGGGTCATCTGAGGAATGCATGTATGAAATAACAAGTTGTTCCATGAAAGGAAACAGAAGTTATAAGACATTTACCCAACGTTAAGGCGATCACTCACTCTGCTGCATTTTTTGTCAAAATCAGATGGTTATGCCATCCAAGATGGCTGCCAAAAGGTCAAAAGGTCGTTCTTTTATTAGAGATTTCAAAATTCTTCTTCACATGAACCGCTTGGCCCATGGTAGCCAAACTTAAAAGTTATGGTCCATGGATGAAGCCTTTTCAGATTTGTTAAAATGGAGGTCATCACTAATCCAAGATGGCCGCCGTCTAAAAATAGCATAAATTATTTTTTAAAAATCTTCTCATGAACCGCTAGCCGGATTTCGACGAAACTTGGTAGGTATGATCGATGCACAATGCTCTTTCAAAGTTGTTAAAATGGTGACCCCGGGGTCAAAAATGGGCGTGGCCCGTAGGGTCAAATTTTATTTTTGACCCAATATGGTCATGTTATATATCAAATCGAAGGTATCAATGAGGCGATCACTCTGGTGAATTTTTTGTCGAAATCGGATGGTTTTGTCATTCAAGATGGCCGCTGAAAGGTCAAAAGGTTGTTCTTTTATTAGAGATTTTATAATAATAATAATAATAATAATAACAGACTTTATTTAACGAGGGTGACTCAATTAGACAGTGCCTAATCTCCCATGAGGCCCTCAAACAAAAAACAAGTATATACACATGTACAGTTGACAAAGAAAAAGGCAATACAAAATGAAAATTATAGACAACTATTAACAAGAAACAAGAAACTGGTAGTCTATGTTGATACCTTTAATTTGATATATGTTATGACCATATTCGGTCAAAAATAAAATTTGACCCCAATTTGACCCCACGGGCCACGCCCATTTTTGACCCCGGGGTCACCATTTTAACAACTTTGAAAGAGCATTGTACATCGATCATTCCTACCAAGTTTTGTCGAAATCCGGTTGGCGGTTCTTGAGAAGAAGATTTTTGAAGAATTTGTGCTATTTTTAAACGGCGACCATCTTGGATTACGTAATGACGTCATTTTAACAATTTTGTAATCCCCCTACCTAATGACCATGACCATGAAGTTTGGTGACTATAGGCCCAATGGTTACCGAGAAGACGTTTGAAAATGTTCACGGACGATGACGGACGACGGACGACGGACACATTGCGGTAACAACTTCGCTCAGGTGAGCTAAAAAGGTTACATGTTGGATAGTGGTATGTGATGGCCACCCGTTGGTTATGAAGTTGTGCAGGTATGGTGGTTCTAGGTGGTATATAACAGAGAAATGGACAAAACACGAAAACTTAACATTGGAATTGGACGTCGCTCATCCGCCCGGCTTTCGCCAATCCAATAGCTGGGATTTTTTTTTTTATAAAAACCCAGCTAAAAATTACCAAAAAAGGTTGTATCTTTGTCTTAAAGGTACAAGTTTCAGATTGATTCACAGAAAGCTGTTAGGAATTGATCACACAAACTCTACACCATATACAAGATTGTATGGAACAGTGTCTCAAAATGTCTCAATTAAAAAATTAAAAAGGCTGTATTTTTTTTGTTTTTGTCCTAACACACCATGGTGCATATGTTCAATATGTGCAGAAGACGTGTGCACTGTTTTGGATCTACTGACTGAAAGCTGTCGATGGAGTTTATTACACAAAATATGCACTACAATGTGAAATTATTCAATCTATTTTTTAGCACTGGTGACCTTGGGTGGATGAAGTGCACCTTCAACAAGAGTGTTCGCCCATTCCATATCTACACACCTGTAAAGTATCATGAAGATATTCCAAGCGGTATACGACTTATGCTCAGGACAATGATTTTCTGCCCGCCGCCCCCCGCCAGACGGTAAAACATGTCCCGTTTTGAAATAAATATGGCTGCCACAGGGAGGTAAGTCATCAGAAAACTATAGTCTGTTTCACGAAAGCTGCCCAAATTTTACGGCTATATAGATAATTCAAAAACACTATTATTTTCGATAATATTAAATTAAAGGAAAAATTGAGAATGAGCCTCTTTTTATTTCGTGAAATTTGGTCAAATATTGGTTTTATCACTCCGTGAAGATGTCTATGGGGATTTAACATGGGGAAATTGTTTTTGCGCAATAAAATCAATATTTGACCAAATTTCACGAAATAAAAAAAAGGCTCATTCTTAAATTTTCCTTTAATTTAATATTATCGAAAAAAATATTGTTTTTGAATTGTCTATTTTGCCGTAAAATTTGGGCAGCTTTCGTGAAACAGACAGTAGACGTTATGTTAGTAAAAACATGAAAATGCCCCCTTGGCATACTTGACTGTAAACGAGATGGCCGCGGCACGCATGTCACGCCCGACGAGGCTTTGATAGTATACTAAAAAACCTTAACCAAAAACGCGCGACGTACGTACGCCAATGTGCAGACAATATCGCGCTGTGCGCAAGCGGGAGGGTCAAAAAAGTGTTTCAGCGACCTTGTGTCCATAAAAAAAATGTTTAGGTGATTCAAGTGTCCAAGTATTGAAGCAATCTTTCGTGTACTATTGAAGACATTACATGTAGGTGAAACTGTCATAAAATTTTTGACGTAGATGTACACAGACGTACGGACATACCCTCAAGAGCATCGAAATATGCCTCCCTTGCTATCGCATAGGGGGCATAATTAATACTAAGGGTTATTTATTTTGCCGTGATAAACATGAAAATATAAATTTTCCAAATAGAAAATTAGTTTTTATTATACTTACCTGTGATGTTACTTTTGCTAAAAAGACCCTTTCTGACCTATTATTTATATTAAATAAATTATCCTACCAAGGTCTGCACTTTAGCCATAACCCTCCGTGAAAAGCGTCTATGAGGAACTTCCGGTAGCCATATCCGTCATCTAACGTATCCTGTAGCGGGGAGGGAGGACAAACAGAAGGTTTATAAAGGGCATTTATAAAGTAACATCACAGGTAAGTATAATAAAAACTAATTTTCTATTTGGAAAATTTATATTTTTATTCCTTACCCTGTGATGTTACTTTTGCTACAGAATTTGTCTCCTCGGTGGGAGGTAAGGATGCATTATCCTTTCTGTGTCAATGATTAAATTGATATCGGTTATTCTACCAAAGTAAACTTCTTTGTCCTCTATTGAATAACGTACTTTACCCTAATGGCTAGTGAAGACCTTACCTAACGACTTATCTTATTTGAATCCATCCTCAAATATGCATAATCGAAATGCGGCCCCCCCTAGGTTTCCTACCTCTCTCTCTCTATATCTCTCAGATCTATTGTGTGAGCCTATCCATATTGCGAAACATTGCTACGGGCGGATTAACTGAGATGGCTGAAAAGAAGAAGTATTAGACTGCCTGCGACTTACGCACATTAGTGAGTCTTGTTTTTCTTCCTCATGTGTAGTGTGGCGAGATCGAACCACTGACTGCTTTCGTACCGCTACACGTTGATAAATGTGTCTGCGCCATCCGTCTCGTAGGTTGAACTTAACTTTGCGTAATGAATAATAATCCAGCCTGCATGCAATGTTTCACAATATTATTGTTCGAGCGTGGACACATGATATACACAATATGACACTCAAACCGAGGAACATTATTGAGATAGAAATGAAATTGGAAGAATAGTTTATACACATTCCAACCATATCTTTGTAAATTGTACTCTCTACCTGTGTGACCTTGAAAATTTGATATTATGCGCCTTCAAACTCACACGCGTTATATGTCACCGGTAAAGCGCACTATTTACCTCGAGTATGCTAATTAACGTTTATGCACAATTCACTAGCGATCACTTGTTAAAGCGCACTTTTTAACTTCGCCAACTGATGGAGAAAAGTCAATACACATCCTCGACGGTAATAGTAAAGTGCACATCTTTACCCGAGTCTCAATTATAGTTCCAACCTAGCCCCCGGTCCCTGCAGGACTTGTCCTGCAGCAACGAGTGGGCCTAGCTTGTATAGGTCTCCACATTGTTCAGACATCGACCTGAGATAGAAGGTGGAGAACGTGGTATTGTTTCTCCAGGAAGCAGTTTCCATGATTCTATTCAACGGAATTCTGTTTTTGAAAGCCCATGAAGTAGAGATGGCTCTCACCTCATGGGCTGTGATCTTAAGATTTGAACTAATCTTATCGGAGAAACCTTCGTATGCCCTTCTAATAGCCAGCGTTACCCATTTTGACACCGTGGCTTTTGACACATTATGCTCACCCGATATAGGAATGAAAAGCTTGACTCTCTTAGCTCTCGTCTTCTTAGCGAGTGAAATGTATTTCCTTACTGCTCTAACAGGACATAGGGTAGTATCCGTAACCGAAACTCCCTTGGCAGTTTTGAGGGCTGGGATACGAATAGGGGCCATCACCTCGTGAGGTGCCGCTGTCTTGGGTAAAAAACCCTGCTCGTAGACTAGGGTCATTGATTCCTTACCAACTCTAAAACTAGGATCATTTATGACCAGTGCATGGAGCTCGCTACTGCGCATAGCTGTTGCAAACGCTAATAAAAAAGCGGTTTTGATAATCCAACACGCTATACTTGCCTGTTCCATAGGCTCATATGGAGCCTTGGTTAATGCCCATAACACTGCTGACAGATTCCATTTTGGAATGATTGACCTACCTATCGGCCTTTCTCTTGCAAAGCTCGCGATCATCTGCGAAAGTCGCTCATCCGTCCCAATAGATCTAGCTTGGTGCTTCGTGAACTTCAACGAGCTAGCCAAAGCTGACCTATAACCCTTAATGGTAGGGACGGAGAGTTTCCTGTCTTGGAAAAGGTAGATAAAAAAATCCCCCACTTGTCCTAGAGCTGGTCTGCCAGGATCGATTTTCCTCCTATCACACCAATCTGACCAGATACCCCACTTCTGGTCATAGCACTTGGAGGTGGACACTCTCTTTGCCCTGGAGATGATCTCGGCAGCCTTGTCCGAAAACTTGTCTGCTCGGATACCTCGCTTGATAATCTCCAGGCGTGTAAGATGAGACCGGTCACGCCTGGATGAACTGTCCTCCCTTCGTGCTGTGTGAGAAGGTTCCCGACTACCGGTAGTTTTACGGGTATCTCTATGAGGAGCTCCAGTAGTTCCGTGAACCAGCTCCTCGTCGGCCAGCAAGGCGCAATCAGAGTGATCTTGCACCTTGCTGCTCGAATCTTCTGGAGCACCTTCGGGAGAAGCACAAACGGTGAAAAGGCATATGCGTCCATCCGGTCCCACTCTAATGATAGAGCGTCTACTGCGTGGACGTCCGGCACCGTGGACACATATAACCTGAGCCTGTTGTTCATCATCGTGGCAAACAGGTCCACCCAGGGATCGCCCCACCTTCCCAGAACAGTGTTGCACACTGTCTGGTCTAACGTCCATTCCGTTAGGACCGGAGCCCCCTGGCGAGACAGGTAATCTGCTAAAATTTTCTTCTTCCCTGTGATGTGCCTGGCCGACAACTGAATGTCGTGACTGTGACACCACATTAGCAGATCCCTTGTCTCTATGCAAAGGGACACCGAGTGGGTGCCTCCCTGCCTGTTCAGGTATGCGACCACTGTTGTGTTGTCCGTAACTATGCGAACATGATTTCCCCGAAGATGCTCTCCACACTGGTGAACTGCTAGCACAACTGCCCTGAGTTCCAGCATGTTGATGTGTTGTTTGCCCATCTCCGATGTCCAGCAACCTTTCATCAGAGAGCCCAGCGGTTCTAGATGTGCTCCCCAACCTGTGCTCGATGCATCTGTGGTGAGGAACATCTTGGGCTCTGGCTCTACCATGGGAACACCCAGAAGGTAATGATTCTTCTGGGCTCACCATCTGAGATGTCTCTTCAAATCTCGGGATAGATGAATAATCATATCCAACGGGTACTGGTGTGGCCTCCAATGGTAGAGTAAGTAGATTTGCAGGGGCCTCATGTGTAATCTCCCCAGACAAACCAACTCCGCCGTTGCCCCCAGGAACGCCCAGCAATGATAGGATCTTTCTCGCGGACATGCATACAGCATCCAGAGCCTCGAAGACTGCTTTTAGCGCGCTCTGAATCCTGTCTGGTGGTACCCTCACCCTGCCTATGTCCGTCAGAAAGTTCATCCCCACATAGCAGAAATCCTGGGATGGAACCAGTTCTGATTTCTCTATGTTGGGAATGAGACCTAGACTGGTCACCAGTCGCCAAACTCTGACCAAGTCTTCCAAGAGCATCACCCTCGACTGGTTGTGAATCAACCAGTCGTCGAAGTATTGTAGAGAGCGACACCTCGTGTCCTTGCTGTTGCTGCTACAACCTCCATCAGTTTGGTAAACACTCTTGGTGCTGTCGAAATTCCAAATGGAAGGACCATAAACTGGTAAACCTTTCCTCCCCATTGGAACCTCAGATACTTCCTTGATGCCTGTGAAATTGGCACATGGAAGTATGCATCCTTCAGATCGATGGAGACTGACCAATCATTCACCTTTATGGCTGTTCTGATCGATCGGGCGGTCTCCATCTTGAACCGGTCTATCTGAACCAATTTGTTCAGACTGGACAAATCTAACACGGGGCGTAGTTTGCCGTTCTTTTTGGGAACGACAAACAGTCGACTGTAGAAGCCTGGAGTGGATTAATTCAGGACTTCCTCGATCGCGTTCTTGCTCAAAAGATCCTGTATCTCATTGTCTAAGGCCTGTCTTTTGAGCAAGTCCTTCGGAGGAGTCCAAACCGGACAGCTCCTCCGAAGAGGGGGGGTGGACTTGAAGGGAATGGAATATCCCTTCTTTATGATCCCCAACGTCCATGGACAGTTGGTGATATTCTGCCATTCGCTTAGAAAGAACGATAGTCTGCCTCCTACAGGCACTGATGGTCTTGGAATGGACCACTCCCCCCCACACGAAACGCCCCCCGCGCCATCAAAAACTTCGCCTTCGAGGCCTCCTACTGGAGAAACGTCCTCGAGGGTCCTGCCTCTTCTGCCACCCCTACCCCTTCCTCTGCCAGGAGGGGCCGGGTGCACAAACTCCTCCGCCACATATTGTGGCTGAGGCAAAACCGTTGTCTGCAACGGTAGAGGTCGAGATCTACCTCTCCCCGCTCTAGTGGCACCTTTCATCCTAGATGCTCCTCTAGGTGGCCAACTACCCCGAAAACTGGTTTTCGGTGCAGAAAACCCCCTAGCCAACTGCATCCTCTGCCGCTCGGCAAGGTCAGTTTCTGCTACTCCGGAACAGCGTCCTCTGAACAGCTGTTCCGATTGTAGAGGTGCCGCTCTCAGGAATTGCTTACCTTGTCCCGGAAGCACTGAGGCTTTCGACAAGGTGGCGTCCCTTCTGGCTAAGAGCAAATCAGACGATTTAATTAATGACGTGGTCATCATGTGTTTGTTTGCTCTTGCCGCCGACTTCAGCAGTGCGTGTACTGCTCTAGTGTCCCCTTTCTCTAGTGCCACCTTTGTAGCGCTACCTTTGTACTGCTAAAGAAAGGTCTACCTGAGACGCCATCGAAACCATGGCTCTCGATCTAGTATCCATGACCTCAGACATCTTCTGAGATATCACGGGAGTCTCTACATTGAGTATGCCCACTTTCTGGGCATCCTTATCTAACGTAGGTGTCATATGCGACCACGTTGAAGAATGATTTTTTATAAAACTTCAACGAGGTCGCATGGAATGCATAATCTCTTGGGACAAACTCGGAAGTTTTCCCCATGTCCCATGATGCCTCTTGCATCTCTGCCAAAATTCTAGCCACCGTGGGCGATTGTGGCAGCATTGGTAACTCCTTAGGAGGTTCCCTGTCAATATCCGCCTCAAACAGAGACGTGACTCTGGGCGGTTTTGTGGGTTGCGGAGGGCAAATATCTGTCGGTAAATACTTATACACCGCCTGGATGGCCTCCATATAGGATGGTGGGGTATCCTCATCCAGTTCCTCTGCCTCCGGAGTTGGATTAGTGGAAAGCAAGGGATATCGTCGTATACCTCGACTTCTTCCATATCCTCCTCTATAGGACAAACTCCTGTTCTACAGGCTCCACTGTCGCTGACTGTGTGTCTATGAACTGCTTCATCATTAGATGCATAGATTGCATAAGTGCCTCAGATTCGGATTCCCTTTTCTCTAAAGGGATATCTGATCCGTGCTTCGATGAAGATCTTTTATTCCTGTGATGCGACTTATGTCTGCGTCTATGCTTGTGCCTCCGCTGTAGAGACGACGAGCTAGACGACGATGAACTCCTTCGCCTCCTCGAGGACCGGCGTTTGGATTCATCCGAGGACGACGAGCTCCTGTATGCTCTAGGTCTCTTATCAGCTCTGGCCTGTCTAATGGTAGCTCCCAACCCGGTTTCAACCAGGTGTGGTAGCTCCGAATCATAAGATATCTTAGTGCTCTTGGCTTCTTGCCTTGTTTTAGGTGTCATGCTTTTCATCACCTGAGCACTACTAACGGGTGACTTGTGTACCCGTTTCGTATCTATGTCTATCTGTGTAGTATGATACTCTGGTAGTCGATTAACCTTACCCGTGGCAAATGTGCCCAACGGTGTAACAATGTAATCTGAGTCTATGTCTGGGTATTGTTGACCATCTATCGGTATACTCCCCGTATGATGTCAATTGTGTTGTCGTAACTTGAACTAGTCTGGCCCTCTACTTGTGTAAAGGTTGCAGGCTGTTCTGTGGTCCCATTCCCCATACTACCAGACCTACGGATCAACTCTCTGCTGACACTACTCTGTCTACCGGACACCTGACATAGGACTACTTCCCACCAGAGCCCCGTCCCCGGCCTCCGGACCACCGGACACCGGACTTTCATTCTCCACCGTCTCGGCTGCCTTCTGGCCGCCGGACGCCGGACCACCGGACACCGGACTACCGGACACCGGACACCGGACTTCCAGTCTCCGACGTCTCGGCTGCCTCCTGGCCGCCGGACCACCGGACACCTGACACCGGACTATTGTCCCGCACGTGATCCGTAGTCAGTTGATGTGAAACCCTGCGACCAGTTTCTATCAGGTCATGTGTATCAAACTTCTTCTGCACGTCTACCACATGCCTATCAGCTGTCGGCTGCGGTGGTAAGCCAGACTCCAAGGTTCGGTCCTTTGCACCATCCCCTCGGTCTGACTTTTTGCTAGGTTGAGATATCACCTGCAAACTCGTTGGGCCACCTAACCGCCATTCTGTCGAGATACGCACAGAATCGGTTTTTCCGTTCGGATGCCTGGCCACCTCACTACGACGAGATACTGTCGATTTTAATTTGTGAGGTGTTTTGATGACGTACTTTCCGTTAAGGTCATCCTTACCAGGTCTTTTAGGAGCGGGTTTACGATCAGGAACAAGTGCTTTCCTGTCGGCAGACCTTAGTACTTTCTGTGCATATGTTCTGCCCGCTCCTATCTGCTTCCAAGTGGTTGCCCCCCAGAGAGCCGATACAGTGCATGGACTCTCTTGGGAACAACCACAGCAAGTGCGGCACATGACTTCATGATTATCTAGAGGAGAAGCCATGTGTCCGCACTTTGAACGAATCTGTCCAGGCCTCTTGGCCTTTCCAGATAGTTGTTGTTTGTCAGACATTTTGATTCTTACAGCCTAAATTATGTCAGAAAACATCATAACATAAAGAGCGAAAAAGAATTCAACCCGTTGGACGATATGGAGAGAAAAGATTTCGAAACAAATATTTTCCAAAAAAAAATTCCCAAAACCACCCAACACTATGTCTGAACTTGATACAACGTCTCAAATGCAAATCCAATCCCAAAATTTCACACTTTGAAACCAACCTATTTGGGCTCAAATCGGCCCTCCTACTACTCAAGTATTTTGACAACTTTTTCGCAAAAAATTTGCAAATCTGGATTTTGTTCCCAATAAATTTGTAACGTGTAACAATCTTCCTAGAATGGAATAATTGTTCACCGTATACGCCGAATTGGCGACAGAGCCGCAACGGTCTGTCCCACAATTAAGCCACGTCAAAATCCTTCGTACAAAATGTCGACCGCTATACAAAACGTATCGCTAAATGACGAACACAAGTTGTCGAAATACCCCAAAACTACCGACCCTAGGGAAAAACCCTTTAGTGGAGTTGTACAGTAGATAAATGTGATCAATTAGATAATAAAAATTACCACGAAAGGATCCAATTAAACTCAGAAAAATCGAATAAACCTGACCAAAAAATTGACAGCCTACTTCGATGTTTTCTGACGATAATATGGCTACCGGAAGTTGCGCATAGACGCTTTTCACGGAGGGTTATGGCTAAAGTGCAGACCTTGGTAGGATAATTTATTTAATATAAATAATAGGTCAGAAAGGGTCTTTTTAGACATGCTGATAGCAAAAGTAACATCACAGGGTAAGGAATAAAAACTAAATTTGGTTATGATCCGTCAAGTAGAACGCATAATGAGAAAAAGTTTGTGTCAGCCCGCCTGTACAGGATGAATATATAAAAATGCGTCCAATTTTTTCAAACAGGCATATAAAAGGTCAAGTGCACTTTCTTGGCACAGCGGATGTTTCGCAATCATGATATGTTCATAGCTAGCATGGCGTTTCAACAAACAGTCAAAAATTTGCAGCTGTTCCAGCTTATTTGAGTCTATCAAGTTATTTATATGATTCACAAACTGGGCCCGGTTGTTCAAAACACCAGTTAGCTTAACGGACTGTTAAATCCTTAACGGACTGTTAAATCCTTAACTGAATGGTTAAAATGTCTGTTAAAACAGAGATTTTAACCATTCAGTTAAGGATTTAACAGTCCGTTAAGCTAACGGATGTTTTGAACAACCGGGCCCAGAGCATTTACTGACTTACAATTTGCGTAACGTCTCCAAGGTTTCCGTGTCCTTGTGTATGACATCTGCGATGATGTGCATGATGCCTTCCTTGGCCTTGTCCATGGGCTTCACCCCTGTAAATATGTCATGGTCGCTGGAGAAGGGGGGCTTATAGCTTGTGCCACCAGACTGGCTCATGTGCACATGTTTATAAAACTTTAGACTTTTTTCCAGAAATTTAAGGTGCTTGGGTATTTTACCGTGAACATAATATTTTTATGGGTCAACATTTTTAAATGGGGCATATACCCATGTACCTTTAATACATATTTAAGGTACATTTAAAAATAGTCGCATTATACTTAAAAGTATAAAATGGAACTCCAATTAAATGAAAGCATATCAAAATTGGAACTCTAATACATTCACTCATAAATTTATAGAATTGGGGTACCTTTTATTGAAGTTTTGAAACTGGAGTACCACAGTGCTATAATGGGTGGGGAAACGGCTGACTTTCTGCACGTTCTCCAAATATGTACTTTATGAATTTACGCAGTCTGCTTGCCTCCTTTGTCCAGCCTCGATCCAACAAAAGTTCTTGATTTCGAGCATGAGAACAGAGTACGCTCTAACTCAGTAAGTTTTATATGCACATACCATAATTGTATGAGATTTTGATAGACTACAATGGTGTCCTGGAGGCCGTTTCACTAAACTTCTTACTAAAATGTACAGACAGTAAGTGCAAAATTATGTTTTCTTATTTTAGCAGAATACACATTGATTATCAAAAGTGGGAGTACAAAATACTCACAGCAATGTGAAAATACGCATTGATTTTCAAATTGAGTAGTGAAAATACTGTAATAAAGTTGAAAATATACTTAGATGAGCTGCAAAAAGCAAACAGTTGCAGCTCAAATAAGTGAATTAAATACATGTATGTTTTATTTTTTATAAATGTTTCCCTATTTAGAAGTACATGCTCATTTAAGAGGTTAATACTATAGTGAGACAGATACTGTAAAGATTCTAATAGACGCCCATGCTCTAATAGACGCCCACCCCCCACTTTTTACGTTGAAAATTACACATTTTTTGGCTGATTTTCACGAAATTAGTGCCTCTAATAAACGCCCAGTACTAACTTGAAACAAAATCGGTGCTAATTGTCCAACTAGATTTCTTTTCTTCCCATTATTTCGAAGGCAACTTCCTTGAAAATCAGAAAAAAAACATAATTGCTACTTTCACTTTCAAAAGCGGAATTCGACTGTTTCCGGTGTCACAGTAAATTCCTCTTCAGCAGTAGCTATTTGCACGGACACAGGGCAATCAGAATTTACACGGTTACGGAGATACCATTTTCAAAGCATCTCAAACCCATTTCGCATAATGTGGGTGAAATTGACATCATGTTGGATTGTTGGCCAATATTTCCTAGGAGATGAGCAAAAATAAATATGGACATGGCCGTGGGCCGTAATTAATCGCACCGATACGGACCGAAATGTCCACGGGCCGAAACGTCCATTGTCCGAAACAGTGACAGTCTGAAACGTCCGTAGGCGTAACTCTGATCAGCATTAATGATTGACGCTGTCTTGATATATACATTACCGGTACCAGTATTTTAACCTTTTTGTACCATAATGACCAAAGCGGGCCGAAACGTTTTGGTTCAAAATGTTCAGTACAATCAAGTCCGGCAGACGTTTGTGAGTAACGTCCCTTCGTTATGTTTTTGTTCAGATAGTAGAAAATCGTATATTTTTATCATTTTCCCTTTGCTGAATAACACTTGCCTCTATTAAACGCTCACACAGGACTTCGGAGCCATCTTTACGGTACTTTTGTAAATTTGGTAGATATGACATTTTCTGGCAAACTAATCATTCATTCACCATTACCCCACATATTGATTGGCATTATTATACATTTTATATCAAGAAGTAAAGCTCACACTGATATCAGGGGCGATAACTGTGTTTCCTTAAACTGTTAACTGACATTACTATTTATTCTCTGTGTTTATTTTTTGATGTGCAATGATCCATACTGTAATTTAAATAATTAAAATATATCATGCCTAATTTGCATATGAAAATAGCCTGATATAACCGCGAGTCACTATCATAAAATAAAGGTTAATAAATGATTATATCTGTATAGCGGGTAAAATACGAAATCTGGGGGTATAATACTCTTTAGATACAAAACTTATCTGAAGCTCTGTAGATCATCATCATTTCTGCCACCTGATAAATATCCATTGTTTCTTACAGTGAATGCCCTGTTCAGACAGTACAGATACACAAACTCATGACATGCACTTAAGGCCGTCACTGGAGAAATGGCCAACATCTGTAGCCTATTTCACCAACATTGCAATGTAAACTTATCTAGCACAGTATACTTTGAGGGAGAAATTTTCAATTTAAGGATAAATTTATTAATTTTTATTATACTGAATTTATTACATTATCACAGCCAAAATGGCAAACATTCAGACTTGTTCATGTCTCACGGCACATATAATTAATTAGAGCTCCAGACAAGGTGTGTATTGGTGTATTTTATACATTTATTTTAGCTGAATACACATTGATTTTCAAAATTTGGAGTACAAAGTACTCACAAAAATTTGAAAATACTCACTGATTTTCAAATTGAAGAGTAACTAGATCACCGCGGCCATACAGTACGGAAATATTCTTCAGACAGAAAACTTACCTGGAGCTCTGATTAATTATACTAAGTTACCTTTATCTGGGGTTATCAGTGATGTGTAATGGGAAATGTTGAATGGTGTGGTCCCGGCAAGGCAGTGTTGGGCGGCTGGTCCCAATCCCAGGGCCCGAGCCCGTTCGGCCAGACTTGTCTTGACTCCGGGCTTATACGGCGCAAACTGCCATAAAACAATGTTGGTCTTATAATTATGGTGCCATACAGCAATGTGATTCTTATAGTGTGCATACTGCCATAAACATGTACAATGTATATAAATTAAAACTTATTTAATCTCAAGAGTGGACCAGTTTATTGATATAATAAATGTAAATTCAAATTGAATGGAGGAAAAGGCGCGATTTTCGGATGAAATTTGGATATGCAACCAGAGCGCCAGTTAAGGTACGTAATTTGATCAACTTTAGGGAGACTTTCGTTCTTTCTTCGCCAAAATTGGTAGGTTTGGAGTGCTTTAGAATCGTCTCGATGAGACGATTCTAAAGCAATCCCAACTTGCCATTTTTTGTGAAGAAATAAGGAAAATACCCGGAAAATTTGGTCCAATTACGCACCTTAACTGGAGCTCTGTATGCAACCAGTAGCGAAGGTAAACCCTGAACTAGATGGCCGCGGCCTGCATGTCGCGCCTTGTGGCGAGGCATGGACACTAAAAAAAAAAGATATACTATAACGAAAAACTTTAACCAAAAAACTTAACCAAAAAACATAACCAAAAACTTTAACCAAAAAACTTAACCAAAAACTTCAAAGTAATTTGACCTTGACATTTGGCACAGGGGCCACACGGGAGGGGGGTAGAATGAAAATATAGATGATGATAAACACCCATGTGAAGTTTCAAGGTAATGGGCAAAGCAGTTGCAGAGATATAGCATAACAAAAAACTTTAACCAAAAAAACTTTAACCAAAAAACTTAACCAAAAACTTTAACCAAAGAAGTTAACCAAAAAAACTTCAAAGTAATTTGACCTTGACATTGGGCACAGGGGCCGCACGGGAGGGGGTATAATGAAAATATAGATGATGATAAACACCCATATGAAGTTTCAAGGTAATGGGCAAAGCAGTCGCAGAGATATAGTATAACAAACAAGAGCTGTAGGAGAGCAGCATAGCTCGACTACGAGGGTTGTCGATGTACACATAGCTTGACAAACAAGGTGGCTGCGACCTGCATAAAAACCTTAACCAAGGTTGACTAAAAAACTTAACCAAGGGAAATTAAGTAAGTAATTCAAGGTTAAATGTAGGTCAATGACAGATATAGGTCAGGGGTTATTATGTACATCACTAGGAGATGAAGTTTTCCAAGTATGGTTGCTGTAGGCCCAGGAGTATTCCATATACAAGCTTGACTAAAAACCTTAACCAAGGGAAAATAACTAAGTAATCCAAGGATAAAAGTAGGTCAAGGTCAAATATAGGTCAGGGATTATTGATGTACATCACTAGGAGATGAAGTTGTCCAAGTATGGTTGATGTAGGCCTAGGAGTATTCCATATACAAGCTTGACTATAAACATTAACCAAGTAATTCAAGGTTAAATGTAGGTGAAGGTAAAATATAGGTCAGGGGTTATTGATGTACATCCCTATGAGAAAAAGTTATCCAAGTATGGTGTCTGTATGCACATAGTATTCCATATAGAAGCTTGACTAAAAACCTTAACCAAGGTTGACTAAAAACCTTAATCGAGGGGGATTAAGTAATTAATTCAAGGTTAAATGTAGGTCAAGGTGAAATATAGGTCAGGGGTTGTTGATGTACATCACTAGGTGATGAAGTTGTCCAAGTATGGTTGGTGTAGGGCCAGGAGTATTCCATCTGCAAGGTTGACTAAAAACCTTAACCAAAGAGAATTAACTAAGTAATCGAAGAGGAAATGTAGGTGAAGGTCAAATATAGATCAGGAGTTATTGATGTACATCCCTATGAGAAAAAGTTGTCCAAGGTTGGTGGTGCTGTATGCACAATAGTATTCATCCGTACAAGCTTGAGTAAAAACCTTAACCAAGGTTGACTAAAAACCTTAACCAAGGTGACTTAAGTAAGTAATTAAGAAGAGGAAATATAGGTGAAGGTGAACTATATATCAGGGGTTGTTGATGTACATCACTAGGAGATGAAGTTGTCCAAGTATGGTGGGTGTAGGGCCAGTAGTATTCCATATAACAAGCTTGACTAAAAACCTTAACCAAGGGGAATTAACTAAGTAATTCAAGAGGAAATGTAGGTCAAGGTCAAATATAGATCAGGGGTTATTGATGTACATCGCTATGAGAAAAGGTTTTCCAAGTATGGTGTCTGTATGCACAATAGTATTCCATGTACAAGCTTGACTAAAAACCTAACCAATTAACCAAGGTTGACTAAAAACCTTAACCAAGGGGAATTAACGAGGTAATTCAAGGTTAAATGTAGGTCAAGGTCAAATATAGGTCAGGGGTTGTTGATGTACATCACTAGGAGATAAAGTTGTCCAAGTATGGTTGGTGTAGGGCCAGGAGTATTCCATCTACAAGGTTGACTAAAAACCTTAACCAAGGGGAATTAACTAAGTAATTCAAGAGGAAATGTAGGTCAAGGTCAAATATAGATCAGGGTTATTGATGTACATCACTATGAGAAAAGGTTGTCCAAGTATGGTGTCTGTATGCACAACAGTATTCCATGTAGAAAGCTTGACTAAAAACCTTAACCAAGGTTGACTAAAAACCTTAACCAATGGGAATTAACTAAGTAATTCAAGGTTAAATGTAGGTCAAAGTCAAATATAGGTCAGGGGTTGTTGATGTACATCACTAGGAGATAAAGTTGTCCAAGTATGGTTGGTGTAGGGCCAGGAGTATTCCATCTACAAGCTTGACTAAAAACCTTAACGAAAGAGAATTAACTAAGTAATTCAAGAGGAAATGTAGGTGAAGGTCAAATGTAGGTGAAGGTCAAATATGGATCAAGGTTTATTGATGTACATCCCTAGGAGATGAAGTTGTCCAAGTATGGTGGGTGTAGGGCCAGGAGTATTCCATATACAAGCTTGACTAAAAACCTTAACCAAAGAGAATTAACTAAGTAATTGAAGAGGAAATGTAGGTGAAGGTCAAATATAGATCAGGGTGTATTGATGTACATCCCTATGAGAAAAGGTTGTCCAAGTATGGTGTCTGTATGCACAATAGTATTCCATGTACAAGCTTGACTAAAAACCTTAACCAAGGTTGACTAAAAACCTTAACCAAGGGGAATTAACTAGGTAATTCAAGGTTAAATGTAGGTCAAGGTCAAATATAGGTCAGGGGTTGTTGATGTACATCACTAGGAGATAAAGTTGTCCAAGTATGGTTGGTGTAGGGCCAGGAGTATTCCATCTACAAGGTTGACTAAAAACCTTAACCAAAGAGAATTAACTAAGTAATTCAAGAGGAAATGTAGGTCAAGGTCAAATATAGATCAGGGGTTATTGATGTACATCCCTAGGAGATGAAGTTGTCCAAGTATGGTGGGTGTAGGGTCAGGAGTATTCCATATACAAGCTTGACTAAAAACCTTAACCAAGGGGAATTAACTAAGTAATTGAAGAGGCAAATGTAGGTCAGGTCAAAAATAGACCAGGATTATTGATGTACATCCCATGAGAAAAGGTTGTCCAAGTATGGTGTCTGTATGCACAATAGTCCATGTACAAGCTTGACTAAAAACCTTAAACCAAAGGTTGACTAAAAACCTTAACCAAGGGGAATTAACTAAGTAATTCAAGAGGAAATGTAGGTCAAGGTCAAATATAGATCAGGGGTTATTGATGTACATCACTAGGAGATGAAGTTGTCCAAGTATGGTGGGTGTACGGCCAGTAGTATTCCATATACAAGCTTGACTAAAAACCTTAACCAAGGCGTGACGGTGACGGTGACGCCGACGCCGGGGTGACAACATAAGCTCTACTTATTCTTCGAATAGTCGAGCTAAAAACTTTAATCAAAAAACTTAACCAAAAACTTTCACCAAAAACTTTAACCAAAAAACTTAACCAAAAACTTCAAAGTAATTTGACCTTGACATTGGGCACAGGGAAAGTTTGAAAGTAATTAGCGAATTAGCAAAAATATTCTGCGGCGATCGATGGTTATTGATTTATTTTATGTATGTTAACGTTTTCGTCTCACTGCGTCGACAGGCCAAGAGACCTAACTTTAGAGAAATAAATGTATGTTCCTTCACGGGGTGGAAATGGAATTTAAGGTTCTTAATTTAAATTATCGTTTCTACGCGTCATATAAACGAAAAAAAGTGAAATTGAATGGGATGGACATACTATGAAGGTATGTTTGATTCCCAAAGCGATGTTTGAACCCACAACCTCCAGATTGGAAGTCGGTGTTCTAAGCCCTAGGTCACAACCCATACCTTATAAACGAAGGAAAGAAATGCTCCTAACGAGCGACCATACGTACTTAGAATAACAGCTGACGTAACGCGCGGTAAACTGAAATGGCCTACGTGACAATTGACATTTACGTTCCAACAAGATTTTCACAGTGTGTAATCGATCGTATTTCCTCGCCATCATATGAAACCCGACTCGAGAAACACAAATTAAGTTGTGGATTTCTGAATTTGTCAATTTTGTTTGTACGGTCTAAGAAATCAAACAAATGTGACAATTCTTTTTACAAAATATTAGAATCGTCTAAGGAGACAATTCTCATGTGTTGCCAAAACATGTTTTATTAAGACATCGGACAAATGTGAAAAGAAAACACGAATACATTGATATTTCTTTACAAAAACATATTTTGACAACATTTGAGAATCGTCTTAGGAAACGATTCTCATGTGCTGCCAAACCTTTTTTTATCAAAAAATCAAACAAATGTGAAATTCCACAAGCTAATGCGTAATTATCAATTCATCGGCTATGCGATGACGTGAGCGACTACATAGCGTGGTTTTTGTATGTTTGTTTCCACAGAATTCTAAAGGTCAGTCACACTTTGCACGTGAAACTGGATTAGCGACTGATGATTGTAAAGTGTGCTAATTGGGGATGGGTGGGTACGGCCATATTTCTTTTTTGTTACAATCTCGCGTTTTTGCGATCTCGATCTCGCCTTCCGCTTTTGGAAATAAGATTTGCCCATGCATGTGTAGACAGCATGCGTGTTGGATTTGCGTTCTACGTACGTACAAGCATATAAAGCATGCTAGTTCGAATTGCATTCTACGTACGTACATACATGTAATGTATGCGCAAAACTCAATTTCAACACGCATGCATTCTACACACACATATTATAGGCCCGTAGCCAGACCTGTTTGAAGGGGGTGGGGGGGTGGTCGTTTCGAAGGCCCAAAGGGCCTGAGGTATCTAGGGGGTCCCGCAGCATCCGACCGCTCCGACCGCTCCGACCGCTCCGACCGCTCCGACCGCTCCGACCGCCTCGCGATTTGGTCTCGCGTTTTCACGATCTTGTGTATAGGTCGACGATGTGATGCAGTAGCCTAACCAATAACACGTATCGAAATATGGTTTTTTTTGCTCAATAAACGTGTATTGGCAGCACATTAGAATCGTCTCCTAAGACGAGTATCATTTTTTGTCAAATTATGTTTTTGTTTTCAAGAAATATAGATGTTTGTCCACATGTGTTCTATTTCTTAATAAAAACGTAAAAATGTTTTTGCAGCACATGAGAATGGTCTCCTAAGACAATGTTTACGTGTCCTATTAGGGACATGAGGCAACCTCGCATTTTCGAGCTTTGGAGACGAAAATGCAAAATTCTATCATATTCAACCTCGCGTTTTGCAAACACGCCGCACATGCACATGATGCATGAGCAAAACTAATCCGAATTTTTCAAAAGCGAAAGGCGAGATCGCGAAAACGCGAGACGATTCTCATTATTTTAGGAAACGATTTCTATGTTTTATTATTGTCGATAAATGTGTTTTGAGTATGCACTTGTCGCAACGTTATGTCCGCGGTTGCACAGTGACAAAAGACCACAATAATAAATATGTATTATACAATGTTTATTATTACAGATATTTAATATAATATGTATATGTGCCCAGTGCTCAATTGTATTATATTTAACAACTATGATAATAGTTTTTGTTTTGGGACAGTTTCGTATAAGAAATCTTACGAGGACAAGTCACTTTTTCAAAATGACTTGCCCTGAAAATTATATTTTCTGGGACAAGTCCGGGCAAGTCACTTTTGACAAGTCACTTGTCCGGGACAAGTGGTTAAAAAATCAATTTGTACAGCCCTGAAGTCATTTGACCTTGGGGCACAGGGGCCACATGAGTGGGACACAGACTGAATATATGGATGATGACTAATAAGCATTTGAAGTTTCAAGTCAATGTGACTTAGGACTGCAGATATAAGATTTAAAAACTTTAACGCAGATTTCGGACCGACGGACGGACGCACGGACCGACGGACGTTATTGTGATCACCATGTCTCGCATTCCGCAAGCGGGCTCGACAAAAATCAAGTCCTTAGTGGCTTTGACCTTGGGCGGTCAGACATATGCAAAACAAAGCATCATCCCTAGACACACATTGTGGCCAAATATTATCAAAAACGGTGAAGCGGTTCATCAGTTATGGAAAAAAGAAAGAAAATACTAGCATTTTTGCCATACAAACAAGGAGAACAAACTCAGTTGGGCACAGTGGCTGCATGCATGGGACAGAGAATGATATTATGAATCGGTGAAGCGGTTTATGAGTAGTTATTGAAAAAATATTTTACAAACAAGGTGAACACAAGTCCTCAGAGACCTTGACCTTGGAGGTTTTTTGAAGACGGACGGACGGACAGACGGATGGACGCCTACGACGCCGAGGGTATGCCATAAGCACAGCTTCCTTTGGAAGGCGCGCTAAAAATGAACGGTGTTACTAAAGTACATGGACTAGCGCTATATCCCCTCTTGCCTATCGGCGAGGGGTTAACAAGAACCCCGCCAACGGCATGTATCCAATCACTGTGGTGGTTGGATCATAAACATGCACAATAAATAAAACCAATCGCTCATAGAGTTAAAGAAGTTATAGAATAATGAATAAACGCAGACCCATCTACTGAATGTGAAATTTCAAAGTTATTTGACTAATACTTTGGGAACGTGGGGTGCATGGGTGGGGCGGGGAATGAACATATGAATAATGAGAAACATGCACATGAAGTTTCAAGTCAATCGCTTGTACACTAAATAAGTTATAAGAGAATGGAGAAACGCACACAAATCTACCGAATGTGAATATTCAAAGCAATTTGACCTTGAGCAAGGGGGAGCATGGGTGGGGCGGGGAATGAAAATATCAATGATGACAAATATGCACCTAAGGTTTCAAGATCGCTGTACAATAAAGAAGATATAGGGAATGGAGAAACGCACATGTGGCTATGTGAAATTGCAAAGATATTTGACCTTCACTTTGGGAACGTGGGGTGCATGGGTGGGGCGGGGAATGAACATATGAATGATGAGAAACATGCACACGAGTTTCAAGTCGATCGCTTGTACACTAAAGTAGTTATATGGGAATGGAGAAAAAAAGTGAAAGTGGATGGGTCTAACGTCCAAGCAACAGCTATAAAGGTCATATAGAGACAGGACCACAGTTCATACGCTAGTTATAGCAGAAAGGAGAAACACACACACATCTACTGAATATTGTGAAAATCTAGTGAATATGAAATTTCAAAGTTATTTGACCTTGAACATGGGTGGGAGATGAAAATATGGATGGTACATGTAATATACATGAAACATGCAGTTTGAAGCCAATCTGTCATACGCTAGAGAAGTTATAGCAGAATGGAAAACGTGACAGACAGACGGACGACTTTTGCATCCCTATATCCCACAATAAAGTGTTAGATATCACACTGACCAGATCCTCGACTTCTGTCATGGTTGTGGCAGACACCAGCGCTCGCTCTAGTTCCTTGGTCAACTTTCCGGCACTCTCTATGACACCACAAACAGATTCTATCTTGCTTATTACAGCCCTGAAAAATTTTAAGTAACTAGAGAAAGTGATCAGGGGCTCACGTATACACCGCCGCCTGGACCAACAAATAAAAACATTAATGCAAATATTTAAAACAAAACTTTAACGCAAATTTCTAATTAATTTGACCTTGACCTTGGACATGAAGGTCGCATGGGTGTGGTATGGAATGAAAATATGGATGATGATAAGTATATGAAGTTTGAAGTCAATCTGACTTACCGTTACAGAGATAATGGGTACCCAAACATTTTAACGTGGACGGACGGAATTATGAAAACTATATACATTGTACCCTTCGACATACTTCGTATTCCGTGGGTATAATTATACAACGTATGTGGACTGCTTTGGCGGGCTGTAAAATGAAAATGGATGTTATGTTTCTAAAACATGGAACTGCCCGCTGGCATACTAGACCCTAAAAAAGAAGATGCCAGGTCCTCTCCACACAAGAATCACTTGGCCCCCTCCCAAAAGCAGTAGGATCAGTACTAATGTTACTACTTTATAATGGGCAATAACCCAATTCAACTTCCAGGAAACAAAAGATAACAAACGTACCTGAGGGCCAAACCAGGTAAATCATGAGTCTTACAAGGTTGTGTTTGCCCGACCAAACACCAACACAAAACGTTCTTTATAGGAATGAAATAAAGTGAAAGTGAAAGGGTTTAACGTCCCAGCAACAGCTAAGGTCATATAGAGGAACAGTTTAGTCTCATCCGACAGACCAGTGGGGTGGAAATACTATGAAAGTATTTATTGATGCCCTAGGCGAGGCTTGAACCCACAACCTCCGGATTGGAAGTCACATCGGCCACATCGCATCCCTAGGAATTAAATAAGTGTAGTCCCTATTCTCATGGATCCGTGCCCCTAAATTCATATTGTGTTATATTCTGAATAATTTCTGAAAATGTATACATCAATATAAAGTTAAAACACTTGACTATGAGTGCACATAAGGAATTCACTAACATTGTTTATGCAAGTCTTAAAGGTACATGCCCACTCAATAGACACAAAATGTTCTTTATAGGAAGTAAATAAGTGTATAATCGTGTCATTATTCCACCAGTTCTAAACATTACGAGTGGCCGCTATACAGATATAATCATTTAGTAATATTTATTTTACTGATAGTGACGCGCGTTGGTATCAGACTATTTTCATATGTAAATGAGGCATTGTATTTTTTAATTATGTATACTAATTAAATGCGTCACATGAAAAAATAATATTTTCGACAGATTTAAAAGTATGATAATTGCACATCGAAAAATAAATACAGAGTATAAATAGTCATGTCCGTTAACATTTTCAGGAAACACTGTTATCGCCCCTGATATCAGTGTGGACAGTTATTGTCTGATAAAATGTATAATAATGCCAATCAATACGTTTGGTAATGGTGAATGAATATTTATTTTGTCAGAATATGTCTCAGATGATATAAAGAACATTATTTTCCGCAAAGCCTTCAGCTTCGCATGTATAAGTTAGCATATTGCTCCGGAACATTCAAACGAATACGCCTATTTAAAACTCTCGTAAAATCTCGCCACGTGACCTTACCACGAGACCGGAATCAGCTGTTCGCAATCTCATAATTGTTTTGGCGTTCAACGAATACAGACTTATTTTGTAAAACAAATTTATTCGAGTTGGTAAGTGTGTTTTAGGCCTCCATTCAGGACGTAGTCCTGGGTTATCAATATTGTTTATTAGCATTTATATTTGTAAAATGAGCTCTGAACGGGACGAAGTCCTGTCACTCGCCGATAGCGAAAGCGAAACGTTTTCTGGTTTCGGTCCGGTTTCGCCATTATCTGATAATGGAAGGGCGCAGCCCAAGAAAAAACTTAAATCCGTTGTTGTAAAGACTTCGGTATCAAAAGGAAAAGGGCCTATGAAGAAAAAACGTGGCACGAGTTGTGTCGGACACCATTCTAGGCAAAGTAAGGATAAAGAAAATACCATGTCCCATAAAAATGTGGCTTCACCGGTACCAGTGTTGGACATTACAAAACTGTCGCAGACAGATATCACCAATTTGCGAGAAGTACTCGGCATTAATGTCCAGAAAGTGAATACACAGTATGCTGAGGATGCAGATTTTGACAGTTATTTTGGTCAGTCGGTGGACCAATTGCAAAATATTCGGGTCGAGGTAGATAGTGCCGATATATCGGGCGATGAAATTGGACAGTTTGCGGATTCCACAAATAAACATGTGGCAATGGACTTTAGCCAAGCTCTCTTCGAAGAAGGGGAAATCATTGAGGAAGACGAAGAATGGTGTTTGCCAGTCGAATGAAGGTGCCAGAAAAAGGCAGGCCAGTGGCTAGTTCGCTGGCAAAAATGATTAATGTGGCTTGTGTAACACAGTGTGACACTGAATCATGTGTGAGTAAGTACAGAGTGCTGAGAACTGTGATAGGGCAGTGCCGCCACTAGTGAATAATGACCTATGGAGAATTTTGGATAAACGGGCACAGACACAGGACAGGTGTATTGTGGACATACAGAATATGGTAGCAACGAGCATGGTGCCAGTTATGAAGCTTGCTGATGTCCTGAAAACAGAATTAAAGAACAATAACGAGGCCAAGACTTTATTGTCCGATTCCCTTACCATGTTAGGGCAAATTCAGTATCATTTGTCAATCAGAAGGCGCTACATGATTAGACCAAACTTGAAGCCAAAGTACCTGAGTTTGTGTAACATTTCCAAACCAATTACCACTCAGTTATTTGGTGATGAAATTTCTAAGGAAATCAAGGCATGTGACTCTATGTCAGCTATTGGTAAGGACCAAGGATTCAGGACACAATCATTTCGCAGTAGAGGTGGCCGAGCTATGCCACGAAGAGGTTTCTACGGCAATGCGTAATAGCGGATCCAATTATGGTGCTGCTCAATATGGGCGATATCGGCCATATCCGCAAAGAGGGGCATTTCGTGGGTTTAGAGGCAGATTTCCTAGGCGGTCAGCTACTGCAACAGCGCCTGCCCCAAACGATGGGAATTAGGAAAACAGGTAGGTTTAGTGGGGATATTTGAAAATATTGCCTTGAAATTTGGAGAATGTTACAGAAGATGTTGGTGTTCTTGAAGCTATATCTGGGTATCATATTAATTTTGATGAACCACCGGTACAAACACGACCTCCAGGGGAAATACCATTTAGTGATGAACAGTGGAAGTTGGTTGATCATGATGGTACAAGGTCTCCTCAGTAAAGGTGCAGTAGTGGAAACATTTTCTGAACCTGAGGAGTTTGTTTCAACAATTTTCATTGTTACAAAACCAAATGGTACATATCGTCCAGTAATTAATCTGAGATATTTAAATCATTTTGTACATTATGACCATTTCAAGCAGGAAACATTTAAAGTAGTATTGGAACTTTTACAGGAAGAAGATTTTATGGCATCCATAGATCTGACGGATGCCTATTTTGCAGTTCCAATTGATGATGAATATCAGAAATATTTGAAGTTTTACTGGAATGGACATTTGTATAAGTTTGTTTGTCTTCCTTTTGGGTTAAAATCGGCCCCATTTGTGTTCACAAAAATTTTGAAGCCTGTGTACGCAAAATTTAGACATCAGAATATCAGATGTTCATATTATGATGACTCTTTAAACATGAACAAGGACAGACAGATCTGTAAATCAAACACAATGAAAATGGTGGATACCCTGGAGTCGTTAGGGTTTATGGTTAATAATGAAAAATCAGTTCTGATGCCCACGCAAAAATTGTGTTTTTTGGGTTTATTATTGATTCTGTGGCATTCAAAATTTATTTGACGGAAGAAAAAATTCTGAAATTAGTAACACGAGCAAATGATCTATTGCGGAATGGTATGATAGTTGTTCGGGACCTTGCCTCGTTCATTGGATTAGTTATTAATGCATTTCATGCAATTCTAGAGGCGCCGTTGCGTTATAGATGTTTGGAAAGAGAAAAAATCAGGGGTCTAGGACAACATATGAATTTTGAAAACAAATTTGTATTATCTCACGATGGTAGACGGGAATTGTTGTGGTGGTCCACAAATGTCCGTGATTTGAATGGTAAACGGATTAGGCCCGAACCAGTTAGTATACGTTGTAGAACTGATGCTAGCCTAGCTGGCTGGGGATCAATTAACCTTGCTGACGATACTTTTGCGAATGGTAGATGGAATTATGAAGAATCTAGGATGTCAATTAATTGTTTAGAATTACTGGCCATTTTTTATGCGTTACAATCATTGTATTCAAATGAACGGGATGTTCATATTGGAATTCAGTCGGATAATGTTTGCGCAGTCAAATATGTTAATGATATGGGTGGTATGACATCAAAATGGATGGATGGTTTATGGCTAAACGTATCTGGGAATGGTGCATCCAGCGGCAGATTCACGTTTCGGCAGTGTACATTCCGGGGGTTGGTTTAATACAGCTGATTATTACTCTAGAAATTTTTCTGACTCCACGGAATGGATGCTAAAAAAGGATATTTTTAACAGGCTATGCAGACAGTTTTTTGTTCCGGATGTTGACCTTTTTGCCTCTAGACTGAATTATCAGGTGGAGAAATTTGTGTGTCGTGGTTCCCGGAGCCAGGAGCATTTCACAATGATGCGTTCACTTTGTCCTGGCAGGGTTATACTCCATATATTTTCCCACCATTTAATTTGGTTGGCAAGGTTGTTAATAAGATTGTTCAGGATAGAGTTGAGAATGCTATTGTCATCTTCCCATACTGGCAGTCACAACCTTGGTTTCCGTTGCTGATGGAAAATATGTCGTCTTTTCCTGTTAGGTTGCCCAGGCACAAAGATCTCCTGGTCCTGCCGCACGACAGAGTGAGTGAGTGAGTGAATAGGGTTTAACGTCCGCTTTTCTGACATAGAGGTACAAGCCTCAGGGAGTCTACACGCAGACGGGTCAACGGGGTCGTGTCCCGTATCCACCTGTCCGAGGGGGGTAAATCCCAACTTCAGAACTCAATATTTACAATCAAAATATATATTCAGTCCTGAAATTAGAACAACCTGATCTGGTGCCAGGCCCTCGCCACACCAGCATCATTTATCCCATCCCCTAAAAGTAATAGGATTAGCGCTAATCTTACTTTTATATATGGGGCATAGCCAGACTCAACTCTCACTTACAAGAAAGCCAAAAATGTACATGAGGGCCAAATCCGGTATAGTGGGTTCCGGAAAGTATGAACCCAATCGTTAAGCCAGTTTAGTCGCCTTTTACGACTAGCAATGGCTACTGCAGCACTATTCTCAGGATCAGTTGATCCCGCCCCGGTGCCTGCACGGGGCTCCCCGCACGACAGAAGATGCCATCCACTAGGTCGGGCTTTGAGGATCACCGCTGTGACTATATCCGGGGTGCCCTCCAATGTAAAGGACTTCCATCGCAAGTTACTGAAGTTATCATCGATTCGTGGAGAGGAGGGACTAGAAAACAGTACGGCTATGCGTGGGACCGGTGGAAGGTTTGGAATAAGCTCAGACTTAGCAATCCCTTTCAAACGTCTGAAATCATAGTAATTCAGTACCTATATTACTTGCTCAGGTGCGGGAAATCGTATTCTGTACTTAATTCTCATAAGGCGATGTTACTACAGACATTACCATTCTTTGGTAACGGCTGGTGCAGATCAGGAGCTAACCTCATTAGGCGATTCATGAAAGGAGTATTCTGCAAATTGCCGCCGAAGCCGAGATACAAGTTTACATGGGATGTGTCTGTGGTGTTAAAATATCTCTCCTCACTTTTTCCACTTCGTAATTTATCGCTTAAACTGTTAACTTTAAAGACTATTTCTCTTATCTCGCTGGCTTGTGCACCAAGAGCACAGACACTAGCATCCATGAGACTGGACCATATGTTTGTAGATGAAGTTTGTTTATTACATTTGGCTTTCCAAACTTGTTGAAGACGTCTAGAGCGGGACATGCATTTACATTGAAAATAGATCATTTTCACGATGAAAGTTTGTGTGCCATGCACACTCTATTACATTATATTAAAGTGACCAAACGGATCAGACAATCCGATACATTGTTTATATCATACATGACACATAAGGTGGTTTCTACGAGCACGTTAGCCAGATGGCTTAAACTGGTGTTACATAATTCTGGTATTCAGATTGACAAGGTTTCATGCTCATAGTTTTAGGTCGGCATCAGTTTCTGCTGCATTTAGTAAGGGGTGCTCAGTGAAACATATTTTGGATACGGCAGACTGGTCTTCAGACAAGACGTTCAGACGATTTTATTTGAGACAGGTGTTGGATGATAAGCAGATTACTTTTGCTGATGCAGTGTTTTCGTGAAATGTATTATGATTTTGAAGTCTGTTATTACAGATGTTGTATGTTACGTTTGTTTTGTTGCTTTAAAGATGCTAACTTATACATGCGAAGCTGAAGGCTTTGCGGAAAATAATGGACCCCTCATCCAAAGCTTTTAGTGCAGGATGAGGGGCATTATTGAAGTAAAGCCGGAGGCCGAGCATGTATATACCCAGCCCTTATGGATGTATAGTGGTTTTACCCTACCCTAGTGGTTGTAGTTTTGCAACAAAACAATCTTATATTTAAATTATGAGATTGCGAACAGCTGATTCCGGTCTCGTGGTAAGGTCACGTGGCGAGATTTTACGAGAGTTTTAAATAGGCGTATTCGTTTGAATGTTCCGGAGCAATATGCTAACTTATACATGCTCAGCCTCCGGCTTTACTTCAATAATGCCCCTAATCCTGCACTAAAGCTTGGATGAGGGGTCATTTTGTGCCTACTGAGTGGGTATGTACCTTTAAGAGTCCCTAGAATTAACACACCCAAGTCGCCCAATTGATCTTGAAACTTCTCATCAGGTTTGTGCCCTACAACTTTCTGCACATTTGAGCGACATTCCTTGATCACTCATACAATAAAGAAGTGTTGCTGCCTAGATTGATCAAATGTAAATATGGTGAAGTCCAGATTCATCTAGACATCAACATACACTGTATATAACATTGTATGCATCATTTGCGAACAGACCATCTTCAGATTAAGGAAGTATGTAGACAAATCATAAAATAGGTGGTAAATCACAATTGTATGTAACTGTAGCTTATACTAGATGGCCGCGGCCTGCATGTCGGGCCTTGTGGCGAGGCATGGACACTAAAAAAAAAAGATATAGTATAACGAAAAACTTTAACCAAAAAACTTAACCAAAAACTCTAACCGGACACACGTACGTGCGTACGCCAAAGTGCCGACTATATCGCGCTTTCCGCAAGCGGGCGCGAAAAAAACTTTAACCAAAAACTTCAAAGTAATTTGACCTTGACATTGGGCACAGAGGCCGCACGGGAGGGAGGTAGAATGAAAATATAGATGATGATAAACACTTGAAGTTTCAAGGTAAGGGGCAAAGCAGTTGCAGAGATATAGTATAACGAAAAACTTTAACCAAACAATTTAACCAAAAAACTTAACCAAAAATTGTTTAACCAAAAAACTTAACCAAAAAACTTATCCAAAGAACTTAACCAAAAACTTCAAAGTAATTAGACCTTGACATTGGGCACAGGGGCCGCACGGGAGTGGGGTAGAATGAAAATATAGATGATGATAAACACCCATATGAAGTTTCAAGGTAATGGGCAAAGCAGTTGCAGAGATATAGTATAACGACAAACTTTAACCAAATAACTTAACCAAAAACTTTAACCAAAAAACTTAACCAAAAACTTCAAAGTAATTTGACCTTGACATTGGGCACAGGGGCCGCACGGGAGGGGGGTAGAATGAAAATATAGATGATGATAAACACCCATGTGAAGTTTCAAGGTAATGGGCAAAGCAGTTGCAGATATATAGTATAACAAAAAACTTTAACCAAAAAACTTAACCAAAAACTTTAACCAAAAAACTTAACCAAAAACTTCAAATTAAAGTAATTTGACCTTGACATTGGGCACAGGGGCCGCACGGGAGGGGGGTAGAATGAAAATATAGATGATGATAAACACCCATGTGAAGTTTCAAGGTAATGGGCAAAGCAGTTGCAAAGATATAGTATAACAAAAAACTACCTAACAAAAAAAACTTTAACCAAAAACTTAACCAAAAAAACTTAACCAAAAACTTTAACCAAAGAACTTAAATCAAAAACTTTAAAAACCAAAAAACTAACCAACAACTAACAAAAACTTAACCAAACAACTTAACCAAAAACTTTAACCGGACACACGTACGTACGTACGCCAAAGTGCCGACTATATCGCGCTTTCCGCAAGCGGGCGCGACAAAAACCGTGGGAAACAACTTGAAATGCCTTTTTAAGATCATTTTCAACTAGAAAAAGTCGATGGCGCGCCATCGCAATATACCCACTTTCCTCAAATGCTAAGTCCGAAAGGGGGAGGTAATCCATGATGGAGGGTCGGATAAAAAATCCGAATTCACTTTGCGCATCAGCACATCAAAACGAAGCTACGAACCAAATATCAGACGCGTAGGTATGAAGGTGAAAAAGTTTTTCGAGTTACAAGGAAAAAATGGGAAATTCTGAGTCCGAAAGGGGGAGATAATCCATGATGGAGGGTCGGATCAAAAATCCGAATTCACTTTGCGCATCTGCACATGATAACGAAGCTACATACCAAATATCAGGCGCGTATTTATGAAGGTGAAAAAGTTTTTCGAGTTACAAGAAACGTGACGGACGTACGGACGGACGTACGCACGTACGGACGGACGGACACCCGTGACGAAAACAATATACCCATTTTTTTTTCCTAAAAAAGTGGGTATAATTAACACTATTCTTAGAATATGCTTATTCATTTTCTAGGGACACGAATCCACGAGAATTGGGGCTACAATTGTGTCACTATTCCACCAGTTCTAAAAATTATAAGTGGCAAAATAAACATCCATTCACCATTACCCCAAGTATTGATTTGCATTATTGTACATTTTATATCAGACGTAAATTTCCACACTGATATCAGGGGCGATAACCACGTTTCGTTAACATGTTAACAGACATTACTATTTCTTCTCTGTATTTATTTTTTGATGTGCAATGATCATACTTTATAATCTGTCGAAGCTAAATTTTTTCAGGTGACGCATTTAATTTGTATAAATAATTAAACAAGAGGCCCAAATGGGCCTGTATCGCTCACCTAAAAGCCTCCATAGTGGTCATCTTGATTTCACAAAGACTCTTCACTTACAACTTCAAATGTTCCACAGAATTTGTTGGTACCTTCTGATCTAACATATATTGCGAATGTGCATGTGATTTACTGCTATACCTTCGATTTGATATATAAAATGACCATTCGGTCAAAAATAAAATTTGACCCCTCGGGCCATGACCATTTTTGACCCAGAGGCAACCATATGAACAAATCTGAATCAGCGTTAACTATCGATCATTCATACAAAGTTTCGTCGAAATCGGCCTGGCGGTTTGTGAGAAGAAGATTTTTTGACAATTTGACCTACTTTTCAACGGCGGACATCTTGGATTTGGTGATGACCTCCATTTTGACAAAAATGAACAGGCTTCACCAACAAACCATTTCAGTTAAGTTTGGTCAATATCGGCCAAGCAGTTCACAAGAAGAAGTCCTTTGAAATCTTTAGTAAAAGAACAACCTTTTGACCTGTCGGTGGCCATCTTGAATGACAAAATCATCTGATTTAGACAAAAAATGCTCCAGAGTGATCGACTAGTCGATACCTTCGATTTGATATATTATATGACCATATTCGGGCAAAAATATAATTTGACCCCTAGTTGACCCCTCGGGCCATGCCCATTTTTGACCCAGAGGCCACCATATGAACAAATCTGAAACAGCGTTAACTATCAATCATTCACACCAAGTTTCGTCGAAATCGGCCTGGAGGTTTGTGAGAAGAAGATTTTTTGACAATTTGACCTACTTTTCAACGGCGGACATCTTGGATTTGGTGATGACCTCCATTTGAACAAAAATGGACAGGCTTCACCCACAGACCATTACAGTTAAGTTTGGCCAATATCGGCCAAGCAGTTCACAAGAAGAATACGTTTGAAATATTTAGTAAAAGAACAACTTTTTTACCTTTCGGTGGCCATCTTGGATGACAAAATCATCTGATTTAGACCAAAAATGCCTCAGAGTGATCGACTAGTCGATACCTTCGAGATATATTATATGACCATATTCGGGCAAAAATATAATTTGACCCATAGTTGACCCCTCGGGCCACGCCCATTTTTGACCCAAGGGCCACCATATGAACAAATCTCAAACAGCGTTAACTATCAATCATTCACACCAAGTTTCGTCGAAATCGGCCTGGAGGTTTGTGAGAAGAAGATTTTTTGACAATTTGACCTACTTTTCAACGGCGGACATCTTGGATTTGGTGATGACCTCTATTTTAACAAAAATGGACAGGCTTCACCCACAGACCATTACAGTTAAGTTTGGCCAATATCGGCCAAGCAGTTCACAAGAAGAATACGTTTGAAATCTTTAGTAAAAGAACAACTTGTTTACTTTTCGGTGGCCATCTTGGATGACAAAATCATCTGATTTAGACAGAGTGATCGACTAGTCGATACCTTCGATTTGATATATTATATGACCATATTCAGTCAAAAATAAAATTTGACCCATATTTGACCCCTCGGGCCACGCCCATTTTTGACCCAGGGGCCACCATATGAACAAATCTGAATCAGCATTAACTATCGGTCATTCATACAAAGTTTCGTCAAAATCGGCCAGGCGGTTCGTGAGAAGAAGATTTTTTAAGAATTTGACCTACTTTTCCACGGCGGCCATCTTGGATTGTCGATGACCTTCATTTTAACAAATCTGAAATGGCATCACCCATATAACATCCCTGTAAAGTTTGACCAACATCGGCTCAGCAGTTCGGGAGAAGAAGATGATTGAAAATGTTCACGGACGACGGACGACGGACACTTTGCATTAAAGAAAATAGTGAGACACTATCAGTAAAATAAATATTATTAAATGATTATATCTCCATAGCAGGCACTTGTAATTTTTAGAACTGGTGGAATAGTGTCACAATTATACGCTTATTTTAATTCTCATAAAGAACTTATAATTATGGCCTGAATGTGTCACATGTGTTCACACAATAATCATAAACTATTATTATTATTAACATGCCCCACTTAATAATATGCTGTTCTCTTTTGTCTTTCATTGTCGCTATTTCTTCTTCTATATGTATTCTATTTTTCAAGTAACTTACAAAAGATTCAAAAGTAATATGCTTTTCATATTTACATTTGAAAATATAGTATTTTGCTAACAAAATTATAAAATTAAATTGTTTTACCATCAGTGCCTTATTTGTTTTTCCTAGAGAAATACTTCGAAAATTTATTTCATATGTTAAGTCTTTTTCATTTAGATAATTTCGAAGCTGTGACCAAAAATGTTGCACATGCATACATTCCCAGAACATGTGTGTTATGCTCTCAACATACATAGAGCAAAAATCACATAGACTGCTATTTACTATATTACAACGATAGAGTAGTAGAAAATTTATTTCATATGTTAAGTCTTTTTCATTTAGATAATTTCGAAGCTGTGACCAAAAATGTTGCACATGCATACATTCCCAGAACATGTGTGTTATGCTCTCAACATACATAGAGCAAAAATCACATAGACTGCTATTTACTATATTACAACGATAGAGTAGTTTATTTGTCCCAATGATACGCATTAAATATCTATACTGGAAATTGCGTAATGTTGAGTCTATTGTACAATCGAAAGATAATGTGTAAATTTGTTGCCAGCATAAATTATCATCAGAAAATTCATTTGTCCATTTTTGTTCAGATTTTTTTTCTTCTATATTTTGTTTGTGTGTTTGTCTTGTATATAGTAATTTGTTCACATATTTGCTATCTTGTATTCTCGATATAAGCGACGTAGATTGTGGAGTTGTGTTGATGCTTTCTGTTTTTTATTTTCTCGGCCCATAATGGACTTATGCTGTTCACAATACTTTGATATTTTATAAAATCGTCCTGACGTATATTGAATATTGCTGTAAAATCAGTAAATCGTAGAAAATTCCTTACTCTGTAGTCATATAGATGTTCAACATATTTAATGCCTTTATTGTACCAATCTTTGAAAAAGATTGTTTTGTTTTGATGCTTTAAATTGGAATTATTCCAAAGTATTTCTTTTGATACTGTGTCATTTCTGGAGGAATAGTTAATATGTGACCAGGATTTTAAAACATTATTTAAAAACTTATTTTCTTCCGCTATATGTTTTACATCTTCTGCTTTTATGTTACATTCAAAGAGCAAAAATCCACCATATCTTTCAAGCTTTTTTTCATCAAGTTGTTTCCATTTGCCTCTGTTTGATGTGTCACATATTCGTTTTACCCATGATGCTCTTATTGATGTTATAAAACTATCTATATCTAACATTTTTAATCCCCCTTTTTCGTAGAATTGATTGATTATGTTTCTTTTAATTTTATCAGGCTTACTGTCCCATAAAAAATCGAATAATTTTTTTAAAATTCTTTTGATCATGTTGTCTGTAGGGTCGTGTTAAACTGTTAATGGATATATTAATTTTGGAGCAGCAAACGTTTTAATAACTGTAATTTTTCCAAGTAAACTTAAGTTTCTATGTTTCCACTTATCAAGACACTGTTCAAACTCTACTATTTTAGGAAGGATGTTATATTCGTGGATATCTGTATTATTATTTAAGAACGTAATTGCACTAAGAGAAGTCCAAATGAATTTCTTATCCGGACAGAAAATCAGATCTACATTTTTTAAGGCACCAACGCGATTACAGTGGATTTTTTTGTGCTAAGGTTGAGACCAGATATTTTACTAAATTCATCAATTATGTATATTAACTTTTCAAATGATTTTCTTGTACCATCTGTCACAAAAGTTGCATCATCGGCAAACATTGTGTTTTTAATTTCTATACTGAGCAAAACTAGAAACGTCCCTCCATGTTTAAGGAAAGATTCATCAAAAACCAAAAGGGTTACTTTTAAAAATCAAAATGGAAAAACAAGTTCATTCATTTCTGTATGAAAGCCAATAAATTGCATTTGGATATCTTGTTAAATATTCGAGAGATAACCGGCCAAGGGCGGTAGGGGTCAAAATCAAAAATCACAAAAACTCAGAAATGTGTTACTTAATGTTTAGAGATGGAATTTCAATAAGTAATGTGGCAAATTCAGTAAATCTCGTTAGTACCGAGTGTGGCCACCATTTGCATGAATGCATGCAATGATCCTACGCCGCATCGACGTGACGTAACGCAATACCAGTGCGTTGGGCAAATTCCTCCATTCCCGTTGTAACGCCCGTGTAAGATCGCGAACATTGTCAATCTGATGGTTAGCTCGTGCTTTGCGGCCCAGCTCATCCCATATGTGCTCAATGGTATTGAGATCCGGGAGACGCGGGCCATGGCATGACGTCGACGTTGTTTTGCTGTAAGTATTGAGTGGTAACCCTGGCTACGTGAGGGCGGGCATTGTCGTGCATCAATGTCACACCAGGACCATGCTGACGGATAAATGGTAAGGCATGTGCATTTAGCACATCTGCAACATAACGTTGTGCATTGATGTTGCCCTGTACAACAACCAAATCTGTCTTCCGGTTTCCCATGATCCCACGCCCAGACCATTACGCTCCCTCCCCCAAACCTGTTCTTCTCAACAATGCAACAATCGGTGAATCTTTCATTTTTACGCCAGTATACCCGTAATCTTCCGTCAGCATGACTAACTGTGAACCGAGATTCATCGGTGAACAAAACTCGGTTCCAGTCAGCCCTTCTCCAGTTCAGATGACGTCGCGCCCATAACAGTCTGGCAGCACGGTGACGTTGGGTCATTATCTAACCAGTGTACGGGCGGCGTGCCCGGATTGGTTGGGCGTTACGTTACGTACCGTAACCGGTTGCGAATGGTCTGCCCTGAGACACCGTTATCGCCTAGCAGTGACTGTGGCTGCCAATCGACGTTGACGTAAGTGCGTCAACGTAATGTAACGATCGGCTCTAGCCGTCGTTACACGAGGCCTACCAGGTCGCTGCCGGTCGTGAACAGCCCCAGTCTGCTGGTACCGGGCTGCAAGACGATCAATCGTCTTCCGACAGCAACCAAACCGAGGCGCGACCGCCCTGGCGGCCATCCCACCCGCAAGCATCCCAATTGCCTGATTTCGCTCGTTTTCGGAAAGCCGTGGCTTATCTAAAACGAAAACCGTGGAAAAATTAAAAAAAAATAATTAAAAAAAAAAAAAAAAATTCCGAATAGCCCCTATCGCATGAATGGTACGACATGAACTGAATCACCTTATCGATGACAAGTATAGCGTGCACGTGCAAAAAGTGGAAATCAACGTTCCGGTCACTGGCCGCTATGTAAACCGTGTGTATCGGCTAAACTGTACACGATCGTATTCTGAACATCGCCACGGTTTAAAATACATGTACTTTGAAGATGTGGTACATACATAGACAGAGCTACACCGGCTATAAAACAGGGACGTTTCTAGTTTTGTTGAGTATATATCATAAATTGTTACCCCTATTATATCTTTTTCATTTATAATTGCTTTGGATAGTATTTCAATGGCGATAATAAAAAGGTAAGGTGATAAAGGACAGCCTTGACGTACGCCTCTATTTATTGAAAAGAAATCCGATAAGTAACCATTGTTTGTAACACAGCTTTTTGCATCAGAGTAAAAAAGCTTAATCCAATTTAGAATGTCGTTGCCAAATTTAAATGTTTCATAACTTTTAAGAGGTAAGAATGTTCAACAGTTTCAAATGCCTTTGCAAAATCTGCGAAGAAAAATAAACCCGGTAATTCATTTTCATTTTCATTGAAATGGTCCATTAATTCGTATAGAGTTCTAATATTTTCTCCGATGTACCTTCCCTTAAGAAATCCGGTTTGTGAATCATCTATTATATTTGGTAAAACCTTTTTAATTCTGTTTGCTATGGCCTTTGATGCAATTTTGTAATCCACATTAAGTAATGATATAGGTCTCCAATTCGTAAGTATAGATAAATCGCTATCCTTTTTTGGTATTAATGTTATTACACCCTGTTTTTGCAATTCACTTAGTGATCCATTTGCTAATGAAAATTTAAAAGAATCCATATAATATCTTTTTATGTCATTCCAAAATATTTTATAAAATTCCACAGTCAGACCATCTGAGCCTGGGCTCTTATTGTTTTTCATTTCCTTTAAAGAGTTACTGCATTCGTATTCTGAAAGGCTGCCTTCGCATAATTCTTTATTTTCTTTGGATAATCTGTTTACTCCATTATCATTTGAACAAAAAATTGTGATTTGTATTTTCAGCTTCTTTTTTCGTATATAATTTTTTATAATATTCTTTTTCTTCATTTAATATTTCACCATTGCTCGTAATATTTTGACCATTTACCGTTAATCTAGTTATTGTTTTATTTTCAGATCGTTTCTGTTCTAAATTTGCAAAGTATTTTGTATTTTTTTCCCCACCCTCAATCCATTCGGCTTTTGATATTAACATAATTCCTCTAACTTTATGTTCATATAAATACTGTAACATATCTTTTTTGGTGTTTAATTCTATTAAAATATCTTCTGATATTTTTTTTGAGTAGTCTGCTTCTAATTTATCTATTTCCTCTATTAATTTATTTTCCATTTTTAAATATTTTTTTCTTTTCAGTAGATGCAAATTTTATCGTTTCATTTCGTATTGTGCCTTTAATTATCTCCCAAAGTGTATTTGGATTAGCATGCTGGTTGATTTCGGCAATGGTAGAAATACTTCGTCTAATTAGTTGTTGGTATTCTGTTTTTAAAAGTAGACTATTATTTAACTTAAAATATACCCGACCCCTTACATTAGATTGAGTCTGTAAACAAAAATATACTAAAGACTGGTCAGACTTAAACCCTGTAGTAATTTTACTTTTTGTTACTCTGTTAATTACATTTTCAGATATTAGAAAATAGTCTAAACGACAGAATATTGGTGGTTTAGTATTTGAATGCCATGTGAATTTCCTTGTATTAGGATTAAGAATTCTCCAGATATCATGTACCGGTAGTTAATATTTATTAATTATTGACAATAGTTTCTCTCTTATATTCTTATTTGTGTCTCTTATGCCATTTTTCTTGTCTAAATCTGGATCTAAAATTATATTAAAATCGCCCCCTATTATTAAAGTACATGTATCTACTTCCACTGTTTCTATATATGTATCGAGATCTTGGTAAAATCTTAGACTGTTTTCATTTGGACCATATATATTGATTAATGTATAATCTTTTTCAGAAATGCATATTTTAAGAGATTGAATTCTACCAGTCATGACCTGTTCATAATGTTTCATTCTATAATCAAGCCCCGGTTTTATTCAAATACATATACCTTCTTTATTGCTATATTCCCCACTAAAATACCCATCACCACCCCATTCCTTTTCCCACTGGGCTTTATCACTTGTTGTGAAATGTGCTTCTTGTATGAAACATATATCGTAATCATTGTCTTTTATCCATTGAAAAAGGTGTAGCCGTTTGTGTTTTGATCCCATACCCTTAACATTAAAGCTTCCTAGTTTTAATTCCATAAAGTAGTATTAGAAATCTGATCTATCGAAAGCAAGCACAATACATATTCGTCGCCAGTCCACGATGTCGAGTCCACCAAATGTGAACAGAAAGAAAAAAATGATAGAAGTAAGTGAGAGTTGCATCAACGATAACATGTGAAGACAATAATGACATGTAAAACAAGAGGGCCATGATGGCCCTAATTTGCTCACCTGACTCCATGAACACCAGAGGAGAATGTGACATCGAGTTCATGTGTTTCAAAAAAATTGTGCTATTTTTAGATGGCAGTCATCTTGGATTAAGCGATGACTCTCATTTTACCAAATCTGAAAATGCTTCACCCAAGGATCTTAACTTCCTATGAAGTTTGGCCAGCATCGGCCATGTGGTTCCTGAGAAAAAGACGTTCAAAATCTTGAATAAATGGACCTTTTGGTGGCCATCATGGATGACATAATCATCCAATTCCGACAAATATTGCACCAGAGCAATTGCCTCATCAATACCTTCAATTTGATATATGGCATGAGCATATTCGGTCAAAAATAAAATTTGACCCCCACGGGCCATGCCCATTTTTATTTTTTTTTTTTTTTTTTTGACGGGGTCCACCATTTTCACAACTTTGAAAGAGCATTGTAAATTGATCATTCCTACCAAGTTTAGTCGAAATCCGGCCAGCGGTTCATGAGAAGAAGATTTTTTAAGAATTTATGCTATTTTTAGACGGCGGCCATCTTGGATTAGCGATGACCTCCATTTTAACAAATCTGAAAAGGCTTCACCCATGGACCATACATTTTAAGTTTGGCTACCATGGGCCAAGCGGTTCATGTGAAGAAAGATTTTGAAATCTCTAATAAAAGAACAACCTTTTGACATTGCGGCGGCCATCTTGGATGACATAACAATCCGATTTCGACAAAAAATGTACCAGAGTGATCGCCTCATTGATACCTTCGATTTGATATATAACATGACCATATTCGGTCAAAAATAAAATTTGACACCACGGGCCATGCCCATTTTTGACCCTGGGGTCACCATTTTAACAACTTTGAAAGAGCATTGTACATCGATCATTCTGACCAAGTTTCGTCGAAATCCGGCTAGTGGTTCATAAGAAGATGGCGGCCATCTTGGATTAGGCATGACCTCCATTTTAACAAATCTGAAAAGGGGTCACCCATGGACCATAACTGTTAAGTTTGGCTACCATGGGCCAAGCGGTTCATGTGAAGAGAATTTTGAAATCTCTAATAAAAGAACAACCTTTTGACATTTCGGCGGCCATCTTGAATGACATAACAATCCGATTTCGACAAAAAAGGTACCAGAGTGATCGCCTCATTGATACCTTTGATTTGATATATAACATGACCATATTCGGTCAAAAATAAAATTTGACCCCAATTTGACCCCACGGGCCACGCCCATTTTTAACCCCGGGGTCACCATTTTAACAACTTTGAAAGAGCAATGTACTTCGATCATTCCTACCAAGTTTTGTCGAAATCCGGTTGGCGGTTCTTGAGTAGAAGATTTTTGAAGAATTTGTGCTATTTTTAGACGGCGGCCATCTTGGATTACGTAATGACGTCATTTTAACAATTTTGTAATCCCCCTACCTAAGGACCATGACCATGAAGTTTGGTGACTATAGGCCCAATGGTTACAGAGGAGAAGACGTTTGAAAATGTTCACGGACGACGACGGACACATTGCGGTAACAATAGCTCACATGAGCTTCGCTCAGGTGAGCTAAAAAGAACGAGGGTCACCAACTCAGATATTGTGTAATATAAACACGTGGGCACTTGTTGACAAAATGGATCTTACTATTCATGCTATCAGCATACCCCCAGATCAGTTTACACATCCGCGCTGTCCGGTCAGGGCCTACCTTGATCGCCATTACATCAGTTGAGAGCTCATACTACCTGCCGTTAACATCATTATTATATTCTGGTAATTTAATTCTATTCTCACTGCATAGCCTAAATGTGCAAAATAATTTAGTAATTATTGCTAAAATAAGGTCCATTTTGTCACCCGGCGGCCCATGTATATTCGCACGTTACAATTTACAGTAGTGTGTATGTCTGCTTCCTCTATAACAGAACTAATTTTAAATTAGCATAGCAGTCAGTGATATCATAACATAATCTCAAATCGGCTGCACAACGTGTATATGGACCACCAACTGAGAAAAACGCACCCTACGACGTGTGCGACCAGCGTAGCCCCAGACCAGTATGTGCATATGCGCAGTCTGATCAGGGCCTATGTTGTTCGCCATTATGTCACTGAAAATAATCTTGATGTCGTCAGTAAAACTATTAGACCATAACCATACTGTGCAAGATGATCATGATACACAATTGTTGAAAATGTTGTACGCTTCCTTTCCTCAGCCGGCGGCCCAAACACGGACGTATGCTCATGAAACGATTTTGCTGCCATAGTATTCACATAATTAAACTGTATTTTTTATACATGAGATACTTAAACAAATCTGTACATATGAGTCGCGCCACGATAAAAAATTGTTGAATTCCGCGGCCAGCGTAGCCCCAGATGAGCATGCGCATTCGCGCCGCTCGATCAGAACCTACGCTGTTCGCTATTGAGTTAATGAAAAACTGTTGATGTCTCTAACAAAATATTTTGACCCCTCACCACACCGATCAAAACCACTCATCAAGCCCCCACCCCCCACCCATTTCGTGGCGGGCCACATATAGTATTTCATTTGGGAAACGAGAATAGCTCATTAATTAAAATATACTTATAACATTCGTGAGACATTCAGGTTGTAGTATTAGCATAACATCAAGTATAATACATGTATATTGTGTGTATAGATCCTTTCAGCATACGCCATTGATTTGCAATTGTTCAGCCTTTGTCCAGACAATTTTCCACCTTCTAGGTACATGTATGATCGAGATGGAAGTCTGGTATGGGTTGTCAGATGTGTGCATACATGTACATGTATGATCGAGATGGAAGCCTGGTGTGGGTTGCCGGATGTGTGAATACATATACATGTACGTCTTTTTCCACCCTCATACTCGAAAAGAGACCATATGCGAAAATGTATGAGGGCATATAGATCTAATGTAAAAGCATACATATAGGATATGACATGTACATGTAATGGACCACTCTTGTTACAAAACCGTCATACAAGTACGTGCAATTACTCAATGAATAAAATAATATTTCCGGACCCTTCCGACATATCCATGTAGTGCACCCAGTTGCTATTTCTGCAATATGTTATTACTATTCACTTTGTATATCAGTGTATAAAATGGTATTAATTATCATATGTATATATAATGATACAAAATCATGTGGGAGAATTACCATATAACAAGCACACAACAAAATCATGTGGGAGAAATATCATGTAACAAACACATACGTCAGCATCTGTATCTGTCAGTCAATGAGGCCATACGGAGAACTACGTGATTATATTCGGGGAAACAACTTTCGATAAACCTCTTGACCAGTAGCCTATTTCATCAACATTGCAAAGTATACTTTCGTAGCAAAGTATACTTTGAGGGAGAAATTTTCAATTTTATGAGAAATTTATTAATTTGTATTATACTGAATTTATTACATTATCACAGCCATTTTGGCTGTGATAATGTAATAAATTCAGTATAATGATTCTACATACTGTAAATCATCAAATATATGCAGTCGTTAGTTCTATATGAAATAATACATTTCAGGAAAAATAAATGATTACTCCCTCAAAGTATACTTTGCTAGATAAGTATACTTTGCAATTTTGATGAAATCGGCTACAGAGTGAATTGTGCTATTCTAAGTACGTTTTGTCAATACAACCGTAATGACGAGACTGAATTAGACAGTGTGTATATGTGTGGCTCTGACTGGAGGAACATGGCTGCTTTAGCAATCTTGTGAAGGTAAACTAGAAATGTGGCTTGTCGACACTCAAATACCCCCACTGGCAGCCAAAGAAGACAAGCACTTAGGGTTACAGAGATAATAGGTATGGTACCTGAAAATTTTAATGCATATCTGATGGACGACGGACAGCAGTATACCATAATAATTCCTGTTTTTCGAATGGGCATACAATAAAATAATTCCAGCACAAAAATATTTACACAATTCCCTAACATTTGATTGGTCCGTAGCAAGTCTCTGTCCAAAATCTATATCCCAGCAAACTCCCATGCCGAATTACTTTCCGTAACCGTGAGGCCCAGTTAAAATAATTCTTAAGAAAACGCAAAATAATCACATTTTCTTGATGAATTTATTTCAAATGCTGGAATTATAAGGAATGAATGGCCTTTTTGTTGAATTTATCGGGATATAAACTTGGAAAAGTCGCGGGAATACTGGACGAGGCCTTAAAAAATTACAATTTTCGAAAAAAAAAAAATAAATAAATAAAAAAATTTATTGTAATTTTTTATCGCTTCGTCCAGTATTCCCGCGACTTTTCCAAGTTTATACCCCGATAAATTCCACAAAAAGGCCATTCATTCCTATAATATACATTGAATTTGAGTGTACATGAATGGTAATACTCTTTGGACACAAACCGTATCTGGCGTACTGGTAAATTACATATGTTTGCAAACATAATACTCTGCAATGGAAATATGCACAGTGGACAAAGAATGTTATGGACTACAGAGGTGGTAATATCTCTCTTAATTTTCCCAACTAACAAAGGTGTGAATAAATACCTTAATTCTTCCAACATGGAACAGATGTCGCGGAGTTTTTGTACTTCCATTTCGCCTGTCATTTCCTTCCTGTAGCGGGCTATAAACGGGATGGTACATCCCTCATTCAACAACCTGATCACATTCTTCGCAGGAGTATTGGGCACGTTCAGCGATCTGCAGATGACCTCACACTCCGTCCATGTAGTGGTCACCTCTTTCTTTGCCTGTTTCTTGGGCACAGACTTCTGTTTACTGCTGGATTTCGCGGTTTTCAGAGGCTTTTTATCCGATTTGCCTGACTCAGTTGAACTGGTGAGGTCTTCCCGTTTTACAGATGCCATTCTGGATAATTCTGGAATACAAAATATGTTTTGGGATATTTTACATGATGCAAGCAGAAAATAGCTTATTTAATGCACAAGTCAATGAGATCGCCGCCACGACAAAACACACTAACCCAGGGAACAATAGGCCATTGAATTTGCGGTGACTGATGTTATTTGCAATTTCTGCAGTTTACTATGACAGACGTATACACACAAGAGAATACCGGGTATTGAGATATATCATATTAGTTTTGGGAATTTGGGGGCCGTTTCACTAAACTTCGTACGACTAAAATGTTCGTCAGTGCACATTTAGGATCGTCTGGAAATTTCAACTGATGAATTTACATTTATTGAGCATAGGCTGCATATGCATGGCTCAGTGTGAAAGCAAAAATAGAAATTCACGTTGTGCATCTACACACCAAGCATCCAGCTATTTCGGTTTAGAAGTTTTACAAGTTACATGGCAAAACGGTGAAATTCTAAGTAAAAAAGGTGTCCTCATCATAAGGAATCTACATACCAAGTTTCAGGTCTGTAGCTATTACGGTCTAAAAGTTACAAGGCAAAATTGCCAAATTCTAAGTCGAAAAGGGAAAGATAATCCATGAGCCGTGCGGTCGAATAAACATTGTATCTACTCACCAATCAAAAAGCTACATACCAAGTTTCAGGTCTGTAGCTACAATGTATTACGGTTTATAAGTTTTACCACATACAAGCCAAAATTTGAAAATTCTAAGTCGAAAAGGGGGAGATAATCCATGAGCCGGGTGTCGAATCAAAAATCGAAATAAACTTTGAGCATCTACTCATCATAAGGAAGCTACATACCAAGTTTCAGGTCTGTAGCTAGTATGGTTTAAACGTTTTACGACTTACAAACCAAAATTTGAAATTTCTAAGTCGAAAAATGGGGATATAATCCATGAGCCGGGGTTCAAATAAAAAATTGAAATAAACTTTACGCATCTACTCATCATAAGGAAGCTACATACCAAGTTTCAGGTCTGTAGCTAATACGGTTTAAAAGTTTTACGAGTTACAAGGAAATATTGTAAAATTCTACGTCAAAAAGGGGGAGATAATCCATGAGCCGGGGGTTCAATCAAAAATCTAAATAAACGCTGCACATCTAATCATCATAAGAAAGAGATAATCCATGACCCCGGGGTCAAATCAAAGATAGAAACGAACGTTCCGCATCTACTCATCATAAGGAATCTACATACCAAGTGCAGACGGATGGACAAGGGCAACACTAAATGCCCCCCTCCACTATCATGGTGGGCCATACAAAATAGAACCAATTTGATACAGTACACATATTTTTTTGCATGCGTGACCCCACCCATCCCCGTGATCTTCCTCAGCGCGGACATGTCACTGTGATTCGCGGTGATGATTATTCGCGGTGATCATCACCGCGACCGTTGAAAATGGTCACCGTGACCGAAGGGTGATTCGCGGTGATTCGAGGTGATAGCCGATGACGGTCACCGTGTATCACTGTGACGTCTGCATGCGCTACAGGTAAATATGCAGGCAAGGTTTTCCTACCAATGTACGGTATTGCATGTTATTTTTCACGTCACCTTTTGCATCGTAAGTACATGTATATACAATGCATATATGCGAAATAATATAATTTTGTTCATAAATATGCAAGTACATGTACATGTAGTGGCTGAATAATTATGTCAATGCTGTTACGTGTGTTTGAAATAATTAATGGGTAGTTGATTACAAACACCATTAAACAAAATACTAGATGGCCGCGGCCTACATGTCGCGCCTTGTGGCATGGACACCAAAAAAAAAGATATAGTATAACAAAAAACTTAACCAAAAAACTTAACCAAAAAACTTAACCAAAAACTTTAACCAAAAAACTTAACCAAAAACTTCAAAGTAATTTGACCTTGACATTGGGCACAGAGGCCGCACAGCAGTGGGGTAGAATGAAAATACAGATGATGATAAACACCCATGTAAAGTTTCAAGGTAATGGGCAAAGCAGTTGCAGAGATATAGTATAACGAAAAACTTAACCAAAAAACTTAACCAAAAAACTTAACTTAAAAACCTTTAACTTTAACCAAAAAACTTAACCAAAAACTTCAAAGTAATTTGACCTTGACATTGGGCACAGGGGCCGCACGGGAGAGGGGTAGAATGAAAATATAGATGATGATAAACACCCATGTGAAGTTTCAAGGTAATGGGCAAAGCAGTTGCAGAGCTATAGTATAACAAAAAACTTTAACCAAAAAACTTTAACCAAAAAACTTAACCAAAAACTTTAACCAAAGAACTCAACCAAATACTTTAACCAAAAAACGTAACCAAACAACTTAACGAAAAACTTTAACCGGACACACGTACGTACGTACATTGTACATACGTATGTACGCCAAAGTGCCGACTATATCGAGCTTTCCGCAAGCGGGCGCGACAAAAACTTAACCAAAAACTTCAAAGTAATTTGACCTTGACATTGGGCACAGGGGCCGCACGGAAGGGGGGTAGAATGAAAATATAGATGATGATAAACACCCATGTGAAGTTTCAAGGTAATGGACAAAGCAGTTGCAGAGATATAGTATAACGAAAAACTTTAACCAAAAAACTTAACCAAAAACTTTTAACCAACAAACTTAACCAAAAACTTCAAAGTAATTTGACCTTGACATTGGGCACAGGGGCCGCACGGGAGGTGGGTAGAATGAAAATATAGATGATGATAAACACCCATGTGAAGTTTCAAGGTAATGGGCAAAGCAGTTGCAGAGATATAGTATAACAAAAAACTTAACCAAAAAACTTAACCAAAAACTTTAACCACAAAACTTAACCAAAAAACTTAACCAAAAACTTTAACCAAAGAACTTAACCAAAAACTTCAAAGTAATTTGACCTTGACATTGGGCACAAGGGCCGCACGGGAGGGGGGTAGAATGAAAATATAGATGATGATAAACACCCATGTGAAGTTTCAAGGTAATGGGCAAAGCAGTTGCAGAGATATAGTATAACGAAAAACTTTAACCAAAAACTTTAACCAAAAAACTTAACCAAAAACTTTAACCAAAGAACTTAAGCAAAAACTTTAACCAAAAAACTTAACCAAACAACTTAACCAAAAACTTTAACCGGACACACGTACGTACGCCAAAGTGCCGACTATATCGCGCTTTCCGCAAGCAGGTGCGACAAAAAGCCGTCACTGTACAGGCGTAATCATCATAATTATTTCATAATCACTTAACGTGTATTCACTTAATCACACAAGTAATGGTCAAATCAATAATGGAAATGTCTAAAATATTACCAGCATCGACATGACCGCGGTCGGTTAATTATTTATTTGAACGTCAACTAAGTATAAACAAGTAATACATGTACCTATGCAAAAATACTCCAGGCGAAAAATACCAATAAAATTAACTCACTAATTTACAATTAGTTTTCACCTCTTGCTTTCTTGAAGTTAATGAGATACGATTAAACCCAATTTAGTGTACATATTTATACAGTGTACAGATACATGTATGAACATAATTCCCTGTTAAGTTACTGTTCACTATTTTTCAATCAATCAACCAAGTTAAGAAAATATATATACAATAATTACAATTTGATAAAACATCGATGCTATCGTGTCTACATGTACATGTAAGCAGTTAACACCATAACTTATGTACATATAGAATAGTGATATCCCATTATGCTAGACTCTTGCTACATTAAAACGCGAATGCAAACGTACACACACACGCGCACACTTAATTCATTGTTTCTTGTACAAAAAAATTATTTTGCAAATGTACATACATATATCTGTACAGGTAAATACGCAATCGCGGTGATCCCCCGTGAACGATCACAGCGAATCACCGTGATAACGTTAGGGCAGTGCATCGCAGTGACCGGGGATGCTGTCACTGCGACCCCACTGTCTGAAACAGCGATCGCAGGGGACAGGCAGGCTATGTCCGCTGTGATCGACCACTGTAAATAAGTTTTGTCCGCGGTGACACAGTGACAAAAGACCACATGAAAAAATGTGTACTGTATGTACGAGAAATAGTTTGATTTGGTCTGTTTGCTATTGTATTGTCATACTTACTTATGTACCGAGCCAGAAATATAGAAATTGTTTCCATCCAGTATTAACCACACTGCACATAATTCCAACATTTCAAATATAGTTTCAGCATGTTCAATTCTGTGTGTGATTTCTCATCATCAAAATTGCATCATTCATAGTAGCGTATGTATGGCTCCTGGCAGATAGTGCCAAAGATATGCCAAAGACGTATGTGAGGGCCAAACCAGGTCTCCAGTCGGAATTCCGGTAAGGATGAACCCCGATCGTTAAATTACCCATCGCTTGCACCCACCTTCCAGCCACCCAGTTAATAAGACTGTATTCTCAAAGAACTGATTTATTTACTCTTTATTTCTATGGTCGTAATTGAGACCGTCACGCTATTATGTAATTCAACCACCTTTGTCAGTCCCAATATGTCAAAATCTGTTATGTTGGGTCCCAAAATTAAGACCATGCGCGGTAACTGTTAAAAATTACCATGTGTATCCCACCAGAGTGTGAATTTATCCAAATGAGGCCATTTTGCGACATACACGCGACCACTTTATGGCATGCAGAAGAAAGGTGTTAGATTCAACAAATTGATTTAAATTGTTGTTTTAAGGGCACATGTGGGGCGTTGGTCAGCTGATATTTATTTTGCACAAATTGGGGATTAAGAGGCGTTTGATGTCTCTAATTGACAACATACTAACGACCGTGGAATTAGAAGCCTAACGCAGTTTAATAATGACTTGCGTTACCGATTATTCGGACGGGTAAGTAATCAGACGGATTATCAATTGTGATTCATTACTCCAATCACAGTCCCATAATGAACAGTGTGGTCCTCATTTTCTTGACACCGTAACTAAGCAGAGTATACACTACGTAACCATCGAAGTATTGTATGTACCGTAGCGTAGCTTGACATGCTTACGCTGGTCACAGATTTAAAGTTGTAAAAATTCTTGTGCCGCCACTAATCCCTTATCTGAATTCAACTGTCCATATTACGTGTAATTATGTACTTTGATAAGCTAAAGATAGACATGACAAAAACGACCGTATACACATACGTACTCTGTGCAAAGCATATAATGTGGATGTGACTGGAGAAATGAGCCTAATGCGATTCGTGACAAGTGTAGCTCCTGACCAAACAGCAGACTCGTGTAGCCTAATAACGATACACATGTATATATTGCTTAACTCGTGTATCATCAATGGAATGGCGAACAGTGCCGATCCTGATCAGACTCTGCGGATACACAGGCTGATCTGGACATACACTGGTCGCAAAGCCATAAGCCCACATATGAACATTCTATAAGTGTATTCTTCGAACAGTATATATCCTGATAATCTGGACATGAATAATTCACGGACTAAATGGAGAACAATATTAATTTTATTCAGATTTACTAATACACGCATGTACATGAATGGATTCCTGGACTAAATGGAGAACATTGTATATCTTGATAGCAATCATGTATCAAACAGGTATATATTCACAGAATAAATTGCAAACTATGCATGCCTTGATAAACTTACATGTATATACATGTGTACGATTTGTTCTGCCCATTTTCATCAGACTCATTACCAGCGTATAGGCGCTCCCTGATCAGACTACGCCGATATTAGCACACACATATACATGTATTCTGGTATGCTGGCACCCATCTTAACCCTTTCAACACCAAGTAACTTAATAGGATGTTCCATGCCAATGTTTCACGCTATTTCATTAATTTTGTTCATTCAAACTATCCCATTCTTCTAAGAGGGTAATCTGTACGACGTTTAAAATTATTAACAAACAGTGGAGATCCTGAGGAGACGGCTCGTTACGAGCCGGCTCATCTGGATCTGCACTGTTTGCAAACATTGTCTCTATAGAGGTCTGTCTGTGGTGTTGAAAGGGTTAAACGCAACATGAATTTGGAAACGGAAATTTACAGATGTGTGTTATTAATGATGGTTGGCTCACACACAGTGTGGACTCTTGATCAACCTGTACAGATGTACAATGACAGTTTGGTCATTCCAATGCAAGTATTTTATTTCTTCACATGGCACCGACAGGTTTTTGATAACGGCCTAAAAACCTAATCTCCCCTGTGTGTATCCGAATATTGAACTGATGTAAGCAAACGAGAAAGTGAAGTTAACCTGGGAAACTTGTATATTTGTGAAAATTACAGTTATAACCAGCATAGGTTATGATCACCATCCTCATTTCGATTATGGTCGCTGTAACATTGGCAGCAATAATCAATCCGAAATGAACTCAACTAAAATACTGTAGTCATGTACATTTAACTTTGACAAAGTTAATGCACATTCGAAACGTAAGGTGAATGTGACTTATTCTCTATAAGTAATGACTATGAATGAAGATGTTCTCAGTTTAGTTCATTCGTACATTTACCATCTTTGACACAAAAGGCATGGAAACAATGATATAACCTCATTACGAGTGTTTCATTGACTGAATGGCGAACACTACATGCCCTGATCAGTCTACACGGGTGCGCAGGCTGATCTGGGGCTACACTAGTACTGTGATTGGTTGCATAGCGACATAAGTCCCATTTCTCCGGTCACAGCCACATATTAATTGTGTGACAGAAAACCCCCATAAAGAAGTCCAGAACAACCGAACCAGTAGCCTATTTCATCAACATTGCAAAGTATACTTATCTAGCAAAGTATACTTTGAGGGAGAAATTGTCAATTTCAGGATAAATTTATTAATTTTTATTATACTGAATTTATTACATTATCACAGCCATTATGGCTGTGATAATGTAATAAATTCAGTATAATAATTCTGCATACTTTTAATCATCAAATATATGCAGTTGTTAGTTATATACGAAATAATGCATTTTGGGACAAATAAATGATTAATCGGAAATAAAAAAAAGTGTATGCTGATGATTATGATCTTCACTTGCATATAACACAGATGAAATACATGTACAGCCAATTCAAATGACACCTGGCATCGTAAATGATATATCGGGTGGTTGAAAAAACAAACACAACTTTCAAATCTCAATATCTCCTAAAACCTAGAATAGAAATAATGTAACTAATTTTATATCTCAGTTATTCTGATTTTTAATAAATATCTTATTTATATTACATTCATATATTTAAATGACAGTGTTATTTATAACCTGGGTCCCAAGAATGTAGCCAGTTAGAACGCCGTCCTAATTAACTGTATCTCGGGAGACAGATTCGCATAAACAACTTGCTTTCTTCTGAATCCCATTCATATTACCTTGAGTTTTTCTCATGATATACATCATGTAACATAATTAACTGTAGGGTCGCAAAACCTCTACAGGGGTCATACCAGTTATTCGGACAAATGAAAATAATTGTTAATTATTTGCAACGAACACATCTAAGTCACTTGCTGTTTCCATTCCAGTGTGAAGAATATATCGCCAAGGTAAACATTTTAGTAAAATTTGCTGAAAACATTCCTCAACTCTGTCCACAAGTTGTTTACAACGTCAAACCATTACATCATTTCAGAGTTATTCTATAAATACAATAAATTTTATAAATACGATGTATTCCAAGAAGCGAATGGTGAATGTTGTTTTTTCTGCAAAACTACACAATGCTGTTTACACTGGTTTTCAGGCGATAAAATTATGATTTTAAGAAGAGAATAGAAGTTATAGGACGATTATACATTTGCCCGGATAACTGATTGTCGATGTTAATTTCGGGGCAATCTTACGACGTGATGATCTGACCCAATTTTAAGTGAGAAAGATGGCACAGTTTGCTTGCGTTGAGAAAGCAAGAACCGACGATTGTTCTGTGAAATTTTAATTGGATAAAATCACACTACTGTTTACACATCAACAGACAGCAATTATTGAATAGTTAGCTTCAAAATGAAAAGATGTCTTGGCATTTCATTAGAATTGTCTCCTTCTAACAATTCTAATGAAATACCAAGATGTGTTTTCATGGAAAATAAGAAAACTATGCTATATAATTATGTGGTCTATTTATTGATTTCTGCAGCATGATAAATGAACCACAAAATTGTAATTGCTTTTTTATACTCGCTACTTCTGATTTCAATTGGGTTTTTGGCAATTTTAATTGGGTATTTACGCAAATACGCAGCTTATCTGGAGCTCTGAAATTATGTCATTTTCACTATTCCCAAATTACGTTATTCATAAAATACATTTTTAACCCCCAAAAACCTGTTTACATATTTTTTCTTTCACCGTCTTCCAAGGTGATGATTTTCAGGGGCACGCGCACCTGCTGGAAGGTTGCCAAAAGTATATTGTCGGCCAAAAATTAGAAAACGTGTAGCCGCCGTTGTTATTGGTGTAATGATTTTATTTTTGTACTTTCAATACTGATTATCTGCACGAGTATCTTTGTATACAGTTAGAAAAGAGTAATAAAAATAGATTCAAAACTTTTTTTTTTTTATTTTGTCTAAATGATAGTTATTCTCTTTCAGCAAAATGCGCCTACATCTGCAAGGCAGCCATACAATCCTTAATATATGACAACTCATCAAGCGTGGTGACACGTTTCTGTGTACTAACAGCACTGGTGACATCATTACAACCCAGTAATTATTGTATTAAACGGGATATACAGCACTGTAAATGAGTTTTTTAATCAGTTATTTAGAGTTGGGTGTTTACAAACATTACATTTTCATCCACTATCAGAGATAGTTTTGACTTTGCATACTTTTTGGCCAGTTGTGTAGATGTCGTAAGCAGTGGACGAAAAGTGGTTGTGTATTACGACGAGCAGCAGGAATTTTATTTTCAGTATTATTACACAAGAAATGTAGGCCAGAATTTTTTAATTTCTTGGTTTACGAGAATTTTTTTTAAAAATTCGGGTCGAGGGGGCCAAATAAAAATAAAAGTACCAAAAATGGCCAGTCGACAATAAAAATAAAAATAAAAGTGATAGTTACGTTATATTTTTTATTTTCGAAAAATGCTTTCTTAACCATTTTTAGCAATTATTCTGATAGAAAATATGCCTACTATAAACACAAGGCAAATAAACTAGTATTGATATGATTGTACACATATACTAATAATTAACCCTTTCAATACAACAGGCCTCTGCAACAATGTTTGCAAACAGTCTAGCTCCAGATGAGCAGGATTTTAATGATCTGCACTGTTTGCAAGTACTTTTCATAAAAAACACTAGAAAATTGTGTCTGTAACCTTTTCCCACAAAAAGGCGACATACCGGTACATGTTAAAAAAAGGTGAACATTGTCACCCAAGTGAAAAAAGTGGTCACGGTCTGACAGATGTAGATCAAGTGGTATATGTCGGTGTCTGACTGTGACCACCTTTTTCACTTGGATGACAATGTTCACCTTTTAATACTAGACATTTAAGATTGATTGATTGATTATTGGTGTTTAACGGCCTATCAACAGCCAGGGTCATGTAAGGCCGGGCCAACAGGATGGATTATCCTGTATTCAACCTTTAAAAAATGAGGGAAATTCCCAAAATCAGAGCTCAATATTTACATAAACTATATATTCAGCCCTGAAATTGGAATATCCTGGTGCCAGGTCCATGCCACACCAGAATCACTTCAGACTTACTTTTGACATCACTTTCCAAGGTGCTACAAATGGAACATTACGGAATAAGTTGTATATAGCAGATACAATACATAAATTCAATTAATTTTATATAGGTTACATATTGGTGTGGCGAATGGCTTTTAGAATTTACTGCTCGCGGGCATTCGCGGGTATTCTGTATCCTGAACACACGTCCGTAACCGGTGATACAATGTATATATTTTGTTAAATCAAGTCCGTCCTGTTTAATATGACATAAATAGATTGATAATTTTCATTGTGCGACCGCGAGTAATTAATTATTCTCTGTGGGACGGTTTACTTGCTTGCCGAAATGAGCGATGGACTAGAATTTTATTTTAGGAAATCGGGAAAATCTTGGGTCGGCGGAAAAATAAAAGTGGACAGTAGGTCTTTTATTTTTATTTCCGTTTGACAAAAAATAGGGTCGGCGGGTTTGTAAACCAAGAAAATAAAAAATTCTGGCCTTACTGTATTGAAATTTACAATATATGTCTTACCCAACCATGAAAATATAACAATTGCAAATAACATTGTAAGGTGCACGAAAACTGATTGTACCGGGCTAATTAGGGTGTATTTGTACTATAATTATCTGTATTTAGACTGTATTTGGGTGTTTCGCATGACCCTGATAGGCTGTTTCAATGGTGACGAATGCGAGTTTTGTACCTTTCTTAATTACATAATCTTCATACCAGTAGCCTATTTCACCAACATTGCAAAGTATACATACTTTTCTAGCAAAGACAAAGTATACTTTGAGGGAGAAATTTTCAATTTTAGGATAAATTTATTAATTTTTATTATACTGAATTTATTACATTATCTAGCAAAGTATACTTTGAGGGAGAAATTGTCAATTTCAGGATAAATTTATTAATTTTTATTATACTGAATTTATTACATTATCACAGCCATTATGGCTGTGATAATGTAATAAATTCAGTATAATAATTCTGCATACTTTTAATCATCAAATATATGCAGTTGTTAGTTATATACGAAATAATGCATTTTGGGACAAATAAATGATTAATCGGAAATAAAAAAAAGTGTATGCTGATGATTATGATCTTCACTTGCATATAACACAGATGAAATACATGTACAGCCGATTCAAATGACACCTGGCATCGTAAATGATATATCGGGTGGTTGAAAAAACAAACACAACTTTCAAATCTCAATATCTCCTAAAACCTAGAATAGAAATAATGTAACTAATTTTATATCTCAGTTATTCTGATTTTTAATAAATATCTTATTTATATTACATTCATATATTTAAATGACAGTGTTATTTATAACCTGGGTCCCAAGAATGTAGCCAGTTAGAACGCCGTCCTAATTAACTGTATCTCGGGAGACAGATTCGCATAAACAACTTGCTTTCTTCTGAATCCCATTCATATTACCTTGAGTTTTTCTCATGATATACATCATGTAACATAATTAACTGTAGGGTCGCAAAACCTCTACAGGGGTCATACCAGTTATTCGGACAAATGAAAATAATTGTTAATTATTTGCAACGAACACATCTAAGTCACTTGCTGTTTCCATTCCAGTGTGAAGAATATATCGCCAAGGTAAACATTTTAGTAAAATTTGCTGAAAACATTCCTCAACTCTGTCCACAAGTTGTTTACAACGTCAAACCATTACATCATTTCAAAGTTATTCTATAAATACAATAAATTTTATAAATACGATGTATTCCAAGAAGCGAATGGTGAATGTTGTTTTTTCTGCAAAACTACACAATGCTGTTTACACTGGTTTTCAGGCGATAAAATTATGATTTTAAGAAGAGAATAGAAGTTATAGGACGATTATACATTTGCCCGGATAACTGATTGTCGATGTTAATTTCGGGGCAATCTTACGACGTGATGATCTGACCCAATTTTAAGTGAGAAAGATGGCACAGTTTGCTTGCGTTGAGAAAGCAAGAACCGACGATTGTTCTGTGAAATTTTAATTGGATAAAATCACACTACTGTTTACACATCAACAGACAGCAATTATTGAATAGTTAGCTTCAAAATGAAAAGATGTCTTGGCATTTCATTAGAATTGTCTCCTTCTAACAATTCTAATGAAATACCAAGATGTGTTTTCATGGAAAATAAGAAAACTATGCTATATAATTATGTGGTCTATTTATTGATTTCTGCAGCATGATAAATGAACCACAAAATTGTAATTGCTTTTTATACTCGCTACTTCTGATTTCAATTGGGTTTTTGGCAATTTTAATTGGGTATTTACGCAAATACGCAGCTTATCTGGAGCTCTGAAATTATGTCATTTTCACTATTCCCAAATTACGTTATTCATAAAATACATTTTTAACCCCCAAAAACCTGTTTACATATTTTTTCTTTCACCGTCTTCCAAGGTGATGATTTTCAGGGGCACGCGCACCTGCTGGAAGGTTGCCAAAAGTATATTGTCGGCCAAAAATTAGAAAACGTGTAGCCGCCGTTGTTATTGGTGTAGTGATTTTATTTTTGTACTTTCAATACTGATTATCTGCACGAGTATCTTTGTATACAGTTAGAAAAGAGTAATAAAAATAGATTCAAAACTTTTTCTTTTTTATTTTGTCTAAATGATAGTTATTCTCTTTCAGCAAAATGTGCCTACATCTGCAAGGCAGCCATACAATCCCTAATATATCACAACTCATCAAGCGTGGTGACACGTTTCTGTGTACTAACAGCACTGGTGACATCATTACAACCCAGTAATTATTGTATTAAACGGGATATACAGCACTGTAAATGAGTTTTTTAATCAGTTATTTAGAGTTGGGTGTTTACAAACATTACATTTTCATCCACTATCAGGGATAGTTTTGACTTTGCATACTTTTTGGCCAGTTGTGTAGATGTCGTAAGCAGTGGACGAAAAGTGGTTGTGTATTACGACGAGCAGCAGGAATTTTATTTTCAGTATTATTACACAAGAAATGTTACTGTATTGAAATTTACAATATATGTCTTACCCAACCATGAAAATATAACAATTGCAAATAACATTGTAAGGTGCACGAAAACTGATTGTACCGGGCTAATTAGGGTGTAGTACTATAATTATCTGTATTTAGACTGTATTTGGGTGTTTCGCATGACCCTGATAGGCTGTTTCAATGTGACGAATGCAGTTTTTGTACCTTTCTTAATTACATAATCTTCATACCAGTAGCCTATTTCACCAACATTGCAAAGTATACATACTTTTCTAGCAAAGACAAAGTATACTTTGAGGGATTTTGAAATTTTCAATTTTAGGATAAATTTATTAATTTTTATTATACTGAATTTATTACATTATCTAGCAAAGTATACTTTGAGGGAGAAATTGTCAATTTCAGGATAAATTTATTAATTTTTATTATACTGAATTTATTACATTATCACAGCCATAATGGCTGTGATAATGTAATAAATTCAGTATAATAATTCTGCATACTTTTAATCATCAAATATATGCAGTTGTTAGTTATATACGAAATAATGCATTTTGGGACAAATAAATGATTAATCGGAAATAAAAAAAAGTGTATGCTGATGATTATGATCTTCACTTGCATACACAGATGAAATACATGTACAGCCGAATTCAAATGACACCTGGCATCGTAAATGATATATCGGGTGGTTGAAAAAACAAACACAACTTTCAAATCTCAATATCTCCTAAAACCTAGAATAGAAATAATGTAACTAATTTTATATCTCAGTTATTCTGATTTTTAATAAATATCTTATTTATATTACATTCATATATTTAAATGACAGTGTTATTTATAACCTGGGTCCCAAGAATGTAGCCAGTTAGAACGCCGTCCTAATTAACTGTATCTCGGGAGACAGATTCGCATAAACAACTTGCTTTCTTCTGAATCCCATTCATATTACCTTGAGTTTTTCTCATGATATACATCATGTAACATAATATAACTGTAGGGTCGCAAAACCTCTACAGGGGTCATACCAGTTATTCGGACAAATGAAAATAATTGTTAATTATTTGCAACGAACACATCTAAGTCACTTGCTGTTTCCATTCCAGTGTGAAGAATATATCGCCAAGGTAAACATTTTAGTAAAATTTGCTGAAAACATTCCTCAACTCTGTCCACAAGTTGTTTACAACGTCAAACCATTACATCATTTCAGAGTTATTCTATAAATACAATAAATTTTATAAATACGATGTATTCCAAGAAGCGAATGGTGAATGTTGTTTTTTCTGCAAAACTACACAATGCTGTTTACACTGGTTTTCAGGCGATAAATTATGATTTTAAGAAGAGAATAGAAGTTATAGGACGATTATACATTTGCCCGGATAACTGATTGTCGATGTTAATTTCGGGGCAATCTTACGACGTGATGATCTGACCCAATTTTAAGTGAGAAAGATGGCACAGTTTGCTTGCGTTGAGAAAGCAAGAACCGACGATTGTTCTGTGAAATTTTAATTGGATAAAATCACACTACTGTTTACACATCAACAGACAGCAATTATTGAATAGTTAGCTTCAAAATGAAAAGATGTCTTGGCATTTCATTAGAATTGTCTCTTCTAACAATTCTAATGAAATACCAAGATGTGTTTTCATGGAAAATAAGAAAACTATGCTATATAATTATGTGGTCTATTTATTGATTTCTGCAGCATGATAAATGAACCACAAAATTGTAATTGCTTTTTTATACTCGCTACTTCTGATTTCAATTGGGTTTTTGGCAATTTTAATTGGGTATTTACGCAAATACGCAGCTTATCTGGAGCTCTGAAATTATGTCATTTTCACTATTCCCAAATTACGTTATTCATAAAATACATTTTTAACCCCCAAAAACCTGTTTACATATTTTTTCTTTCACCGTCTTCCAAGGTGATGATTTTCAGGGGCACGCACACCTGCTGGAAGGTTGCCAAAAGTATATTGTCGGCCAAAAATTAGAAAACGTGTAGCCGCCGTTGTTATTGGTGTAGTGATTTTATTTTTGTACTTTCAATACTGATTATCTGCACGAGTATCTTTGTATACAGTTAGAAAAGAGTAATAAAAATAGATTCAAAACTTTTTCTTTTTTTTTTTATTTTGTCTAAATGATAGTTATTCTCTTTCAGCAAAATGCGCCTACATCTGCAAGGCAGCCATACAATCCTTAATATATGACAACTCATCGAGCGTGGTGACACGTTTCTGTGTACTAACAGCACTGGTGACATCATTACAACCCAGTAATTATTGTATTAAACGGGATATACAGCACTGTAAATGAGTTTTTTAATCAGTTATTTAGAGTTGGGTGTTTACAAACATTACATTTTCATCCACTATCAGGGATAGTTTTGACTTTGCATACTTTTTGGCCAGTTGTGTAGATGTCGTAAGCAGTGGACGAAAAGTGGTTGTGTATTACGACGAGCAGCAGGAATTTTATTTTCAGTATTATTACACAAGAAATGTTACTGTATTGAAATTTACAATATATGTCTTACCCAACCATGAAAATATAACAATTGCAAATAACATTGTAAGGTGCACGAAAACTGATTGTACCGGGCTAATTAGGGTGTATTTGTACTATAATTATCTGTATTTAGACTGTATTTGGGTGTTTCGCATGACCCTGATAGGCTGTTTCAATGGTGACGAATGCGAGTTTTGTACCTTTCTTAATTACATAATCTTCATACCAGTAGCCTATTTCACCAACATTGCAAAGTATACATACTTTTCTAGCAAAGACAAAGTATACTTTGAGGGAGAAATTTTCAATTTTAGGATAAATTTATTAATTTTTATTATACTGAATTTATTACATTATCACAACCATTTTGACTGTGATAATGTAATACATTCAGTAGGCCTATAATAAGTATGTATACTTTTAATCATCAAATATATGCAGTCGTCAGTTCTATATGAAATAATGCATTTTGGGAAAAATAAATGATTAGGCTACTCCCTCAAGATACTTTGCAATGTTGGTGAAATCGGCTACAGGGCCCATTTTAATTGTTTTGTATATTGTTTAGAAAGGTGTTTCATGTACATATATACAAACAATAATTGACCATCCAAGAAATGCTAGAATCATCTGTCACTGTGATGTAAACATAATAAAATAAAATATAAAAAAACACCTTCGTATACATTCGCGCCAAGAGACGTCATACACGGTAGGTGGACTCGATTGGCAACTCCGATTTACGCCGATCGGTACATTCGGCCTATCCCGATCACGTGATCGGTACATCACAATGGAGCTGTGAATCGAGTGGCCGTTCGGTATATTCGGGCTATCCCGACCACGTGACCGGTACTACTACATCTCAAGTGAACTATGACAAAATCTGTACAGACCTGTAAGGAAATGCTTACAATGAAAATACCCTGCACTTTGCATTTGTTTTAAGGTTTTATGAGCCATGATGTATACATGTGCAGTAACTGTATGTACTGATGTAGCAATAGCATGAAACGCCCTGACGCATTTTCTGTGTACAACATATATATTTATATATATATATATAGCATGAAACTTCCTGACGTTTTGTCTGTATAAATATAGCATGTAACATGGAACTTCCTGACGCCTTTTCTGTATAAATATAGCATGACACTTCCTGACGCTTTTCTATGTATACATACAGAATGGAACTTCCTGACGCTGTTTCTGTCTAAATATAGCATGGTACTTCCTGACGCTTTTCCATGTATACATACATAATGGAACTTCCTGACGCCTTTTCTGTATACACTATAGCATGGAAGTTCCTGACGCTTTTTCTATCTACATGTAGCGATAAACTTCGTGACGCTTTTTCTGTATGCACACATAGCATGGAATTTCCCGACGCCTTTTTAGTTGCTATATAGATATAGCGATACACTTCCTGACGATTTTTTTATTGATATATGCATGTATAACTAGAATTGTATGACGCCTTTTCTATATACTACACATATAGCATTAAACTTCTTGACGCTTTTTCTCAGCGCTAATTATCGAGAAGAAACTTCGTGACTTCAGTAACAGTAAGTTATTGTGATTCTACACAGTCAATATATGGTGTCATATTGCCGTTTGAATCTATATTCACCCGAGGCACAGATTCTTTATATTTCTCCAAAATGTAATTGTATAACTGTATTAAATTAGTACATGTTTAACGTCATAGACATATGGCGCCAAAATGAAATGGCACGACGTCATGACGTTAAAAATATTCCTGACTTCATCCCAACACAAACGAGTAGACATTCGTTAATAACTTGGCAATTTCTTGACCGATTTTCAAAATCTAACTTTTGTTCTCTTAGTTAGGTCAGTACCGATCCATATGATTGTTTCGGCTGTGATGTTTCGTTTTCGACTCCTCCTCGAACAGCCACTATTTTGATTCGAGCCAGTATTGACGGGTTTGACAGGTACTATGGGCTCATATATGTATCGATCAAGTTCCTGACGCTTTTTCTATGTACTAAAACATTTAAATTGCAATTATTATTATTTTTAGTATTATTACTATTATTATTATTATTATTATAGTTGTTATTAAATACATAAACTAATGTTTTTGTCGCTTCCTGACACTCCCTGTCGCTTCTTGTCGCTTGCTGACGCTTCGTGCCGCTTTTGTATAAGTTAGATCATGGTTCGCGATGGTATCAGGCTATTTTAATATGCAAATGAGACATGATATTTCTAAATTATTTATAGTAATTAAATGCGTCACCTGAACAAATAATATTTTCGACATATTATAAAGTATGATCCTTTCACATCAAAAATAAATACAGAGAATAAATAGTAATGTCAATTAACATTCTAAGGAAACACGGCTATCGCCCCTGATATTATTGTGAAAATTTACCTCTGATATAAAATGTATAATAATACCAATCAATACGTGCGGTAATGTTGAATGAATGTGTATTTTGCCAGACAATGTCTCAGATGATGTCTCTGATATAAATAACAGGCCCGTAGCCAGACCTGTTTGAAGGAGGGGGGGGGGGGGTCGTTTCGAAGGCTCAAGGGGTCTGAAGTATCTACCTGTTTGAGGGGGGGTCGTTTCGAAGGCTCAAGGGGTCTGAAGTATCTATGGGGGTCTAAAAAAGTGGACCAGAAGGCTAAAAAAATGAACCTCGAGGCTGGGCGGTGTGGGGGGTGGGGGGGGGGGGGTCGTCCGACCGCTCCGAACCCCCCTGGCTACGGGCCTGAATAATAATGTGTACCTACTGAGTGGGCATGTAACTTTAATACAGAAACAACACCCGGAAATGTGTAAAAAAATTTGATAATATTGAGCTTACGTGCTGCCATTTTTATCCGAAATGCGCCGTGGTGTTTCGGTCGGGGTATCTGGCATGACCCGCCGGTACACCGAATGGATGCGAGCGCATTTAGCCCAACTGACACGAGTGCTCAATCGGTGTACCGGGGTATACCGGGGCAAATCGACGCGACGAATCGAGTCTACCCGGTGTTAGCTTAAAGGTCCACTACCACCATTGATTTTTCCTATTGGTTAGACAATACCAAATGGCGCAGAAGTCGTCCGGTATAAACATAAATAGTGCGGGCGTTTTGAGGTCACATACCTAGTTTGCTTGTACATCTTGATCTATTTCTACTCAGTTTCACTTGAGGAACATTTTGGGGTGCTTTTAACACCAGTTGTTATCATATTTGTAGCATTTAAAAGAAAACACTGAACCTGTTGGTCACCTGATGTAAACAGAGTTTCCGTGGCCAAAACAAATGCAAACAATATTGGGGGATATGACGAGGTTGGATTTTTCTTTCTTATGAGTAAGTGAACCTATTGTTTAATTCATGCAGAACCAGTACAGACTGGCTGCAGCTAGGTCATGTACAAGTAGGTCCCACAGTATACATACGAATAGTGAAAGTAGGAGAGACTGGCCTTATTGGATGGGATTCGGTTAAATTATATAGTAAAACTAGTTGGTGTGGTCTAACCTATATAAACTAACCAATGACCACACATTTGACTATTATCTGCTACTTTCATTTTTCGTATGGATGGTGTGGGACCTATGTTCACATAACCTGCACCCATTCTGCTCTGGATATTCACTAATTAAAACATAGGTTTAATTATTGTTTAGAAAGATAAATTCAATCTCCTGTGACTATCTGGTGGTGGCGCAAAAATTCAGCGGCTGGTTTAAATTTGAATTTAAACCGCCCTCACATGACAACCATACTCCGACTGACAAAATAATCCCAAAACATATGCTTGAAATTGATGCAAATGATACAATATGCATGTGAAGTAGATTAGTGCATCAATTGTCTGGTTTCAGCAAGCAAATAGTGTCACAGCTATGTCCTATTCCCTGATATAGTATGAAGTTTGGGGCCAAGGTATGAAGCAGTTTTCGCATAATGACTGTTCAACTCCAGCCAGTGACTTGTCGCAATTCGCGCCAACTCGAACAGATCGACAATTTTGAAGGTTTCAAGAGATAATGCGACAAACACTTCACTATCTGTGTTGTAATATGAAGAATTGGGCCCACATAAGAGCATGTTTAACATTTCTACAGTCACAGAACACATACACAAATCTTGCAATATAATAACCACCAAAAACGTTTTTTGTTGGAAAAGGGTCCCGCCTTGGAACGGTCAGTCACAAACATGTCTTTATTGCTCAGAAAGGGCCACAAAGCTGGTTTATGCCACTGCTAGTGTATGAGTCTTCACCATATATGTGAAAATAACGTGATGTTAGCTATGTTTGAAGACTAGGTTGACCAGTTTGTGTCACCAGGACATATTTGATTACTTGATCCGGCTTCCAACGGATGTCGATTTTGGCCGAAAACATATAAAAAACATTGTATCGAGTAAAAATTAGTGAATTTCATTAAAAGTAACCTGAATATTAATTATATACACTGAAATGACACTTGTCAGCAAATACTGTAGTGATTGATAGTACAGATTTTTCCTATTTTTAAGTAGGCGGTTCAGAAAAATGTCGTCCAACGAAGCTTTATGAGCAATATTTTCTGTGACGCAAAGCTTTACTGCAAGTTTACATTGATGCAATTCCTATTCTTCTGGCTGTATCGACATATTTAAGAATTTGTATCCCTGAACTAATTATCTTCCAGACAGCTGCATTGACTATGTGGACATTATTGATGCTTAGAGGTCCACCCACCAAATAGTTTTCCTATATAAACTATAACCAATGACCACACATTTGGTTATTCTCTGCTACTTTCATTATTCGTATGGATGTTGTGGGACCTATTTTCCCATAACCTGCAGCCATTCTGCTCTGGATATTCACTAATTAAAATATAGGTTTAATTAGTGTTAAGAAAGTTAAATTCAATCTCCTGAGACCACTCTGGCGATGGCGCAAAAAGTCAGCGGCTGGAATTGAAACCGCCTTACATGACAAACATAATGCGACTTACAAAATAATCCCAAAGCATATGCTTGAAACTGATGTAAATGATACATAAACATGCTTGTGAAGTAGATTAGTGCATCAATTGACAGGTTTCTGCAAGCAAAGCGTGTCTATGGCATAACAAATCTGGCTTATTGTTTAACGTACTGCTTTTGACTACACCGCACATGAATATCTGATGATTTAGTGTGGTTCAACCTCAATAGACAGCATCGGTATGTCAGATGTGGTGCGTGGTATCCGGCAGATCATCAGGCAATATACAAATATAGCTGTTGTATTCATACGCACGAAATGTCTTGATTGGTATTTTCCAAAATTTAACTGATAAACTGAGCCCAAAACTGTGAAAACTATAGAGAATAGTATATGTAGAGTTTAAGATACAAAGCAAGACAGACACAAAAAACGCCATAGGATAAGTTGGCTCTGGGCACTATTTCCTTGGTCGTACTCGCCGTTTAGGCTTAGCACGACTACATGGCTGCCCCATAGAAATTTGCGTGACATAACATATACAAAGCATCAATAAGTGAAAACAAATAAGCTAAAGCTTGTTTTCTAATCCTGTTTCAAACTGTATACAAGTATTACATGTATTTATAACACATATCTCTCTTGAAATAAATACTGTTTAAACCAAATATGCTAAACAAGTCTTTACCCCCTCCAATACATATGACTGTGTTATAAGATGGAGTAAACAAATGTTAGCTTATTTGTTTCTCTCACTTATTGATGTGTTTAGGTATATTTAATGTATGTATATATAACTTGGTTCGTTACTTCAACCTGTGTGTACGGCAGCTTTGTTCAGAGATCATCAGGCATTATACAATGAATTTACTGTATATAAATTCCAACCCGCCCCTAAACAGTAATGACCGATTATTTTTTATTTGAATATATTTGAAGATAAATTATTAATTATTGTTTGTTAACACTATTTACAACAAATTTTAATAAAAAGAATACAAATATAAGACACACACACCGCACTATTTCTCCCCAAAATTCGGATGATATTCAATAAATTAACTTTATATGGCCTCAAAAGTCGCCATAATAGCCGCGAGGTATCCTTCCACTAAACTGGTGCGATACCTCTGGTGACAATTCAGTTAACTATTGTTTAATGGGACTTTATGACAAATAATTGACTATATGTAAATATAAAATTAAATAATTCAGACTGTGCGCTTTATTCTTTAGTTTACATGTGCTAATTTGAAGTAAAATTCAGTGATAAAACATTACACAATTCGACACTCATAATGGTAGTTTTAAATTTAGAAATAGTTGACATTCCATCTCTACGACTGCTATACTAGGTAGCTCCAAGGGAGCTATATAGCCTAATAATCAAAGTACTGAAAGTACTGACTGGCGGGAGACAAGTAGCTACTTGTGAATTTGCATACTCAGAAATTCCTTGTTAGAAATATATTCGATGTTGATTATTGGATGTACAATCTGCAAATTTGGAGAACTTGATCAGTTACTGGTGTTTGTAAAATACAGCCTGCTCTAAACACAAATAGATTGATGAAGCAAAGGTGCTTTATGTCCGACTAATAAACCGTTTTACGAGGTATATTGCAGACGTATTATGTGAAATCTTTTCAAAATTATGACTGGGCGTAGGCCTACATACGTGTATGCTGCATGAACGGCAAAATGTTTTCATGAATTTTGTTTCGCTCACCCAGAGGGTAATTTTTCGAAAATCGCCCGTAAACCACAATATGAAAAAGAAATGGCATTCGACGTCGCATTGCGACTGCGCGGTACACGATACGGGGGGCGCGTCTCAATAACAGCAATTTGTTCTCTTCAAAAGTAAAGTTGGGCATGCCAACTATTTTACACATAATGTTGAGCATTGTCGTTGCTATTAATAACTTGCTTTCAGTTCACTCGCTGACTTTAAATGTCACCTGACTGTTGTTAATTACGAACGCAAATTGAGCTTATTGAGACGTCCACCGATGAACAGAGAATCACGATCCCAATAGCGATACGGGGGGCGTCTCAATAACAGCAATTTGTTCTCTTCAAAAGTAAAGTTGGGCATGCCAACTATTTTACACATAATGTTGAGCATTGCCGTTGCTATTAATAACTTGCTTTCGGTCCACTCGCTGACTTTAAATGTCACCTGACTGTTGTTAATTGCGAACGCAAATTGAGCCTATTGAGACGTCCCCCGATGAACAGAGAGCCACTTCCGAAAGTTAAATTCCCATAGGAAAATCGTTTTGTTCGCAATAAAATCAATATTTGATGGCATTTCATCAAATAATTTATTTTGGAGAGGGTGACTTTTTTGTTATTGATGAAAAAGTACTTACTTTTATAAATATGTTTTAGATTTAATGTGTTTAATGGCCAAATGTTCGTCGGCAGCAAAACGTGGAACTGACAGTAGGCGTTTTGGTTGTTCGCTATGGCTTGCCGCGGTCTTTTCTACTCTCTGGCTACGGCACTGTGCACAGTTACATATTGTCAGTACGTTACCTGTTCTGTTCTCTGTTCTACAACACTGCGTGCGTGTGCATACTACATGTGTTTCCAGGTTACCACGGCACGAACTGTGAGCTTGAGCCGGAGCCATGTTGGCCGTCACCATGCAAACACATTGTATGTATGTATCACCCAACCTAATTCCAAATCAATAATGCGATTCAATGCCAACATGCCTATTATTAATGGGGAGTGTTGAACGTTCGTTATAACGAGAAACGTATTGGTAGAAATGAGACACACGAAGTCGTTTAAATGAGAGAGATAGTCGTGCAAACGAGACCGTTAGCATATCTTTTATATATATATGTGATGTGATAACGGGAGGTGCACATGTTTGGTTCATGCTATTTAATCATACACATGTCCAGGCCCGTAGCCAGTCCTGTTTGAATTGGGGAGGGGGGGGGGGGGGGAGGGGTTTCGTTTCGAAGGACCAAGGGGCCTGAGGTATCTAGGGGGTCTAACAAAGTGGACCTCGAGGCTGGGCGGGGTGGGGGGGGGGGTCGTCCGACCGCTCCGACACCCCCCCCCCCCCCCCCCCCCTGGCTACGGGCCTGATGTCTACTGAAATAGTTTCAGCATTAGCATATAATAATCTCTAATACTACTTATCGAGTATGATATTGTAAATTATAAATTGTTAATATGTGAATGTACTATACTCTGTACAATGTTTACAAATATACGTTTTATCCAGGTCCTGACTAAGGATATGCCGTGTGAAAACAACGCTACCTGTCATGACACAAGTGGTGGCAACTATAACTACTTGTCCGAAAGGTATTGACCGCCGTTTCTCCTGTAGTTTACTTCATTCCAAGCCAGTGCTCCCCGGCGTTATGGAGTGCCATGCCAATGACACAGTATATGGCACGATACTCGTGTGTATACGTAGTTACTGCAAAACTCCCGTACCGTCAGGACGGGAGTTTCGTAGAGTTATTGGCCACATGCAATTAGTGACACGAATAGAAATACATGTATGCGAGTCATGGCTACAGCATAACTGGCCGGTGGTCAGACTTGACTATTATAGTATGGAGAGTGCATACATTCTCTGACATAACATAGCTGAATATTGTTGGGGCATGATAGTTCATTATTTACTGGTTGTCAATTTGTTATATGATAGTGAGCCGGCATTATGCGTACTCTTCCAAGTAAACATATTACAAAACGCATGTCCATTTTTTGCATACTAGTAGGTGTTTTTGATTTTTCGCTAGGTTTTCCACCATGGTTTCACTGTTCGTTGGATTTGTCTCACCGTTTGTTGTTCTCCAGCTACAGCACTGGTTACGTTTATATTTACAGATTACCACGAAACGAACTGTGAGCATAAGACGGGGGTCGTCACTTGGTAATATAATCGCATGGCTATTTTTACTATGCCACACATGACACATTGGAAAACGTGTAAAACCAATGGACCCGTTCTTATAACGCATTCTGTGCATGTTTTCCAAATTCGCCTCGTTTTCGAAATCACGCAGTTGATTGGTCGAGCACATCTCAACATCGACCAATCAAACAGCCTGATTTCGAGCATGATCATAGTGTGAAGACTATGAGGCCATACATGCTTGCTTACACTTGCTGTACCATTCATTAGTGAAAAACTATCAATGCACCAGCGGTGTTATCATTCAGTGTTTGAAATAAACAGAAAATACAAATTGTCATCTAAATAAATCAAGAATCTTTGTTGCAAACGCCAAACGATTATAAGTGTGCAGAATAACGCGAGAAAGTCGGCACTATGTTGTGCGTATGCACGGTTTTGACCTCAGTTTTCTAGCGAATTCCTTTTAAAAAAGGGTCCTGTTTGGTTACGTAGTCGTATTTTGACACCATGTTTTGCCATTAAACGCGAAAAGATGACGAAGTGGACAGAATGATTACACTTATCAGTTTAAACTCGTATAGACATGAAACAGCCAACTAAATGGTAAACCTCGCGCATTTAATGTTTCATTTATGCCATTTATATACTAAATAAGCTTAAATATACGAAATATCGTAAGAAGTACACGAAAATGACGTAAAAACAGCAAAACCCATGAAACCTTTACTTGTTTATAACTGCATTATAAGGTGTTAAAAGGTACATGCCCACTCAGTAGCCAAAACATGCTCTGTATATCTGAGACATCATCCGATACATTTTCTGGCAAAATAAACATTCATTTCGTATTGATTGGTATTAGTATACATTTTATATCAGACGTAAATTTCCACACTGATATCAGGGGCGATAACCGTGTTTCCTTAAACTGTTAACGGACATTAGTGTTTAATTCTCTATATTTATTTTTAATGTGCCATGATCATAATGTATAATCTGTCGAAAATAATATTTTGTTTCAGGTTACGCATTTAATTACTATAAATAAATGAAAACTATGAAAAGTCATGCAGAGCATGATGTTATTAGCCGATCAAATCAGGGTTCAATATATGTCCACATTTTAGTAGTTACGGAATCTCAAGGAAAATTGAGAGAAGTGTTGATTTCCTCCCCAACCAAATTCTTCCAGTTATATTTAGCTATCATTAATATCTGATCATAGCAATACTTATGGTAGTCAAATGTAAACACTATTATTCCAGTTGAAAGAATTAACCTTTGAATATAGGTGAAGGCGCTTAGCATTACACAAATATGTAGCAAGTCAACCGAAATCTCATAAATACCCGATTTTTGGCAGCCATCTTGAAAATATGATACTTATATACTGAATATTAGTGTAGTTTACGTAAATTCTTGAATATATCTATCAGAAATGTTTTTTAACAACTTACACCAATTTCCAAGTTAAGGACCATGACCTATTGGCTCATATATTGGAAATTTTCGACTTCCGTCAAGCATAAAGTTCAATGACCTTGAAATGACCTTCAACTTGGTTTAAAAAATGGCACCCGGATTTTTGGAAACCTTATACATTCAAGTTTATAAAAACACCGGGTGCCATCAATTAACACGAGGTGCCGGAATCTTATATATATACAATTGCCCCTGGACTAGAAGGCAAACCGCCTAACTTTTGTGTTTATTTATAGCCAAATTGCAAACCGCCTAACTTTAGTTTACCAAACTCTTGTAGTGAAAACGTTTATTTATGGCCAAATTGTGTTATTTCGCTATATGTAAAGTTTTCAACAGAGATAATGGCCAAAAATTATAAATTATCTGGTTGATGTAATTTGGAAGTGATACAACAAATTTCGCGTTTGTAGATTACCGAGTATAGGAGAAAAGGGTGGTTACAAACTTTTTCACAAACTAATGGATAACCAATATATAGCCGATCTATAAATAGATCGGCTAATAATCATGCCTCATTTGCATATAAAAATAGTTTGATACCACCGCAAGTCATTATCGGTAAAATAAATATTACTGAATGATTATATCTGTATAGCGGGCACTCGTAATTGTTAGAACTGGTGGAACAGTGACACAATTATGCACTTATTTAATTCCTACAAAGAACAGTGTGCGCCTACTGAGTGGGCATGTACCTTTAAATAGGCATATGACACTAAATAATATCATATCCTTGTTTTTCATTTATCTTATAATTTTAAGGGTTGGAATTTACTCGACTACCTTCCATACCAGGTTACAGAAAGATGTCGTTATACTTTTATATCGTGTATTTAATTTCTTATATTGGAGTACCAAACTATTTTATGGTCACATTACACTACAACGTGTTTTAATGGATTTACATCATAACCTATTTCTGTATCAACTCAACGTTTTTTCTAGACGCTAAATGCAGCGTGCATAGGGACACATACATGTGCATTTACTAAACGTCACTGTGATCTAACTGCCAGATTCGTGTGTGCTTGGACAATCAAAGATTATGGTTTGTGACAACAATCAACAGCAATCACTCGCGGTGACAAGGAACCACGACTAGTCGCATTCTACAAGAGCACATTTATTGTATAAAATGAGATTTTGCAACGTAATTAGTGCATATACATGTATCTCCAAATATGCTAGTCTAATCACTACCAAACTTCAAAATTGCGTCTGAAACGGACATGGGCTGCATCTGTATGGTCCCTGGCTGCATGCAAAGTAATACTGCGTTGAAAAATGTTATATATGTTAATAAAGTAAGTAAACTAGAGCTACCACAGGAGTGGTCATACTACCCACACAAACATCGCTTTGATACATGAACAGGTTCATTATCAGAAAGAATTGTATCGGTCGGAATCAAAATTTCATGCCCATTTCCTACCTTTGACCCCTTAGTGGGACATTGCCCTTACACTTGGGTAAGTGGCTATTGAACGCGACACGTCATTTCATCATATCATGGCAAACGTTTGTGCCACATCATGTGAAAATCTATCCATCGGTTTACAAGATGTACGACATATTTACCCGTCTGCCTTAAATCAATTAACTGACATTTCACAGAGCGAACTGCGCAATAAAATGTCTTATACATATCATCAGTATATATTTATTACAATCTTGAGTACAAATTGTGTGCAAACTGGTGTATTGGATTGAATATGTTGCATATTTAAACATTTTGAGATGATCCCACGAGACACGAAAAAACGGCGTCAAATCATGTACGACACCAGCTTTCACAAAACTATTTTTTTAGTTGCAATTTAGATTAAAATAGGAGAATGCATTACTATCTCTGGGCCAACAGTGAGATACTGAACCTTAACCCTTTCAACACCACAGACCTCTATAGAGACAATGTTTGCAAACAGTGCAGATCCAGATGAGCCGGCTCGTAACGAGCCGTCTCATCAGGATCTCCACTGTTTGTTAATAATTTTAAACGTCGTACAGATTACCCTTTTAGAAGAATGGGATAATTTGAATGAACAAAATTAATGAAATAGCGTGAAACATTGGCATGGAACATCCTATTAAGTTACTTGGTGTTGAAAGGGTTAACAAGTTCTAGATCAAGGTCTGTGCGTTGTTCAGTCGCTGTACATACCAACTGCCCTCAGACTGGTACAGGTATCAGGGTATGGGATCACGTGGTATATTATTTACATTGGATTAATGGCGGCGCCCATGAGGTCACAGGTAAATCTTATTTTTCATGGATACGATTGCGGTTTCTTCCTTTTAATGATGACCATGTTCCAGTCGTTAACACTACGAGTCTGCAATTACCAAATTCAGCAGCATTACTTATGTAGTTGGTCTGAACATTATGCAGAGAAATTTTCCAATTTCGGTGTGGGCCGATTTTTGGCCTTATTGCCCCTTGTCCTTCGAGTCGGATGGAATCGAACGTTGTTTATTTTTGGTCCGATTCAAATGGCACCCATACCCTGTGTATGTAGTATACGATCTACCGTCAGAATGGTACATGCATGTAATATATGATCTAGTCTACTGAGCAGGGGCCTGCTCCACTGAACTATGTACCATAAAATGTTTGTATGAATACTTTTACATAACACATCAATGTGGCTCACTAATTTAATCGTATACCGCCTACATACATGTATAGCGATACTTGAACCTAAACAGACTCACCTAATATCTTAACCCAAATTCTCTGTATGTATGTCGCCCTGCGCTACAGACAGAGAATTCGGGTCACAAATATCTCTGCCAATTGGCTGCCAATTGCGAATTGTGTTGTAAACTTTTGTTTTGCACTTACGAAATGCAAAGTCGTAGGAAGCTTAGTGAAACGTGCCCATTAAACTTCTTAAGACTAAGAGAGGTATGTCATATCATTAAATACGTTTTCAAAATTTACAATATATATACATAAATAAATTCAAAAGTTGACAACATTTTCAGAAAGTTTTGTCAACTTTTAACGCCATTTAAGGAAAATATTGTAAATTTTGTAAACGTATTTCATGAAATTAAGCAGATGTCCGAAGGTACAAAATCATAATTCCAGCGCAAATATATTTACCCAATTCCCTAACATTTGATTGGCCCGTAGCAAGTCTCTGTCCAAAATTTATATCCCAGTAAACTCCCACGCCAAACTACTTTCTACAGGTGCGCTGTCAGTGCTGTCAATGTAAACAAAATAAACACATTTTCTTGATGAATGTATTTCAAATGCTGGAAATATAAGAAATGAATGGCCTTTTTGTGGAATTTATCGGGGATATAAACTTGGAAAAGTCGCGGGAATACTGGACGAAGGCCTCCTTCCGGCCTTCGTCCAGTATTCCCGCGACTTTTCCAAGTTTATACCCCCGATACATTCCACAAAAAGGCCATTCATTCCTATAATATGGCGTGTCTCATTTGTGATCAGAGGAGCGCCAGACCAGACGGAACTCCCAACTGTTGAGAATACCAGACGTGGCGTATAAGCTACTCTAATTTATTTATTTCCAATGTCGCCGCGGCTGCAAAAGGACCTTTAGTATTTTATAGACAGCATGTGGCAACAATTGTAGATCCTGGTCCCGTGTCTATAAATCATTTGGAGCATGTAAACGTACATGTACTCAGTGTTCAAACAAACTGACTTGGTGAGAAATCAATACAAAACCAGTATCTGTTGACAAAAATGATTTGTGTCACTTCATTTTTCTCCAAAAGAAACAAAACCAACACCTCTTTCAACAGTATCAGTGTGTTAGTACAGTCCTCCCCACCAATGAGCCAATAGCTTGATCTCCGAATACATACTACAAACGTTTTACTAGCATGGACCGTGATCCTCCGACACGTTCACAAAAACCGATTTGGATATATACGAAATGTTTTGGCAGCGCTATTATTCTTTTCAACCCTACACACATGTACCATAAGCATAAGGCCTGTATTTGAAAGCACTGAAACCAGATAAGCTGGCTCGTAAGGCAGAAATTCTGCACATGCATCCAAAGGTGCGAGTATTAACGTTTTCTTTAGTTATAGCAAACAATACACCATTAGGTAAATTTTATATTTGTAAGCACTATGGCATGGTGTATGATCCAATATATGAGTCTATAAATGGATGAGTCTGAAAACCATTTTGTGACAATTGGATCTAATATTGGAAAATCAATATATCACAGTCCATTCCAGTTATTTAGGGGTGAACGTGTTAAAGCCACTAAAGGAGCATTTATGTCATCAGAAAAGCTACAACGTATTATTTATGTATTTATTTAATGGTGTTTAAGCAACCTGTCAACATCTAAGGTCATTTTAGGTGGTGTTAACGGGGTCGAATCCCATGTTTCATCTGTATGGATGCGGGAAATCTCCAAATCAGAACTGTATACATGTATTTACCGCAATAATTTATATACGCCGCCCTGAAGTTTGAATAACCTGATCTAGTGCCAGGTCCTAACCCCACCAGAATCACTTAGCCCTACTCCCTAAAAGCAATATGATTAGTACAAATCTTAGTACTTTTATAATGGGTACCATATAACCTTTCTCAAATCTCAGGTAACAAGAAACCAAACAAGAGCTGTAGGAGAACAGCATAGTTCGACTACGAGGGTTGTCGATGTACACATAGCTTGACAAAGAAGGTGGCTGCGGCCTGCATAAAAACCTTAACCAAGGTTGACTAAAAACATTAACCAAGGGATTATTGATGTACGTCACTAGGAGATAAAGTTTTCCAAGTATGGTTGCTGTAGGCCCAGGAGTATTCCATATACAAGCTTGACTAAAAACCGTAACCAAGGGGGAGATAACTAAGTAATCCAAGGATAAAAGTAGGTCAAGGTCAAATATAGGTCAGGGATTATTGATGTACATCATTAGGAGATGAAGTTGTCCAAGTATGGTTGATGTAGGCCCAGAAGTATTCCATATACAAGCTTGACTATAAACATTAAAACCAAGTAATTGAAGGTTAAATGTAGGTGAAGGTAAAATAAAGGTCAGGGGTTATTGATGTACATCCCTATGAGAAAAAGTTATCCAAGTATGGTGTCTGTATGCACAATAGTATTCCATCTACAAGCTTGACTAAAAACCTTAACCAAGGTTGAGTAACTAGATGGCCGCGGCCTGCATGTCGCGCCTTGTGGCGAGGCATGGACACTAAAAAAAAAGATATAGTATAACGAAAAACTTTAACCAAAAAACTTAAGCAAAAACTTTAACCGGACACACATACGTACGTACATATGTACGTATGACAAAGTGCCGACTATATCGCGCTTTCCGCAAGCGGGCGAAAAAAAGTTTAACCAAAAACTTCAAAGTAATTTGACCTTGACATTGGGCACAGGGGCCGCACGGGAGGGGGGGGGAGAATGAAAATATAGATGATGATAAACACCCATGTCATGTGACGTTTCAAGGTAATGGGCAAAGCAGTTGCAGAGATATAGTATAAAGAAAAACTTTAACCAAAAAACTTAACCAAAAAACTTTAACTTTTAACCCAAAAAAATTCTTAACCAAAAACTTCAAAGTAATTTGACCTTGACATTGGGCACAGGGGCCGCACGGAAAGGGGGTAGAATGAAAATATAGACGATGATAAACACCCATGTGAAGTTTCAAGGTAATGGGCAAAGCAGTTGCAGAGATATAGTATAACGAAAAACTTTAACCAAAAACTTTAACCAAAAAACTTAACCAAAAACTTTAACCAAAGAACTTAACCAAAAACTTTAACAAAAAAATTTAACCAAAAAACTTAACCAAACAACTTACACATACTACGGACTACTACGTACGTAGTACGTATCGTACGTACGTACGTACGTACGTACGTATGTACGCCAAAGTGCCGACTACATCGCGCTTTCCGCAAGCGGGCACTACAAAAACCTTAACCAAGGGGAATTAAGTAAGTAATTTAAGGTTAAATGTAGGTAAAGGTCAAATATAGGTCAGGGGTTGTTGATGTACATCACTAGGAGATGATGTTGTCCAAGTATGGTTGGTGTAGGGCCATGAGTATTCCATCTACAAGCTTGACTAAAAACCTTAACCAAAGAGAATTAAGTAAGTAATTCAAGAGGAAATGTAGGTCAAGGTCAAATATAGATCAGGGGTTATTGATGTACATCAGTATGACAAAAGGTTGTCCAAGTATGGTGTCTATATGCACAATAGTATTCCATGTACAAGCTTGAGTAAAAAGCTTAACCAAGGTCGAGTAAAAACCTTAACCAAGGGGAATTAACTAAGTAATTCAAGGTTAAATGTAGGTCAAGGTCAAATATAGGTCAGGGGTTGTTGATGTACATCACTAGGAGATGAAGTTGTCCAAGTATGGTTGGTGTAGGGCCAGGAGTATTCCATATACAAGCTTGACTAAAAACCTTACCCAAGGGGAAATAACTAAGTAATTCAAGGTTAAAAGTAAGTCAAGGTGAAATATAGGTCAGGGATTATTGATGTACATCACTAGGAAATGAAGTTGTCCAAGTATGGTTGGTGTAGGGCCATGAGTATTCCATCTACCAGCTTGACTAAAAACCTTAAACAAAGAGAATTAAGTAAGTAATTCAAGAGGAAATGTAGGTCAAGGTCAAATATAGATCAGGGGTTATTGATGTACATCACTATGACAAAAGGTTGTCCAAGTATGGTGTCTGTATGCACAATAGTATTCCATGTACAAGCTTGACTAAAAAGCTTAACCAAGGTCGAGTAAAAACCTTAACCAAGGGGAATTAACTAAGTAATTCAAGGTTAAATGTAGGTCAAGGTCAAATATAGGTCAGGGGTTGTTGATGTACATCACTAGGAGATGAAGTTGTCCAAGTATGGTTGGTGTAGGGCCAGGAGTATTCCATCTACAAGCTTGACTAAAAACGTTAACCAAGGGGAATTAAGTAAGTAATTCAAGAGGAAATGTAGGTCAAGGTCAAATATAGATCAGGGGTTGTTGATGTACATCACTAGGAGATGAACTTGTCCAAGTATGGTGGGTGTAGGGCCAGTAGTATTCCATATAGAAGGTCGACTAAAAACCTTAACCAAAATGAATTAAGTAAGTAATTCAAGAGGAAATGTAGGTCAAGGTCAAACATAGATGAGGGGTTATTGATGTGCATCACTATGAGATGAAGTTGTCCAAGTATGGTGGGTGTAGGGCCAGTAGTATTGCATATACAAGCTTGACTAAAAACCTTAACCAAGGTTGACTAAAAACCTTAACCAAGGGGAATTAACCAAGTAATTCAAGAGGAAATGTAGGTCAAGGTCAAATATAGATCAGGGGTTATTGATGTACATCACTAGGAGATGAAGTTGTCCAAGTATGGTGGGTGTAGGGCCAGTAGTATTCCATATACAAGCTTGACTAAAAACCTTAACCAAGGCGTGACGGTGACGCCGACGCCGACGCCGGGGTGACAACATAAGCTCTACTTATTCTTCGAATAGTCGAGCTAAAAATGTACCCGAGGGTCAAACCAGGGATATCGGGATTCCGGTAAATTTGAACCCTATCGTTACCCTTCACATGCTCCCAACCAACTGCCAACATGAAAAGGTTATGTGTTACGGACAAAAGAGAACAAATACATAAGTGAATGACCTTGACCTTGGGGTGAAGGTAGGGTGGGGCATTTTGTACGGAATGGTGGAGGATGATGTTAGTAAGACATCAACCAACTACATGTACTAAAGCATTGCATACAGGGAAACAAGAAGTGTTAAGTATAATAAGTATATGAAGGAAAGACGGTCGGTCGACCAGACAGAAAGGCAAAAACCATGTAGCCCTCAACATACTTCATATGTCGGGGATATAATTAGTTATTATAACACAAACATAACACTCGTTTTTCATGCAAATGGCGGCCATCTTGGATGTCATAATGCCTTCATATTTATGTTTAAATGAATATTATCATTCCTATTAACTGTTCTGTAGAAAATCAATACAAAACATGCCATTTAAGGACAACTCTGTATTTCAAGTAGTGCGCTTGCATTTCTCAGTTATGTGGCCGCCATGTTGGATTTAAAGGTGTTCACCGTAAATGCAAGCAACTATCTAAATTATTATTTGTAACAATACAAAGAAGCAACAAAAAAAAACACAAGAAAATGTAGCCTGTTGGCACACGAATGCACCCGGTGGCAGATTGGAGAAGCTGTGGCAATGTTCATAAACCAAAACGTGATAAGCATTCATAAGCACAGTTGTGAAGGTCAAAAGGTGAAGGCCATATTAAGTAATCCATCAAAGGATATGGAAGTTATGACAGAATTGAGAGACACCGGCGAACTTCTTAATGTGTGAAAAAGTTCAAAGTTGTGAAGGTCAATAGGTCAAGGTCATATTAAGGGCAGCATGGAGATGTGGCATTTGTCCACAGGTTTGATGTATTGAAATATTTAAGTAATCCAACAAGGGATATAGAAATTATTACAGAATTCAGAAATTCTGGCAAACTTCTTAATGTGTGAAAAAGTTCAAAGTTGTGAAGGTCAAAAGGTCCAGGTCATATTAAGGGCAGCATGGTTGTGTGGCATTTGTCCACAGGTTTGATGTATTTAAATATTAAAGTAATCCAACAAGGGATATAGAAATTATTACAGAATTCAGAAATTCTGGCAAACTTCTTAATGTGTGAAAAAGTTCAAAGTTGTGAAGGTCAAAAGGTCCAGGTCATATTGAGGGCAGCATGGTTGTGTGGCATTTGTCCAGAAGTACAATGTACGCTGTGTTGATAAATTTAATTAATCCTTCAAGGATCTAGAAGTTATGACAGAAATGAGAAACTCTGGCGTGTGAACAAGTTCAAAGTTGTGAAGATCAAAAGGTCAAGGTATTATCAAGGGCAGCATGGATGTGTGGCATTTGTCCACACGTATGCTGTGTTGAAATATTTAAGTAATCCATCAAGGGATATTGAAGATATGACATAATTGAGAAACTCAAGCAAACTTCTTAATGTGCCCGACGGACGAGACTTGGGGCATAATAAGGTCTCTTAAGTTTGTATGGAGAGTACTCCGAGTAGAATGTGAGTGCACTTTTCAGACTTTGCACCTTGCATGTTCAACAGTTTTGGTATTTAAGGTTCTTTTTATTAGCTGTTATAAAACATTGGTTATTTACTTATTAATACAACTGTATATAGTAGTCATAACAAGTGCACAATTGTCACAAAGCTAATCCCTTTGCTGGCAGCACTGATACTAACACAGAGCTCCAGATAAGCTCCGTATTTGCGTAAATACCCAATTAAAATTGCCAAAAACCCAATTGAAATCAGAAGTAGTGAGTATCAAAAAGCAATGAAAAATTTGTGTTACCTTTATCATGCTGCAGTAAACAATAAACACACCACAAATATAGCATATTTTCTTATTTTTCCATGAAAACACATCTTGGTATTTCATTAGAATTGTCTCCAAGGAGACAATTCTAATGAAATACCAAGATGTGTTTTCATTTACAAGCAAACTATTCAATAAGTGCGGTCTGCTGATGTGTAAACAGTAGTGTGATTCTATTTTACACAATTAACATTTTGAAATACCCAATTGCTTCAGAAATGATGGAGTGACAATACTCAATTACTAATTCCTTATCTAGAGCCCTGCTAACATGAAACATACCTAAGTAACCTGACATTGGGTGTTCAGACATGCAGAATATGCTAAACAAAGCACCATCCCTAGACATACATTGTGGCCAAATATTATTATTAAAATTTATTAAGTTTTTAATAAAAGTTTTAACAAGAGTTGTCAGAGGGCAACGTCCGGTGGCAGCAAAGGAACCGAGGGCACATTTGAACGTGGACTTGCCACAGCGCAGTAGAGGACCCTTGGAGCAATGCGTGTTTGAAATATGAAGCAAATCCAAGCAAGGAAACAGAAAATATAGGCCATTATAATTTTTGTAGACGGACTGACGGACGGACGACGGACGGACGTTCCTACAAATGGATACATATGTGGCTAACCCTAACCTTTTCCTTTGTTCATCCCTATTGTTCTGTAGCCACATAAACCCATTTTTAGCCACATAAAATCACGGAACAATAGAATATTACATAACCTATTGTTCTCCTAGCCACATATGTATCCATTTGTAAGCTCGGACGGACGGACGGACGGACAGACAGACGGACGCCTACGACGCCGAGGGTATGCCATAAGCACGGCTTCCTTCGGCAAGGCGCGCTAAAAATGAAAGGTGTTAGAAACGAATGTATGCATGTACATGGACTATCGCTATATCACTTCCTGCATATTGACGAGAGGATAATAATACCGTTAGTCCGACATACGAGGGTGTAAATCTTACAATGTACCAGAAAGTTTGAAAAGTATGTTATTCATGGTGCCATTGCCATTGTGACATCATACGTTCGCAAAATACTGTTGTGTGCATATACTAGTTTTCATGTGTGGCTTAGCTGTAGCTTTCACGATACGAAATTAGTTCTCAAATGTTCTGTAGCCTATTTCATCAACATTGCAAAGTATACTTTACTAGCAAAGTATAACTTTGAGGGAGTAATCATTTATTTTTCCTGAAATGCATTATTTCATATAGAACTAACAAATGCATATATTTCATGATTAAAAGTATGCAGAATTATTATACTGAATTTATTACATTATCACAGCCATAATGGCTGTGATAATGTAATAAATTCAGTATAATAAAAATTAATAAATTTATCCGAAAATTGAAAATTTCTCCCTCAAAGTATACTTTGCTACTAAAGTATACTTTGCAATGTTGATGAAATGGGCTACAGGTACCACCACCAGTGCATATTCATGTAATTGTGACATACTCTTTTGAATTTGGCAGATCTATGTTAGTCATATTGTTGTATCTGTAGTTGGTTAGTCATATATAAACACACATGAGATGCACCATATGAATTTGTACCTAAGAACGTGTGCGATTTTTCATGAAATATATGAAAAACAAGAAATGCGTCTGTCGAACGCGGATGCCACCTGCAGCATATTTGAGAAACTGTGACAATGTGGTTAACCGAAAAGTGTGACGGACGGACGACGGACGGACGGACGGACGGTCCAAACACAATATGCCACCCATTTCTTCGAAACCCGGTGGCATAATGACAAAATTTTAATAAATTTCGTCAACTTTCGATGTCATTTACAGAATATCTCGTAAATTTTGTTAATATTTTTAAGAGATATCGCACATGTTGTTGGGTAACAATTCACATTGTGAGTCTCGTATGATTTAGCAAAATTCACACTCATGGCAGTAAAACAACCAATACACGTACATCTTGTATCATGTCCAACAACCAGTAGCATTCAAACAATATTTCTAATCATAGAGCAGTTCTTGATATTTTTAATCAAAACACGCAAGACTTAACTTTCAACTCATTAGGGTATTTGCAACAAGCGTGATCATCAATTTCAAACCGATTAGATCTGGATCTGACTGTCAAATTGAAGAGGTCAGTTGAAGAAGGGGGCTAACTCCATGAGAGAGTTACAGAGCTCCAGATAAGTTGTGTGTCTAAAGCGTACTACCCCCCGATTTCAAAATCATTGTGTATTTTACTTTTACAAATGGATTATTGACTTTCTTCATTACTAAATAAAGAAAAAATAATAACAAGAGGCCCAAATGGGCCTGTATCGCTCACCTAAAAGCCTCCATAGTGGTCATCTTGATTTCACAAAGACTCTTCACTTACAACTTCAAATGTTCCAGAGAATTTGTTGGTACCTTCTGATCTAACATATATTGCGAATGTGCATGTGATTTACTGCTATACCTTCGATTTGATATATAAAATGACCATATTCGGTCAAAAATAAAATTTGACCCCTATTTGACCCCTCGGGCCACGCCCATTTTTGACCCAGGGGCCACCATATCAACAAATCTTGAAACAGCGGTAACTATCAATCATTCTTACCAAGTTTCGTCGATATCGGCCTGGAGGTTTGTGAGAAGAAGATTTTTTGACAATTTGACCTACTTCTCAACGGCGGCCATCTTGGATTTGGTGATGACCTCCATTTTAACAAAAATGAACAGGCTTCACCCACAGACCATTACAGTTAAGTTTGGCCAATATCGGCCAAGCAGTTCACAAGAAAAAGACGCTTGAAATCTTTAGTAAAAGAATGACCTTTTGAACTATCAGTGGCCATCTTGGATGACGTAATCATCTGATTTAGACAAAAAATTCTCCAGAGTGATCGTCTCGTCAATACCTTCGATTTGATATATTATATGACTATATTCGGTTAAAAATAAAATTTACCCCTATTTGACCCCTCGGGCGACGCCCATTTTTTGACCAGGGGCCACCATATGAACAAATCTGAAACAGCGCTAACTATCGATCATTCATACCCAGTATCGTCGAAATCGGCCTGGCGGTTCGTGAGAAGAAGATTTTTTAAGAATTTGACCTACTTCTCAACGGCGGCCATCTTGGATTTGGTAATGACCTCCATTTTAACAAAAATGAACAGGCTTCAACCACAGACCATTACAGTTAAGTTTGGCCAATATCGGCCAAGCAGTTTACAAGAAAAAGACGTTTTAAATCTTTAGTAAAAGAATGACCATTTGAACTATCGGTGGCCATCTTGGATGACGTAATCATATGATTTAGACAAAAAATGTTCCAGAGTGATTGTCTCGTCAATACCTTCGATTTGATATATTACATGACTATTCGGTTAAAAATAAAATAAATAAAATTTTACCCCTATTTGACCCCTCGGGCGACGCCCATTTTTGACCCACGGGCCACCATATGAACAAATCTGAAACAGCGCTAACTATCGATCATTCATACCAAGTATTGTCGAAATCGGCCTGGCGGTTCGTGAGAAGAAGATTTTTTAAGAATTTGACCTACTTTTCCATGGCGGCCATCTTGGATTGTCGATGACCTCCATTTTAACAAATCTGAAATGGCATCACCCATATATCATCCCTGTGAAGTTTAACCAATATCGGCTCAGCAGTTCGGGAGAAGAAGATGATTGAAAATGTTCACGGACGGACGGACGACGGACACTTTGCCATAACAATAGCTCACATGAGCTTTGCTCAGGTGAGCTAAAAAATTTAAACATTCACTTATTTGAGAAACACAGTTTGAACACAGTTTGCTTTTTGCAGCTCTACTAAGTGAATTTTCAACATTATGACAGTATTTTCACTACTCAATTTGAAAATCAATGCGTATTTTAACATTGCTGTGCGTATTGTGTACTCCCACTTTTGATAATGAATGCGTATTCAGCTAAAAATAACTGCGTAAAATACGCCAATACGCACCTTATCTGGAGCTCTGGAGTTACAAAGGTAGCCCTCTAATTCCACTGACCCCTTCAAGCGGTAAAATTATCAACATTCACATTTGTTTCAAACGGCACAAGGCCCATGTCATCAGCCAGTGAAGGCGAGTTGTATCCGACTGTGAATTGAGAAATGAAGCTGCTGGCAATTTCAATCAGGGTAGACCCAGATAAGCCTGCGCCTCAGTGCAGTATGATCAGTAGCCGATTTCATCAAAATTGCAAAGTATACTTATCTAGCAAAGTATACTTAGAGGGAGTAATCATTGATTTTTCCGAAATGCATTATTTCACACAGAACTAACGATTGCATATATTTGATGATTAAAACTATGCAGAATTATTATACTGAATTTATTACATTATCACAGCCATTTTTTTCTGTGATAATGTAATAAATTCAGTATAATAAAAATTAATAAATTTATCCTAAAATTGAAAATTTCTCCCTCAAAGTATACTTTGTGAGGAAAGTATACTTTGCATTGTTGGTGAAATAAGCCTGTGCCACAGTGCAGTATGATCAGGATCTGCTATGTTCACAATCAGCCAGCAAGAAACATGTCATGCTTGTAACAAATAGTATAAATCTCCTCATATCACGAATATGCCTTGCTTCAAACAAATAATTATATACGTAATTATCTTCTTATCACGCAACCAGCTGGTGCTTGTAAATCAGGAGCTAGACTGGTAGACATGCCGTAAGTCGCATTTCTCCATTCAAGTCACATTAAATGTGACTTGAATGGAGGAATGGGACTTATGGCATCAGTGGTCAGTTTACAGATTCCCACCTTAAAATATCACTGTCTCTCAAAATATAAGAACCATTCATTCACTCACACAGTGTTGTGTCTATGTGTCAGATCCAAGGGGACAATTTCAGGCTTTGTGCCACATCCAATTATCAAGTAATGGGAGATCCTCATATTTCAACCCTTACAATGCTGAATTAAACTTTGTCGTCTGCTGATTATTTTTTATTTTCCATTTTTCTCATCAAAACCATGTGTTGACAACAGTTTAGAATCATTTCCAATGAAAATTATTCTAAAAGTGTTGTCAAACCATGTTTTTATTGAGAAAAAAGACAAAACTTAAATCGACAGCCGACAACAATTTATGTTTCCCGCATTCTAAGGAGTAAGGGACATGGGCAGTTTCAGGTGGGAAAATATTCTTCAGACTACATGTCTTTACAGGCACAGGTGTAAGACTCGGACCAGTAAATGACCCTTTTGAAAAGCATTACCCCACCCACCCATTTATGTTAGACTATACAGTTTTATAAAGGTACTAAACAAAGTGGAAAATATGGTCCAACTTCGGGCTAGCTCACACATTTTGATTTTTCCGCAAACTTACGTCTCTGGCAATAAATAAATGTCTTAGATCTTCAAATATATTCATTTCAGTCATCTGTGTTTAGGCAAATTAGCTACCAAAGGCAACAATTCTATGTGCGAATAAATCTCACACAATCAGCTTTATAATGCATTGCCACCCAATTGGCTGAACTAAACTAGATTGGTCAGTAAGCGAGGCTTACGGAATACCCCCGCTTGGGCCCAGGTACCCCTAAAATATGCAAAGATTTCCAAGTGTGTGGGCTTGTGACCTTGACTCTGGACTTAGCAGGAGCGGCATGAATGTGAAATTGTCATAGGGTGGTAGAGGTCCATTGGAGCAATGTGTGTGCGAAATGTGAAGCAGATCCGAGCAAGGAAATAGAAGTTATAACCGATTTCTCTGATGTTAAGTTTTGTAAAGAGACTAAGTATGTGACCTTGACCTCGAGATCAGCGGGAATTTGTCACAGCATGATAGTAGAGCCTTAGAGCAATGCATGCATGAACTATTAAGAATTTTTGATGAAAGAAATAGAAGTTCCAACATATTTCTCTGATGTTAAGTTTTTTAGAGACTAAGTATGTGACTTTGACCTTGGGATCAGCGGGGGTTGGACGGTCATAGATTTGTCACAGCATGATAGTACAACCGTAGAGGAATGCACAAATGAAATATTAAGAATTTTCAATGAAGGAAATAGAAGTTATAACTTATTTCTCTGATGTTAAGTTTTGTAAAGAGACTAAGTATTTGACCTTCACCTTGGGATCAGCGGGGGTTGGACGGTCGTGGATTTGGCACAGCATGGTAGTAGAACCTTACAGGAATGCACAGTGTGAAATATTAAGCATTTTAGATGAAGGAAATAAAAGTTATAACAATATTTCTCTGATGTTAAGTTTACGGACAACCCGACTCCAGTAAACCCCCCACAACTCGTTGCGGGGGGTATAAATAGTTGCATCTATGACACTCCAATTTGGTATTTAATTAGATGTCAGCCTAATTTGACTGTGGTAGCTAATTTGCCCATAACTAATCAAATACTAAACAAAGGTGAAGTGAATATATTTGACCTACACCATTCATATATTGCCAAAGACATAATTCAGCGGGAAAATCGAAATGCGTGGTGTTTGAGCGAGCCCAAAATTAGGTAATATTTTACATACTATTTAGTACCTTTATAAAACTGCATATTCCAACATAAATGAGTGGGTTGGGTAAACGTTTTGAATGGGTTATATACCGGGTCCTAGGTCTGAGTCTTCCACCTGCGGCTCCAGGCACAACACTGCTTAAATGTATAATGGGACAGGGGCCCAAACATTAGAATTGTCACCTTGGATCGGAGACCTGGGCACAGCACTGTCTATGATGTTTGAATGTCCATCAACAAGGCAGAGCTGATCTGGATCTGTCCGTCGTGAACCAGTATAGTCCCCGAGTGTGGCACTGATTCCTCCGATACCAGAAATTGTGACACTTCCACCTCCACATTATGCAACTGCTTCATGTGTCGTCCCAGCGATGAGCTGTGAGCAAAATGTTTGTTGCATATCGCACAGTGAAAGTCCTTAGTAGCATTCTCATCATGAGTCCGCATGTGCTGATTCAATTCTGACCGTGTCTTACAACGTTTGGGGCAATTTGAACACTCGAATGTTCCCTCAAAATGACTCTTCATATGTCGCTGAAGGTAGTCGCTTCTCGCAAATTTATTCTGACAAATTTTACATTCAAATTCTTTTACTGCGGAGTGTAGGACAGCGACATGTTTTTTCAAATTGTATTCATTGCAGAATTTTTTCTGGCAGATTGAACAGTCAAGTGATACATTATCTTTGTGTAGCTCTAGATGCTTGTTGTATTGGTATGGGTCTTTGAAAGATTTACGACAGACCTCGCACATATACAATGTGTTAGAATGATGAGTAAATATATGCGACTTCAGACCCGAATGTTTGAAAAATCTACAGTGACATTCACCGCACTCGTATCGCTTTTCACCTGAGTGAACATTCCTGAAGTGCAGATCAAGGTTAAGCTGGGAGATGAATTTCTTGCCACAAATTGAGCATGCACAGTGATTATCTTCATTGTGGGCATCCAGATGCTTCTTTAAATTGGACTGGCAGCGGAACGCCTTTGGACAAAGGTTACAGAGCAGCTGTGGTTCATTGTGCACCTTCTCATGAGCAGCCAGACCAGCAGAGCTGAAAAACTGTTTCCCACATTGATCACATTTGGCATTTCTCTCCCCCATGTGCACATTTCGTGTGTGATTATCCAGCCGATTCCTGAGTGGAAACTCGGCATCACATATCTGACATTTGTATTTTCCTTTTCCACTCTTCTTTGGTTCATGAATAAATGAATGTACTTTCAGTGCAGACTGCTGACAAAATGTTTTTGAACATTGCTTGCATTTGTAATTCTTATAATGAATACGCACATGTTTGCGCAGTTTTACTCGGCAAGCAAACTTATTTCCACAGAAAGAGCATACCTTGGGCTCCGTTGGACACAGTGGTGATCCGCAATGGTCACACTTCTCCACTTCTATACCACTCTGTTCAAGACTGTTAAACATCTGTAAGTTTACATGCGCTAAAAACTCTTCATCACACTTGAATGATTTCAGACAAGATGTACACGTCCAGACCTTCCCCGGGTGTGAGCTACAACAATACTGGCACGTCTCATCTGTCTCAACATCCAGGCCACCTTCCTCGACAGACATTGCCTCAATGGAGCATTTCTCATCCCGTTTTACAACATGTATTTTTCCTTCATTTTTACTACTATCTACCGGGAAATGTATATCATCTGTTTTCGCCTTTTTTCTCTGTAGTTTCTTAGCCCGCGGATGTTCAGTAACTTCACTAACTTCAGTTCCATCATCCTTGAGAAGTTCAACAGCTTCAGAAACAGCTGCCATTGCAGCTAAATCATTGTCAATATCAGGTGTGTCGAGATCATGTGTTTCAGAGATGTCTTCGCTGATACACACTTCATTTGTTTTAGGAAGTTTTTCTGGTGCATTGTTTGTATCAGTTTCCTGTACCAGAAGATTTATGTCTACAGTTTCGATATTGTCAATGGGCGATACATTCTGTGGTATAGTTTTTCTCTTTTTTGGAACTGTTATTTCTGAGTTATCACATTCAATTTTTGTATACCCAATGACACTAAAATTTGTCATTTCCACTTTCGGGGCAACAGTGCATGTACCGATTTGTACATTATCTGTACTGGCAACAGACTCTTCTTGTGCAGCAGTTGTTTCAGTTTTGCTTAAAGTAGCAGCAACCACATTTTTCTCTTCACTTGGAGCCTCATCAGGTTGGTCATTGTTTGCTTGTTCGTTAACTAGTCTTGCTAGTAACATGAGTGGATCACCCATGACCAGTGCTTTGTTCTCACCTGTCTTGTAAAGCACCTTAAATAAGGCAACTGATTCTTCAGAGACAACTTCAATGATATTTGTGTCATCAGACAGTTCATCAATCACAGTACCTGCTAATTCAGTATGTTCAGGTTTTTGTAATTGGTTATTTTCGACAGCCATTGGTACGTCCACTTCAGTTATCACTGATGTTTGCAGCAATTCACTTGAAGGTGGAGTTATATCTGTCTGTGAAGCCATGCACGAAAAGCCATACTTTGGAAAGGCAATCCTTGAATTCCTGTTATAGACAAAAGTTGTGCTCCCCAAATGATCTTCCTCGTAGTGATTGCTGAGTTGACACAATGTCCTAAATATGGTCAAGCAACTGCCACAGGTGTAGACGATGCCACTACTGCCTACACACAGGTGGTCACGGGTCAGCTCCATGGCAAGTGCAGACATTTTCACGGGTGCTGGTAGATCTGCAAATTGAAAACAGAGAAAATGATCAAACAAATTGGCTGATAAACCTGATCATCATTCGCTTTTTGTATGATCTATGAAAATATATGACAAACAATGTGGAGTGATGACGTTGTGCATGAAAATACATGCACACAGGGCTCCAAATAAGCTGCGTATTTGCTTAAATACCCAATTAAAATTGCCAAAAACCCAACTGAAATCAGAAGTAGCGAGTATCCAAAAGCAATAACAAATGTGTGGTACCTTTATCATGCTGCAGAAAACAACAAACAGACCACACATATACATTGTAGCATATTTTTCTTATTTTCCATGAAAACACATCTTGGTATTCAATACTATTCAATAAGTGTGGTGTGTTGATGTGTAAACAGTAGTGTGATTTTATTGTACCCAATTCAAATTTTGAAATACCCAATTAATTGCTTCAGAAATGATGGAGTGACAATAGTCAATTACTAATTCCTTATCTGGAGCCCTGTGCACATGTATGGTACACTCTAAACTGGCTGTCAACCCTTGTAACCAAAAACATTTTAACTAAAAATCACTCATTAATTTACATTTTGTCATGATGACAGCTCTTCAGTATGTAAATTTAATTAGTTGTATGCAAACGAACTGATTGCGCAATACGGAAAGTAGAAATATTGAAAACACACAAGGCAAACATCTTCTAGTTGTAGAACATATTTCTCACCATGAAATCACTAAAACAGTTGTCAAGTCACAGATATACTATAGCGGGCTGTGTGAAGCCCTGTACACTTACTATATACACAAATAGCATTTGGCCACAGGTTTTGCTTTTTGATGGACCCATTCAATTAGAAATAACAGATGAAAAATAATTGAATATTTACGTTTTATGTTATAGAACCAACTTACTCTACAGCTTAGTGTAAAGAATTTTGCTACAGCTTACACCTAAAATCATTGTGATTTATGTTAATGGTTTGGAAAACGTAATGCCGAAAACTCACCTCAAACAGCAGTTTCTGTAACACATTATATAAGTGCAACAGAGTCTAAAACTCTATGCAATCATCATGATCATGTGGAAAAATCGTACAATGGGACTTTTTAACCATGTACCTGTATGTCATGTATATTGTTATAAGTTAAGGCCATCCATAATTATATCTCCATTTCCTGTAACCCGACCGACCCACTAAAAACGGTGCGACACGATTTTTTTTATTGCCATTTCGTTTACAATTTTTTTTTATTTTTTCTTTACAATTTTGTATTTTTTACAATTTTTTTTTCTTTTTTACAATTTAGTGCTACAGTGGGTTAAAAGGGTTAATATAATCTGTGGCCCGCCCTTAAATGGCAAATAACCATTTGTTCATTAAACAAACCATTCATACAGCAATTGACATACTTTTATTGCAAGTGTTAAAATATTGTACCTTTTTAATATTAATAATTTTTAAATTCAATATGTCGTGTGTCAGAAAAAAAAAAGAATTTGCCTACCGACCGACCCACTTCTAAAATTCTGGGTCGGGTTACAGGAAACAAATTTTTTTTTAAGGACGGCCTAAACAAGAGTGCATTTGAATTGTTTTTTTACATTGGTTGAAGGGGTGCTTCATGTACACCGTGCCCATAAGAAGTAAAGATTAAAACAAGTAGCATAAACAATTTGCCTGAACAATTTCAATCATCAACAAAGATTGCAACCATTCCTGATACAGAAGATACAGATATGTTCCTTTACTTCCATACACATTTTCGGAGAGATATTTCTCGAAATGTGACAATCGTTAAAACGTCTGATTCACCATTTCCAGAATTTCTATGTCGTGTTTGTAAAATTGTGTTAAATTTATATAAAATGTGTATACTACATGTACATGTACCTATAAGTGCCGATTCGCATGGGATGTGCAATAATCGATATGTGACATTAAAGAAATTGCATGAATACTCATTAAAATATGAAGCAAAACGCCGCATTTTCTATCAATCAAAATGCTGTAAATTGCGGCAAATGTGTTGGTGATATGCTTTATGATTACGCAGTGTTTTGCCGCAATTCAGTTGGTCATGATTGCCGCAATTGTTTTTATCGATTGCGGGGAATACCACGGGAGGACACGTTTGCGGGGTTTTGCTGTAAAACAGCAGTTTGCCGCAAAGTGTAGGAGCTACCGAAAAACACCGCAAAAAAAAAATATATGCGGGTTTCGCGTTGCCTGTACTGTAATATGATGTAAGTGCAGACAGAGCATACAGTATTCGTGTTCTTTTTACCACTCAAATAACTACATGTACTCTAGTCTGGCTTACAAACAAAAGTGTGAACTACACATTAGAATTACCAATTCCATTAGAGAACTAAGATATGCCTCACATCAGTTCAGAGTATGTCATAATGTTGTAAGTTCTGTGCTGATAAATGGTAGAAATGAATAATGTTTGAAACTTATTTTTATAATGTTATTCATTAATATCATTATTATTGGTAACATGAACTAGAAATTAAATATTTATATTCCTCTTCACCTCAGGTTAAAATAGTGCATTATTTCTCTTGATGATGATTTAAACAAACCGAAAACAGTTATATTCATTTAAAATTGTTTAATATATCTCCAGAAAATGGTAAAATCTAACTATTAAAAAGTTCTACTACTGTTGACTGACAATAACAAGTCTTTAGTACCAGATGGCCGCGGCCCGCATGTCGAGCCTGCCGAGGCATTTGATGGTCAGAGTGTATTTATTTGAAGTTTGAATTCAGGGTTGTGGAGATATAAGGTGTGTAAAAGCTTTAACGCAAATTTGACCTTGATATTGGGCATGTGTGGGCTATAGAATGAAAATATGGAAGATAATAAAGAATTATTTGAAGTTTGAAGTAAATCAGAGTAAGTGTTGTGGAGATATAAGGTATGTAAAAAGAGTGCCGAAGGTCACAATATACGTCCGTCGAGGCAAGGCCAGTTAACAAGGGGAGATAACTCACTGACAACTAATAGGGTTCTTGCCGTGATAAACATGTAAATTTGGTCGCGATCTGTCAAAATAAATAGGCTTCTTCGTCTTGCCAGGATAAACATGTATACCAAATTTGTTTACAATCGGTGAAGTAGAACTTAGAGTTATTGCGTGGACAAGGATACAGAGTGCGAAAATTAAAAATGACTACCAAAGGTCGATAAGTCATCAGAAATTTTTACAAAATCAATAGACTTATTCTTCTTGCCGTGATAAACATGTATACAGAATTTGGTTACGAGCAATAAAGTAGAGAGTTATTGCGTGGACAAGGATACAGAGTGTGAAAAGGGGAGATAAGTCATCGGAAATATTTCATAATCAATAGGCTTCTTCGTCTTGCCATGATAAACATGTATACCGAATTTGGTTATGATCGGTGAAGTAGAACTTGAGTTATCGCGTGGACAAGGATACAGAGTGCGAAAAATAAAAATGGTCGCCAAAGGGAGATAAGTCATCGGAATTTTTTGAAAATAAATAGGGTTCTTCGTCTTGCCGTGATAAACATGTATGCCAAATTTAGTTACGAGCGGTGAAGTAGAATTTGAGTTATCGCGTGGACAAGGATACAGAGTGCGAAAAATAAAATCAATAGGCTTCTTCATCTTGCCGTGATAAACATGTATACCGAATTTGGTTAAAATCCGTCAAGTAGCACTCTAGTTATTGCGTGGACAAGCTGTGCCTGCCCGCCCGCCCGTACAAGATGAATACATAATACATCACATTTTTTCAAACGGATGTACATGTATAAAACATTAACACAAATTGCAAAGTAATTTGACCTTGACCTTCGGCATGTGGACCAGATGGGCAGGCTATAGAATGAAAATATGGATGACGAATAAGAAGTATTGGATGTTGGAAGTAAATCGGAGTAAGTGTTGTGGAGATAGAAGGTATGTAAAAACATTAACACAAATTTCAAAGTCATTTGACCTTGACCTTGGGCATGTTGACCACATGGGCAGGCTATGGAATATGGATGATGAACAGGAAGTATTGGAAGTTGTAAGTAAATTGAAGTAACGATTGTGGAGATATAAGATATGTAAAAACTTTATCGCCGATTTTATAATAATGCAAACTTCTAAGTCATTTGGCCTTGACCTTGGGGCACACATGAGTGGACACAGAATGAATATATGGGTGATGCCCAATAAGCATACAAAGTTTGAAGCAAATCTGACTTACGGTTACAGAGATAGTAAGTATGTGAAAACTTTAACGAAAATTTTGACAGAAACTTTAACGCAAACTTCTAAGTCATTTGACCTTGACCTAGGGGCACAGGGGCCGCATGAGTGGGACACAGAATCAATATATGGATGATGACCAATAAGCGTACAAAGTTTCACAAAAACAATTATTTTTCTGAAAAACTATGTATTTTCCTCAAAACTTGTCTTCGGGTCAAAATGTACATACTTTCAAGTCTACATGTACACATTCATTGGTAAAAATGTATTTACTAAGACACAAAATATACACATTATAAGCCAATATGAATCCAATAAAAGTATAATTTGACCTCACAAATATGTACCTTTTGGTACACTGGTGGGTACGTTTTGACCCGACATTGGGTACGTTTTGACCCCTCTGTTTTGGATACAGTTTGACCTGGGTAAGTTTTGACCCGAACCCGTCCAAACAGTGACGTAAATTATAGAATGCATTACACGTCAGTCGCGCGAATAGTTCCGAGTACAAAACTCTAATTTCATTTAATTACACTGCATTACATAAGAGTTATGACGGAGTAGTCTTTTGAAATGTGCGTGTGAAGCGTTGTTTGTTTATTTTCTACTCTGTGGAGAGTGACCTAAGAGTTTTGCTAATACACACTTGATTAATCATTAGGTAAATTATATCTATATCAGATTACATCAGAATCCAGAAACAATGTGCTATTTATTTGTATTACTCCATCAACTAAGGAGTCTTTCATTTACTGGCATTTCGAGTTTTAGTGGTGATCACACGACTCCTTCATCCGTGAGCGGTCTCCAAGTTAGGGAAGTAAATCAAGTCTGACTTACGTCAAAATGTACCAACGCTCGCGCATTCAATATCGTTGAATGCACTTTTCGAGTGGAAATACATCCACAGTATTAATCGTAAACATAAATAAACATCATGACATAAATTAGGAACAAGTTTCATTCATATGTCACATGATCTATAATTTGCACAAAAGTTGGTCAAAATGGCGAAATGATACACGTAGACATATTTAATATTGTCTTTAGTGTCGTGTTTTGTGCATGTAATAATTACATGCACAAAACACGACACTAAAGACAATTTCATCAGTAATTCGCCACATATTGCAAGAATTCGCGAGCAATGACACTGTGCGAGCGTCGTCATACCCAACCTACATCTGCGTACATGTATGTTTTCTGACAGAAATGGGCGGGTTGGGTATTCATTTTTCCATGGGCTATTTACTGGGTCCTCGGTCCGAGTCTTTCAGCCGTGTTGAAAACGGAGCATTGTTTCCGAGTTATTGAATATACACATGGCTAAATGTTAGTGTTAAATACCCATTAAATGCGTTGAATCTTCAGAACTGCCAGAGTTCCTGCATCAAATTCATTACAAATGTCGTTGTAAGTGTTCTAGGGGAGGCAACTGTAATCACAATATGGGTCATTGTCAATTCGTCCCCTGACAAACTCGGCCCGCAATGTCGCTAAAGCCGTAACAGGATAGAAACGATAGAACTTGGATCATATGTTTAAAAAAAATATTCGCAATAAAATCAATACAAATTCGGCGAGTAAAGATTTGTGCTGTTTTGTTCTAAAATGCGCCACAACGCATGGGTGGACAGTAGGTGGACAGAAGTAATTCCCGAAAGCTAAAATCCCATAGAATTAGGCCTACAGTACATGTATTTCAATCTTAACTCTCAAATGTAACTCAGTACATACTTGACCAATTTCAATGAAATGTAAAGTGTTTGAAAGAAAATAGATTTATGCAGAATATGAAGGTTTTGGTATACTGATTATCACAAGCAGTTTGGTAGATACATGTTGTTTTTTTTAATATGGCGTAAGTATTCGACGTCACTTAGGAGCGACATTACCATTGATGTCAATGGGAACAGCATTTCAAAAAAACAATGCATATGTTTAACTGCATGCATATTGTAAACTACTTTGAATATTAAATACACGTATGAATCAACTTCTGCGCATATCTATATTGGCTACTCAATGCATTTTAATATTTCATTAAAATCTTTAATGTACATTTGAAGTAACATGCTAACAAGCACAGTTACAAATACATACAAGTCTATGGGATTTCAATGGGTGGGAAATTGCTTCTGTCCACCTACTGTATGTATCCAGCGAGATTTGCAGCGTTAACTACCAATACGATACGCAGAACCTAGTACGGTAGGACACTGGATACGTACGGTACGACACTGGATAATGCTGGCACAACGCAGTAAATTACTAATGCAGCCAAACCTATATAGGAGTCATCCATGGGTTTGCAGGGCCGTAACTACACTGAGGGACAACTGCCTTCTCGTTTTTTTGGCTTCTTCATTGTTTTAGGATTTCATCTTCAAATATTGACCTAGCGTAATCCCTAGCTCCGCTCAGTCGATTGTTTTGCCTCCTCGTTTTTTGGGTTCCTGGTTACGGCACTGGTATGGAAGGTCATCGAGTCAATTCGAACCATACAATCGAAGCAACAACAACAACAGCTTGACATGTAGCCTATTTCAGCAACATAATTACAAAGTATACTTATCTAGCAAAGCATACTTTGAGGGAGTAATCATTTATTGTTCACGAACTCGATTATTTCATATAGAACTAACGACCGCATATATTTGATCATTAAAAGTATATGGAATTATTACACTGAATGTATTACATTATCACAGCCAAATGGCTGTGATACTGTAATAAATTCAGTATAATAAAACATAATAAATTTATCCTTAAATTGAAAATTTCTCCATCAATGTGTACTTAGCAAGAAAAGCATACTTTGCAATTTTGGTGAAATAAGCTACTGGTCAGTCCATTCCATCAAGTTTCAACTACGACCGTCTATATCCACATCTTACTAAGGGAATATATAGCTTCTTCCGTACTGCCTGTTCCACATTTTGCTGCCGACTAATGATTAACTCTAAACATGTTTAAATATAAGTACTTTTTCATTAATAACAAAAAGTCACCGTCACCAATTTTTGTATCCGATGAAATTCCATTAATTATTGATTTTATAGGGACATTATACCAATTTTTGTATCCGATGAAATTCCATTAATTATTGATTTTATAGGGACATTATACTATTTTTATATGGGGATTTAACATAGCATAATATTTCCTATTACAGTTTGTAGCTGGTGTCATGTTGAATTTATTCCATCGCTGTAATTATTTAGAGCTATCATTAACTATTTGAGTTTATGTAGAGTTGGCGTTCCATACATGTGTAATACTGCTCACTGATAAGTACTACCGCTCCCAGCATTCTAGTTGTTGACGTGTGTTAATTATAATTATCCCGTGTACCTGTCCTATGGCACGCCGTTTTACTATTTATTCAGAGTAAAATATATCTCTTTGAGTCAATAAGATATCTCTTTCAATCAACAAGATATCTCTTTCTGACAAACAGATATCTATTTCAGCGAATAAGATATTTGTTTGTCAGTACGAGATATATTGTTGATTGAAAGAGACATCTTCTTGAATGAAAGAGATATCTTATTGACTCAAAGAGATATCTGTAACTCTGAAATAGATATCTCTATGATAATAACAATATAGATATCTGTTTCAAAGTTACATATATCTCTTTCATTAAATAAGATATCTCTTTCAGTCAATAAGATATATCTTTGACAGAACGAGATATCTGTTTAGATTCAATGAAACAAATATCTACTTCTATGAATAAGATATCGTATATAGCCAAACAGATATCTTGTTGTATGAAACAGATATCTTCTATGGTGAAATAGATATCTTGTTAAATCTATTAGATATCTATTTGACTTTTTCATATAGATATCTGTTTGATCGAGTACTTAACAGTAACTGTTTCTCCCTGCAAGTCACATAATTATTGTCCAATCAGAAAATAGTAAATAAATAAGTTGATTGTGTGGTCCATCAGCGGGATGGTGGGGACTTTCCTGGTAGGGAGAATTCATTTATACAGTTAAAAAATGAAACGAAACAGATATCTTATTGAAAGGCTTCAAATAGATATCTCTTTCATCAAACAAGATATCTTCTTGACTCAAAGAGATATCTTGTTAGCTCAAAGAGATATCTTTAACTGTAAAATAGATATCTTGTTGAGTCAAAGTGATATCTTTATTAAATTCTTAGATAGATATCTCTTTCGAAATACTAGATATCTACTTCACAATTAAATATATCTCTTTCCTTCAATAAGATATCTTAATGAGCCAAATAGATATATTTTCTATTATTTTCAAACATATATCTCTTTCCGAGAAGTAGATATCTAGTATGATGAAATAGATATCTCTTTGAGTCAACAAAATATCTCTTTCTGACAATAATATATCTCTTTCAGTCAATAAGATATATCTTTGAGTCAATAAGATATCTATTTCAGTCAATAAGATATCTATTTGAGTCAATAAGATATCTCTTTCAGTAAATAAGATATCTTCTTCCGTCAACAATATATCTCTTTGACTGAGGAAGATATATGTTACTTATAAAGATATCTTGTTCATGTACTAGATATCTTATTGACTGAGATATATTTTGCTCTGAATAAATAGTAAAACGGCGTGCCATACTGTCCTACAATGCGCTGCTCTCTAAATTGGTTCCATGTCCCTAACGAATGTAGATTGAAGCCGCCTTTTCTGTTGCGCCATGTTTAGGTTAAAAGACACCAACTAGTTTTACTGTATAATTTAACCGAATCCCAGCCAGTCTTTCCTACTTTCACTATTCGTATGGATGTTGTGTGACCAACCTCGTCATGTCAGGCGCGGATCCAGGATTTCGGGTTCGGGGGGAGGGGGGGGGGGGGGGCGTAACTATTTTGCAATACTTGACTATATTATCGAACGAGCGTAGGATTGGTTTAAACAATACTTATTAAGTTATAAGTCATGTAAAGGAACAATACGTAGTATGATACAAACATTAAATAGTGTGTGGATTGAAAACAAGCTTGAGAAAGCTTATATGAATTCTTCAGTCAGGTTATGACTAGTTAATTATCAATGGTGACTGAAATAACAATTGATCATTTATATTTGAAATAGATGGTAATATGTGTAGATTGATTGTGGAATATGTATTTTACATCATTATTTATAAAACTATAAGTTCAGTATTTCAGTACTAAACAAGGGAGTATACACATAAAATGATCAAAGTAATCGAAATTATAACTATTGTATGATGGGGACGAGGTAACTGGGTGGGGGGGGGGGGGGGGGAGGGGGGGGGGGGGGGGGGGGGGGGGGGGGGGGGGGGTGGTGGTAAAGATGCACGGTAAAATTGCTGGCATGGTGGCTCGTACTGGACATCTGCCCACTTGTCTCCTCAATTGCCGAAACGCCTTGTAGCCACGATGAACTTCTGGACCTGCTGAAATACGAAGCTGTTTTCCTCGAATGTCAAATGTTCATTGCCGCGAAGCAGTATGTCTACTGTGGGAGGACATGGAAGGTTGTTAATATGTGTGTTTCGCTGAAGTGTATATTTGTTGCAATACAAGAGAAAGTGGCTGACTGTTTCTATGGATCCGCATGTGTAGTGTGGTGGGTCAACAATATATTTCATGTGAAGGTCGAAGTTGAGAGCGCTACATGAAAGACGAAGGCGTGTATGAATAATTTGTCCTGTCCTGTTTCCGACGTTAAAAAGGGGTGATGATTTGACAGAATTTGCGTTTAGGTTTGCTTTGTAAGAAGACATAGATTGAGAGTCCTTTACGTTCCGCTTCAGGGCATTCCAGTCACGAATGGTGGATGGTAAGTATGATTGGTTGTACTGTTGTGTGCGACAATGTATGTGAGGTATGTCGTCAGCATTTCTAAGATTGTAGCGAGACTGCCTTTGAACTGGGATTAAATTTGCAAGATAAGATGGTGCAATATTGTTTAACATCTTATATCAAAGGACTAGTCTGTGTTTCTTACGCCTATCGGTCAATGTTTCCCATTTGAGTTCCTGACAGAGTCTGGCTATGTTGCAAAGTTTGGTCGCGCCCGACACTATTCAGGCAGCTTCAGTTTGCACAGCCTCCAAGTCATCTTTCATCTGGTTCGAGCTAAAGTTATAGTTTCAGTTTTCACATAGGGTAAACCTATGTATTGGGATCGCCTCCGACAGTTAGCCACGCCCCAGACCCCCCTCGATGCGATGGTCCGTAGTGATATCTTGGAGTAACCATAACAACAAAATGCATTGTGTTACTCAACGTTTAACTGTCATACGCAACCGCTAATTGAAAATAATATTATGAAAAACTACTTGCACTGCACAATATCAACAACGGATTTTCTACGTACAAAAATACATCCGATTATTTTGTTGCGCATGATTTGCCCCCATTTGCGGCACAAATCGTGCGGTCATCGCTAAATTTAGTAACAGGCTATATTTTTCGGCAGAGTTAACTCCCCTCCGAATACTCTCCGAAACACGCGACGCGTTTAACACACAAACGATATCAAGTTTGACCTTCCGACAGTCTATTTTTAAACTCACCCGACACCTGTGCGAAACAAAACTCGCACGTGAGGGTCTAACTGATGTTAATCCTCATTCTATCGATGGATTTACAGCGGATTTTAGTGACATTCCCGAATTCGGTCTGATTGACATTTGTCTATGGTGGCCAATACACGCCAACATGAGTGTCAATTCTACGTTCAGGGAAGGGGGTCAATAAGTCAGTATTTAAAGTGATACATTACAGTCAGGGAACAAATTAATGACAGTATAACACATCCAGAGTAGATTAATACCCATATTAATGCAAGTACTGAAAATACGACAAAAATAAATTCTAACAAGTTTGGGCTTCCATACATTGAACATTTTGCCAGCGGTTTCCCCAATGACGTCATTTGTATGGTTTAATATATTCGATCCGGGGCCAACTATTTCATTCACAAAACAGAAGTAAACATGGCGATGTACCGACAAGGCATTTCCAGGCGCGACACTGCTTCCGTGGCGGAATTCTTGTAACTATTGCTCTTCAATCAGTTTTCAATATATCTATAATGATCATAGATATCTGGAATCTGTATTTATACTTGAATTGATGATGTCTTGTATATGTGTTACCGTATGTTTCTGATATTGCTATGCATAATCTGTAATGTTGTTGAATGTTTTGGTACATAATGTAGCAGTGCATACTGTACTTGTGCCATATCAATAGTTTACCCCTTAACCATTAAAACGCCAGTTCTAAACGTTACAAGTGCCCGCTATACAGATATAATCATTTAGTAATATTTATTTTACTGATAGTGACGCGCGGTGGTATCAGGCTATTTTCATATGCAAATGAGGCATGATATTTTTCAATTATTTATACTGAAGAAATGCGTCACCTGAACAAATAATATTTTCGACATGATTTTAAAGTATGATCATTGCACATCATAAAATTAAATACAGAGATTAAATAGTAATGTCCGTTAACATTTTAAGCAAACACGGTTATCGCCCCTGATATCAGTGTGTAAATTTACGTCTGATATAAAATGTATAATAATGCCAATCAGTACGTTGGATAATGGTGCATGAATGTTTATTTTGCCAGGAAATGTCTCAGATGATGTCTCTGATGTAAAGAACATTTTGTACTTACTGAGTGGGCATGTACCTTTAAGGGTTAATGAAACTGCAACACCAACAATCAATCAATCAATCTAGTTTAATCTTGTAGTACCCTATGTTCAGTACTTTCAGTACTTTGATTGATGGATTGAAGTTTACGAGCCACTTCTCTGACCAATTGTGGATAGTGTTAAGATCGTTGTTTAGAATAGCTGAAGAAAGGACAGGGTCATCGAGGATAATGTAGAGACTGGTGTTGTCGGCGAAAAGACGAATGTTTGTTTTAATTTCCTCAACGATATCGTTTATGAACATTATAGAGAGAAGAGGATCAATGATAGAACCTTGAGGAACACCGGCATTCAATGAGGACCACTGCGAACTGGAATTGTTATAAACTACTCGTTGCTGTCGATTAGATAAATAGGAAGAGAACCATTTATGAAGAGGACCGTGAATACCAAGGAAAGACAGTTTGTATAGAAGACCGCAATGCCAGACTCTGTCGAAAGCTTTAACGAGATGTCAAACAGACTGCTCTGACCTCCTTGCCGTCATCAAGTGCCTTACATATGTCGTTGTATACATAAGTAAGTTGGTTGATTGTGGAGTCGCCTCTAATAAAGCCTGATTGGAAGGAAGTTAGCTTATTGTTGTCAATGAGAAAGTTGTACAGATACTTGTGGATGCAGCGCTCCATCAACTTACCAATGCAGTTGAGAAGATATATTGGTCGGTAGTTTTGTGGTTTTGATGGATCTGACTTTTTAAAGATGGGTGTAACGTTGGCTAGCTTCCAAGAAGAGGGGAAATGAGACCTGCGGAGCAATGTTGTAAAGTATGTAGCGAGGGGGAGTGATAATACATTTGCTGCTTCCCGTAGTAGTATTGGGCTGATAAGAGCAGGACCACTGGCTTTGGATGGGTCAATTACCTTTATTGCGTCACAAACGTCGATAGGAGAGATTGTGATTGTAGAGATTGAAGGTTGAGAGGTTTCCGCTTGTAAGTGTAGTGTGTGTGCATTGTCGTCGATAGTCCACTGTTTACAAAAGAAGTTGTTCAAAAGAATTGCATTTTCATTATCAGAGGTAGCTTTGAGACCAGTATCGTAAAGCGGAATAGGGAAGACGATTTCTTGTTAGACAGTTGTTTCGCTAATTTGAACCAAGATTTTGATGATACGTTGTTGTCGTTATTTTTCTCTATTATTTTCTTTTCGAACTCTGACTTGGACTTTCGAATAAGTTTCATGACTTCATTACGTAATTTTCTGAATTCGGACCATAAGTGGATGTTATTCAATTTTTTAGCTTTTCTATGTAGTCTGTTTCGTTTGCCATTAACCTACGTAAGTTGTTATTGAACCAAGGGATATCTGTGGGCCGAATGGTTACGGTTTTGTTTGGAATCGTTTCTGTGGCTGCGGATGTGATTGCCATTGTAATTTTACTTGCAATTGTGTCTAAATTTTCATTGTTCAATATATCGTTCCAATTTGAAGATTCCAATATACGTCTATACTCAGAGAAATTTCCGCGATCATAAAGCCACATTTTCAGTTTAAATGATGTTGATTTAGGTTTGTCGAATTTTAAAACAGCTACTATGTGACAATGGTATCGCATAATATCAGGAAGTAAAAGGTCTGCGACAAAGCTTGAAATAATTTGCGTCCTGTCTTTTGTGAAAATAAGGTCGATGAGAGCGCTAGAAGTTTCAGTGAAGTGAGTCGGTGAGGAAATCAGCTGTTCAGCATTATAAGATGAGATAAGCCTATTAATATTATTGAGACCGAATTGTGAACATGTTATATGAATATGTTATCGTATAATTGACCGAAGGCTTGATCGATACTTTGTTCCAGTAGTGTCCAATGGTTGTTGTTGGAATCAGGTGGTCTATAGATGCCTCCTACTATGAGTTTGCGCTGATGTATGTGTAGTTCGACCCACAAAGCTTCGAGCCCGTTGATGGAGAGGTCAGGACGTTCGGTGGCAGTGAGCCCTTCACGGACATAAATCGCTACTCCGCCCTCAAGTCTCCACACCCTATCTCGCCGGAATGGGGGTTTGAAGTTAGGAATGTGTATGTCATCAGATGAAGTGTCAAAGGAGAGCCAGGTTTCTGAAAATATGAGAATGTTGTAAGATTGAGCTTCGACTTCCAAGATATCGATTTTTGGTTTGATGCTCTGTATGTTAAGATGCATGATGCTAAGACCACTGTTACTGATGTCGATGTAGGAAGCAGAAGATGTAGATGTGTCATGTGATGTGTCAGAGTGTGTGCTTTGTTCCGGCTTTGGATGAACATCACCTGATATGATGAGGAGAAATGCTACTAAAACAAGGATACACAGTAACAATAGACCGAATACGAGTGACAGTGTGTATATATGTATCTGAACCACCAGGCAGGGCTTCTTGAATGATGTGGCTTGAAAAGGTAAGATACCTCTGGGCAACACTTGTGGGGTCTGGTATATATACGAATCATGGTGGATGGTATCTCAATCTATTTTCCCCAAGCGCCGTCCACGTGAGATTCGACATGAAGAGACAAGTATAACAGAAGTACATGGAACCACCAGCAGTAACGTGTGCACAAAGAGGAGGGATGGGTGTTGTAAGTATTATTATCGGCGCGAGTCGGGACATTATCAATGGATTGTCTTCCTATGGACAGATTATTTAGAGTTTACCATTTCGCAGCATGAATATATTTCGACAAAAGGGTAATGTAAGTGATATCACTTTAGGCGTGTGTTATCATATTAGTTTGACGTGTCATGAGAAAATAGGCTCAAATGCGACCATGATCAATGGAGTCCCTATGCAGCTTGATTAAGGTCGTTTGTCGCTCGTTACATTTCTGGGTCCGTCACATACACGTTTACGATCAAACTGCATCATATATTGGTCCCATTTTCTCATGGCGCAAACAAATATTTACACACAGCTTATCTCCAAAAATACAGCAATTTGGTGACTGTAGATTATTCGGTTACGAAGACATACGTTAGATGGATATAATTTAACAATTTTCCAGATACTAGTCGACAGTACATGTAAGTATGGGCGCGACCCTTGTCCTGACAGAAACGAACAGTTGTCTTCATGACATTGCGAAACAGTGTATACATGACGCGAGAATAATGTGCATCGGTCGTTATACGGCTCATACTGCCCACCACAGCTATAATGTATTCATTCTGGACAGTTTACCGAACAGTTTGAATTTGATTTTCACCGAGCTAGCAAGCAAGGTAAATGATTGGTCGAGACTGCAGTTCGTTACAATCAGCATGAGGATTCGCCATCATCACACACACAAACTGCTATGTATTTCCTTATTCCGTACATCTAAGCCTGGAAATCATCGACTGTATAACACATGTGCACTATTCCATTAGTCATAACAGGTGTGTCTTAAACAAAAATAATAAGCGCAGTAGCAGTCGCCGTGTATCCTGATGAGAAAGCACATTCGAGCTGCCTCATCTGGATATACAGTGCTTGGAACGATGGTTATACGTTTTAGTGCTGTTAGAGCTATGATAACATCATAGCATAGTAAAGATTACAAAAATAATTATATCTGTGTAGCTGGCACTCGTAATTTTTAAAAGTGGTGGACTAGTTGCAATTATACACTTATTTAATTTCCATAAAGAAAAAGTTGTACCTACTAGATGGGACCCCAGCTTCAACAATAATTAACAATAATTAAATCTATATTTTAATTAGTCAATATCAAGAGCAGAATAAGTGCAGGTTATTGGAAAATAGGTCCCACAACATCCATAAGAAAAATGAAAGTAGCAGAGAATAGCAAAATGTGTGGTAACGGGTTAGTGTTTTAGGGAAAATCAATGGTGGTGGGCTACCTTAGTCTGATCCCTGACGGTTATTGGTTTGCATCTGTAACTTGCCAGTTTGACAGTTAACCTGTGTAAGTTACCATATGTGTAACTTACTATAAAACATGTGATTGTTTTCAATTACGTACATATGTAATTTAATTATGAGGATACATGTATGTATAAACCACATTAGTAAGTCAAACACCATATCGTATGCAATTTAGTTAAAGGTACATGCCCACGCAGTAGGTTATACTATAGTGATACAGGTACTTTTGTATATTCTGTACATATGACATTTTCTGGAAAAATAAACATTAATTCACCATTACCCCACGTATTGATTGGCATTATTATACATTTTATTTTAGACGAACATTTTCACACTGCTATCAGGGGCGATAACTGTGTTTCCTTAAAATGTTAACTGACATTACTATTTATTCTCTGTATTTATTTTTTGATGTGCAATGATCATACTATAAAGAACAGTTTGTGCTTACTAAGTGGGCATGTACCTTTAATATAGATCAGAGAATAATAAATGGTGCGAAATCGTCAAGGGGGTAATAGTAGTCCAGTATGAACAAAATCGTGCGGGTGTTTTGAGGTGCAAATGCTTAGTGCAATAAAACAATTGTAATAATTGTAATGTAAATAAGACGAATGAACAAAGCAATCAGCAGAATGGACATGTAAGAAAGACAAATACAATTATTTAACAATCGATTTCAAATGTAATACATACACATGACGAATGAAATAACATGAATGTAAGTTGTAATGTCATCAGCACGCAAGCATCAAGTCACATATAATTATGGCGGATATTACCTTCCATACGAGTGGAGTACTATCTATAAATGATAAGTAGGTCAAGAATTTACCACTGTACTGTAAGGTTGCCTACTGTACATATTTACTCAGTCTGATATATGACATGAAATGTAATGTCAGGTTTAACCCTTACACAAGCTGAACTAAAGTATTAAATGATGTCGTCTGTTTATTTTCCAATAATTCCAGCACAAAAATATTTACACAATTCCCTAACATTTGATTGGTCCGTAGCAAGTCTCTGTCCAAAATTTATATCCCAGTAAACTCCCACGCCGAACTACTTTTCGTAACCGTGAGGCACAGTTAAAATAATTCTTAAGAACACGGAAAATAAACACATTTTCTTGATGACTTTATTTCAAATGCTGGAATTATAAGGAATGAATGGCCTTTTTGTTGAATTTATCGGGGATATAAACTTGGAAAAGTCGCGGGAATACTGGACGAGGCCTTCCGGCCTTCGTCCAGTATTCCCGTGACTTTTCCAAGTTTATACCCCGATAAATTCCACAAAAAGGCCATCCTTCCTATATTTCATCTCATAACAAGAACAACATTCTTTGATGGTACTTTTCAGTCATTTCCATTATCACAGTTAATGCTCACGGTGTATGATCACGTGGTTACAACAACAAGTACTGAAACTTCCAGAAGCCCTCCGATTCACAGACCATATTATTTTATAAAAGGTTTATTGCCCTTATTATGCAACGGATTTTGATGAAATCTGGCGCATCAAACACATCTTGTTAAGCTGCATTTTGGTGGTCTCTGTACTTTGGCTCAAACGTCTGTCGTTTTTGCGAATAATCAATTTTAGATTCTTCAAAAAAAAAAAGACGTAAGTAGAACTCCCGGGACCACAGAAGTGGTACAGAAGTCATACATTTAATCGATGTTTATTGTGTTTGTGCGAGCCGGAAAAGAGAGGGCTCTTTCTATAATAGTCCTATTTATACTCACCTTTATATAGCATATGGTACTGTACGAGACCAAGTGGGTGGGGTAATGGGATTTTTTTTTAATAGGCATTTTTTTTGGTGTCATAGGTCCGAGTCTTCCACCTGTGGTCCGATAGAGTTTGTTCTGTTCCAACAATGGACTGACATACTATTTTATATACTTTGTCAATTTGAATACAGTTAAACCTGTCTAAACCGGACACCCTGTGATGTCCCCAGGATGTCCGGCTTAGAGAGGTTTCATTGTAAATCAGGCATTTGATCATTCCGAGCTATAGTGTGCTATGTGATCACGAACAGACATCATCACATGAGATAAATGGACAATAAATTAATTAACTATAATATCATAGGTGTGTCAAGGTCATTACCAAGGTCAGGAATGATCGAGACAAATTGTCTCCCCCAATTATCATATGAACCAAGTATACTTCAATTGTTATGACGTTATGGCCAATATAGCTTGATCTGACGAACGAAAAGTGGTAACAATGCAGTTGAAGTGTAAGGGATAGGCCAGAGTAGATAAGTACACGTAGTCACTTAATCACTTATAATGTACACTATATTACATGGGGAACACACAGGAATACATGATACATTGATATGCGAACATCACTGTACTGTGCATGACACTATTCAATTACTACAAGGTTGTAAGCCAATCGACTGTTATACTTTAACGCAACTTAAAAGCTATAGACGAATAAACTCGGTATGTGGTATCTCAATGGTCCCGTAGTGGACAATAGTATGAATGCACAAGTACTTTGATGATCGCTAATCAAAGTGAAATAACATACAAGTATAAACATGGCATAACGAACATTGGAGGACAAAATGACAATCATCTGAGCTACCCCAGTGCTGGCGTATCTCAATAGATAGTGTAACCTCTGAGTATCAAGGTCCCAAGGTCTGCCTCACCCGCAATATGAGGTCTAGTCAACAATATGGCTATAATCCAACTTCAAGTGGATTAATCCATAAACAATATATGTAGTCTTACTACAATCCTTTAGCCATGATATGCCATGATAGGAGTATTACCATACACTATCAAGTATACATATGTATTGCCTATGCAATATATTTCCAAAGTATGAATGTCAAAGTCAAAGCCGGATGTGGTTACATCACATGATAGTCAAATAACGATAATGTTCCGGAAGCTGGTTCCCGGAAGTAAAGTTCCACAGGTAGTATTATCTCCGGAAATGGTGGACCAGATGTAAAGTTCCTATGGTATCACTCGACTGTAGCAACCCGGATGTGGTAGACCGGATGTAAAGTATCCATGGTGAATCAATGGGTTGTAATACCGGAAGTGGTAGACCGGATGTAAAGTTCCGATATAATACAAAATGGCGATTATCACGTTGGCTAAGACGCCGGGAAAAGTTTCACTTAGGTGACATTCAACTCTGTGGTAGTATATGATATGATATGTGTGTATGGCGTTTCACTTCACTAAACTATGGCTGTGACTGTCTGCTGAACGCGAGGTAGCTATCACACACTGCTCTATACAGGCCTGTACCCGGAGCTGCTACACACACTGCGCCAGACAGACGTACGGACACTCGGACGACCCGATACTGCACTGATGGGGTCTGCCCTCAAACGAGTGGACCAAAACGTCCAATGTGGCTCGCTGGAGCGTTCTCAAGAGGCAAAATCCTCCGTGTCACTGGTGAATACAGTACTAGTCTTCTGTAACCAGAAAATATATGTGTCCCACCAACACATAGCGAGACATCCGCCTTCTTATATACGCACCAGTGAAACCATGCACGGTAATAATGGTATTATGCATACCCCTCGTACGACATCTCACATAAATACTACAAAACCATGGCTTTTGCCATGTCACCCGTGGGTTATATTTGGCATAAATATATGTTCCCACGCTTAAATTCAACCAAACCAGTGTACAGCCCTCGTGGAATAAATACCATCCAACATTGGTACCCCACACTACTATAAATCTGCACACTATAGACCCAGATCTCATAATCCGAAATCTACTCGACTGGTCTCGACAATGCGAAGGTCGCTTCTTGGCCCCGCCAAACCCCTCCATAACGGTCCTACGGCTATACACTCAAATGAGAGTGTAGCACATACTAAACTCAAATATCGTGGTCATTTACGGAAATATCACGACACAAAACATCACCATTATGGGGTCTGATATATCCGTGTTGGCCAGTACCAGGCTATGATGAAACACTAACCCGTAGCATACATAACAGGGCAGACCATGGTATGGTCTGCGCTGTATACTGGCTTCACTTCTTTTCTTTCTTTCTTTTGCTTACGTTTAACGGCCGCACTGTCTCTATGGACTTGCACGCCGTCCGCAAAAGGCGGAATAAAAACTTGGGCCGAATGGGAATTTTGAATTTTTGAAATTGTGCAATCTGGGTAGAACCAGTTCGCGGGCTTAGGGCCCCAGAGACAAATGTGCGAATTGGATTACTGCTGGCGGTCACCAATTTGATGACCTAATTTCGTGCAGTAATCCGGAGCACGGTCGCCGAGTATGTTGTTTGCTGCTCGCAATCAGCCGCCTAGAATACTGTGGTGATTGGTGGTCGTTCCATGGCTATCCTGGCCCGAGATCTATGCCGCCTCGCTTCCGCCCTGGTTTCCTCATTAAAGAAGCAAATTCTGCCGACGCGTCGCCGTAGTTCTTGTTGCTGAGATGAATCTGTTTTCTAACCGCGCGGACGTTCTCGCTGGTGATCTGGTGTTGGTAGTATCTTTCTCCCTGTAAATCTCCGTCAGTGAAGGTACAGGTCAGATAGCCCTTGTGTAGATATCCGTTGATGTCTGTGATGGTTGTTGGGTGAACGATGGCTCGAAAGGGTCCTGTCGACGTGTTTCTGACGATGTAGTGGTGCTTCCTGGTAGTAGATGGCGGCAACTCGACTTTTAGTATCTCGGGTCCGTTGTAGTCGCAGTCGTAGTCGAATCGGCCGGTCGATGTACCGGCGATTGATGTAGTTGGTTGTTCCGGAGTTCGTCTAGGCGGCTGTGGGACGACGGGTGACGTATCGTGCCACTCGTCGTCGTCGCTGTCGGAGTCCGGGTGCATTTCCCGGGACGAGTTTAGCTCGTCCGGGCTTATGCTGGCGCTCCCCGAGGGGCTCACCTCCGGACTCTGTTCCTCCCGTCGTGGAGGAGTGGTCGGTGTGGTCGGCGTGGTCGTCGTGGTCGACGTCGGTGGCATCATGGGTACTGGCTCGACGGTGGTGTGTAGTGTCGTCGAGGGGCCCTGAGAAGGGCCGTTACCGGATGGGCGTGACTCCCCGAGGGGAGCCTTCTCAATCCCAGTCATTTTCCTCGACCGACGAGATCGCTTGGGTTTCTTCACCACAGCAGTGATGGTAGGCTGCTGTGGTTTCAAACTCCAATTAACCTCCAGGGTAAATGTTTTATGTCCATTGTGTATGCGATACAACGGCTTCGCATTTACCCCCTCCGGCATCAGTGGCTTCAAAACTGCGAACACGGCGTCAAGAGTGCTAATTAGCGACATCCTGACAGCTCGGTGTTCAAACAAGAAGTGAATGTTTTCACCATCAGAAGGTCCCTTATATGGTGAAACACTGACACGCGGACAAACTCGGCTGGCACGGACAGTGGACATCCGTAATACTAAAAGGTATCTTTTCCCTAGCGAAACCAGCATACGCAGTCAACGAGTTCTCTACCACACACATGCATAGTCTGTGGCAAATATGGCGTGACATCAGTAAAACATTGCTCATAAAATAGACGTATATTTAAATCCACAAATAGGACACGCATAAACGTATCTCCACCAATACAACATAAGCCCCCTTATTACACGCACATTGCACATGGCAAATGTACATGCCAAACCACAGGTGTGCAAAAACCACAGGTGTGTGAAACCACAGGTATGTGGAATCACAGGGATGTGAAACCAATAATACGCACAACAATACAACACCGTACCACACACCACAAATATACAATTATACGGATTCCAGAATGTACAAGAATACACGTGTCACGCGACAAGGTGTTTTATTGGTGTCCGATTTAGAGAGGTTCAACTGTAGTTCAACACCACACCTTCGTTATTTAGACGCAAATTGGCAAATTGGCTATTAAACTCACAGGTTGAAGTAACGTACCAAGGTCTATAAATACATTAAATACATTAAATAAAATATACATATATATATTCCCCGATGTGCTATGTCAACACGTTTTCGAGCTAGAGATTATTTTGTTCAACAAAATTCCGCATTTCTCTTACCTCGTAATACTTCGGTAACATTTTTCGGGTCTATACTACTATATGACAGAGCTACCATGGCTCTGCTTCAAACTACACTTTAAGTCGTCCGGGCCCGTTAAGAAACAGTTTGCATCGAAAGAACAATGTTTTCAATGTTTACCAGTCCAATGCGTCACGACAGACAATTCAATCAACATTTCTATCATTTTTCGGGAAGCCATATTGTCTAATTGTTGATGGGTTTTCCCGATGACGTCATCGCTAAGCTTATGATTGGTCGAGATTCGTGGTGTGTCACGAGTAAGCGTCATGTTACACGGACTGGTTACCAGCCAGTCACCTGTTTACCTTGTAAGCGAAGCTTTGAAACGGTACCAACTGACGCGTCACCGGCAAAGTCAAAGAAATAAATGTGCCCGATGTCTTCTGACTAATAACTGGAGACATTGACAAATGCGGAACTTTGTTGGAAGAAAATAATTCATAACTCGAGAACACGTTGACATAGGGCTTCGGAGAATACAGCATTGCGGAGGACTAACATTTGCCTAACAAAATATAATAAAAAAATGTCAACTGATTGTTTCCCACTTCTTGATACTTTTAGGTATACATAATACAGGGAGTAAACTCTTTTATTTTCAACTGATTTGTTCCCACTTATTGATACTTTTAGGTATATTTAATGTATTTATAGACCTTGGTACGTTACTTTATCCTGTGATTAAACTGGGACAACCCTTTTCTTCTGAAATCCGGTTGTAGCTGGAGATATGGGCTTCGTAGGATTTGTGACCAGTGTAGTTCCTGGTCAAATAGCACACGCATAGCCTGATAGCGATCTTATTACTTGTTAGAAGCATCTGCCTACGGGTGTGTCACTGATGGAATGGGGAACTGTGCAGATCCTGATCAGACTGTGCGGATGCACAGGCTGATCTGGATATACACTGGTCGTAAAACACATAAGTCCCATTTATCCAGTCACAACAATGGCGACATACGTCACATCCAGCCGAGCGTTCGATAAAAGCAATGGGAGCGGGCATTTATCTCGCCATAGTGGGAATTGTACGCCACGAGCACGTTGCCGCTTCAACGTACGTTCGCCTAAATACCTCATCTACCAAGTCTGTGCGTACCTTAATTTTCTGGCTGTCACGCAGGTCCATTCGAGTTATTACTCTCTGTAGGTTATATACTACTAATATTTTACATTTCCTCCATTTTGTGTAGAGTGAGTGAGTGAGTGAATAGGGTTTAACGTCCGCTTTTCTGACATAGAGGTACAAGCCTCAGGGAGTCTACACGCAGACGGGTCAACGGGGTCGTGTCCCGTGTCCACCTGTCCAAGGGGGGTAAATCCCAACTTCAGAACTCAATATTTACAATCAAAATATATATTCAGTCCTGAAATTAGAACAACCTGATCTGGTGCCAGGCCCTCGCCACACCAGCATCATTTATCCCATCCCCTAAAAGTAATAGGATTAGTGCTAATCTTACTTTTATATATGGGGCATAGCCTGACTCAACTCTCACATACAAGAAAGCCAAAAATGTACATGAGGGCCAAATCCGGTATAGTGGGTTCCGGAAAGTATGAACCCAATCGTTAAGCCAGTTTAGTCGCCTTTTACGACAAGCAATGGCTACTGCAGCACTATTCTCAGGATCAGTTGATCCCGCCCCGGTGCCTGCACGGGGCTTGTGTAGAGGTGCAACGATACGGTCAAACCCGTATTGCGATATATTGCGATACAACAAACCCATATTGCAATACGTATTACGATATTATACCATGTATGAACAAATAATAATAAAAACAAACAGGCGATAAAGAACAGTCTTTATTGTTTATTATTGTCATGAAAACACATCAAAACACTGTGTGGGTCAGGACTTTGCCCAGAAACGGTTGACATTAATGATTATTTCTGGACGAGAGGAAATTAGGGGGAAGTGATCAAAATCATATTTTCCCTGATTTTTTCTTACTTATAGTTATCGCGTAACTGTATACCGTATATTGCTAGCCATAAGTCTACCCGCCCCATAAGTCCAGGCACGAAAATGAGCCCAAAAAATCAGTATTGAGCCAAGTCGCGGCCCATAAGTCGACTACTGAAAATTCGTCGGCTACTGGGTGCAGGCGAAATTAGGTCATGAATCGCCTGTATTGCTTGGCTACGTTTTGTGCTTTCTGTAGTTTGTTTGAAGCAAATATGCTTCGCATAAACGTAGAAAATATATAATTTATGCTTACTGTACTATATTTATCGACTGTCACCCCCAGTGAAATGTAAAGGTCGCGTTTGAAACATTTTAGTACACGCATGTTCAATCGATGTGTTGTAAAAATTGGCTGTTACGTGAATTGGACAAACTTCATAATAAACTAGTTAATTAGTTGCAATAATGTTGTTTTGTTATTACAATAATACTTGTGTACAAGCATAAACATCATTAACTGCTACAGAGACAAACTAATTGTATTTCTATCAAGTAAATAATGATAATAGCAACTGGTCACAAATATAAGGAGGTAAATGGAACAGCCGTTAAATGGCAATTTCGCAGCTGATCGGGTTAATGACCGGATACAGTGGCTTGTTTGATTTCAAGTCTGAATTGACTGGTGATGTGTGCAGTGCTTTTCTCTCATTGTTTGGCTGTGACGGGAGAAATGGGGCTTATGGTATTTGCGACCAGTGTAGCTGCTGATCAAATTGCACATCCATTTAGCATGAGAACATTCTATTTTGCTTGTAGCAAATGTAGTAGATTGTAGAATTTGAAAATAAATTGTATAATTTGAAGAAAAAAAAATTCTTTATTTCATCTCAAAAGTATATGTTGTTACCACCCATTTGAACCTCTAACTGTGTACATAAATATCGTTTATGAACGTGATGCATAAAATTATGTATATTTTACTTAATACCAAACTGAATTATCATAAAAATCGGGTTACGTTAACATCGATTGGAAAAAGTTGCAAAAGGACGAAACTACATAGGTACGAAATCGCCGAAATTGTCCGTGACATTTACAGACTTTTTCATGTTTTCTGACAATATAGTTAGTCATATTTGGTTGCAATAAACAGTTAGTAATGTCATACACAATACTTGTTTTCGGCATAAAAGGATTGCATTAGAATATATATTGATTTCGTATTTAATTCTTTCATACTTTTCGGCGATTGGATGCTATTTTTTTATTTCGAAAATGGTATCCTTCCCACAAAGCGTCATAAGCTGACAAAAATGTGTGTTGACAACTACGAAATTTGTTTGCCACCGTGTGACCCAGCTTATAATTTTTACTAGCCCGACCCAGAAACGACTCGCACGGTGCACGTTAAAACACGTGTTTGCATGTGTTTGTTTGTCTGGTTGAGAGTATTCAGAGGGCGTTAACTCTACCTCGTTCATGATCAATCGCTGATAGATCTATTGCCGAAGTCTTTCGCAACAGTAACCTGTCAATCATGACACTAAGGGCTGACTTTACTTACCAGCGATTGGCTGTACTGTATAAATAACTTCGCCACGAGAATAACACGTGTTTTGAACTGACAATTATAGTAGTCAGAAGCAATGTTTGGCTAGTGGATTATTGAAACTATCGATCCGCGACTTTTATTGTCACAGCGGGTAGGCATGATTTTAATGATTCGCATAATGATGTGATAAAAATTTGGTCAAACAATCGGGTGTCGTAAAACAAATGGTATTGTATACAGTTCGACAGACCTGCAATTAGCGAGATTTAGGTCACTGTGTGGGAAATGAACCCAGGTAACAGTACGGTATACACACAGAATTTGCTGTAAAACTTCCAGATGTGTTGGACGTCCGAGATTATATACCCACTACATGTATTAGTCATCTAATTGTGGCGTGTTTATTTCAAATATTGACTTCTGTCATAATACAACTTATGTTTTGAATGATTTTGAATAATTTTACACAATTATTTTAACACAATATGGCGACCGAGAATATGGTGTAAATATCGCGATACGCGAAAACCGTACCGCGATACGTATCGTCAGGATGACATATCGCAATATACCGGTATACCGGTATATCGTTGCACCACTAATTTTGTGTAAGACCATAGTACTTAAAGGTACATGCCCACTCAGTAGGCACAAATTGTGTCACTATTTTACCAGTTATAAACATTACCGGGACCGGCTTTGCAGATATAATCATTTAGTAATATTTAATTTACTGATAGCGACTCGAGGTGGCATCGGGTTATTTTCATATGCAAATGAGGCATGATCTTTTTTAATTATTTATTCTACATGTAATTAAATGCGTCACCTGAACAAATAATATTTTCGGCAGATTATAAAGTATGCTCAGGGAATAAATAGTAATGTCCGTTAACATTTTAAGGAAAACGGTTATCGCCCCTGATATCAGTGTGGAAATTTATGTCCGATATAAAATGTATAATAACGCCAATCAGTACGTGGGGTAAAGGTTAATTAATGTTATTTTGCCAGAAAAGTTCACATCTACAGAATATATTTAATTCCGTCAAAGAAAATGTTTTGCCTACTGAGTGGGCATGTACCTTTAATATTTACCAGTTTATACTTCACCAGTGTGAGTAAGTCTAAGTAAACAGGTGCGTTCACAGAAATACCACAGGTTATTTGGAAATACAACAGGAAATTCCGTTCTGTAATGGTTATGTGTATACACAATATATAAAATGCGCATATGTGCCAAGTTTGCCAACTTAGAAACAGCAACGGAAACTGCCTAAAGCACACACTTTAACCATAAATACACATATTAAGCAGTCAGTTTAGTGTTTGTGTTTGGGGTATACTATATAGAACACGGGACGTTAAGATATTTCAAAATCGGCAGTAACTTATTGAGTAAGTATAGTAAATCAATTACAACCGTCATTTTTATTTTTGTTATTTCTCAATAAAATATAATATATGTTGTCACTACTCATTTGTAGTGGTCGCAACATCTACTTTTGAGCACGTATAAAGAAAATATTTAGGATTTCCCACAAACAAAATGGCGTATCCTCAGCATTAAAGGTACATGCCCACTCAGTAGGTACATGACGTTCTTTATATAATTATATAAGTGTATAATTGTGGCACTATTCCACCATTTCGAAAACTTACGAGTGCCCGCTATACAGATATAATCATTTACTAATATTTATTTTACTGACAGTGGCGCGCGGTGGTATCAGGTTATTTCATATGCAAATGAGGCATGACATTTTTTTTAATTATTTATACTAATTAAATGCGTCACTTGAAACAAATAATATTTTCGACAAATTATAAAGTATGATCATTATACAGAAAATAAATAGTAATTTCCATTAACATTTTAAGGAAACACGGTTATCGCCCCTGATATCAGTGTGGAAATTTATGTCTGATATAAAATTCCAATACAAGCAAGCACACGGCCACCTGGTTTGACAATGAATGTGTATTATTGAAGGGCATATACGTGCATTGAACGATTTCAATAGGCTCAAAACTAATGAACATAGGACAGCGCTGTACGACTGTAAATGCATGTATACACGGACTGTAAAACGCAAGCGAACAAAATTCGAAATTAGTCACCGATCTAAAATAATTAAACTGAGCTGGCATTCCAAACCTAAAGACTTCTGGAAACTGTTTAAGTCACGTAAAACGATCGCAAGTAATGATATTACGGTAGATAAATTTTTCGCACATTTTCGGGATATAGCGGCAGAAGTAAACGTGGTAAATAACCAGGAAGCAGACCGTTTCTGCATGGAACACGATTTTGACTCATCTGACAGGGCACATGATGATCTTGACATGCCGATTTCAATCGATGAAGTTCTAAAAGCAATTCGTTTACTTTCACGAAAAAAAGCAAATTCTGATGACTTTCTACTAAACGAGTATTTCTTAGAAACAGGAGATATAATTGCTGGTCACATTGTCGATATATTCAATATGGTGTACAATACGGGTCATTTCCCAGATATGTGGACAAAGGGGATTATCATTCCATTGCACACAAAGGGTAATGTAAACGAGGTAAATAATTGCAGGGGAATCACGCTCGTAAGTTGTATGGCAAAGTTGTTCACGACCATTTTAAATAAACGATCGACAGAATGGACCGGGTCGAACAACGTAATTACGGATGCGCAATTTGGTTTTTGCAAGGGTCGCTCTACGGTGGATGCAATTTTCGTGCTACACGAGTTGATCGAGAAAACATTGAGAAAAAACCCCCAGACTTTATTGCGCATTTTTAGATCTAAAAAAAGCATTTGATTCTGTAAACAGAAATGCTCTTTGGTTTAAGATGTACAAATGCGGAATAGGTGGCAAAATGCTACGCGTTGTTCGTTCAATGTATTTGACCGTTAAATCATGTATACGTCATTGCGGCACATACTCAGAGTTTTTTTAATACTCAATCGGACTGAGACAGGGTGAGGTCATGTCTCCTCTGATGTTTTCTACTTGGAAGATCTGGAACTATTTTTACAGGATCAGATGGGCAGCGGTTTAGAGATTAACGAATTGTCTTTGATATTACTACTGTTCGCAGATGACATGGTCATACTTGGTAAATCGCCTGATGATTTACAGCAGAGCTTAAATTTGTTAAATGACTATTGTGATAAGTGGGGCATAGAAGTAAATAGTGACAAAACAAAGATAATGGTATTTAGAAAAAGAGGCCCTACTAGGGTTAATGAGTGAGTGAGTGAGTGAGTGAATAGGGTTTAACGTCCGCTTTTCTGACATAGAGGTACAAGCCTCAGGGAGTCTACACGCAGACGGGTCAACGGGGTCGAGTCCCGTATCCACCTGTCCAAGGGGGGTAAATCCCAACTTCAGAACTCAATATTTACAATCAAAATATATATTCAGTCCTGAAATTAGAACAACCTGATCTGGTGCCAGGCCCTCGCCACACCAGCATCATTTATCCCATCCCCTAAAAGTAATAGGATTAGCGCTAATCTTACTTTTATATATGGGGCATAGCCCGACTCAACTCTCACATACAAGAAAGCCAAAAATGTACATGAGGGCCAAATCCGGTATAGTGGGTTCCGGAAAGTATGAATCCAATCGTTAAGCCAGTTTAGTCGCCTTTTACGACAAGCAATGGCTACTGCAGCACTATTCTGAGGATCAGTTGACCCCGCCCCGGTGCCTGCACGGGGCCACTAGGGTTAATGAAGTATGGACATAAAATGGTCGGGGCATTGAAGTTGTGAATGATTTCAGTTACTTAGGAGTGGTATTTAATTATACTGGATCATTTGTATTGAACAACCAGACACTGAGTGGAAAAGGTCTAAAGGCTATGAATGTGTTACTGATGAATGTTCGAAAACACAAGATTCCTCCGAAATGCATGGGCCAGCTATTTGACGCCTTTGTCTCATCAACGCTAAATTATGCTTGTGAAGTTTGGGGTTTTAGTAAATCAAAAGAGCTTGAACGAATTCAGCTCAAATTATGCAAGTCTGTCCTGTGTGTCAAGGCGTCAACTAGCAACGCAGGCATTTATGGGGAACTGGCACGTTACCCATTGTATATACAGAGATACATACGAATTGTAAAATATTGGGGCAAGCTGATCAGTACTGACAATTGTATCTTACATAACTTGTATATTGCTACTATGAGGGAAGCTGGTAATGGTAAAACGAATTGGGTATCAAGGTTAAAAGACTTGTTATATAAATTCGGTTTTGGAGATGCTTGGTTAAATCAGCAAGCAATTGACCATAGTGCGTTTGTATGCGTATTCAAACAACGTATACTAGACTGTTTCATACAAAAGTGGAGAGAAGATGTTGAGGCCAATAACGTAATGACGTTCTACAAACATATAAAAGTGAATTTTGAATTTGATAACTATTTAAGCATTGTGTACAATCATGAGCTAAGGAAGTACCTAACTAGAATACGTTTGGGCTCACATGGGCTGCGGATAGAGACAGGGAGATATGGTAGGAATCGCATAGAGCGCATTCAAAGAGTATGCACTATGTGCGATTCAGGAGACATTGAAGACGCCTATCATTTTATTATCATATGTCCCTCTCTCACACACATTAGATCGCAGTATATTGGTTCATTCTACAGGTCGAGACCAAGCGTATTCAAGTTTACGTCGCTATTAACTACAAATCATAAAAGAACGGTCGTAAATTTGTGTAAATATTTAAAAGAAGCATTCGAGTACAGAAAATCAGCCATTCTCTAATGTTAATGTATTCACTCTTGGAATACTATCTACTATTTTGTATATACATGTATTTGTTTATATGACGAGAAACTTGTATGAGTTTAAGTCAATAAATTCTATTCTATTCTATAAAATGTATACTAATGCCAATCAATACGTGGAGTAATTGTGAATGAAGGTTTATTTTGCCAGAAAATGTCTCAGTTGATGTCTCAGATATAAATAACATTTTGTGCCTACTGAGTCGGTATGTACCTTTAAATGGGTTAAATAGGTATAAGTTTGTACAACTCAATGTCGACTATCTACAGTGTATACGTTTTCTTCTTTTTATTTTGTGTACCAGATTCTGATAAGTTCTATGTTGAGACCACTCGGTTGAACCGTATCGACCTATCATATACTTCTCAGCGCATAGAAACAAACTATTAATTTTAGGATTTTCCGCAATGGCGTAGCCTCGGCATGACTATGGTTAAACAAAATCCCGCTACTAAACGAAAGGGATTCGCTCGACTGTTAGTGTTACGCTGGAAAGCTATGTACCGTACACATATTTAACATTGTAACTAATATAATTATTATATGGTAGTGACTAGAGAAATAATTAAACAACTTCCAAACATCACCACGGACATCGCAATAACTTAATAATGCTGTCTCGTCGTTTTATGCCCAACCACGATAGTGGAGGGGGAATTTAGTGTTACCCTTGTCCGTCTTTCCGTCATCAACCTTGTAAGTAGTAAAACGTTTAAACCGTACTAGCCACAGACCTGAAACTTGGTATGTAGCTTCCTTGTGAGGAATAGATGAGCAAAGTTTATTTCGATTTTTTATTTGACCCCGGGTCATGGATTATCTCCCCCTTTTGAACTTAGAATTGGCAATTTGCCTAGTAAAACTTTTAAACCGTACTAGCTACACACCTGAAACTTTTTATGTAGCTTCGTTATGATTTCGATGTTTGATTGACCCCCTTTTCGACTTAGAATTTGACAATTTTGTCTTGTAACTCGTAAAACTTTTAAACCGTAATAGCTACAGACCTCAAACTTGGTATGTTGCTTCCTTATGACGAGTAGATGCGCAAAGTTTATTTAGATTTTTGATTATACGTAAACGTTTCAGTAAGTGGGGTTATTTATTTTTGCATTTTAAAGCCATTTGTAGGTGTTGACGGGATAAATAGAATAGTAGGTTAGTGCCGTGAATTGGGAAAACATATCTGGTGCGGCATGGAAACGGGATGTGCTCGACAGAGCCTCGTCTATCCCGTTTCCTAAGCCTTGCCAGATATTTTTTCCCATTCACGGCACTAACCTACTATTCTCTATATATCTTCGTACAGTCAGATCATCGTTCGTCCGCGTGAACGATGAGATAATCCACAAGTTTTAGCGAGTACATGCGGACGAACGGTGATCTCATGATGCCCATACTATGTTCACATGTCTTGTAAATGCAGACACAAAACTTGAAAATGTATTGAATATGTGATAATTACTATAGGAATGAATGGCCTTTTTGTGGAATTTATTGGGGTATAAAGTTGGAAAAGTCGCGGGAATACTGGACGAAGGCCGGAAGGCCTCGTCCAGTATTCCCGCGACTTTTCCAACTTTATATCCCCGATAAATTCCACAAAAAGGCCATTCATTCCTTATAATTCCAGCATTTGAAATAAATTTATCAAGAAAATGTGTTTATTTTCCGTTTTCTTAAGAGTGATTTTAACTGCTCCTCACGGTTACGGAAAGTAGTTTAGCGTGGGAGTTTACTGGGATATAAATTTTGGACAGAGACTTGCTACGGACCAATCAAATGTTAGGGAATTGTGTAAACATTTTTGTGCTGGAATTATAGATAGATATTCATGGCCGTTTATGAATTAATGTGCGGCCAACATGTTAAATGTTGCTGCACAAAAGCAGTGCCACTTCTTAGCCGGATATACATGCAGTAACAAAATATAAATTGCGAAGTACATTGTAAATGATTAAGGCAAACTGGTGTTTGACCATCAGAACTGCAAATCTTTAAATATATTTTAAAGGTACATGCCCACTCAGTAGGCACAACATGTTATTTATATCAGAGACATCATCAGAGACATTTTCTGCAAAATAAACATGCATTCACTATTATCCAACGTATTGATTGGCATTATTATACATTTTATATTGGACATACATTTCCACAGATATCAGGGGCGATAATACCCGCAAATACCTGCTCAGCCATCGAGATTGGTTACTATGACGACGACGTCTAAACAGGGTTGGCAATTTCCCGGGAAATAAGAGTATTTCCCGGGACGGAGGGAAATACCGGGAAATAGTCGGAAATAAGAATTTGGATGATTTGGTGGTAAATACCGGTCAATATACCATACAATTTCTATTTGCAGGTGTACTGATTGTAGTAGCATTTTATTCAAAGTATTCTAGGATGGAAATGAGTGAGTGAGTGAATAGGGTTTAACGTCCGCTTTTCTGACATAGAGGTACAAGCCTCAGGGAGTCTACACGCAGACGGGTCAACGGGGTCGAGTCCCGTATCCACCTGTCCAAGGGGGGTAAATCCCAACTTCAGAACTCAATATTTACAATCAAAATATATATTCAGTCCTGAAATTAGAACAACCTGATCTGGTGCCAGGCCCTCGCCACACCAGCATCATTTATCCCATCCCCTAAAAGTAATAGGATTAGCGCTAATCTTACTTTTATATATGGGGCATAGCCCGACTCAACTCTCACATACAAGAAAGCCAAACATGCACATGAGGGCCAAATCCGGTATAGTGGGTTCCGGAAAGTATGAACCCAATCGTTAAGCCAGTTTAGTCGCCTTTTACGACAAGCAATGGCTACTGCAGCACTATTCTCAGGATCAGTTGATCCCGCCCCGGTGCCTGCACGGGGCAGGATGGAAATGAGCTGTTTCTGAAGAGTGTGGCAAAAAATATAGGCATTTAATAGTGGCATTGTCCATCATCTTTATATAACTGTTAGAGATCTAACATTAATGATACTGTCCATTCCACTTGCTATATATACAAACACAGTTTAGGCATACATTTAATGAAGAAATTTTAATGTAGTAGGCAAAATACAAATGTTTTTTGGATTATCCCTGAAATTTGTTCATAATATAGCTGTATTATTAAAATAATTAAGTAGTTATTTCAGATGTCAGCATCATAATTTGAGATGACCCACAATGTTTGTACTCAACACAATTTCAATTAGCAATGCCCACAGTCAGGTGTGAAGGTGTGTTGTGGGGCATTTGCAATCCTTCAATTTCAGAGATAGGTGTGAGAGATGTCAGCCAATTAGACAAATGTGTCCATAATCCTAATCTCAGTGGAATACACTGTCACAGTGGATAGTGGATAGTGGATAGTGGATAGTGGCTTCTGTCTAACAGACAACCAGGTGTCTGTATAGCCTAACAAAACAGTTATTCAAATTGAGTGTTACTCAACCATGCATCATATAAGGCTAACCAAATCCTCATTCAGTTATGTTCCAGTAAAAGTCTGCCATACATACACGTTTCAACTATCCTAATTTAACTATGAAGGCAAAAAGGAGCAAAAATGGCATTTTGAACACACAAAATCTTATTTCCCGGTATTTCCCACTTCTCAGCTTATTTCCCGGGAAATACCGGGGGCGGGAAATACCGCCGGGAAATCCCGGGAAATAAGCTCAGAAGTGGGAAATACCGGGAAATAAGATTTTGTGTGTTCAAAACGCCGTTTTTGCTCCTTTTTGCCTTTTTGCCAACCCTGCGTCTAAAGTACGTGAACTATTTGTCCAGACTAAAAGTGTTATCTAACATACTATGCACACATAACTTTATATAGACAAAATTAAATAAATAAAACAAACATTTCATTACCGAACAATCAACACGATACTCATATAGCAACATTCTACGTATTTCAGTTCGTTCTATACGAAATAATGCATTTCAGGAAAAATAAATGATTACTCCCTCAAAGTATACTTTGCTAGAAAAGTATACTTTGCAATGTTGGTGAAATCGGCTACTGGAACCCTCGTATATTGGTTAAACATATATAGGGCATGCCATATGTGATAAAAACATTTCAAATCTGAAATCATTGTTTCCAACGTGTTTGTATATGTACGATTAGTCGGCTAAATAAAATTGAATGCATCAGTACTACTGGAAGAATGGGGATAACTCCATTATTCCACTGACCCTTTCACCAAGGCTTCACTTGCCAGTCGACCATCGATCGTTACTTTACACGACTAACCCACATGCGGTTGGCTGGGCCCGGTTGCTCAAAGCTTCAGTTAGCTTAACAGACTGTTAAATCCTTAGCAGCCCGGTTGCTCAAAGCTTCAGTTAGCTTAACAGACTGTTAAATCCTTAGCATTTGCTAAGGATTTAACAGTCTGTTAAGCTAACTGAAGCTTTGAGCAACCGGGCCCTGATTGGGAGCATGCGAGGGTTAATTTTAACGATATGGTTCATGAGAATCCCTATACCTTTGATTTTGCCCTCATGTACTTCGGTTATACCCATTATGAAATAGTAAGATCAGTTGTAAGACTTTAGATACATGTAGACACTTTATAGAATGCCATGACATTTTACATTTCGCACATTTTGACTATTGTTGTTGCGTCAGTGTAGAATAGAAATAGGTAGATTGTTTGCCAACTTTGTATGTAAACAGCGCTACGCCTTTTTCAGATTTTTCACATTTATCGACCAATCATGGCATCCAGAGCGTGGCCACGTGATAGCGTTCCTCTACTAAACCACACTCCGTACAACATTTACAAGATGGCGTGTCGGTACCTTGTACACGATTGGCTGAAAGGAAGAATTGGGGCGGGTTCACCGACGAATTGCACGATTCGGGAGGCGATCAGCAATGCATGCGGGCTGGATAAGACCGAGAAATGGGAAAAAGAAAATGAAGACGGAAGTAAGAAAGAGACCATCACAGGTTATTCACGTCGCCAGGTATACACGGCGACGTCATTAAACACAACAAAAATAGATATGACTGATGATGTGAAACAGGTCTATGAACAATTATTAAAGATGAACGCAACGAACCATCTAAAAACTGCTACCACACATCGAATGTGGATTTCATTAACACACCAATTTTTTGAAATGGTTGGAGTGGAATTTACGGGTGATATGGGTGAGATGATCAGAATTCACGACCTTAGCAAGTATACCCATTCCGAGATACTGGGCTATAGTGTTATGTTCGGTGGCATGCAAACCAACTGGCGACAGCTAACTGAGCAGGAAGAGAAGGATGAATGGACACTTGCATTGAGGCACCATTATGGACACAATCCGCACCATCCCGAATATTACTACAATAGAATGGAAGACGACCGTGTTGACAGCACGGGCACGGTGTCCGTTATAGATGCTGTCAACGGGGAATTGCATCTAGACGAGGGTATCATCGATATGCTGGCATCTAAGGCAGAAAGAACAATGAGAGACGATCCTGAAATTTCAGTGTCCAAATTGATGGATATATCGGAGGTGTATATGAAGCGGTATGCGCCGCGGGACAGGGAATATGTGATGGACAGGCTACACAAATGGCAAGAAATGGCACACGAGTTCATTGCCAGTGTTGAAAATGAAGACAGACTGAAGAACTTTTTCCTTGGTAAGACTGTTATAGCGTAATAATGACATAAACTGGCTTTCACCCTTGAATGTGAATTCATTTTACTGAGTAAAGAGAACTCGGTTCCACTCAGCCTGACACCAATTCAAACAAGAGGGTTGTTTTTCAGACAAACATATCCCCCCCCCCCCCACCACACTGCATGTTATCACGACTGGGAAAATTAGAATTTCAGGCAACAACAGCATGTATGTAGCACCCTTGCTTTTCTGCATAAGTTAGCTGTATATTGGGAGGTAATTTAATAAAAAGCGACACCATATGCAATTTCACTTGTCAAGGGCTGTACCTCTGACAATACTAGATGAATCCGCATAAAAAACCCAGGTGCACAACTGCACATAGTCACAAACATTCCTGAAAAATTTCGCAATTCCAACTCAAACACTTTTGGATATACATGCGACACACATTTGTGATGAAATTTGTGATGGACAAAATTGCCAATTTTCTCCAAGTCAAGGGTCACAACTCCATCCTTACTGGATGATTCCGCAAACAAACCCCCAGGTGCACAACTACACATGCTGATTAACATTCCTATATAGTTTCATGCCTGTAACACAAGTTAAAAATCAGCAATTTTCACTAAGTCAAGGGTCATAACTCCACCCATACTCTATGAATACGAATCATAATCACCAGATGCACAACTCCACATGTTCATAAACATTCCTATAATGTTTCAGGACTGTAGCTCAAATAGTTTTTCAGTTATGTGCGACACAAATTGAAAATCGCCACTTTTCAATAAGTCAAGGAATCTCCAATTTTCACTAAGTCAAGGACCATAACTGCGAATACTGGATGAATCCGCATCTAAAACCCCAGGTGCGCAACTTCACATGATGACAAATATTTCTACAAGGTTTCATGATTGTAGCTGAAATAGTTTTTCAGTTATCTGCGGAACAAGTTGAAAATCCCCACTTTTCACCAAGTCAAGGGCCATAACTGCGAATACTGGATGAATCCGCATCTAAAACCCCAGGTGCGCAACTTCACAAGATGACAAATATTCCTGTAAAATTTACTTTAGGAGATACGCGTGACACAAATTTTGTGACGTACGGAAAGACAGACAGACAACCATGTCAAAAACAATATTTCTCCCCATATATGGGGGAGAGACAATGTAACCACAATAACCTAGCACCACGATCACGTCGCATCATTATTTGATCGGTATATGGGCGTCGTGCTCGTGGGTGAGCAGCATTGCTACGCAAACAATTACGGATGGTCTTCCCCGACACACCGTATCGCCTAGCTATGGTGGCTGGCAAACGAGGTAGCGGTCAGTCCTGGCGGTGGTGACATGGGAGTGATCAGGGCAGGGACGATCGAGAACAGTCCCAATCTGTCGATACCGGGCCACAACTTGGCACAAGTCTCTCTACATCTTTTGTTCGACAGCAGCCGAACCTGCGGGCAACGACACGGGCCATCATTCGCGCCTCCAGCATTACAATTTCCTGATTTCTTTCAATTTCAGATTCAGACAAGTGTGGCATGATGAAAACATAAAAGTTAAAAACTTTTTTTCAAGTTTCGGATCAACCTGTATCGCAAGTATCGTACGATGTTGACTGAATAAATTTATCAAGCACATGTACAGCGCGCAGGTGCAATAAGTAAAAACGACCGTTCTAGTTAGTGACCGTTTTGCACTTGGGGTATTTTGGGTAAACTTTACAGGAGTGTATTCACCAAATGACCAGTGTCTCGCATCATGTATATTCACTGTATATGTAACATAAACATAGGGTGGAACTATGTCCGTTCAAAGACAGGGATGTTTCTAATTTTCAAAAGTGGGATACCAGTAGCCGATTTCACCAACATTGCAAAGTATACTTTTCTAGCAAAGTATACTTTGAGGGAGAAATTTTCAATTTTAGGATCTATTTATTAATTTTTATTATACTGAATTTATTACATTATCACAGCCATTTTGGCTGTGATAATGTAATAAATTCAGTATAATAATTCTGCATACTTTTAATAATCAAATATATGCAGTCGTTAGTTCTATATGAAATAATGCATTTCAGGAAAAATAAATGATTACTCCCTCAAAGTATACTTTGCTAGAAAAGCTTTGCAATGTTGGTGAAATAGGCTACATGTCTGGGGCCCGTTTCACTAAACTTCGTACGACTAAAATGTTCGTAAGTGCAAATTTAGGATCGTCTGGAAATTTCAATTGATGGATTTACATTTATTGAGCATAGGCTGCATATGCAGCCTATGCTCAATGAATGTAAATCCAATAATTGTTTACAAGAAAACATTGTTAATGTGACATTTACAGACTATCATAATTTTGCACTTACAAACATTTTAGTCGTAAGAAGTTTAGTGAAATGGCCCCCTGAAGTCTAATGCTTCTAATGAAGCCACACAGTTACTGAGAGCCACCAAGATCCAGAGGGGAAATTCATGTTTTAGAGTCGGTGAAATATCTAGGGGTAGACTACTCACAAAGGAAGTATACATGTAGATGCATTTATTTTCTCATCATATCGCACATGATCTCGCTACATAAACATGAATTGTAGTCACATATCCAGACCGACCCAATGATCAAACAAGTATTTCATTCAGTGACAATAGCTGAAACACCAATTTGAGGCATTGATTAATTGATATTGGGGTTTGACATCCGTAGATCTTCGTGTCATGCATGCAGCCACATTGGGATCAAATGTTTATTACCTTAACTGTTTGTTTGTTTGTTGGGGTTGAATGGCCTATCAACAGCTAAGGTCATTTAAGGCCGGGTCAATTGTTTAGTACTAAATCCCATATATTACCTGTACAAGTACATGTACATGTTCAAGTACATGTACCAATGGGGGGAAAATCCCAAAATCAGAACTGAATATTTACAATAACAAAACTATACATTCAGCCCTGAAATCAGAATAATCCTAATCTGATGCCAGGTCCTCGCCACACCAGAATCACTTGGCCCCTCCCAAAAGCAGTAGGATCAGTAATAAACTTACTACTTTTATAATGGGCAATAACCCAATTCAACTCCCAGGTAACTAAAGACCCAAAGATAAAAATGTACCTGAGGGCCAAACCAGGCAAATCGTGATTCCTATAAGGAGGAACCCATACCGTTAATTTACGCCGTGTCATTCGCCTGACCACCACCCACTTACCTTAACTGAATGTTGAACAGTGTAGTCCCTGATCAGAGAGTGCACATACTGATTTTGTCAACATCGGTTGTAAACTTTATAAACAATTACTAACCTGGTCAGATTGCAGAGATGTTGCGCGCTAAAAAAAGGTTTATCTGATGCTGAAGACCGACAACATCAAGGTATACATTCTGAGAGAAAATTTAATCAATTCATCACTTTAATGAACTGGGGGCCGTTTCACTAAACTTTGTATGACTAAAATGTTCGTAAGTGCAAAATTATGATAGTCTGTAAATTTCACATTAATAATTTTTTCTTGCAAACAATTATTGGATTTACATTTATTGAGCATAGGCTGCATATGCAGCCTATGCTCAATAAAAGTAAATCCATCAATTGAAATTTACAGACGATCATAAATTTGCAGTTACGGACATTTTAGTCGTACGAAGTTTAGTGAAACGGGCCCTCTGTTGGTGAATTGGAAGATATGGAATTTGCAACCAATGTAGATCCTGATTCAAGTGCAAATTTACAGTCTGATTATGATCTAGCCATCAATATGCAGTACAGTAATGTATCAGCGGACCAGGAGCTATAGCACTACACAGGGTAAAATGCAATAAAACCTGCATTTTTGTGACCGCACATTCCATTTGACTGTTAACTGAAGCTCTCCAACCATGATCATGATTCTTGTGCAGATAATGTAGTAATGTCACATAATAAACAGATAATAAACTATATTGCATGTGCAACTAGAACTTGAATTCCTTGTATTTTTTTGTTGCCTTCCCGCTTTCTTCTTGCTTCTTTTTTCGCTTCTGAAAATGGATTTGTCAGATTTAATTAATTTCATGCGAGCATTATGCCTTCATCTGTGCGAGTGAAGAGGAGCATCGGAATTCCAACACCTTGCCTCATAAAAGTGATGTCGAAAGACACTACATGTAGTATGTTTTTCTCCATGTTCACACACAATATCTCACTATATGGGACCATACCCAGAGCTCCAGATAAGGTGCGTATTGGCATATTTTACGCAATTGTTTTAGCTGAATACGCATTGATTATCAAAAGTGGGAGTACAAAATACGCACAGCAATGTGAAAATACGCATTGATTATCAAATTGAGTAGTGAAAATACTGTCATAAAGTTGAAATTTCACTAAGTTGAGCTGCAAAAAGCAGCTCAAATAAGTGAATGTTTACATTTGTTATATTTTCTTTTATCATTTGTTCCCTATTTAGTATTAAATGAAGAAAATCAATAATCCATTTGTAAAAGTAAAATACGCAATGATGTTGAAATCAGGGGGTATAGTACGCTTTAGACACAAAGCTTATCTGGAGCTCTGATACCACAGGTGGCAGAAAAAGTCCCGTTTCAGATCCTATTATTTTCAATGTAACTGGCTACGGTTACGTCGAATTTCGTTACATCAAATTTTCGCCAATTCGAACTAATTGTTAGGTCCCGAACACAGAAATGTGTGGTATTTCACTCTCGTTAAGTCGAAGTGTGAGTGCGCTCGAAGTGTGAATTCGCGGCGCCAATTTACCGGGATAAAGACTGGACTTGTTTACCTGTGTAAACCTGTATAAACAAACTTTGAATACGTGTTAAAGGTGATTTCCTCGACACCTATTAAACTTAGCTCATCTGATTTAATCACCAGTGATCTACTGCGGTCATTTATGGAGTCACAGACAACTTATTGGATCGTTTTGTGAGCAAAGTCTATCTTTCTCGAATTCACAACAAACAATCGAACATTGCTGACTTTTTCCGGAAGGCGTATATTACCGAGTCGGACAGAGTGTAAACTGTGACCAATGTGGGCGGTTTCGAACTGGGGCCGAATTGCACTAGGGCCGTTTGATCACCCTCCGATTGATAAATGCTGTGTGTATATATAATCAAGACCGGTATGCACCACAACTTGTTAATTTCCGGTTTACATGCTTTATTTATTAAACATAATAAAATGTTACTTTACTGCTTTGTTTTGTCTTTTCTTGTTCCACCCTGATAATACAGATGTGTATACTTAGTTCGACTACACACATGCGTGTATAGGCAAACGCAAGTAAACACATTAAAGTTGCAAAAGTGTAAACTCTGTGTGTCACAGGTCGTATGGGAGTTGTGTACCGTAACGTGTATGGCAATATTTCGAGCTCCTGTTCGGACTTCGTTACGTTGAACTTAGGTTTACTCGAAGTATTTATCACAGTCCGACGGACTTTGAGTAAACCTGTCCTGTGGCATATTCCACGACCATACAGGGCTCCAGATCTTAGGAATTAGTAATTGAGTATTGTCACTCTGAAGTATTGGGTATTTCAAGATTTTAATTGGGTAAAAATCACACTACTGTTTACACATCAGCAGACGGCAATTATTGAATAGTTTGCTTCTAAATGAAAACATGTCTTTGTATTTCATTAGAATTGTCTCCTTGAAATACCAAGATGTGTTTTCATGGAAAAATAATAAAAATATGCTATATTTGTGGTCTGTTTGTTGTTTTCTGTAGCATGATAAAGATACCACACATTTTCCATTGCTTTTTGATACTCCCTACTTCTGATTTCAATTGGGTTTTTGGCAATTTTAATTGGGTATTTAAGCAAATACGCAGCTTATCTGGAGCTCTGACCATAATATAGTGAGGTATAGCATGTGAGAAAAGGTGAATGGGTTTAATGTACCAACAACAGCTAACCCCCTTACCCCACCTGTAACAGTATCAAATTTGAGCATACCATATTGATTCTGAATAATTTTGAAAACGCAAATTATGACAAAATCATCTGAAGTCAGCTGATCTGCTGAAGAATCTCATGCCTGTATAAAGGCTTTGGCATCCGTAAAATTTTGGTATTGAAATCCAAAGCAAAATTCACAAGCCTCACAATAGTGTGTGACAGATATACGGCGACCCTACCTTCTGTTTTGCGGCGTGTTCGGCGACCATATCACTGAGATCCTCTTTCTCGAGCTGGGACTGCTGTTCCCGCATCGTCTGGTCGTACTTGGCCTGCATGGCCGCCGTGTCAAGGTCAAGTTCCTCCGGGTTCAAGGCCACCTCGATGCCCTCCGTGGATACCTTCTCCCCGGGCTTCTTGGGTGCGGGCGCCGGCACCTGGGGGCCATAATTTGGTATGTTGGCCATGGATTATCTCAATATTTTTAGCATAGACCAAAAATATTTTTCTTACTTATCATCACAATTATATCTTGTGACCATTCATTTGAACCGTCTCATAGAGACGGTTCAAATGAATGGTCACAGTATATAATTTCATTGAGAAATAAGAACAAATATTTCATACACCTGGATGTGATAAGGATATGTTGGCCAAAATCAAGGTTTATCTCCAGATTTTGAGCATTGATCATTATGGTATTCACGGAAAAATACTGGAGCGTTGGGTTTGTAATTCATTTAACAGTTGATTTGAAATACAGTCGAGCACCAGTATCTCAAAGTCGAAGGGAGATTGTCCATATAGTCGAGATAGGACTAGGTTTGAGGTGGCGATGAAGAGACATGGTCGAATATTTTCACGAAAAATATGAAATCATTTTACCCATTACACCACGAGTAAACAATCAGCAATTAACTAATGACCACAGGTAGTAAGCTAATCAACACTACAAGGTGGCGTAACGACTCTCAGTGACTTGCGTAAATGACCAGCGTGATATGCTTAATGAATCGTGACAAACACACAAATATATCCAGGTAGACTAATTAAGCAAACAACCCGAGGTAGGTGTGACATTATTTTGTTTGTTTGATATGTTTGGAAAATTAGTGTCACCAAATCGATCTTGGCGGCCAGGCACTTAAACGATTTAGCCAAGCGTTTATGTGATCGAGATTTTTAACGTATTTTTATACGGAGGGGACAGAATGAACAGTCGAGATAGAGAACATATACGAGATAGGGCATGGTCAAGATAGCCGAGGAAATTTATATTAGACGAATAAGGATATAATTCGGGACTTTAGTGAATCATTGAGATAGGGGATATCATCGAGATACTGATATTCGAGAAACTGGTGCTCGACTGTATGTAATATATTTCCCTGATATTTGTAAATCCCGTAAAGGATAAGCACTTTCTTTATCTGATTTACAAGCATCTCGGGAAAATAAAATAATGCATTTCAAAATGAAAGTTGAGTAAACACCATATATGTGGCTGTGACTGGAGAAATATGGCTTATGGGATTTGTGACCAGTGAAGCTCCGTATCAAATATCAAACTTCAGTAGCTTGATAACGTTCTATATTGAGAAGCATGACAGATATTTCATTAATGGGAAGGCGAACAGTCCAGTAGCCTATTTCATCAACATTGTAAAGCTCACTTTTCTAGCAAAGTATACTTTGAGGGAGTAATCTTTTATTTTTGAAATGCATTATTTCATATTGAACTAACGACTGCATAAATTTGATGATTAAAAGTATGTAGAATTATTATACTGAATTGATTACATTATCACAGCCAAAATGGCTTTGATAATGTAAAAAATTCAGTATAATAAAAATTCATAAATTTATCCTAAAATTAAAAAATTCTCCCTCAAAGTATAATTTTCTAAAAAAGTATACTTTGCAATGTTGGTGAAATAGACTACTGATACTGATCAGACCTGGATTTACATTGGTCACATGAGCTCCATTTCTTCAGTCACAGCCACATATACGTAAAGTCAAGGTAAATGAATGGTCCCAAAATATAATTTCATTGAGAAATAACAAAAACGATCTATCAAAATATTCAACTCGAGATATGGCACATGAATATAAACGTACCGCGGTCACGTCATATACGTGTGCCGAGCCCATCATGGCAGCGCCCACGGCCGTTTTCTTCTCCGGTAAAACCTGGTACAAGGCGGGCGTGTCTCCCCCTTCATCCATAGCATTCTCAATCCTCTGTTTCCGCAGCTCGATCATGTCTGGGGTCTCCATGCCAACCGGAATTGATGTGATGCCGCTCGGTGTAGCCAGCCTGAAAATTAACAGTACGGCTTTTTACTCACATATTCATTCAACAGACCGCAATATTGAAAGTTAATCTCTTTTCCCCATATTTACAGATAAGATAGATATATGTAATATTTTGGGTAGATCTAACTTGACAAAAAAATATGACATAAAATATATCACATGAACAATAATTGTGACACAATAATGCAACTTTTTTACCCCGATTTATTTTGTTTCAAGCCTTGCAAATGACCTACATCTACCAAACGCCACATTTCCTTTCATCAAATTCCAAAATGTGGCATTATATTCAAGCGTATACTATGAGGAACTGCAATAAACATGGGAGATAATTTATTACTTTGTACCTTTTTATCCCAAATAGTTTTCAAGTGAATATGCCCAATTGGGTTGAGAAACACGATGCAAATCTATCTTCCTCGTAGAGTTAGTCCCCTTCTTCTACTCACTCATTCAATTTTAAACACATTCTCACGAGGTGAGAAACACTAATGCGAGATCTTGCGTTACTTTGTATCAACAATATAATAGACAAGTATCAACCACTACGGAAGGAATAGTGGCATATTTATAACATATTTAAATGTGTTGTTGGAGGCGAACTAGGGGCCCGTTTCACTAAACTTCTTACGACTAAAATGTTCGTAAGTGCAAAATTATGATAGTCTGTAAATTAGAAATATTTTTTTGTAAACAATTATTGGATTTACATTTATTGAGCATCAACGTCAAATATAGATCAGGGGTTATTGATGTACATCCCTATGAGAAAAGGTTGTCCAAGTATGGTGTCTATATGCACAATAGTATTGCATGTACAAGCTTGACTAAAAACCTTAATCAAGGTTGACTAAAAACCTTAACCAAGGGGAATTAACTAGGTAATTCAAGGTTAAATGTAGGTCAAGGTCAAATATAGGTCAGGGGTTGTTGATGTACATCACTAGGAGATAAAGTTGTCCAAGTATGGTTGGTGTAGGGCCAGGAGTATTCCATCTACAAGGCTGACTAAAAACCTTAACCAAAGAGAATTAACTAAGTAATTCAAGAGGAAATGTAGGTCAAGGTCAAATATAGATCAGGGGTTACTGATGTACATCCCTAGGAGATGAAGTTGTCCAAGTATGGTGGGTGTAGGGCCAGGAGTATTCCATATACAAGCTTGATTAAAAACCTTAACCAAGGGGAATTAACTAAGTAATTGAAGTAATTGAAGAGGAAATGTAGGTCAAGGTCAAATATAGACCAGGGGTTATTGATGTACATCCCTATGAGAAAAGGTTGTCCAAGTATGGTGTCTGTATGCACAATAGTATTCCATGTACAAGCTTGACTAAAAACCTTAACCAAGGTTGACTAAAAACCTGAACCAAGGGGAATTAACCAAGTAATTTAAGAGGAAATGTAGGTCAAGGTCAAATATAGATCAGGGGTTATTGATGTACATCACTAGGAGATGAAGTTGTCCAAGTATGGTGGGTGTAGGGCCAGTAGTATTCCATATACAAGGTTGACTAAAAACCTTAATCAAGGCGTGACGTGACGCCGACGCCGGGGTGACAACATAAGCTCTACTTATTCTTCGAAACTTTAACTGAAATTTCGAAGTTCAAACAAAGTACTAGAAATAATGGGATAAATGTTGTATTGGGATAAATAAATCGTGTTTATAAACAACAAAAGTGGACAAAATTGTGTATGCACCGGGTCACGTGGTGTGCCTAAATAGCGCAAAGACGGAAAAATGCGAAACGACACAGACAAATCGTGATGCCGATTGATTACAGGTAAATTTTCGGTAGACTAAAATAAATTAAAATTTTACAAGTCTGTGTCTTGTTTCTTTTTTTATTTATTCCTCTCTGCCGGGTTGCCAAGCCGGTAAGTTGTCTTTGTGAAAAACGACAAAATAGTTTGTTGTGCCATTTCAATAATAATCGAATGACGGACAAAAAAAATGCGTTATATACCCAACTCGTAATTCATTGCTAATTATGCTATTATCACTGTTCACACCGACTTCAAAATTAATTGTCGGCCTAATTTGGCTAGCTGCAGACACATCAATTTAATTTAACTAGATTGGTCAGTAAGCGAGGCTTACGGAATACCCCTAAATATGTAAAATTGTCCAAGTTTGTGGGCTTGTGACCTTCACTCGGGGTCGGCATGAACGTGAATGTGAAGCAGATCCGAGCAAGGAAATAGAAGTTATAACCGATTTCTCTGATGTTAAGTTTTGTAAAGAGACTAAGTATGTGATCTTGACCTTGGGATCAGCGGGGATATGTCACAGCATGATAGTAGAGCCTTAGAGGAATGCATGCATGAAATATTAAGAATTTTAGATGAAGTTATAACATATTTCTCTGATGTTAAGTTTTGTAAAGAGACCATGCATTTGACCTTGACCTTGGGATCAGTGGGGGTTGGACGGTCGTTGATTTGGCACAGCATGGTAGATGAGCCTTACAGGAATGCATGTGTGAAATATTAAGCATTTTAGATGAAGGATTTAGAAGTTATAACAATATTTCTCTGATGTTAAGTTTTGTAAAGAGACTAAGTATTTGACCTTGACCTTGGGATCAGCGGGGGTTGGACGGTCGTGGATTTGACACAGCATGGTAGTAGAGCCTTACAGGAATGCATGTGTGAAATACTAAGCATTTTAGATGAAGGAAATAGAAGTTAAAACAATATTTCTCTGATGTTAAGTTGACGGACGGACGTTCTGACGGACGGATGGACGGACGGACGGACGGACGGACGGACAACCTGACTCCAATATACCACCCCCACAACACGTTGCGGGGGGTATAATTACGTGTTAAACAATTAATTTGTACAATTGAATTAACAATCGGTGTTTCTTTAACCCTCAGATCGAGTTCAAAGTGCAACGGCGGTGTGATTTAGGACTTTAATTGATCCCTAATCCCTGATCCCTAATGAGTCACGCTTTTAACACGACAGACGTACCTTGTCGTTTATGTTAATATGGAATAGCCCGGGCGTATCATTACGCTGAAGCCAGTCTATTTAAGTCACTAAGCTGCTATACACCTGTCGCAATTACCATGCGTGTTAAGAAAAAACGATACTAGGATAAACTGAATACACAGCGAGTTTTTGCACACGTATATAGCCCGCGGATATATGTCATAAAATGGACATTACTTGGTGGTCAAAAACGGTAAATTTACAAGGTTTATTGCGAAATAGCAGCAGACTGGCAATTTTTCTCGGACCGATTTTTAAGACTTGTTTTCAAATCTCAATCGGTCTGAGAGTTAAACAAGAAATGCGTCTGTCGAACACGGATGCCACCTGCAGCATATTTGAGAAACTGTGACAAAGTGGTTAACCGAAATTTGAGAAACTGTGACAAAGTGGTTATTAACCGAAAAGTGTGACGGACGGACGGACAGACGGTGGCATAAAAATCGGTCCAGAACCGGTAAACAGAAAATTTTAGAAGCCCTGGTCGTTACAGGGATCCTCCAGATTATCGGACAAAAATGGCAGTTTTTTAACAATATTTTTCTTAAAATAGCAGCTACGGGCATAAACTTTTCACAGAACAATCGTCGGTTCTTGCTTTCTCAACGCATGTAAACTATTTAGCAAACTGTGCCATCTTTCTCGCTTAAAATTGGGTCAGACAATCAGTCGTAAGATTGCCCCAAAATTAACATTGACAATCAGTTATCCGGACAAACATATACTCGTCTTATAACTTGTATTCTCAACATGAAATCATAATTTTATCGCTTGTAAACCAGTGTAAAGAGCGTTGTGTAGTCCTGCAGAAAAAACAATCGCCATTCGCTTCTTGGAAAACAACGTATTTATAGATTTTATTTTATTTATAGAACAACTCAGAAAGGAAGTAATGGGCACATTCGATTACAAGCCCCCATGAGACTTTTGACGTTGTAAACAACTTGTGGACAGAGTTGAGGAATATTTTCAGCAAATATTACTAAAATGTTTACCTTGGCAATATATTCTTCACACTGGCATGGAAACAGCAAGCACCTGCGTGACTTATGTATTTGATGCAAATTCTGATCAAACAAATGCTCTTAATTAACAGGTATTTTCATTTGTCCGATAAACTGATTGTCCGGATAATTGGTATGACCCCTGTATAGCTCTATATGAAAAAATGCATTTCGGGAAAAATAAATGATTTCTCCCTCAAAGTGTACTTTGCTTGAAAAGTATACTTTGCAATTTTGATGAAATGGGTTACTGGTGTATTAATCAGTTTCGACTGTCCAATCATCACACAGATTGCAAGCATTTTGTGTTTGTATAAAGTGTATTTATATAGTTGTATGTTTTCTATTAGTACTTTATGTTTTGCTCTTCTACCATGCGGAAATAAAGAATATTATTATTATTATTTATATCGTACCCCTCGGCGGGCGTGATGAGGCCGGAATCCTCGATGGCTTCTGCCTCTGATTCATCGGATGACTCCTCCTCAGATTCGGACTCTGACTCGACCTCGCCCCAGTGGGACTTGTCTATCGCCTCCTCCTGAACCTCCGTCTACAATAACAACAACAACAGTGGTTAACGTCCACTCACAGCAAAACATATGGATCATGTTGCCACTTAACCATTGGAATGTCTAATAAGATGAAAAAAAAAAAAAACTCAAGATAAAAATTTACATTTCCCACATTCTATAGAACTTACATTACACAAGAAACAACGACCACCTTCCCATTGGCCAATGTTGGCTGAAATGCAGCAATCAAACAACTTGATGAAGATAATAACTGACTTTTTAATTACATTTTCATCACAGAATATCTGACAAGGACGGCGTCATGCAACTTTTGTTTGGTCATGCAACTTTTGTTTGTTTGTTTGTTGGGGTTAAACGACATATCAACATCTGAGGTCATTTAATGACGGGTCAATGGATTTAGTACTAAATCCCATATATTACCTGTACACATGGGGGGGGGGGGGGGGGGGGGGGATCCCAAAATCAGAACTGAAATTTACATTAAAAAATCTATATATTCAGCCCTGAAATCAGAATAATTCTGATCTGATGCCAGGTCCTCGCCACACCAGAATCACTTGACACACTCCCAAAAGCAGTAGGATCAGTATAAATGAACTTTAATTAATTTAATCTTTTAATTTTTATCATGGGCAATAACCCAATTAAAATCCCAGGTAACAAAAAGCCAAAGATAAAAATGTACCCGAGGGTCAAACCAGGCAAATCATGATTCCTATAAGAGGAACCCCTACCGTTAATTTACACCGTCGTGTTCGCCGACCAACCACCCACAATGCAACTTTTAGACTACATACGAACAACACACGCCAATGTTGGCTGACATGCAGAATATCAAACGTTCTTCAGAATAAGTGACATTTTCATTTTAACCCTTTCGAGCCAATCAACATTCATTTATCTCTTCCATCATTGAATTTCTATTAAAAGAAAATGATAATTTTCTAAAAATAAATGTTTATTTCCCAACAGTGGAGTCTGATGAGATGGTTAGTTATGAGCCAGATTATAAATCTGGATCTACACCGTTTGCATACATTAGTATTATGTTCTACAACAATATTTACTACAAATTTCCGAGGATAAAACTAACGCAGACTACATGCTTATACACATTATTCTTCTGAATAACATGTTTTTAGATTTCACTCGACATCTTTGTGTATCAATCAATAGCTTATACAGTGAAATCTCTCTAAACCGGACACCCTGGGAGGTCACCCAGGGTGTCCGGCTTAGAGATGTTTCACTGTAAATCAGACATTGATCATTCTGAGCCATACTTGTGTGCTATGCGATCCGAACAAACATTATCACCTAAGATAAATGACCAAAAACAAGATCACAGGTGTTTTCTTGGTGTTCGGTTTAGAGAGGTTGCACTGTACATGCATGTTAAATATATACAAGACATGGTCATACAAACTAGAAAATGTGGTCTGCCGACGCACTTAGGGCCCCTATTCGAGAAACTCTTACAAAAACCTCCAAATAAATAAACAGACGGATGGACGTACGATCAGTAGCGAGGGTAATTGTATTAATGTGGAAGGAGGTATCGTTACTAAGTAATGCATGTGTGCAATATGACGATATTAGCTGAAGGTAAACAGAAATTATAGGTGATTTGAGAAACTCTTACAAAAACTTTCAAATAAATAAACAGACAGACGGACGGACGTACGATCAGTAGCGAGGGTAATTGTATTAATGTGGAAGGAGGTATCGTTACTAAGTAATGCATGTGTGCAATATGACGATATTAGCTGAAGGTAAACAGAAATTATAGGTGATTTGAGAAACTCTTACAAAAACTTTCAAATAAACAGACAGACGGACGGACGTACGATCAGTAGCGAGGGTAATTGTATTAATGTGGAAGGATGTATTGTTACTAAGTAATGCAGGTGTGCAATATGAAGAAATTAGCTGAAGGCAACCAGAGGCCCTAACTAGCTATACCTGTATGACCAGTGTGGATGCAGACTGAATGGTGCCTAATGGCCCACCAACTCAAGAGTGCCATTTAGGGTCAAACATCCAGACTGAGGCTTCACTGCTCACCGTTCGATCAGCGAAACATCACTCAATAATTCCAGCACAAACATTTTTACACAATTCTCTAACATTTGATTGGCCCGTAGCAAGTCTATGTCCAAAATTTATATCCCAGTAAACTCCCAAGCCGAAACTACTTTCCGTAACCGTGAGGCGCAGTTAAAATAATTCTTAAGAAAACGGAAGATAAACACATTTTCTTGATGAATTTATTTCAAATGCTGGAATTATAAGGAATGAATGGCCTTTTTGTGGAATTTATCGGGGATATAAACTTGGAAAAGTCGCGGGAATACTGGACGAGGCCTTAAAAAATTACAATTTTCAAAAAAAAAATAATATTTTTTTTTTTCCAAAATTGTAATTTTTTATCGCTTCGTACAGTATTCCCGCGACTTTTCCAAGTTTATAGCCAGATAAATTCCACAAAAAGGCCATTCATTCATAGTGAACAATATGGATTACCATGTAGTAACACTAGTGTACCAGCTGTAAAACAGGGCAGAACAGAAATAAACCCAGTTTAGTCAGATAGTGGACAAAGAGTCTCACCTCAAATTCGGATCCCTTGGTTCCAAACACGTCTCCATACAGAGGTTTGCCGTTCTCATCCACCGGCGGTTTGCCCCAGCCTCCAGCATGGTAACCGAATGAACACGTCTGGAACACAGAGAATACCAGGCTACTGTCTTGATATGAAGTTTATCAGGCAAGGCTAGGAAACATGTAAAAGTTCTGCAGCCTATTTCACCAACATTGCAAAGTACTTATCTAGAAATTATTAATTTTTATTTACTGAATTTATTACATTATCACAGCCATTTTGGCTGTGATAATGTAATAAATTCAGTATAATAATTCTGCATACTTTTAATCATCAAATATATGCAGTGGTTAGTTCTATATGAAATAATGCATTTTGGGAAAGATAAATGATTACTCCCTCAAAGTATACTTTGGTAGATATAAAGTATACTTTGCAATTTTGATGAAATCGGCTACTGAGGCTCTCCGTTTCCTAGCAGAGTCTGATAAACTTGATATGTGGCTGTGACTGGCGAAATGGGGCTTATGGGATTTATGATCAGCGTCGTTGCAGATCAAATGGCACACTCCTGTAGCCTGATAACAATATATTGCTTGTTAGAAGCATGACGGGTGTTTCATTGGTGGAATGGCGAACAGTGCAGATCCTGATCAGACTGTGCGGATTGTCAAATATAAAATATTTTTTGTTGAAAAGAACACAGACTTGTTTATGTTGCGTCATTAAAACGGACGTCATTCGGTCGTGTGATGCCGTTCGACCAATGAAATGTTGGTTTTCAATTCGTTGTAACCCGGATATTCGCATCAGATCAATCTCCTATATAGAGGATCTCAAACAAATTTCCATTTGATATGAGATTTATGAAAAGAGTCACGCACAATTTATGCACCGAGCCCGAGGTGATTCATCATTGGAATGGTGAACAGTGTTGATCCTAATCAGACTGTGCAGATCCACATGCTGATTAGGGGCTACACTGGTTGCAAACTACTGAAGCCCCTATTCTTCACGGCAGATCAGATATGCTTTCCTATAACATACAACTTAGTATTGTAGTTCACTATTTGTGTTTGTGAACTAACTTACCTCGGGTATGGGTCCATTGAGACCGGGTATCCTTAAATTTGGGTATGATGGCGGAGGACCGTATCTCTGCATGGCGATCAGCCAGGGCGGGGGGACCTTCTCTGATTGCTGCAATACAATACAATAGGCATGATTTAACAATTTCCACCCTACTTAATAGGGAAGGACTCTTCCATGCTAACCCTTTCTACACATCAGTATAGTGGTATTGGCAAATAGTGTAGATCCAGATGAGCCGGCTCGTTACGAGCCGTCTCATCAGGATCTGCACTTTTTGCAAGTAATTTTCATATTTTTGAGAACAAAAGCACCCTTTTCACAAATGGACTAGTCTGAAAATCATTTTGTGACGATTGGATTGGTTGCAATTAAAATATCAAAATTACTTAGGGGTGAAAGGGTTAATATTCAGTCTATTCCATATCTCAGACATGTCAATAAAGTGTCACAAATAGTGCAGGTCCTAGAGATGGCCCATTACGAGTCGACACATCTGGATGTACTGTGTGAATATTAGCATTACATTGATGGGTGTACTGTAGGTCCAGACCAGACTGTGTTGTTTGCAGAGGGTTAACACGGTTCACTGTTTAGCCATATCTGCTTGCAGTGCTGAATTACATTTATGATGGTCAAATACAGCGGACTAGGCAATATACTGGTATCGACTATCTAGCGGAGTGGAAAGGATAATGGATAATAATGAAATAACACGTTACTAATACTCAACAACAAACTGAAAGAACAAGACGAACACCGGAGAGTGTCTCACCCAGGAATGCCAAGTCAAGGTCAACCAAATGATATTGTACGGTCCTATAAATGTGAGGAAGCTATCAAAGTTTGGTAATGATCCAACTAATGGATCAGGAAATATTCAACATTTGGATGTAATAGTTTACGATGACATCCGCCGACTGAATTTGACCGATATGTCACACTTTCCATTAAAGTGGGTGATACAAACACAATTCCACCATGTTAAATGGACAAATAGGCGGTATAGGTCGAAAATAGTCATGGTGCAAAACATTGTTGTTATAAACCTGAATATGATCTGAATTTTAAAAGTGTATGTGAATAAATATGTGTAATCACATAATTGTTTAATTGAAATTGCAACATTTTAACCTCAAACAGTATTGGTATTTTGTGATCCGACCACCTATTAGTCCCTGTAAGAAGTGGTCATAGCTTACATAGGACTACTAGACACTACAGTGAAGCCTCTCTAAACTGGACACCCTGGGAGGTCCCCAGGGTGTCCCCCGGTTTAGAGAGGTTTCACTGTAAATCAGGCATATGACCATTCTGAGACATGCTTATGTCGTTTGCAATCATGAACATGCATAATCTGAGATGCATAACCGTTGTCCAGTTTAGAGGTTCCATTGTACTAGTAATAGTGCCTTGCCCATCGACAAGTGGCAGTTATCGCAAGCTTCCACACAATGTAACAAACTGTAACTTACAGGGCCAATGGGCATTCCCAATGCTGTTTTTAAATCGTCCGATAAATTTCCTGGCTTTTTCTCTTTTAATCTTGTCTCAAATTCTTTTCCCTGTAAAGTAAATCATGATATTATGAACATAAGTACATTCCTATGATTATTTCCACTGTTATTTTGTCAGTGGACCATTCTCGACTCTGTGCGTACAACACTTTCTGGTTGCAAACTCAATTAAGCCTTTTTGTGCATCCACAGTCTGATCAGGATCTACAATGTTTGAAATGGAATGGTGATTAACGGCCCACCAACACAAAAGAGTATCATTTAGGGCCAAGCAATTTAGACGAAGAAAAAATTAATAGTTTGTTTGTTTACTAGTGTTTAATGGCCTATCAACAGCTATTAAGGTCATGTAAGGCCGGGCAAACGGGTTCGATCCCATTTTAACCTGCTGCATTGGGGGGAAAATCCCAAAATCAGAACGGAATATTTACATCGAGAACAACTATATTGAGCCCTGAAATTAGAATAACCTGACCTGGTGCCAGGTCCATACCACACCAAAGTCACTTGGCCCCTTCCCCTAAAATAGGATTACGAATATCGTAATACTCACATAAGGGGTATAACCAGATTCAACTGTCACATACAAAATGCCAAAAACGTATGTGAGGGCCAAACCAGGTCTCCAGTCTGGATTCCGGTAAGGATGAACCCTGATCGTTAAATTACCCATCGCATGCTCCCACCTGCCACCCACAGAAATTAATAGTAAAATAGTATGTTAGATGTGGTAGGTAATCAAATTTACAATGTTTGGTATTCAAAAGCACCAGTAACAATATCATTGATATGGATCAGACTGCAAGCAGATCAAAAGCTAGACTGGCTCCATCTCTCTCGTCACATTCACACAGGGGAGATAAGCCACTTTTGCCAGATTGTGGCCCAAGTATATTTCCCCAGTCACAACTGAAGGTAGTTGCGGGAAGTAACTCTGCAGAATATTCCCGTATCGTCCGTACAGAGTTACGGTGCCCTCCATAGGTTTCCCATGCGGAGTAGCGAATCAGATCTGATTCGCACTTTAGCTGTTGACTATGGTACATTTTCTATACTTATTCCAAACCAAATGGCCGCGGCCCGCATGTCGAGCCCGCCGAGGCATTTGATGGTATTTAAAAACTTTAGCGCAGATTTCGGACGGACGCACAGACGCATGGACACCCGGACGTCATTGTGATCACTGTCTCGCTTTCCGCAAGCGGGCTTGACAAAAATGAAGGTCAGTATTATGAAATGAACATATTTCAATAGTTCTGTGATAAATTTACAGATGTATATTTCATGTTGTGTAAATTTAAGGTAGAATCTAAATGACCCAGTCAGTGTCAACCAAAATCTGAACGTAAAATTTAAATTTCTAGTCCTGGGCCAAAATCAGATAAATGGAAATAATAACGGCCATCACGCTGACATTTTCAAGTTCTCTCTTTTGCTATAATTCCACTTGGATTACATGAGCATGTATTCTAATTTTTGGTTTATGGCAAAAAAAGATAGTTGATCAAGCACAGTAGTTTTTCACTAAAAGAATTGACCGGACAAAAGTGATGGGCGTTATTTTGACAATTTATTTCCTAACAAGAAACGAGGCAAAGCCACGAAGGCCAGGTTTTTTCCAAGCATAGACACTTGGATAACATAATTATACCCACTTTTTGTAGACTAGATGGCCGTGGCCTGCATGTCGCGCCTTGGGGCGAGGCATGGACACTAAAAAAATAGATATAGTAGATGGAAAAACTTTAACCAAAAAACTTTAACCGGACACACGGACGAACGGACGGACGTATGCCAAAATGCCGACGATATCGCGCTTTCCGCAAGCAGGTGTGACAATGATGATAAACACCCATGTGAAGTATCAAGGTATTGGGTGAAGCAGTTGCAGAGATATAGTACACAAAAAAACTTTAACAAAAAAATTCAAAGTAATTTGAACTTGACATAGGGCACAGAATCGCGCTTTCCGCAAGCAGGTGCGACAATGATGATAAACACCCATGTGAAGTATCAAGGTATTGGGTGGAAGCAGTTGCAGAGATATAGTACACGAAAAAACTTTAACAAAAAAATTCAAAGTAATTTGACCTTGACATTGGGCACAGGATCGCGCTTTCCGCAAGCAGGTGCGACAATGATGATAAACACCCATGTGAAGTATCAAGGTATTGGGTGAAGCAGTTGCAGAGATATAGTACACGAAAAAAACTTTAACTTTAACAAAAAAATTCAAAGTATTTGACCTTGACATTGGGCACAGGATCGCACTTTCCGCAAGCAGGTGCGACAATGATGATAAAACACCCGTGAAGTATCAAGTTATTAGGTGAAGCAGTTTGCAGAGATATAGTACACAAAAAAACTTTAACAAAAAAATTCAATGTAATTTGACCTTGACATTGGGCACAGGGGCCGCACGGTTGGGGGTTAGAATGGAAATATGGATGATGATAAACACCCATGTGAAGTTTCAAGGTAATGGGCGAAGCAGTTGCAGAGATATAGTATAACAAAAAAGTTTTAACCAAAAAACTTTAACCAGACGTACGTTAAAAAGTTAACGTTCAAAATGGCTAAGTCAATTACTTAGAAATAATAGGTGAAGGTAAAAAAATGGTCACATGTTGGATAGTTGTATGTGGTAGGCACCCCTTGGTTATGAAGCTGTGAAAGTTTGGTGGTCCTAGGTGGTACAGTACCAAAGAAATGGACTTAAACACGAAAACTTAACATTGTAAACGCGAAAACTTAACATTGAAAATGGCTAAGTCGACTGCGCGGAAAAAATGGGTGAAGTTAAAAAAAAGAGTAACATGTTGGATAGTGATATGTGGTGGGTACCCCTTGATTATGAAGCTGTGAAAGTTTGGTGGTCCTAAGTGGTACAGTACCAAAGAAATGGACTTAAACACGAAAACTTAACATTGTAAACGCGAAAACTTAACATTGAAAATGGCTAAGTCGACTACGCGGAAAAATGGGTCAAGTTAAAAAAAAAAAAGTAACATGTTGGATAGTGATATGTGGTGGGCACCCCTTGATTATGAAGCTGTGAAAGTTTGATGGTCCTAGGTGGTACAGTAACAAAGAAATGGACTCAAACACGAAAACATAACATTGATTGTGGACGCCGCCCGCCCGCCCGCCCGCCCGCCCGGCTTTCGCCAATCCAATAGCCTGGATTTTTAAAAAAAAAAAACGGCTAAAAAACCTTCTTATCCCTTTCAATTTTATGTGCAGGTAAACTCTTATTGGAAGTAGTGGAGGAAATCCTTTAAATTTAAAGAAAACACAATATGGCGAGAGTTTCCCATGTCTCGGGATGTTGCTTATTTTAAAGTGATGGGCGTTACTTTTTTTCACCAACTATATTTTTATTATTTTTCTATATCTATTTTGTGTTTTTAACACTTTTCACACCGATATTGCAACACTGCATTAATTATTTATTCCGTCCATTATTACAAGCATAAACAAATCACGTTATTTAATGCCAATTGGTATCCACAATGAGTGGCCATTATGCTTGACAATTTGACATTTACTAGAAAGTGGTGGTTGTTATGATTGACATTGTATGTTAAATTGCAACTATTTTACCAATTAATGTTCAGTGTGCAAAATCAGAGATAGTCCCATACACTTGGATTCCATGAGCATTATATTCAATTTTTTAGTTTATGGCCAAAAAAGGTAGGTGATCAAGCAAATTAGTTGTTTTTTTCTCACTAAAAGTAAGGACCGGACAAATGTGATGGGCGTTATGTTGACAATTTATTTCCTAAAAAATCTGCTTGTCCCTTTCAATTTTATGTGCAGGTAAACTCTTCTTGCAAGTAGTGGATGAAATCCTTTAAATTTAAATAAAATACAATATGGCAAGTGTTTCCCATGTCTCAGCATCTTGCTTATATTAAAGTGACGGGCGTTACTTGTTTTTCACCAACTACAATTTTATTACATGTATTGTCATCTCCAGGAAGTGTTTTCAACACTTTTCACACCGATATTGAAACACTGCATTCATTATTCATTCAATCCATTATCAAACAAGAAACGAGGCAAAGCCACGAAGGCCAGGTTTAACGAAAAACTTTTAACCAAAAAACTTTAACCAGACGTACGTTGAAAAGTTAACGTTGAAAAAGTCAATTACGTAGAAATAATAGGTGAAGGTAAAAAAAAATGGTCACATATTGGATAGTTTTATGTGGTAGGCACCCCTTGGTTATGAAGCTGTGAAAGTTTGGTGGTCCTAGGTGGTACAGTACCAAAGAAATGGACTTAAACATGAAAACTTAACATTGTAAACGCAAAAACTTAACATTGAAAATGGCTAAGTCGACTGCGCGGAAAAAATGGGTTAAGTTAAAAAAAAAATAACATGTTGGATAGTAATATGTGGTGGGCACCCCTTGATTATGAAGCTGTGAAAGTTTGGTGGTCTAGGTGGTACAGTAAGAAAGAAATAGACTCAAACTTAACATTGTAAACGCGAAAACTTAACATTGAAAATGGCTAAGTCGACTGTGCGGAAAAAATGGGTCAAGTTAAAAAAAAAAGTAACATGTTGGATAGTAATATGTGGTGGGCACCCCTTGATTATGAAGCTGTGAAAGTTTGGTGGTCCTAGGTGGTACAGTAACAAAGAAATGGACTCAAACACAAAAACTTAACATTGATTGTGGACGCCGCCCGCCCGCCCGGCTTTCGCCAATCCAATAGCCTGGATTTTTTTTCAAAAAACCTAGCTAAAAATCATGTTATTTAATGCCAATTTGTATCCACAGTGAGTGGCCGTTATGCTTGACAATTACTAGAAAGTGACGGTTGTTATGATCGACATTGCAACTTAAATACTGATTAATGTTCATTTTGCAAAAATCAGCAGTAGCCACATGCACTTGGACTGCATGAGGATAAATTCTAATTTTTGGTTTATGACCAAAAACAACCATATTATTTGTGTTTTTTTTTCATTAAAAGCAGTGACGGGAAAATGTGACGGGCGTTATGTTGACAATTTATTTCCCAAACATATTGCTTATTTTAAATTGTTACCTGTATGGCTGTCGTTGTTTGATACCGCATACAACCGTGTTCAAACGTACAAGCGCATGCTGTTTACCCATGGCTTACTTTTTACTTACGTTGGTTGTAACGGAACGAACGGCCGACGTTGTCAACGTAATTCGACGTAATCATAACAAATACAGAACATCGCGCGTTGTCTGCGTACTGAAATTACTGACATTTTGCTCAAACTACATGATATTTTAGACGGAAATCAAACGTTTACCCACGGCTGGCTTGAAATACTGAGACAAGCCCATGTTTCTAGATCATGACCCAAACACGTACCTCATAGTACAGGTCACCGTGGATCGTCATTTTCGGCTTCACCTGCCACCGGAAGAATGCGTCGTGAAGTTTCTGGTAGTCGATGTCGATCTTTCCCATCTTGGGCCGAACTTTCTCCCGCATCTTGGACTTCAGGGTCTGTTGGTCCTCCTGTAACAGGCACGTCAGGTGTTGGGGCTATTTAAGCTTAAACAGTTCTACTTAAATTGACCATTTGCTGATCTACAGGGTGCATGTAAAAAATTGAATTGAAATTAAGTTTGAAAGATGACTTCATTATTCAATGTCAAGCAGTGGTGGTGCTTTTTGTGCAAAACGAAGCAGAGCAGCCAAGTAACTCTGTATGAAGGGAAAAGTAAATTTAACCAAACATAAATTTTGTAAAGGACACTTCTAAGTCTGTACAGACGGACAACGGTGACACTTAATAATGCCCCCTACCCCAATCTGGGACGAGTGGCATATAAAGCTTTTGGTAAAAGTCAGTATCTGTCAAACTAATTGAATTGTGGAGTCTCAAACTGCAAGGACTATACACTACTTGCACTTAAAAAGTATATAATCACAAACTGGAATAAACCACATTATGTGTCTCAAAACATACCTTTTCTGCGAGTGCCTGTCTCATCTCAGTAATTCCCGTCGCCTGGATGTAGTCGGGCAGTTCAAATGGAGCCTTCTCAATACCACGTTTCCCCTGCAGGTATTTCCGTTTGAAGCACCAGTGTCGCGGCACCGTCACGGTGTTCCTGGTTGCCTTGAGGCTGACCAGGAGTCGCGGGTCCTGGGCAGTCACGTCGTGCATCTCCACCACGTCCGGCCGGCTCACCAGCTGCTTCAGCTGGGCCACACTCAGTCGCGTCAGCTTCTTTAACTTCTTCTTGGAGAGCTTGGGACGATCATCATGCTCCTTGTCCTGATGGTGGCAACCGAAGAATAGGTGAGACAAGCTATGTGATTTTGTACCCAAGAACATGTGCGATTTGTCATGAAAAATACTTACAGAAACTGTGATGTTTTCTGTAAATGATGTTGGAAGATAACAAAATGTTCATAGCAAATGCGGAATTCTATTCTATAAGTCAACTTTTGACGTCATTTACGGAAAATATTGCAAATATTTTTCCTGACAAATCGCACATCACAAAATCACATAGCTTGTCTCAAACAGAGAATACCATGCAACATTTTTCAACTTTTGATGTCATTTACGGAAAATATTGTAAAGTTTGTAAATCTTTTTCCTGAAAAATGGCACACCTTCTTACCTTTTCTGCGAGTGCGATTAAGTTTCTAAGGTGTGCCATTTTTCAGAAAAAAGATTTACAAACTTTACAATATTTTCCGTGTTTGTGTCTTTGGACATTAAGATTCTGAGGCTTGCTATTGATGAGACTGATACACTAGATATCAAAAGGAACTAACTAGCCTGGTTTTCTATTTGTCAGGTAACGTGTTATGCCACAGAATGAGCAAATATGACACGGTTTTCGTAGAAAAGAACGTATGGACCTGCTTACATTGCAAAGTTACACACAGACATCATTCAGTTGTGGCATGCGGCGTCGTTCGACTGATGAAATGATCAGTATTGCATGAGACACCGGATATCTAGTCAATGCAACAATTTGCCAGTCGATATAAAAATATATTAACATTACATATAAAACATATAAAATTAATATAACATATATTAAAACTAGAAATGGACGCTTGTCGACAAGCGCATGTGTATCCCCCTCCCCAGATACACAAGTAGTTTGAAAAAAGGGTGTTCGAGTTATGCTCCGGAGACAAAATCAGTGACGGAAAAAACAAAGACTAAAAAATTAGTGATGCAAGAGTTGTCATTCTTGCGTGACACACCTTTAGGGTTGTGGTCTATGCATGTGTGAAGTTTCATGAAAATATTCCAAAGGGTGTTCGAGTTATGCTCCAGACACGAAATCAGTGCACGAAACAACAAAGGGAGATAACTAAGAAATTAACGACGCAAGAATTGTCATTCTTACGTGCGACATACCTTTGGGTCGTCTTCTATGCATGTGTGAAGTTTAATAAACTAGAAAATGTGTTCATAGAACACGGATGTCCCACATATCGCTTTGATAATAAATGAGGCCAAATTCCAAGTCAAAATTTTCTTTTACCTGAGAGTTAAAGTTTTTGAAGCACCAAGTATGTGACCTTGACACTGGGCTTGGCGGGGGCAGGACAAACGTGGATTTGGCACAGGGCGGTAGAGGACCATTAGAGCAATGCGTATATGAAATATGAAGCTGATCCGTGAAAGAAAACAGAAATTATAAGATATTAACCCGAGCGTTAAAGTTTTTTAAGCACCAAGTATGTGACCTTGACCCTGGGCTTGCCGGGGGCAGGACGAACGTGGATTTGGCACAGGGCGGTAGTGAACCATCAGAGCAATGTGTATATGAAATATGAAGCAGATCGGTCGAAGGATGAAGAAATTATGAGACATTTACCCGAGTGTTAAAGTTTTGTGACGGACGGACGGAACGCACGTTCCTACGAATGAATACTTGTTGGGTTTTTACTGTATAAAAATACCCAACAAGAGTACCCAACACTATCCTAACCCTACCCAATAAGATCCCCGTACGCTTACAACAAGTACCCATTCGTGTGTGCAGACGGACGGACGAGGGTAACACTAAATGCCCCCTCCACTATCGTGGTGGGGCATAAAAATATTCCAAAGGGTGTTCGAGTTATGCTTTGGATACAAAATCAGAGCACGAAACAACAAAGGGAGATAAGTAAACAAGAATTCCGCGGAATCAGATGCCTCGCCTTGTCCCGCCTTGATCTCGAGCCTGGGCCCGAAAGCAATTTTCACTGGCCCGAACATATTATACAATTATTGACTAGTGAGCCATAGAATATCAGATTATATTCTATGGCTCACTAGTCAATAATTGTTTTATTATATGATAATAGTCTGTATATAGCACTTACGACCTTATGCTACTAGACAAAAATTTAAAAAGAATTTTTGTTAATAGTTACGGAAATGTAATAATGTACCTGTATAAATTACCTGTAATAAGTTAGTGGTCAGGTAAAAAATTGAAAAAGAATGTAAAAAAAAAAATGTAAAAAAAATATTAAATTTAAAAAAAATAAAAGAATAATGCTCCCTACTGGAGCCCAGAATGTTTTTTAATAGTCCTATATTTATCTACATATCATATATATACAGGTCCACATATTGCCACAATATTTTCAACACAGTTTACGGAAATGTAATATAATCATTTACCTGTATAAATTACCTGTAAGTGGTCAGTTGCACATGCTAGCACATGCACAGGTGAATAGTCTGTATATAGCACTTACGACCTTATGCTACTAGACAAAAATTGAAAAATAATTTGAAAAAAAAAAAAATTAATGAAAAAAAAAATAAAAAAAAATGAAAAAAATAAAAAAAAAAAATGGAAAAAAAAAAGAACGAAAAAAAATATTAAAAAATTGAAAAAAAAAGTTTAAAAATAATAATGCTTGCTACTGGAGCCCAGATTTTTTTTTTAATAGTCCTATATTTATCTACATATATCTGCACAGGTCCATATAATGCCACAATATTTTCAACACAGTACCCAATGTAGTAATTTACCTGTATAAATTACCTGTGGTCAGCAGTGGTCAAGCACTGGACATTTGCACATGCAAGCCCATGCTAGCACATGGTTCTCCCAGTCTCTATTGTTCTCTCTACAGGTAAGGTGTACAGAGCACACGAGAAAAGGTGTACAGAGCAGACGAGAAAACGGGTCTTCATGCATTATTGTCCAGTTTGTAGTGCGCAAAACAAAAAAGGGAGATAACTCAAAAATTAGCTACGCAAGAGTTGTCATTCTTGTGCGCGACACACATCCGGGTCGTGGTCTATGCATGTGTGAAGTTTCATGAAAATATTCCAAAGGGTGGTCGAGTTATGCTCCGGACAGGAAATCAGTGCGCGAAAACAAAAAAGGGAGATAACTACAAAATTAGCTATGCAAGAGTTGTCATTCTTGTGCACGACACACCTTCGGTTCGTGGTCTAATTGAATGTGTTAAGTTTCATAAAAATATTCCACAGGGTGGTCGAGTTATGGTCAACCAGTGCGCGAAACAAAAATGGGAGATAACTAAAAAATTAGCTATGTAAGAGATGTCATTCTTGTGCACGACACACCTTCGGGTCGTGGTCTATGCATGTGTGAAGTTTCATGAAAATATTCCAAAGGGTGGTGGAGTTATGCTCCGGACACGAAATCAGTGCGAGAAACAAAAAAGGGAGATAACTAAAAAATTAGCTAGGCAAGAGTTGTCATTCTTGTGCGCGACACACCTTCGGGTCGTGGTCTATGCATGTGTGAAGTTTCATGAAAATATTCCAAAGGGTGTTCGAGTTATGCTCTGGACAAGAAGTGTCTGCGGCGGACGCGGCGCGCTGTCAAATCCATAGTATCCCCCGACGGAGTCCGGGGGATACAATTATATTGTGAGAAATGATAAATTGTGTTACCGCTTCGTCACTGTCGCTATCATCGTCATCATCCAAGTCCTTGACCTTGGGCACATCGTCTTTCTTCGGTTTCTCCACGGCCTTGGGCAACTCTTTGGGAACATCCTCGGCTATCTGAAATGTCATGGTCAGGGTTCATGATTGCAAATATTCTAAGGGCATTCAGCGCTCCAGATAAGGAATTAGTAATTGAGTATTGTCACTCCATCATTTCTGAAGCAATTGGGTATTTCAAAATTTTAATTGGTTAAAATGAAATCACACAACTGTTTACACATCAACAGACAGCAATTATTGAATAGTTTGCTTCGAAATGAAAACATGTCTCATGAGACAATTCTAACGAAATACCAAGATGTGTTTTCATGGAAAATAAGAAGAATATGCTATATTTGTGGTCTGTTTATTGTTTTTCACAGCATGATAAAGGTACCATAATATTTTTACTTTTTGATACTCGCTACTTCTGATTTCAATTGGGGTTTTGGCAATATTAATTGGGTATTTAAGCAAATACGCAACTTATCTGGAGCACTGGGCATTTTATTGCATCTCATGCTCTAAATTATGCAGGTTGAATACCTGTTGCTGGGACATTAAACCCTTTCACCGATTTAATGTGGCTGTGACTGGATACATGTGGCTTATTTGTGACCAGTGTAGCTTCTGATCAAATAGCACTCTTGTTTAGTGATAACGATCTATATCGAGCGTTAGAAGCACGATGGGTGTTTCACTAATGGAATGGCGACCAGTGCAGATCCTGATCAGACTGTGCGGATGCACAGGCTGATCTGGATCTACACTGGTCGCAAAACCCATAAGCCCCATTTCGTCAGTCACAAATATCAACAAGAAAATGTGGCGTTTCGGCACACAAATGTCCCCGGTAGCAGATTGGAGAACTCCAGCAAACTTCTTGACAGGACGGACCCACGGACAGACATACAGTCCAGAAACTATATGCCTGCCAGCATTAACATTACAAGTACAGTCGAGCACCAGTACCTCGAACATCAGTATCTCGATGATATCCCCTATCTCAATGATTCGCTAAAATCCTGAATTATATCCTTATTAAATTTGTTTAATATAAATTTCCTCGGCTATCTCGAACATGCCCTATCGCGTATATGTTCTCTATCTTGACTGTTCATTCTGTCCCCTTCGTATAAAAATACGTTAAAAATCACTTCGCTATCTCGATCGCATAAACGCTTGGGTAAATCACCTAAGCGCCTGGCTGCCAAAATCAATTTGGTTAACACTAATTTTCAGAACCTATTATCAAACAAAACAAAATAAATTCACACTTGCCTCGGGTTGTTTGCTTAATTGGTCCACCTCGATTTGTTTGAGTGTTTAACATGATTCATTAAGCATATCACGCTGGTCATTTAAGCAATTCACTGAGAGTAGTGATGCCACCTGTAATGTTGGGTAGTTTACTACCTTTGGTCATTTAGTTAATTGGTGATTAAAATTTGTCAGTAAATTAATTAATAATTTTTCATTATTCCTTTATTGTTTACTCGTGATGTGATGGGTAACATGATTTGATATTTGTTTGCGAAAATATTCGACCATGTCACTTCATCGCTATCTCGAACCTAGTCCTATCTCGACTATAAAATACAATCTCCCTTCGACTTCGAGATACTGGTGACTTTGAGAGATACTTTGATGACTTCAACCATTAACTGAAAATGGTGACATCAAGGAGGACGGTTTGGCATATCATGTATGTGATGGGTATGTTTGACATTTGCAATGCAGTTTGATTTGCTATTAACGGTACATGCCCACTCAGTAGTCACACAATGTTCTTTATATCAAAGACATCATCTGAGACATTTTCTAGCAAAACATTCATTCATTACCTCACGTATTGTCATTATTATACATTTTATATCAGACGTAAATTAATTTATATTATAAATAATACAGATTATTGCTTTAGAAATAACCATGATTATTTTGCAAGCTTAATTCATGCTGTTGTTAAACTGCTCATAGTTTACACAGGATAGTGCTACTGGCTAAGTGAGGAAGAGCAATAACTCAAACAGGGGGTTGGTCAACTGTTAACACACAGTTGCCCCCTTTACAATTCTATCTTGGGGGGGGGGGGGGGGGGGGGGGAAAGGAAAGGTATTATGGGTAATAAAGGTCAAGGCCTTTTCTTTTCCATGTGACAGCTTTTCAACGCAAGCAAAGAAACAACATTTACCCGCCCACCACACCCCCTATTTTTAGTTACATACGTTTCTTGAATTTGCAAAAGGTTACAAAATCTACCCGAGAGGTCTGCAAGAGACATGAGATGAGGGCCTATGCTATCTGTCAGAACATATTACTGCTGGCAAAGTCTAAATTACAGGTTGGTACTTGGGCCAGACTATAAGCCAACTACGACTGCAGCCAGGCCGAATGGAACCAGACATCACACTACACAGGGCATGCTTGGCAAGAACAGAAGTGTCATGGTGGATACCTGCGAGCAACCTGATACCACCACAGGACATGGAACTAAGTGACCAGATAGTTACATACAATATATACAATTCTGCAACCACAGTCGCTAAAGAGAGCGGAAAATTCTAGGGGCCGGGGGTCGATAAATTCACTTTCATCCATTTGCAATAGTCTTATTTATTTATTTTAAATAAGACAAATAAATAAAAAAGGATTTTTGTCCATTTAAAACTTGCAGTTGCATCTCCCTTTTACAACGGTTCTTAATGAAGTACCTGGGAAAGGAAGAGACAATTGCAGGTCTGGGGACCAGGCTTATGCTCTATCGTGTCCTGGCACTGCATTGCCGTGTGTTCCCATTTTGGCTATTACATCATAAATGTCAGCCATCAGTGTTTCCTGCGTGTGTTTCCTATCTCAATCAAATGGCTGAACATCAGGCACTTTCTGTGTGTGTTTCAGATATTATATACATATGTGTGTATGTGTGTGTATTTATATGTATATAACATTCAGTGCCTAACTAATCCAATATCATTTACAATACATCTTGGACGACCCTCAGTCCATGGCATTTTCCCATTGCCTCAGTCACGGTGCCAATTTATTGGCATTACCTGGCGGGGCTCACTAAAATACAATGTGTTTTATGGTGAAGATAAATCAAGTGATTCAATCTGATGTGTTATTGTGTTTTTGAATATGCGAGTCATAAAATAATTAAAACATATCATGCCTCATTTGCATATGAAAATAGCCTGATACCAACGCGCGTCACTATCAGTAAGATAAATATTACTAAATGATTATATCTGTATAGCGGGCACTTGTAATTTTTAGAACTGGTGGAATAATGACACGATTATACACTTATTTAATTCCTATAAAGAACAGTTTATGCCTACTGAGTGAGCATGTACCTTTAAACCATTAACTGACAATGGAGCCCACAAGAATGACATATCATGTATGCAAGGAGCATTATTTGTAATGCAGTTTGATGAGCACAGATAGATGACTTGTATCCGTAAAACCATTTCTGTCGACAATACAACAACTGGATGAATTGACTAATGCATTATCATGTGCCTACCTTGAATGCCTCGAATATCTTGGAGAATGTGAAGTAGTTGGGGTCAGTCGGGTCAAGGTCAAGCTGTTCCTGCACGTACCTGCAAACAAATATATTGAGACTCGTCTAATGTTCTGTACACGACATCACATTTTGTTGACAATATTCAATGACACATTATTGGCTGCAATATATTTTTGTAATTACATGTAACACATGTGTGGCTGTGACTTGAGAAATGGGGCTTATGGGTTTTGTGAACAGTGTAGATCCTGATCAGCCTGATCAGGATCTGCTCTGTTCCCCATTCCATCAATTCAACATACGGCATGCATTTAAAAAGCAATATATATCGTTATCGGGCTACAAAAAATGTCTAAAGACAGCCGACTGGCATCTCGTCATGAAACCAATGCATTTTTCGACGTGAAACATTTCACGCCGGCGCAGAATGCAGTCCCAGGGATACTTACTCGATTGTGACGTCTGGGGTGGTGGCTGGGGGTCTGGGTGGGGCAGTCTTGTATTCTTCCTCAATCTGTTTCTGAAGGCGGTTCTTCTTCGCCTTTTTCTTTTTCTTCTTCCTTCGCTTGTTCTTCGACTACAATAATGAGAATACCCGGCTAGTGCTTGGTGGTGTCTAGCTTGTCAGGCGAGAACAAATGTGTGGGATGCATGCCAAATAATAACTACAGTGTAATCTCTCTACAACAGCTGTCCGAATAAGTAAAATTGGCTGTTGTAGAGATGTGTCTGTTGCAATATAGTGGTGTTACAGAGAGGTGGTTGTTATATAAAGGTGGCCATTCATGGAGGTTTGACTGTACTGCCGTTTCGGCTAATTCTGCGCATCAGCTAATGCGCAATTCACGTGAAAATTAGAATTGCGTACGTCATAATAAAATATGTGGATTAATTGCTACACTGTGGCACAATTTTATCACATTCTGATAATTTGGTAAACAGTTATTCAGAATATAGTCAAACTGTGTAAAATCCTCGTACTCTGCTGATGGAATAGCTGTCTTATTTACTAAATTAACTGTTCAACTAAGAAACTAACCGGTCATGATGTCACTGGATAATTCTGCTTCAAGTTTAATACAATTTTGAAATGCTGATCCAGTATGCTGTTCACCATTTTTGATTACACTACCAGATGCGCAACATTAGCAGAAACAAGAGTGCCGTAAGTCACAAAATATGCCAGTCGAAGATGGGCCAGACAGCGAAGATGCAGAAATGTGAAGCTGTCACCAAGGCAAGAAACATTAATGATAATTTGAAACTCTATAGCGTTATTTCTTCCTCTCGTTATGCTAAACAGGTATACTAATTTAGTTAGAGATGTGTAAAGTAGAAATTATATAGAATTGGATACAAAAATGTGGAAAAAAATGGCCAAGTTAAACAGGTGATATTTTTGTAAAACAATATTTTTTTCGGAATAAAAACACCAAGATGCACATCTTCAATATGTGTAGAAGACGTGTATATAGTTTCAGATCGATAGACTGAACGGTTTCAGAGGAGTTATGTGCACAAACTCTGTACCCTATATAGAATTGTATAGAAAAGTGTAGAAAAAATGGCTATTAAGTTAAAAAGATGATATGTTTGTTAATAAATCTTTTTTCGGCATAAAAATACCAAGCTGCACATCTTCAATATGTGTAGAAGACATGTGTATAGTTTCAGATTGATTGACAGAACGGTTTCAGAGGAGTTGTGTACACAAACTATGCACTTTTTCTGTCCACCGCCCGCCCGCCCGCCTTGTGGTAAAACATAATACGTATAAAAAATGTGACATGGCAAACACACATGTGATGTCATACATCATACAATTTACGCCACTTACTGACGTCAGAACGTTACAACATTTTACATGCACAGACTTCTTTAAACTCAGTTGAATATTCAGGGAATTTTGACTGAATATGGCGATATTAATGACATTTAAATTTGTTTAAGGTGCACAGAATTAGCCGACACCATTGTACCATTTCTGAACCGAGCCATATAACCTTGATACATTAATCAGTAGCCTATTTCACCAACATTGCAAAGTATACTTTTCTAGCAAAGTATTCTTTGAGGGAGAAATTTTCAATTTCAGGATAAATTTATTAATTTTTATTATACTGAATTTATTACATTATCACAGCCATATTGACTGTGATAATGTAATACATTCATTATAATAATTCTGCATACTTTTAATAATCAAATATATGCAGTAGTTAGTTCTATACGACATAATGCATTTCGGGAAAAATAAATGATTACTCCCTCAAAGTATACTTTGCAATTTTGATGAAATCGGTTACAGAGCTCCAGAGTGACTAACACTGAAGGTTATTTATCCCGTCAACGCAGTGCCTATGTGCCGTGAAACACGGTGCCGTGAAACATTTTTGATATCCTGTCAATACGACCTAATCACTGCGTATGAATATGTGCGGTGGCTGGGGTTATTTTTTTTTGCCTTTTAAAGCCATTTGTAGCTGTTGACGGGATAAATAGAATAGTAGGTTGGTGCCGTGAATAGGAAAAAATATCTGGCGCGACACGGAAACGGGATGGGCGAGGCTCTCGGCACTAACCTACTATTCTCTATATGTTTATTCAATATTTTTTACATCAATTGTGTATTTATTATAATTTTCAATTGATCAGTTATAGTGAAATGGTACCGGACCCTTTTTTTAAATTAAATAATTCTACATTTGTATGAAAATGTTTTGAATACACCTTCTATTTATTTTACATGGAACTATGCATGAGCTTAAATGTTGGGTGGCAATGTATCTAAGCCAACTATTACAAGTTATTTACAGGGCTCCATATAAGGAATTAGTAATTGAGTATTGTCACTCCATCATTTCTAAAGCAATTGGGTCTTTCAAAATTTTAATTGGGTAACATAAAATCACACTACTGTTTGCACATCAACAGACAGCAATTATTGAATAATTTGCTTCGAAATGAAAACATGTCTTGGGATTTCATTAGAATTGTCTCCTTGGAGACAATTCTAATGAAATACCAAGATGGGTTTTCATGGAAAATAAGAAACATATGGTATGTTTATTTTTTCTGCAGCATGATAAAAGTACCACAAAATTGTTATTGATTTTTGATACTGGCTACTTCTAATTTCAATTGGGTTTTTGGTAATTTTAATTGGGTATTTAAGCAAATACGCAGCTTATCTGGAGCTTGTATTTATCAGATTTACAAATATCAAGTATTATTTTAAAATGGCATATGATACCATTCTATATGACATACACCAGCTCATTGCTGATTGAATTTTCCAGCTTATTGCCATACCACATTTTATCACAATATATATATATTTTTTTGATATTTTCTATAAATGTCGTTGACCATGTACGGCTGTGGAATAAGAGATGCCAGCGTCGGTCCCATATTTAGCTCACAGCTCACTAACAAAATCTTATAATTTGCCACTCAGCCACTGAAGTATGATTACTAAAATCAGCAGATATTAAAGCAGATAGACTAAAACATGATTATGTGATATGCATTAATGAATGGAAAAGGACCAGAATCTGCATTTGCTACAAATGCTGTAAGATCCAGTTAACCAGCTGGCTAGCTGATATAACTGGACCTGACAGCATTAGTAGCAAATGGAGATTCTATTAATTTTCTTCTTTTCCTAGACATGAGCCAGTTACCTCCTTGGACTGTTGTTGCGGAGTTGTCTCCTCCTGGTCGTCGTCATCGTCCATTCCCTCCATCTCCACAGTTTCTATCTCATCCTCCCATTCCTGCTCCTCCTCCATTGGCTTCTCTGGAACTAGAGGGCAGAGTTTACATACAATTAATGATTAATATTCTCCCATTGGCTTATCTGTAACTAGAAGGCAGAGTTTACATTAAAGTTAATCATTGTTATTCTCCCATTGGCTTATCTGTAACTAGAGGGCGGAGTTTACATACAATTAATGATTGATATTCTCCCATTGGCTTCTCTGTATGAACTAGAAGTCGGGGTTTACAATATAATTAACGATTGTTAATCTCCCATTGGCTTCTCTGGAACTGAAGGGCAGGGTTTACAATTGAATTAATGATTGCTATTCTCCTATTGGCTTCTCAGTAACTAGAGGTCAGGGTTTACAATACAATTAATGATTGATATTCTCCCATTTGCCTCTCTGTAACTAGAGGGCGGAGCTTACAATGTAACTAATGATTGATATTCTCCCAATGGCTTCTCTGGAACTGGAGGGTGGGGTTTACAATTGAATTAATGATTGCTATTCTCCTATTGGCTTCTCAGTAACTAGAGGTCAGGGTTTACAATACAATTAATGATTGATATTCTCCCATTTGCCTCTCTGTAACTAGAGGGCGGAGCTTACAATGTAACTAATGATTGATATTCTCCCAATGGCTTCTCTGTAGAAGGTGGCATTTACAATGTAATTAACAATTGAATTTCTGCCATTGGCTCTCTGTAACTAGAGGACGGAGTTTACAATATAATTAATGATAGATATTTTCCATTGGCCAGGGCACACGATAGAGGGCTTAGATTGATTGATAGCAATTGATAAATATAGTTCTTGATTTAAAGTAAATATATAGTTGATAGTATTGATTACTCATGCTCGTTGGGTTTCTCCTGCTAGTCTGGTGTTTACTATTAGAGAATTGCTGTTAGAGCCCAAGAATCAAGTAAAGGCTCCGTTTAACAATAAGGTACTGGATAAATGCTCTGTTTTATAATAATGATTACCTTCAGGCTCGTTGAGTTTCTCGAGCTCCTCGGGTGTCATGCCCACCTCCTGGGCACGGGCATCCTTAAAGGCCAGCACCTTCTCCAGGGCGGAGGGCAGCTTCATCCCCCGGGGCTCTATCATGGACACACAATACATCAGTCTTATATACGAGACAAGCCATGCGATTTTGTACCTAAGAAAATGTGTGACTTTTGATGAAATATATTTACAGAAACTGCGATACGTTCTGTAAATGAGGGCGAAAGATGACAAAACTTTCATAGCAAATGCGGAATTGAATTCCGCATTTGCTATGAAAATTGTGTCATCTTTCGCCCTCATTTACGGAAAATATCGTAAATTTTGTAAATACTTTCATGAGATACAAAATCGCATGGCGTCACTCAAATGTGACTGTGACTGGAGAAATGGGGCTTGTTGGATTTGTGACCAATGTAACTCCAGATCAAATAGCACACTCCTGTAGTATGAAAACAATCTAAATTGGTGTTATAAGGCGACAGGTGTTTCATTGATGGAATGGCGAACGGCCCCATTTCTCCAATCACAGCCACAAATAGGTTAAACTTGGAAAATCACAAGTAACCTCCTTGAGATAAAGTACGTGCTGGGAGGCATATGAGTCGTGGACTGTGACAATAAACCTGTCTCATAAACAGATTACCAAACATAGAAAACCAAGAGTAGCCTCCCTTAGAACTACTTCTATAGCATCATGAACGGTCTTGGCTAAAGGTACTTGGCAATTATAGACCAGTCATAATTATAGATTACCGTCAAACCAACAAACTCCACGATACTGACCAAACCTGGAAAATCATGCAGAGATTCCGCTGGCGATCACCACTTTCGCAATTGGCGATAAAAAATTACAATTTTCGAAAATTGTAATTTTTTATCGCCAATTGTTTATTTTTATCCTATTGGTTATTCCTTCTTTTTTTTTGAAGTGGCGATTTTTTTATTTTCCCCAGCGGAATCCCTGATCATGAGAAACTTCCCTTAGAACAACTGACAGGGCTTTATCAATGTTAGAATTGGTGGAACTTGTCGGCGTTAAGTATTGTTGCTAAGTATAAACTAATTAAGCAACATGATCTAAAGCAGACAAACTCCACTAATTCTAACATCGATGATGCCCCGGTTAGTAGTTATACTCCTGACTTTCCAAATTCGAAGTATTACCAGCTACATTACAAACTTGCAAGTTCTCTGTTCATAACAGGGTGATCATTTCTGAGAAAATCGTGCTGAGAAAAAAACTTCTATTTTTTATCAGCTGGAGAAGTATATTATGAACATATTATGTTAAAAGAAAATCTTAATATTGTTCCAGAGTTCAATAGTACCTTTGAGTTCGTCTGTGGGGCCAAACTGTTTCTGCGGGCCGTCTCCGTCGCCCGGTCTGGGCCTCAAGGAAGGCGGGGGCCGAATCTGGTTCTGGGAGCCGCCCGGAGGCATCAATGGGGGGATACTGCTCGCTGCAACATGGGAAGTTTACAATACAATATAATGATGGCTGAGTTTGTGGACTTGTTGTAACTTACAGCTGAATCCATTGCATGCTTTATGCCGATTATTCTGTTCTAGTTTCTCGACAGTATAGTACATCGATAATAATATTGAAGTAAACTTGGTGGCCGTTTTAACCATTTCACCCCTAAGTAACTGGAATTAATTTTGATATGCTAATTTTGCAACCAATCCAATCGTCACAAAATGGTTTTTCAGACTAGTTCATTTAATATGAAAAGGGGGTATTTTTGCTCTGAAAAATATGAAATTACTTTTTAAAAAGTGCAGATCCTGATAAGATGACTCGTTACGAGCCGGCTCATCTGGATCGACACTGTTTGCATAATCGCCATAGCGGGTTTTTGGGCTCAACGGGTTAAAATGCAGCCGCGATGAAAATGAAATCAATAAAATTCAGATTGGTAACTTCTATTTTCAAATTCAGTATGTCTAAATGATCCTGAACACCAATTATATCATTTCTTTCTTTTGGAAAGGTGATCACATATAGTTGACACAAGGGGCATTAGGAAAGTTGCAACAACTGTTGATACCACTGGTCCTGCGCATTTACAGCCGTATCACAGCGATGTGATTGAACCAGTAGCCTATTTCACCAACATTGCAAAGTATACTTATGTAGCAAAGTATACATTGAGGGAGAAATTTTCAATGTTAGGATAAATTTATTAATTTTTATTATACTGAATTTATTACATTATCACAGCCAGTTTTGGCTGTGATAATGTAATAAATTCAGTATAATAATTCTGCATACTTTTAATCATCAAATATATGCAGTCGTTAGTTCTATATGACATGATGCATTTCGGGGAAAATAAATGATTACTCCCTCAAAGTATACTTTGCTAGAAAAGTATACTTTGCAATTTTGGTGAAATAGGTCATCTTGAAAACTACCTGGATGTCAGTGATATATTGCTACCTACATGTATATAGAACATGTAGAAACAAGAAGTAATTTCTGCAGGGCTCCAGATAAGGAATTAGTAATTGAGTATTTTCACTCCATCACTTCTGAAGCAATTGAGTATTTCAACATTTTAATGGGTAAACTAAAATCACACTACTGTTTGCACAACAACAGACAGCAATTATTGAATAGTTTGCTTCGAAACGAAAACATGTCTTGGCATTTCATTAGAATTGTCTCCTTGGAGACAATTCTAATGAAATACCAAGATGTGTTTTCATGGAAAATAAGAACAATATGCTATATTTGTGGTATGTTTATTGTTTTCTGCAGCATTATAAAGGTACCACACAATTCTTATTGCTTTTTGATACTGGCGACTTCTTATTTCAATTGGGTTTTTGGTAATTTTAATTGGGTATTTAAGCAAATACGCAGCTTATCTGGAGCTCTGATTTCTGGACAGATTTGCCAAAACTTTAACAATTGACCCCAGGCTGATCTGGAGCTGTGCTGATCATAAATGAGTAGCCCATGATTGATGTGCCATACATCCTGATGAATTATCCCTGTGCATTTACCTGCTGTGGACCGCGATGACATCAGCGGGGGTATTGAGGGCCGTGAGACCATCTGGTGTGGTGGCGGGGGGATCATGGGACGCGGGCCAGGAGGTCGCATACCCACCGGGGCTCCGTGGGGAACACCAGGGGGTGTATACCCCGGGCCGCTCGAGTTCGGCGGCTCCATCTCTCGTGGTGGGGGGCCTGCGGAAACGTACAGAATTTATATAGCAATCATTTAAATATATAGGATTCATAACCTTCGATGTTTGTAAATCTGATAAAGAAACAAGCGTGTACGTCCCAATTGGAGTTAGCCCCCCTTGTTTCATTGACACCTTAAATTCTTTCATTGTGCTGAATTGACAAAAACTGCCAGATTTGAAGTTCAGATTAAAATGTTAGAAGACGACACAACCAAGCAATCAAACACCGGAAAGCCCATATAGCTTTCTGCTGCTGTTCAGAAGTTGACAAAACCTGCCAGAATTTAATGCTCAAATAATTGTATTGTCAGAAAACAGCACAACCAATCGAGCACACACCCAACAGCCACCATACCTCTCTGCTGCTGTTCATCCCTCTGTGCCTCAGCCATCGCCATCTGCTGTTGCCGTAGCAACTCGGCCTCCTTGCGGCGCCGGTCCTCATCCTGTTGCTTCATGGCTGCCGTCTGCTGTTCCATCATGACCTGGTGGCGACACGAGACAATTACATGGGGTAATTAAACAGGGTCATTACATGGAGCAATTACATGGGGCAATTACACGGGCCATCACATGGGGCAATTACATAGGAATGAGTACAAGGGATAATTACATACAAACAATTACATGGGGCAATTAAATAGGAACAATTACATGGGACAATTACATAGGAACAATTACAAAGGGCAATTACATACACACAATGACATGGGGCCATTACTTAGGAACAATTACATGGGACAATTACATACACACAGTTACATGGGGCAGTTACAGAGGAACAATTAAAACAATTAGATGGGAAAATTACATAGGAATAATTAGTACAATTAAATGTGGAATTACAAAACATAATTACAGGAGTCAATTACATGGTACAATTACATGGGGATGTTGCATGGCACAATTACACTCGTGGCACAATTATGTGACGCAGAGACACTTAGACGGGGAAATTACAAAGGTTACTTATATGAGTCAATTACATGGTACAATTACATCAGGGCCCGGTTGCTCAAAACCTCTGTTAGCTTAACAGACTGTTAACTCCTTAGCAATGCAATGCTAAGGATTTAACAGTCTGTTAAGCTAACAGAAGCATTGAGCAACCGGGCCCAGACAATTATATGGGACAACTACAAGGTACAATTAAATAGGGTAATCTGCACCCTCGTCTGTGATTATAACATTTTTTCAGTAAGTAGTCCAATCTCAAGCTAAAAATCAGGAAGTTTGATTGGCCTATAAATACATTTTTATCCTATAAAGTTTGAAACAGGCATCAGGAAACTATCGCGAGTTACGAGCCGGCCCTCACTCACCTGTTGTTGTTGTTGTTGCTCCATGCGATCCTTCTCCTCGAGCATGATCTGTTGTTGGCGTACGCGCTCCATGAACTGTTCTCCCGTTGCCGGTTCCTCGCTGCCCATAGGCGGCCCTTGCTTCTGTTGCTGCATCAGCATCGCCTGTATTCATTCATTGCTGTTATGCTCTCTAACACAAATTGTTTATTTTCTAATTTCACACAAAAAGTGTATGTTGTCACCACTCAGTTGAACCGTCTCAATGAGTGGTGATATCTATACGTGTACAAGTTACTATTACCTGTTGTTGGATGGCGAGCCTCTCCTTCTGATGCTGTTCAATGTGCCGCTGTATCTCTACACCAACATATCTATACGTGTACAAGGTACTATACCTGTTGCTGGATGGAGAGCCTTTCCTTCTGATGCTGTTCGATGTGCCACTGTATCTCTACACCAACATATCTATACGTGTACAAGGTACTATACCTGTTGTTGGATGGCGAGCCTCTCCTTCTGATGCTGTTCGATGTGCCGCTGTATCTCTACACCAACATATCTATACGTGTACAAGGTACTATACCTGTTGCTGGATGGCGAGCCTCTCCTTCTGATGCTGTTCAATGTGCCGCTGTATCTCTACACCAACATATCTATACGTGTACAAGGTACTATACCTGTTGTTGGATGGCGAGCCTCTCCTTCTGATGCTGTTCAATGTGCCGCTGTATCTCTACACCAACATATCTATACGTGTACAAGGTACTATACCTGTTGCTGGATGGCGAGCCTCTCCTTCTGATGCTGTTCGATGTGCCGCTGTATCTCTACACCAACATATCTATACGTGTACAAGGTACTATACCTGTTGCTGGATGGCGAGCCTCTCCTTCTGATGCTGTTCAATGTGCCGCTGTATCTCTACACCAACATATCTATACGTGTACAAGGTACTATACCTGTTGTTTGATGACGAGCCTCTCCTTATGCTGTGTTCGTGTGCCACTGTCGTCTCTACCCAACATTGTCCTTATCGATGTTCAAGGTTACCTCTCACCTGTTGCTTGCGATGGCCCCGAAGACTCTCTTCTGATGCTGTTCGATGTGCCGCTGTAATCTCTAACCCAACATATTGATAGTGTACAAAATGGTACTATACCTGTTGCTGGATGGCGAGCCTCTCCTTCTGAATGCTGTTCGATGTGCGCTGTATCTCCTACACCAACATATCTATACGTGTACAAGGTACTATACCTGTTGTTGGATGGCGAGCCTCTCCTTCTGATGCTGTTCAATGTGCCGCTGTATCTCTACACCAACATATCTATACGTGTACAAGGTACTATACCTGTTGCTGGATGGCGAGCCGCTCCTTCTGCTGCTGTTCGATGTGCCGCTGTATCTCTACAACCAACATATCTATACGTGTACAAGGTACTATACCTGTTGCTGGATGGCGAGCCGCTCCTTCTGCTGCTGTTCGATGTGCCGCTGCTGGTCCAGCGCACGCTGCTGCTCGTTCTGCCGCTCCTGTTCCAGCAGTCGGGTCTGCATGGCCACCTTCTCCTGTAGCTCCTTCTCCTGGTAGGTCAGATTGATTGGTTGGTTGGGGTTTATGCCATTTCAATATTAAGATCATACGAGACGTGCCATGCGATTTTGTACCTAAGAACATACGCGATAACATGAAAAATATTTACAGAATTTACAATATTTTCCGTACGTCAAAAGCTTACTGAATTTACAAAGCAAACGCGGAATAGAATTCCGCATGAAAATGTCGTCAACTTTTGACGTCATTTATAGAAAATTTCAGTTTCTGGAAATATTTTTCATGAAAAATCACACATGTTCTTGGGTACAAAATCACACGGCATGTCGCATATAAGTCAGGGAAATCATGTCAACCATTACACACATAGCAATGAACTGACTTTTCCATGTTCCATTCAGAACATCCCATCCATTAGATTGATTTAATGAGTGTCCGCCCCATTCAATAGCAAGGCAAGTCAACGCTTGCACACATAACAATAGTCCATGCTCAGTGCTGTGCTAAGAAGCGGTCCCTGAGACCATTCTCAACTTAAAAATGTGAATGTCTCTTAAAATGTAAGAATCTCATTTTTAAGGAGATTCTTACAGTTTAAGGGACATTCACATCATAACTACGGTAATAGACAAGAGTTGTCAAGAGGACAACAAAGCGCGCCCGGTGGCAGCAAAGGAACCGAGGGCACATTTGAAAACACAACGTGCTAGATAAGGGAAACAAAATGTATGAGCCATTTACCAGAGCGTGTTAAGGTTTCGAGCGTACAAGGTATTTGACCTTGTCCCTCGGCTTAGCAGAGGTAGAGGACCCTTGGAGCAATGCGTGTGTGAAATATGAAGCAAATCCAAGCAAGGAAACATAATATATAGGCGATTATAATTTTTGAAGACGGACAGACAGACGGATGCCTACGACGCCGCCGAGGGTATGCCATAAGCACGGCTTCCTTCGGAAGGCTCGCTAAAAAGGGCCTAGGTACTGAAATTATCCACTTGAATTTGAAATTCAGGGGGACAATTTCAGGAATTCGCTCACGGAGATCTAGGCACAACACTGCATGTTGTGAGACTTTCCAGCAGTTAGAAATACGGAGGGGAATCAAAATGTGGGCAGGTGGGCGTATTGGGTATGTGTGTAGAAAAAACCTGTGTTTTGGCATCAATTACGGTATTGTATTCGTCATAACTTTCTTATTGTTTCAACGATTTTGAGGAAATAAAGCACATGCAACACAAGTGTGTAGTATCCTCGACTGCTGGCCGTTTCCTGATCTTTCCAGCCAGTTTCCCAATGAAAGGAAACAAGTATGATAAGGATATGACGTGAATGTTAAGTTTTATGGGACAACACGGACATACGTGTGCTAACTTGACCTTGGAGTAACGTGGGAATCAGGGCTCACATGCTGAATGATGTGGGATGATGTAACCAGCAGGGAAAACCATGAAGGAAACAAGAATTGTAAACAGTTTACCCAAATATTAAGTTACAAATGGGACAACAAGGACATGTGTGGATAACATTGACCTTAGGGGTCAAACAAGGGTAAGGGCTTTTGTGCAGAACGAGGCAGAATAATGTTACAAAGACATCAACCAAGTATAAAAGCATTCCTTGAAGAAAAAGAGGAGTTATAAATAATTTACGCAGTAAACTCATTTGAGACACGCCATGTGATTTTATACCTTCAGACATCTGCGTAATTTCATGAAATACAACAGAAATACGTTTACAAAATGTACAATATTTTTCCGTAAATGGCGTCAAAAGGTGACAAAATTTTCAGAGTACATATACTCTGAAAATTGTGTCCAATTTTGACTTTATGTATGAAAAATATTGTAAATTTTGTAAAAAAAAAACGTATTTAATGAAATTACGCAGATGTCCGAAGGTACAAAATCACATGGCGTGTCTCATTTGTTGTTTATTTGAAGTGGGTCACTTACCATTATAACTTGCTGGTTGATCTGGGGTGCTTGCTGGAACACTTGCTGTGGAGGCCCAGAAGTCTGTATCCCGGGGGGTGGCTGCACCCCTGGTGGCTGAAGGCCTGGTGGTTGCATTCCGGGGGGTGGTGGCACCCCAGGAGGCTGAAGGCCTGGAGGCTGTACTCCAGGTGGTGGCTGAAGTCCTGGTGGTTGTACCCCAGGGAGTGGCTCAACGCCGGATGGCTGAAGGCCTGGAGGTTGAATGCCGGGGGGTGGTGGCACCCCGGGTGGCTGAATGCCTGGGGGTGGGGGCTGCATCGATGGGGGTGCTTGGCTCATTGACGGGGGTTGTTGCAATGGTGGAGGCTGAGATGTGGCCTGTTGAAGCACCTGTGTGGTAGGCTGTGGAGTTTGTGACATCAGGGGAGGGGGTTGTTGTGGCTTTTGCTGCATTAACTGGGGAGGGGGTTGTTGTTGCTGAGGTGCTGGAGGCCTCATTTGGGAGGGGGTTGTTGTTGCTGAGGCATTCATTTGGGGAGGGTGGGTTTGTTGCTGCTGAGGGGCTTGCGGCCTCATTTGGGGAGGGGGCTGTTGTTGCTGAGGCCGTATTTGAGGAGGGGGTTGTTGCTGCTGAGGGGCTGGCGGCCTTATTTGAGGAGGGGGTTGCTGTTGCTGAGGCCGTATTTGGGGAGGGGGTTGCTGTGGCCGTATTTGAGGAAGGGGTTGTGGTTGCTGTGGAGGCTGCTGGGGCGGTTGTTTCAACATGAGATGCGGAGGTTGTGGTGGCTTCCCAATTTGTGGTGGATGGTCCATTTGAGGTGGTGTTTCCTTCTGAGGGGGGTGTCCATGTTGTGGCTGTTTCTCATGTGGAGGGGGGTGGTGGGGTCGTTGTGGATGTTGACTCATCAGTGGCGGTGGCTGACTTCGGGGTGGCGCTTGTTCCGAAGGCTTACTCATAGGCGGAGTAGGGCGGTCAGCCTTACTCATAGGTGGAGGCTGGCGGTCAACCTTACTCGTAGACGGAGGTGGGCGGTCAGCCTTACCCACAGACAGAGGAGGGTGGTCAGTTTTCTTGGTCTCTTTCTTCCCCTCCAGTTTCTCAGTCTGCATTCCTGCCATCTGAGCAAGTCGTAACTGCAGGGCGGTCTTCTGTGGGGGCTCCGCCTTGGTTATCTGTGGCGGGCCCTGCTGGTGTGGGGGCAGGGGCCTGGTCCCACCGGTCGACGTCGGCCGCGTGCTGATATTCATCAATGAGGGCGGTAGACTGCCCCCTGGAGGTGAGCCAAATTTAATATTTGGGGGAGGTGGTGGAAAGCGGAGCTCTGCGTCTGAAAAAAAGGAAATAAACAAGAATATGTTAAAATGTATGTTCAAAAGATTCCATAATATAATTCCAAGGATCTTCTACTTCTAAACCAGCTATGGCAAGTGACCAGATTCAGGGACTAATATATGTATGTTCATGCTTTGTATATCATATAATATGGCTCTGAAAATAGAAGGGATCAGTGGAAGAAGGGGGCTAACTCCACTGACCCTTTGACTTATATATAGCTATATTGGAGACTATAGAACTTCAGAGTTATGTGCAGATTGCAAAACATACATCTTCAGATGTATAACATGTGGGACATTCAGCTTTTCAAGAGGGAGAGTGGTCTTACACACATGTAGACCGCTGGCTGATAAAAAGGTCTGTATGACACGGGGCCGTTTCACTAAACTTTGTACGACTAAAATGTTGGTAAGTGCAAAATGATGAATTTCACAATTATTGGATTTACATGTATTGAGCATAGCATATGCTCAATAAATGTAAATCCATCAATTGAAATTTCCAGACGATCCTAAATTTGCACTTACAAACATTTTAGTTGTACAAAGTTTAGTGAAACGGGCCCCAGATGATTGATTAGTGCAGCTTAATGTGTGGTTTGTAATGACAGTCAGGAGCCTATAAACAGTTATTCATGGACATATTATTGATTGACTGACTGGTGATTTACATACCCCCATCGCCTTGCCTGTTTCCGCCATTCTGAAAAATTTAATATTTACCAGTAAATGAGTATTTTATTTTCCATGACTAACCCAATTATAATGTTCAGTAGAACCTCTAAAAAATTACACATTCCGAAAGACTCCACTATAATTCAGGCATGAATACTCCCAAGATATTTGTGCTCTGCAATAACAAATATACATGATCAGCAGCAATACATGATATATATATAATGAAACACATTACCGGTAACTCTTTCAACCCTACATGTAAATAACTGGAATGGAGTGTAATTCTACTATTAATGATACAAAATAATCAATGAATTGAAATACAGAAATTAAGTTATAAAATAAACATGTACCAAATTGTAACTAGATTTGTCAGTAAGTGAGGCTTAAGTTATGGAATACCCCCCGTGTTGGCCCAAGAATGTGACCTTGACCCTGGGCTTATCAGGGGCGGCACAAACTTGCATTTGTCACAGGGCGGTAGAGGACCATTGGAGCAATGTGTGTGTGAAATGTAAAGTAGATCCGAGCAAGGAAGCCAGTTACCAGAGTGTTAAGGTTTGGAACACACCAAGTATGTGATCTTGACCATTGGCTTAGCGTGGGTGGCATTAACGTGGATTTGTAACAGGGCGGTAGAGGATCATTGGAGCAATGTGTGTGTCAAATGTGAAGCAGATCCAAGCAAAGGAAACAGAAACTATAAGCCATTTACCCGAGCATTAAGGTTTATTGATGGACGGACAACCCGAGTCCAGTATACCCCTCCCCCACCCAAATCAACTCGGTGTGGGGGGTATAAATATAGTGTTATATATATATTACAGTAGCTGACAACTTCTAATGTTTAAGTTGACATGTGGTAATGAATTATCACAGTGAATGCCTTTCTGATTATTACCTATAATGAATTTCAAAATGTTGTCAATTGTGTAACACTAACCCTTTGTGTCATGGTGTATTATAATTATTACATCTTTATACCATAAATTTATGCTATACAAGCAGTGCTCATCTTACCTCTTTGTAGTATTTGTGCAGTCTTTCGACCAGCTCAGCTTTCAGCCCTGAAAAATACATTGACACTTATAATTAACACTAGAAATGTGGCCCGTCAGTAGTCAACGAAGACGAGGCACATTTGAAAACACAGCGGGCCAGAGAAGCGTGGATTTGTCACAGCATGAAAGCAGACCATCAGAGCAATGGGTGTGTGAAATATCAAGCAGATCCATGCAAGGAAACAGACATTATAAGACACTTACCCAAGTTTTGAATGCACCAAGTTAGTGCTGACCTTTACCCTGGGCTTTGCTGGGGCAGGACGATCGTGGATTTTTCACAGGGTGATAGAGGACCACTAGAGCAATGTGTGTGTGAACTATCAAGCAGATCCGTGCAAGGAAACAGAAATATAAAGACATTTACCAGAGCGTTAAGGTTTTGAATGCATCAAGTATGTGACCTTGACCCTGGGCTTAGCGGGGGTGGGACGATCATCTTTGTCACAAGGTGGTAGAGAACCATTAAAGCAATGAGTGTGTGAAATATTAAGCAGATTCAATCAAGGAAACAGACAGTATAAGAGTAACAGTAATGTATACATTTTTTGGGCCCTAAAATTTACAAATGTTTTGTATTAATCAAGTGATTTCTAGTATTGCATGCCCCTATTTGGCGGGTTACCTGGGTGCCCCCATATGACAGGTGAAGTGCCCCTATTTGGCGGGTTGCCTGGGTGCTCCTATATGGCAGGTGAAGTGCCCCTGTTTCGCAAGTTAACCTGTGTTCCCTTATCTGACAGGTATCTACACACCATACAGAAGTGAAATACCAAGTATCAAGCCTGCAGCTATTACAGTTTCAAAGTTTCACCACTTTTAAGACAAAATTGCCAAATAGTAAGTCAAAAGGGGGAGATAATCCATGAACCGGGGGACAATAAAAATGTACTTTCAGCATTTACACATGAAGTATAAAGACGGCAGCTATTATAATTTAAATGTTTTCCGACTTACTAACTAGAAAAGTATCATCTATGAATGTACCGACGGATGTACGTACGGACATCCAAGACAAAAACAATATACTCATGTTTCTTCAAAAAGAGATATAATAACCAGCAGAGCTCCAGATAAGCTGCGTATTTGCTTAAATACCCAATTAAAATTACCAAAAACCCAACTGAAATCAGAAGTAGCGATTATCAAAAAGCAATAGAAATTTTGTGGTACCTTTACCATGCAGCAGAAAACAATAAACAGACCACAAATATAGCATATTTTTCTTATTTTCCATGAAAACACATCTTGGTATTTCATTAGAATTGTCTCCAAAGAGACAATTCTAATGAAATGCCAAGACATGTTTTCATTTCGAAGCAATCTATTCAATAATTGCTGTCTATTGTTGTGTAAACAGTAGTGTGATTTTATTTTACCCAATTAAAATTTTGAAATACCCAATTGCTTCAGAAGTGATGGAGTGAAAATACTCAAATACTAATTCCTTCCTTATCTGGAGCCCTGAACCAGGACCCTTATTTGGCATGTAACCAGGGCCCCTATTTGGGAGGTTACCAGGGCCCTTATTTGACAGGTTACCAGAGCCCTTAGTTGGCAGGTTATCAGGGCCCTTATTTGAAAGATTACCAGGGCCCCTACATGGCGGGTAAAAACGGCCCCTATTTGGTGGCAGCTAACGTTGTCAACCCTACTGCAAAACTGTTAATTTCGAGCCCTGCATTTACAGCTGGGTGGACTGAAGCAGTGTGACTTTGTTTATGTTGACTGCAGGGTAACTCAATAAGCTCTTGCAGGTTGTTATCCCCCTCAAATATTTCTTGGCAAATAAGTACTTTCGCCGCTTCAGGTCTGAGATTAACTTAATATACGACTGTAGTATCAAATCTCTTAGCGAGCCACAGTTTGTCTTGAAGGACAGCACTGTCTCTGCATTTACAAGTACAGATGGTAACCTATTCAAAACGTTGATAACACGAAGTGCAAAAGACTTGTTGGCACGAGGTTTGGTCAATTTGTAATTATGTCCTCTTTAATGTATTTTCCGATAATGTAAAAAAAACATTTGCATTAATGTCGTCAATATGATGAAGTATGATGGTGGGTCTAGTTTTCGGGGTATTAACAAGTTCAACAACTAGCGGTTTTTATAAAACATAACATATGAGCTAACTGGTCAGTTCAATCCAATGGTAAACATTTCTTTCAATGTTTCTTGCCTTCAAAATAAGATTATTGTCTTTGCGCGTTTAGCAACATAGGTTGGTGTTTTTATGGTTGGTGTTTTTATGGTTGGTGTTTTCTGGGTATGTTCTATTCTATTCTATTCTGTACTTTTCTATTGTTTATGATTTTAACAATGTTAAAGAGCAGATTAATGGCAAACGCAGAAAATTACCGTAGGTTCATGAACAAAATGGCAAAAATTACCAGTATTTAGTCCAAACTGGATTTGGTGGCATTTTTTTAAAGGACATAACGTACGGCAAGTCAGGCTTATTTTAATCACTTCACTTGACGTAAAGCACATCGCGGCTGCACACATGTCTATAAATTACAAAAATATTTGAAAAATCTGCGACAACCCGAAAACTGGCGTCTCGAACATATTTAATGTCAATAAGAATATGGTGAATTATTTCAAGATAAAAAGTGTCTTGCTCAGGCCGTCAGGGACACAATGCATTGCTTCTGATGAGGCTCGAACGCACGACTATATGATCAGCAGTTCGACGCTCTAGACCACTCGGCCACGCGTTCCAATGTACTTTCCGCAGAACGTCATCATTACGTCGGATTGCAGGAATCAGATAAATGAGAACAGTGTCATTGGATTTCGCGAGTAAATAATTACTGATGTAACTCTGAAAACAAGCAGATTAAGAAAACATCATATAGGCACATGTTTAAAATAAACATCAATTTACCTGCAGTTGGCAGTTTTAAGTTTGAAAGCTTATCTCGTAGTTCTACAACCTTCAATTTTCGAAGCTCTCCAATTTCAGAAGACGCCATTGCACTTGTTGTTGTTGTTGTATACTGCAATTCAGGCGCTTATTTATCGCCTCAATCTCTCAGCCACAAAGACTGCGAGAGAAATATTGTTACGACACCCCCCAGTTGACATGTACCTGGTAAAAGAATTGAATACCTACAACAGACAAGCTGCCCACCAACAGGATGGGGCACCGAATCACCATCAACCCAGCTGCATCATCAAGTGGAGCGCGACAATCCCACTCTCAGCAATATTGGGTCAACTCAGTGGTGTGCAGATTCTCAAGCTCTACAAGTTCAAGAAAGCTCTCATCCAATATGTTACAAATTCCCACGAATCCGCCATTACCCATTACCCCACTCACACATTCATACAATGTATCAAAATAAAAACACTTATTATGCAAACACGTTAATTGCAGCATGTTGTATATTGTGCAGAGTGTACCTGGCGTAATAGAACAAATGGCTTAAACAAAAAGTTAGCTACAAGATATATCGGACATTTGTTCTGCCGCTCCTATTGTATGGGCTAGAAGTCCTACCTCTACACACTGGTAACATCGATTCGCTACAAAGATTCCATCACAGCTGTGCATGTATACGGATATTTCAGTCGCTACATCCAAGAACAGCACTCGGTGCTCTTCATCTTCGAACTGGAGTGCTTCCAATCGCGACAGAATTACACAGACATCAATTGATCACGATGGACAATTTTCTAAATAAAGGATCTCAAACGAGTTTCCATTTGATATCAAATTTATGAAACGATTCAAGCACAATTTTTGCATAAAATTGCGGACGAGTTTCAAAATCTAATATCAAAGAGAAACGAGTTTTAGATTATGTTTATCGCATGCCTTCAGCCTCCAAAGAGCAGGGGGCCGTTTCACTAAACTTCGCGTACGACTAAAATGTTCGTAAGTACAAAGTTAGAATCGTCTGGAAGTTTCAATTGATGGATTTACATGTGTTGAACATATGCAGTCTATGCTCAATAAATGGAAATCCAATAATTGTTTACAAGAACACATTATTAATGCGAAATTTACAGACGATCATAATTTTGCACTTACGAACATTTTAAGTCGTACGAAGTTTAGTGAAACGGCCCCTAGAAGACTTGGAGATATATCCATGCAATACGTTTCGGTGATCATGCAGAGCCATTGACTATTTTCACATCTAATTGAAAATCTCCACAGAGAAAAATAGTTTTAATCATCGCAATAAACTTAAACATACATGTCTGTACTATATAACAAGTTCCTGTTCTTTGTAAACACTTGCTACAAAACGGGAGCTCATTCTGACAATTGTAGTAATTTTAATGAGTCATGGACGCTTCTAATGACGTTAAGACATGATGACGTCAACGTAAAAAAAACATTGCTTTGTTGCGTCATTACGGACGGATTTGAAAATGGGTTAAAACACGACATAACAAGGAGTTCATGTGATAAATAGAGGATCTCAAACGAATTTCCATTTGATATGAGATTTATGAAACGAGTCACGCACAATTTATGCACCTCGCCAGAGGCTCGGTGCATACAATTGCGGGCGAGTTTAATAAATATCATATCAAAGGGAGTTTGAGATTCTGTTTATCACATGACTTCAGCCACCAAAGAGCAGAACACGTGGAGGTATCCAACCAGGCGCGGATACAGAAATAATTTCAGGGGGGGGGGGTCTGTAATTAGAAATCGGCATAGCCGACCTCCGCGAGTGCGAAATCGTAAAGTGGGGATCGTAAAGTGGGGTGTGCAGATGCCAGATCGCCGCAGATGCGATTTCCTGACACCTAGGCCACGAAAAAAGTCATCCAACTATTCGAGTATTGTAGATTTTTGTCTTTTTTTTTTTGGCCGAGAGCAGGGGGGTGGGGGGGGGGGGGGGGGGGGGGGGGGTGGGGGGGGGGGGGGGGGGGGGGTGGGGGAGGGGGGGGGGGGGGGGGGGGGGGGGGGGGGGGGGGGGGGGGGGGGGGGGGGGGGGTTCCCCGGACCCCCCCCCCCCCCCTAGTTTCAGTGAGCGGACGCCATTGACTATTTTCGCATCTATTTGAAAATCTACACGGAGAAAAATAGTTTTAATCCTAGCAATAAAATTATTATAAATATACCATATAACAGGTTCCTGTTCTTTGTAAACACTTCATACTACCAAAACGGAAGCTCATTCTGAAAATTGCAGTAATTTTAATGAGTCACGGGCGCTTCTAATGACGTTTAAAATATGATGGCGTCAACGTCAAAACATCGTTGCTTTGTCGCGCCATTACGGACGTCATTTGGAACGTCTCAATTTTATTTATTTTACTTAACGTTGACGCGTAATACGAGTACGTAATGAGGATGAGGCGGCCAGCCAACCAACTGCGCTCCAGGTGTTATTATAAATAAACGTTTGTGTTGTTACCACTCAGATTAACCGTCGAGACACGTTGTGTGGTGGTGGTGGTGGTGGAGAGGGTGATGATGATGTGTGTGTGTGTGTGTGTGTGGGTGTGGGGGTGGGGGTGGGGGTGGGGGTGGGGGTGGGGGTGGGGGCACCTGTCGGACCAATCGTGTGCAGCTTCAGACGCCACTATAATCCATAGTCTTTAGGAACGAACTAGTATTTGTTGTCCACGCAGGCAACGTGTAACGATATGGCCTGTTCCTTGAGGGTTCATGTTGGTGTGACAGATGTGCTTGGTAAATAATACTAGATTTAACTTGCTGAAACCAGACACGGCTGTCTGTTGGGGCTGTCTAATCAGTGTACAAAATGATCGTTTAGCGATCTACACTCAGTTTGGCAGGTTGTAAGGTTGGGGTCCAACCTGGGTCGGCTTTGTGGTGCTGTTTGGTAGTCTGGACACGGGTGCCAACACAGGGCTTTGAAATGTAGGCTAATTCCACTATACGATCGATTGCGTGCCACTAAAGTATGATTACAAACTACTACGTTGTTCGTCTTAGAGAGGTTCCAGACAAGGTGCAACCTAGATGGTGATCACAAGAACGTTCCAAACGTGCACACAAATCTGCACCGTTGCTCTAAGAGTCGGATTGTACTGCGAGAGTGAGCTTGACACTGAGCAATACACGTTCAGTACAGCATCAGCACTGCGGAACATTATATATAGATTTATAAACGCATTAACTTCCATAGCTCCAGATAAGCTGCGTATTTGCTTAAATACCCAATTAAAATTGCCAGAAACCCAATTGAAATCAGAAGTAGCGAGTATCAAAAAGCAATACAAAATGTGTGGTACTTTTATTATGCTACAGAAAACAATAAACAGACCACAAATATGTCATATTTTTCTTATTTTCCATGAAAACACATGTTGACATTTCATTAGAATTGTCTCCAAGGAGACAATTCTAATGAACTGCCAAGACATGTTTTCATTTTGAAGGAAACTATTTAATAATTGCTGTCTATTGATGTGAAAACAGAAGTGTGATTTTATTTTACCCAATTAAAATTTTGAAATACCCAATTGCTTCAGAAATGATGGAGTGACAATATTCAATTTTATCCCGTCAAGACAGTGCGTATGTGCCGTGAAACACAGTGCCGTGAAACATTTTTGATATCCAGTCAATACTATTTTTGCATTTTACAGCCATTTGTAGGTGTTGACGGGATAAATAGAATAGTAGGTTAGTGCCGTGAATGGGAAAAAATATCTGGCGCGGCACGGAAACGGGATGTGCTCGGCAGAGCCTCGCCCATCCCGTTTCCTGAGCCTTGCCAGATTCTCTATATTAATTCCTTATCTGGAGACCTGAACTTCCATCATGAACGAATGGTGAGTGTGACACTCTCGCACAGAACGGTGTAAGTAGTGATCCCTATCTTTCCACGTATATTCGCCGTAAATCCGGAAACCAATCGTGTTTTCATAAGCTCATCATTGATTCGCAGATTTGTGTTTGCCAATGTACCTCTATAATATTTCTGGGTGTTGGGGTTCTCGTTTCGGAGATGATAATCGCTTTATAGGAACACACATCGCTTCAATTTGATATGTAGGAACAGATATGAATTCGCATATTTTTGCAACGAATATATCATTTCCATGTATGTTCATCGAGTGGTGTGAAATGACATTTCTCACCACGAGATGAACAATTATGTCATACTTGTATTCGTTGCAAACAGATGAATATTCTATATATAGCCATCCAAAACAAATTATAATATGTATAATATATATATAATATGTATTCAGTTTTTCAGCCTGACTACGGTAAGAAAATGTGTATTGACATTCGCAACCTAGACGTCAGTTTTTGGCAGATGGACATATGACTATAGACATGCTCCAGATAAGGAATTAGTAATTGAGTAGTGTCACTCCATCATTTGTGAGCAATTGGGTATTTCAAAATTGTAATTAAGTAAAATAAATTCACACTACTGTTTACACATCAACAGACAGCAATTATTGAATAGTTTGCTTCGAAAAGAAAACATGTCTTGGCATTTCATTAGAATTGTCTCCTGGGAGACAATTCTAATAAAATACCAAGATGTGTTTTCATGGAAAATAAGAAAAATATGCTATATTTGTGGTCTGTTTATTGTTTTCTGCAGCATGATAAAGGTACCACAAATTTGTTATTGATTTTTGATACTCACTACTTCTGATTTCAATTGGGTTTTTGGCAATTTTAATTGGGTATTTAAGCAAATACGCAACTTATCTGGAGCGCTGTATAGATACCGGAAGTACTGATATTTCACCTGAAGTTGTTTCTATCAGGGACCATACATACATACATACATACATACATACATACATACATACATACATACATACACACACACACACGCACACACGCACACACGCACACACACACGCACACACACACACGCACACCATCACGCACACGCACGCGCACACGCGCACGCGCACGCACACGCGCACACACATACATACATACATACATACATACACGCACACACACACACACACACACGCACACACACACACACACACACAAAAATCACTTATTTCAGCTGCAATAATTAGACAGATAACCCTCAAATGGTGGGAATATTAGCTATACACATGTGTGGCCTCATTGTTGTCCAACAGTGGCGGACGATATGGTTCTTGTTTCGTTATCTAAACACGGCCTCGATACGATGATAAGTGAGTGCTACAAGTATTCCTGTAAATGGCGATATGAATATAACCCGACCAAGTGCGCCGTCATTGTATTCAATGAGACAAAACGACATTATACAAATGCAAATAGAACATGGAAACTCGGTCCTCATGATGTAAAAGAATCGGAAAGGTACACACATTTAGGCAATATTTGTGATAAGTATATGACACTGAAAGACACTGTTACTGAATCATGTAATAAGATGAAAGGGACATTCCTTGGACTAATAAAATCCGGATTCGTCGCAGAACATGGCATAAACGCGCTAACTTGTAAAAAACTATACTCGTCAGTAGTGCTTCCTAGAGCTCTATACGGTGCAGAATTCTGGAACGGTCTGAAACCGTGTCAACTTCTCTCCCTTGAACGTGCCCATAGGTTTTGCGTGAAGCTAATGCAGGGTCTAACCAGTGCGAACTAGAACAGTGATAGCTCAAAGCTTATTGGGTATACATTGCCTGGAATCAGAAATCAATATGAGAAAACTGACATTTTTGGGGCAAATGTGCAGGCTTCAAAACCATTGTGCCACTAGGGACGTATTCCTCCGTCGCATTGTTTGCTACAATATGAACTCAAATTCTATAATGGGATTTATCCCAGATATTGTAAACGTACTGAATAAGTATGATCTAAAACACCATATGGACACATTCGTTATGCTTGGCTCTTTTCCAAGAAAGGATGCATGGAAGCGAATAGTCCGGTCCGCTGTAAACACAACAGAGTATGTCTCGTGGAGCGAGCGCACTGACGCCATATCATGTGATAGGTTCAAAACATTGCACCCACTCATAACCCCACATCCGCTGTATGAGTTCAGTCGCCGCAATGTGCTGTACAAAGAACATTGCAAGTCACTAATACAAATGATAGCCAGAATAGACGAAACAGCTACATGTAGTAAATGTGGCATGTTGGACGGAGACGTTGTTGACCACTGTATAAATGAGTGCCCTTATACAGGGTATCTCAGAAATACAATGATACTGGAGATGAATCGTAGATTCCCCGTAATTGCAGATCAAATGGCGGTTCTTAATACAGAAGCCAGAACTAACTTTCTGTTGTCGTGCGTATCAACCATGCCCGAGGAGTTATTCGGCACGGAAAGGAAACCGATGACGTACATAAATTGTGCGTACATGGTCTACATTGTATGTGGATCATGTACACAGGAACATGATCTGTGTCAGATATGTCGTTGCCAGTATAATATTGCTCCCAGTAGCTATCAACAATGTGTCGTGATCGTAGGTGGGGGAGGGGTGGGATGTAAGGGTGGGTGGATAATGCGGCGAACACATTCACATGGGTACACGTATTGTTGATGGCGTCTGTATGCAACATTTGTACAGAGAGTCTGTTCGTAGCCGATTGATAACGGTTGATACTTTGTAACATCTTTAATAACATGTCATGTATATACGTTGATTGAATTAGTGTAACCGCCCGTCATATTTTAGGACTAATGTCTACTGGCATTGATGTGAAATTCGATATACGTTACCCTTCCATTCACATTGTAATTATGTTTGATGTTTATAACTTTATATGTCTATGCAATTTTCCATGTTGTAAATAAGAACTCTCCAATATGGAGGAAATAAAGAATATATATATATATATATATATATTTTAGAATGTGTCTATTTCCCGAGCAATCTGCCCGCTGTTCCAATGGGTGGGGAAGATAATGTTAAGCGCCTAACACTGACCTGCAACCAATTTTCGCCAGCATTTGAAACACTGATCTACCAAAAGCCGACCAACAGTGCAGACTCCTATAGCAGCTACGAGTACGAAATAACAATTCGTTCCCTCAATTTAACAATTCGTTCCATCGAATTAACAATTCGCTTCCACGATATAACAATTCGTTCCCTCGAATTAACAACTCGTTCCCACGCTATAACAATTCGTTCCCTCGAATTAACCATTCGTTCCCACGAAATGACAATTCGTTCCCTCAATTTAACAATTCGATCCCTCGAATTAACAATTCGTTCCCACGATATAACAATTCGTTCCCGTGGGAACGAATTGTTATTTCGTGAGAACTAATTGTTAATTCGTGGGAACGAATTGTTAAATTGAGGGAACGAATTGTTATTTCGTGGGAACGAATTAATAACATAAAGAATTCTACGTCGCCTGCGGGGCTCCGTATACACTGGATACATAGGCAGTACACATGTACTCCCCTTTTGTGTGGCGCGTCTCATGCAACTACAGTGCATTCACATTTAAATAGATCGATATTGGTTGTTCAAATACATAGACAGTGAAGTACGCGTGTACTCGTCTGGACTTCTAATACCTGTTATAAACATGTGCGTACTTCTTCGATATATGATTATACATACTGGTTTTATATACGGGTGATTGTGCAAAAACTATTGTATAATCCCTGGTGGACACAATACAGGCTATATTATATAGATCGTGTGCTACAGTGACGTTATTTGTTGGCGGAGTTCATTGGCTGTATATCGACGTTTATATCATGTGGACACGGATGTAATATATATATATATATATATATATATATATATATATATATATATACAGGTAAGCTTACATTTACGTACGTACGTACGTATCAATATTTCACCCTTAATCTCTACTGTCTGTTTCAGGAAACCTGCACAAATATTACGGTTATATAACTATGTTTTCCTTAAAGGTACATGCCCACTCAGTAGGCACAAAATGTTCTTTATATCAGAGACATCATCTGAGACATTTTCTGGCAAACTAAACATTCATTCACCATTACCCCACGTATTGATTGGTATTATTATACATTTTATATCAGATGTAAATTTCCACACTGATATCAGGGGCGATAACCGTGTTTCCTTAAAATGTTAACGGACATTACTATTTAATCCCTGATCATACTTTATAATCTGTTGGAAATATTATTTTTTTCAGGTGACTGAATTACATGTATGTGGTATAAATAATTAAAAAAGATCATGCCTCATTTGCATATGAAAATAACCTGATACCACCTGAAGTCACTATCAGTAAATTAAATACATGTATTAGTAAATGATTATATCTGTAAAGCCGGTCCCGGTAATGGTTATAACTGGTGGAATAGAGACACAATTTGTGCCTACTGAGTGGGCATGTACCTTTAAGTACTATGGTCTTATACAAAATGGAGCAAATATAAAATACTAGTAGTTTACTCTTTTTTCGCGTTGTCAGGTAATTGATCGATCAGCCAATCAGATTTCGATAATTTCATTAAGGTGCATTATAATCAATTATTAACAATTCGTTCCCACGAATTAACAATTCGAATGTTCTAAGACTGACCTTGGCCTTAGAAATAACGGCGATCGATGGTCATAAGTAATATGTAATAGTTATAGTTCACATATTGCATTTTTAATAAATTAGTTTATTAAAAATGCAATATGTGAACTATAACTTACTTATTGGCATACTGTTTATTGTATCGGCTCAGCATTTTGCTTTAAAGGTTAGAGGATACCAAATGGCGCCATATTATATTATAAGTAGTCCGGTATAAAAAAATAGCGCGGCCGTTTTGAGGTCACAGACACAGTTTGCTTGCAAATCTTGATCCATTACTACCCAGTTTCACTTGAGGAACATGTTGGTGTGCTTTTAACACCAGTTTTCAGCATATTTGAAACATTTAAAAGAAAACACTGAACCTGTTGGTCACGTGATGTAAACGGAGTTTCCGTGGGCAAAAAATGTAAACAATATTGGGGGATATGACGAGGTTGGATTTTTCTTTCATGGAGTAAGTGAACCTATTGTTTAATTCATGCAGAACCAGTACAGACTGGCTGTCGACCATTCCAGAGTGGCATACATGTTGGTATAGTTTGAGTGATGAGTCTTTATATGTCAAATGGTTAGCTATAACACTATTTAGGGTAATGTTATGTGATTGTATGGACTTTTGTGCTGTTAATCCATTATCTATTAAAAGTCTCCATAGTTCTGTAGTAGCTCAATTTAAGGCGGAATGTGGACAGTCACATGGTGGAGTTACACAGCTGCTGTGTTACACAGCTGCTGTGTAACAAGCATTTGAGATATTTGCTTGGTACTGTATAAAGGAATATAACCTAGTTTTGAATAGTGAATATTGTAGAATGATTTGTAGCGAGACTGGTACACTTATAGGTTAGAGGATACCAAATGGTGCGAAATCGCCCAGGCTGTATGCATAAGTAGTCCGGTATAAACAAAACAGTGCGGCCATTTTGAGGTCGCATACACAGTTTTCTTGCAAATATTGATCCATTACTACCCAGTTTCACTTGAGGAATATTTTGGTGTGCTTTTAACACCAGTTTTCAGCATATTTGTAGCATTTAAAAGAAAACACTGAACCTGTTGGTCACGTGATGTAAACAAAGTTTCCGTGGCAAAAAAATGTAAACAATATTGGGGGATATGGCGGGGTTGGATTTTTCTTTTATGGAGTAAGTGAACCTATTGTTTAATTCAAGCAGAACCAGTACAGACTGGTTGCAGGTATTGTACAAGTAGGTCCCACAGCATCCATACGAATAACGAAAGTAGGAGAGACTGGCATTTTAGGGTGGCATTCGGTTAAATTATATAGTAAAACCATTTGGTGTGGTCTAACCTAAATGTAGATTTGATAGAAAAAGATGTTACAAATAGTTCAGAAATATAGTCGTGCTCTTAAGAACTGTACGGTTTCTTTTATCACTTAGTATACATTAGCTACAATAATTCGCCTCCGATATGTTATCTACGACAGAAGGTATGGAGCGGGATAGCAATTTTGTTTCTAAGTATACATGAGTAGTATAGAGGGATTCAAAATGATACCACCTAACGGTGGTATCATTTCTCCACCCTCTATACTACTCCACCACCCCCCGAAAAATCAAAAATTGGTTAACGAGGAAATTGTCTCCCACCAACCACGAAAAATTCAAAATTGGTGTCATAAATACATCATGTTGTTTTCACGTCCAATTGAACAGATAAAACAATAGTCTTAAAAAGGATTTATTTTTGACACCAATTTATGAATTTATTCTAATAAGTTTCTGATTTAAATGTGCCCACGAGTGATAGTTTATATTCCAACACCCCATTTTTCTCCTCCAATATAGATAATTTATTTCGCAGATCAGCAACTAATTCTACCAGCTCTAGTCTACCACGTTCACCTGTAGCCACCTGACAGTGTAGTTGCTTATGTCTACAAAGAGTTTGGGCACTAATGAATTTACAAGGGCATCTGGGGCATTGAAAATTGCGGGGGACACAAGGAATTTTTTCTCCTCCAATATAGCTAATTTATTTCTACGATGTCGAATTGTAGTCCAATTATATTTGTGTCATAAATACCTTATGTTTTTTTCACGTCCAATTGAACATATAAATTTAATTATAGGTATATATTATAACAAAATATGGATAATAAAATACACAACGAATTGGAATTGTATAATGACCTTGCTGAAGAATTTTACGCCGCTGTTTCTACAGTATTAAAACACGGTAAAATGACAATACTATGTGGTATCGAATACATGAAATTATCAGCGTAATTTATTACGCTGCGATATAAACGTTGAATTTTACAATATTAAACCGGCAATTATGTCGCCGGTATAAGTCTCAAATTTATGTAATGAAGCGACTAAATAGGATCAATAGGATCGTAGAAACACTACCGAAATATTATCAAACTAATTTTATAAAATACAGTTTAAAATCAAAGATTCGTTTACGGATATGCGTTTCTACAATATCGCATTTTAACGAAGAAATTGAAAAATTATTAGAAGAAATTGGAAATTGAATAGAAAAAAACAACTATTAGAGAAAATGGATAATACAATACAATTGGAATTGAAAGTTTTTAATAACTGTGTTGAAGAAATTTATGAAGAATACGGGGGTTATAATCCTATATATAAATTCTATAAAATGAGAACACTAGGCGATATCGAATACATGAAATACCAGCGTAATTTATTACGCTCCGATAAAAACGTTGCATTTACAATATTATACCGGCAATTATGTCAACTATACAATAGGCAAATACAAACATTAAGACGGATAATGCGTATCGGATATGAAATTAAGGTGTATTATATAAAATTGTTAAAACCCAACGATTCGTTTACGAATATACATTTCTACGATATCGCTTATAAAGATATTAATAATTTGTAAAAAAAAATAACAAAAGCCTCCACTCGTGCACCACACCCCCCAGCGACTGGGCAGATTTCTAGCCGGCACCCAGCCACTGGGGTGTTGGGACCTTTCTTAAGCCCACACATCTGTTGGCTCACAGTCTGGTTTTACGGGTCGGGTCCTTGAACCCCATTGCCAATTCCTCTAATTAAGAGAAACCAGCGAAGTAAGGAGAGCCTATGTGTGAATTTGGTTTCCGAAATTGCAAAGCTCTTAGGCATAAATCTGTTAGGGGCCGGCACCTTTGAGCTACACAATTACATCTCCAAATACACACATATGGATAGACTGCTACCATTAAACAGACGAGACGGACGTCATACCGGATCAACAACATAGCACACACGAGATGAGACCAATTGTTAGTAAGGTCAACAAACATATATATACTCATCAGTTTCCTATACAACATACAAATGGTGTGCATATTATAATTATTTATAATACCTATTGGCGAAAGAAAACATGTGATGGTTCGTTATTTTGTTAATTTTATAATTTAATTTTATATTTTTTTTTAATAATTTAAAGCTGAACACTCCCTATTATTACATAGTAATTAATTTATGTTGTAACGACAATGTTTCAATTACACGGGTTATGGCCCATGCGTAAATTGATAGCCGAGGTAAACAGAGCCGATAATTCTCAGTGAAAAACACATGTTGTATAGGTATGTAAATTTGTTTACTGCACCAATATAATTTTGAAAAAATTAGGAAAATTATAAAATTAAGAATTTTTTTTTTTTTTTTATTTATTATTTTTATTTTTTTTTTTTTTATTATTTTTTTAAATTTTTTTTTTTTTTTTTTTTTTTTTTTTTTTTTCTTTTTTTTAATTATTTTATAATGGTGCTGTAACATTTCCTCCGACTTTATTTCCAAGTTTTACCCTAAATTTATCCCAATCAGTACACTCAATTTTTGGCATGGTGGCGCGCGCCTTGATCCTTATATCATTTTTTAATTCTTCATATCTCCCCATTTCTTCCACCACGGATTCAAACTCTAAATTTGATATTTTCTTATCGGCCAACGCTTTGGACACCATAACGTCGATGCTATTTTTTCTTAGACCTAGCGAGAACGGATATTCTATCATGTTTTCTACTTTTTTTCTCGAGTTTTCCACCCGCCGCCCTAATTACCATACAAAGTGTTCCAGATAAAACGGTAATTCCACTCAAAACCCCTGCAAGTGGAATCATTACAATTGTAGATAGCGTTGCAGCAGTCCCCGCCCCACACAACACAGAAACACTTGCCAGAACCGTACTAGATGCTTCAGCTATGTTTGCCGCGCGCCTATATTTATTAGAGTGTCTTTTTCTATTTGCACATTCTCTAACTAAAATATCCTGCATAGCGACGATATTATTCAACCTAAAATCTGAACTTTTTTCGTTAATTGAATACAGTGTTGGTGGAGTGGTATTGAGAGTTGAATACAGTGTTGGTGGAGTGGTATTGAGAGTTGGATACAGTGTTGGTGGATCGGTATTGACAATTGGAAGCGGTGATTCGTTCATAGTTAAATTTATTTCAATATATTAGTATTTACACAATAAGTTCAATTAACAATGAGACAATAGTGGAAGAACTCTCTGAGTCACCGATTTTCGTAACAAAGTTAATAACACTACCTTGGAAAGTCTAATTCGATCATCACCGGAGAACGAAACCACCGTCGAACTATCTCCAGAGATTTTAGTGACTCCAACCCCCCGTTCTTCCCCATCTACTACAATATTTATCGCGACCGCGCCACAGGTTTACCATTAGCATTAACCGAGCAGACCGCCATTTGGATAACTTCACCTGCAGCTGTCATAGTGTATCCCCCATATTTATTACTCGCTTTGGCACCGAACGAATATTCATAGTGCCCCACAACCAATGGGCCCCGCTTCTCAGCCCAAACTGTTATGACACGTTTTGGTGTTTTCATTGTTTTCACTATTCCGGCAAGCGCATTGTTTGCGTTATATGCCTCAGTACGAATCTCATAAGAGGCCTCCTCAAGAGCTTTGGTCGCGGCTATACGATCATGTTTTAGTTTATCGGTTTATTTTTACATCTAGTTCGGTAAGTGTCGCTTCTCTGTTTGAGAGTCCTCTAAGCGCAACGCATCATAAGCCTCCGTAATGGTTGCCTGGTGGCTTCTAAGGCTTTATCAATACCCGAGCGGGTCTCTTTTTGAAATTCGGTTATTTTTTCATCTAGTTTAGTAAGTGTCGCTTCTCTGTTGATAGAGTCCTCTAAGAGCAACACCCTATAAAGCCTCCGTAATATCCGCCTGGTGGTCTTCTAGGGCTTTATCAATACCCGTTCGGACTCCATCAAGATCAAACCGGGTTCTCTTTTTTAAATTCGGTTATTTTTTCATATAGGTCAGTAAGTGCCGCTTCTCTGTTGAGAGAGTTCTCTGAGCGTAACGCCCCATAAGCCTCCGCAATGGCCTCTTTGTGGTCTTCTCGGACCCCCTCAACCCAGACCTGGTCTCTTTTATAAATTCGGCTATTTTTCATCTAGTTCGGTAAGTGTCGATTCTTTACTGTGAGAGTTCCTCTAAGCGCAACGCATCATAAGCCTCCGCAATGGCCTCTGCAAGGTTAGACTGGTGGTCTTCTCGGACTTTATCAATACCCGACCGGGTCTCTTTTCGAAATTTGGTTATTTTTTTATCTAGTTCAGTAAGTGCCGCTTCTCTGATGAGAGAGTCCTCTGAGCGCAACACCTCATAAGCCTTCATAAGGTCCGCCTGGTGGTCTTCTCGTGCTTTCTCAATACCCGACGTGGCCTCATTTCGAAAATCGATTATTTTTTTCCCGTCTAATTCAGCAAGTGTAGCTTCTTTGCTGAGAGAGTCTTCTAAGCGCAACGCATCATAAACCTCCGTAATGTCAGCCTTACGGTCTTCTCGGCTTTATCAATCCCCAACCGGGCCTCTTTCTAAATGGTTTGGTTATTTTTTTACCTAGTTCGTTTAGTTCCGTATGCGTTTCTTCACGACTTTGTGTATTCACAGCCAGGCATATTCTCTAAGTTGTGATAGTAGACTCTTGTGAATCTCGTCCGTGGCCCTCGATATAGTTCTATTAATCAAGGCCTTTGTTTTTTGGGTAGTTAAAAAGTCGCTCTGTCGGGATGAATCCCCCTTCTGCAGGTTCCAAATATTTGAATTTGTCACCCAATCGGAAGAACTACTGGTCCGTATATACTCATAATGTTGATAATATATATTACGAACATGCGTTTAATTCTAATTTTCTTAAAATTAATTAATTTGAAATTTCTAGGACGACCGAAATCGGGTAATCGTTCTTCAACTCTCGCCCTTTATCATCAAGAATATAAATCTTCAACTCGTGGATGTGTCCCGATTCCAAAACTTTCATCTCTGGGTGTGGGAAGTCTAACGTTACAGTCTCGCCATAGAAACAATCGCTGGCGGGCACAGTTTTCAGTAAATGTGCTGGGGGATCCGTCTATCGTGTTGTACGATGTGTTCACCCGATCCAGGTGCACCCTGAGAGTTTTCGTGAAGGTGAAGTCCACCGGTTTATCACCGACGTACTCACCCGGGGTAAACACTCCTTTGTTTGAGGAGTATGTCTCTCTAAAACCGAGTTGAATACCCAACCCCGGGGAGACCACTACCTTATTATCACTGCTGATGGTCCATTGTTGCGAGCCCGGTAGCATTCGATACTGTGAGGTTGATTATACCGTCAAGCTCTGAGTTGACAAAATCTTTGAGCTGTCTTATTCCCCACAGTCCGTGAGGCAGCTTTACTTCTAATTGTAGTCCATCCTTCACATAGTAAAACCATTCGCTCTTCCCCACATTCTGCCATCCAACCGTGAAGGTGATTGATCTAAGGCCTACCCGGCGTTTTTCCGCAGCAGTTGTCTATTAATTTTTGAAGTTCACAACTCCCTTTTTGAACATTAGTTATAGTAGCAAACATAATAATATCAATGGATACCAAAAGCATTTAGCTTTAACTCTAATGTAAAGTACGCGGTCGGAGGTAAATACACACAAAAAGACGTTGTTAACCGCCTTGTACACCCAACCGTAAACGGTTAGACCGGACAGTGGCTTTGCCACCAACTTCCCTAACATCTTTGAACAATATAGGTTGCCCAAGATTACTACGATGGAGGTGGTAAACGCTGGAAAGCAACACCGATGCAGTTTTGGCAGAACCAAATAAATTTCGCTGTATGGTGCGCAAACAGCCGGGTGTGGAGTTTCATATAAAGACCATCTGACATCCAAGAATGTCATGCTCCGAAGTGTCTACAACTTTCACGTGTATTATACTATTAGGAGGATTCTCAAAGAACTAGGTATTTCACTACCTCAAGACGACGCCTGGGATCCCATTTCCAACACATATAACCGTATGGCCTTTGAAAGACTGTGTAACGAATTTTACGTTTCAAAAGACGCGGACTGGAGACAGAAAGCATTTCCTACCAGCACCGGCCTCGGGGACGTTCTCATTCACGGCCAGTCCGGGAATTACTGATTTTAGACACGATCACTCCGGTGACCACATCGTCAGTCGGAACGCCGGGAATTTTGACCCCGCGACTATGACTTTCGGGACGGAAGTGTCTGGAGGTCGACACTGTGGCGTGTTTTCTTGTAAAATGTTACCTCCGAAACTGGCTCACGTCGATTACATACAGCAGGCTGCTGAGGTTCAGAACGCGTGGGGTACATTTATGTTAGATACGGGTCTAGGGTTCACGCAGGCTGGGGTTACTCGCGTCAACGACTCCATTCGCACGTACGTCTGGGCCATTCTCGGCGCACAGAAGCAAACTCGCAGTTCTATACTGGGCATGGAACAGCGTTTGATGCACAAAAACAATTTTTGGCACTTGTAGAGGACGCCATCTCAGCTAGGGTGGACCTGGAGAAGGCGATCCAGAATTATCAAGACGTTTTGCAGAATGCCAGCACCCCAGTAGAACTATGTATTTGGAATAGTCTTTATATGGCGCCGAGCAATATGATACTACGAGACGACCCGTTGACGGTTAACAATAATCATATCGTAATCGCCACCGCCAATCAAAAAATTCGGCCACAACGGTAACGTGAACACGGATATCATCAAGCGCACCCCCAACAGTGGAACCGATTTCATAAAACACAAATGGATACACCTCCCCCAATTCGTAAATCGAACCCAGTACCCCCAATTCGTAAATTGGATGCACCATCGAGTTCCATCAACAGACCAATCGCGATTGGAGAAACACCAATCATCAACAATGTTGAAATTGGAAGCACAACACACGAGGAGGAGAAATTGGGGCTCGTCATCGCCCTCGTGGCGATCGGATTATTTACGCTTGGTTGGTTGTAGGAACTCTCTGACAGAGAATAATAGGAGACCGGCGATTGCCACGATTAAAGCCCAGGTATTTTTGGCTAGCCATCCGGCCGTTTTTGATAATATAGATAGCAAGTAAGAAACGATACTTCCGATCAGTCCAGGTAGTGCGGCAGCCGCCTTTCCAGCTAATTTAGCAGAAGACTGGCGAGGGCTTTTAGTTGTTTTTTTATCCACTCCTTGGCTCCACCCGGATGGAGCGGGTGCTGGTGCTGGTGCTTTGGAGCGGGTGGTGGCGCCGCACCACCAGTGAAAGTTAGAACTATGGTCGATATAGTCATGCCGATAGCAACGAGGATGCTTGCTATCGTGACGCCCTGCTCTCTGAACAGAGTGCGAAGACGCTCACCGAGTGTCGTCTCCTCGTGCAGGACCCTCGAGATTGATTCGCGGATCCGACTTATTTGTGTGCGGAGAGCCTCACGGTTAGCCGAGGCGGCCTCCAAGCGAGCTTCTCTTCATCCCGCAAAGACCGCAGGAGTTTGTTGATCCGCTCGGTAAGATTCTCTATCGTCACCGGCTTCCTCCAGTTTTCTTTCTTCTAGCGCGATATGTTCATCCAGCGCCGTGAGTTTGGAGAGGTTAAGGAGGACCAGTTCGCCCCGGACCGTTTGTAGAGCCTTATCGAGTCCACGGAGTTCTCGAAGAGGTAACGGTGGGTCATCGTTGAGTATTTTTCCCAATTGTGATTGGACGCTGAACGTGGTCTCCATAGTGTTAATAACGTCGGTGGCTATTTGAGGGACCTCGCTGAGCTCGACCGTTTCTATCGCGGTGGGCCGTCTCGCTATAGTTTCGTCGGTAGACTTTAGGGCCTCTACAGCGCGGGCCGGTATAATGTTTTTTACCCCTCTTCCAATCCGTGAAGCCTAGTTCGTCCCTTATGAATCGGCCACCGCCCGGGTTTCCTGCAATGGTGTTTAGCGATAGGGGTTTTCCGGTCTAATGTTGACTAATGGGAGATTTAGTGCTGCTCTTAGTCGCAATTTACCGCTCATAAATTTGAACTTGGAGTAGTCGCGACCGACAGAGGGGACCAGACCTTTTTCTGCTGCCAAATTGTTGTAGTAGTCGTTTACAGCTCCTCAAGTAATTCCTGACTTTGACTAGTGGTAGCGTCACCCAATTTGTGATTGGATTGGAACTGGAGTTTCTATGGTGGGTGTCGTGAGGGAATCCTCGAAGTTATCATCATCACCATCGAGGTAATCGTCTCTTCCGATTTCATCCATGTCAACATCGTAATCAGCCATATTTATAATTTTCTTAAAATAATTATGTATTAAAGACAAAACCATACGGGTAATAGTTTCAATAATTTTTGAAAAATTAATTATGTCTTCGAGTCAATAACGGTCGCAAACTCAATCCATACCGCAGACTGCGTGAGCCCCTCGGGGCAAAAGGCGTGAGACAGAGTGTCGTTATTACGAACAACCCATCGACGATCGACCAGAACCAGCAGCTCTTAGTCCGCTCCCCAACCTCGGAGCTAACGACGTCATTGTTCCGGGTACTGTTCGCCTCGCTTTCACTATTTCGCTAACGTCGACGGACGCGGACCGAACCGTCGTTCAGAACCTGGGTCGCGCCATCGTCAAGAAGACCATGATAAAGATTTCTGTAATGAGGTGATGTCGATCGACGACAGCGACGTCTACCATTGCTATCAGGACCTGTGGAAGACGTCACACGAGCTTGAAAAACGCTGTCTATCAAGGTATTGACACCAGCAAAAATAAAAACGTAACCAAACTTAGAATCGGGGCTGCTAACAAGGCAGATAACAACGCGAGTGACAAACGCGGTCGCGGGTGCTTACGGCAACCGCTTCTACATCCCGCTCGACTTTGAGTTGCTAGAGAGTCACATGCCCTACTATCAGAGTGCTTTGGCTGACCGCCTCGAATACGAACTAACGTTCAACGACTACGGCCGAGTTATCATAGCCACCGACCAGTTATCGACGTATACGATCGTAATGTTTCGCTGGAGTACGACATGGTCACGATGACCGAACTAGCGCGATTGATCAGAACCCAGTACGCCCGGGCGCGTTGCCATACTTTACGACCCGAGTTCTTCGCCATCGCAAGATGCCGAAAAACAAAAGCGACACATTGTGGAATATTAACGTCAACGTACCCGCCCGCTCGATGAAAGGTATACTGATGTTGTTCGAGGAATGCTCGGTTCGCGTTCGGTGCTAGAAAAACCGACAGATTCTATACCCCAAAATCACGAAGGAAGTAGATGGACGATCGAGGGAGTCCCCAATCAACTCTACAGCGCGGGTCTTCGCGCGCACCAGCAGTGGGATGAAGTAAGAAAGCAGTTTGCTGCCCGGATCTAAGCGCTCTCCGGAGGTTGCAGCAGTTTGCTAAAGACCTGCATCTCTCGGCCGTCTCCCCTCGCGGAGTCCTGAATACCAAATACGCGTTATGGTAGACATGCGAGCCAGCGACGATGACCAAATACACGGTGAGCGGACGCCAAGTTGAGAACGCTAGTGAGGGTGTGACGATCCAGATAACCAAAGAGGCGGACGGAGCCGGGCCATTTGAACGTGTACTTATAATATAATTTACAGACGCACAACTCAACATCGAAGATGGTCGATACGTATCAGCGATCTACTAATTCTAACGATTTATTAATACATAATTTGAAAAAATTAAGAAATCTAGCAATCAATACCAATTCACGATTGGAGATGCTCACTCTGCCATAATATGTGGGGCAGACAGGATGTGGAAAAACGTTTTCATCCTCGACTTACTCGAGGGATCCTACCGCGATGCCTTTCGTCACAATTGTGATCCTATGTCCCACTGTGCGGCACAACGATACTTATCAGCGGTGCCCGTGGATATGGACCGACCCTGAGGTATCGTTATTGACCCCGGTGATAGGCTTCACGATTGGTTGCGTGGTTTTATACCAAATATTTCAGGGCGAGCCCACCCTATACGTGATTGACGATTGCTCAGCCAAGGCGGCGATGAACCAAAAAGAAGGACATGCTCTCCGAGCTCGCATTTTCTGGCCGCCATGCTAGGCAAAGCGTATGGATATCCACTCAAAAATACAACGCCGTCCTCAAGGATCTGCGCGAGCAAAACGAAATGGTCGCCCTCTTTCACTGCAAGACCGAGACTCATTCGATGACTGTCTTCGAGAGAATGACGTTATCCCAACGCGCGAGGAGCGCCTGGAGGTTCGACAGATACTTTCGAAAACTAAGCACGCCAAGCATTCTGCTAAAGACTGATCAACCAACTGCTTATAAAGTTATCAACTAAATCTAACGATTTATTTAATAATTAATAATTTTGAAAAAATTAGGAAAATTATAAAATTAGGAAAATTGCAAAGTAATAAGCTATTGCAATGCTTAGCAATTGCTGAACAAATGCTGAATAATGCTGAACAAATGCTGAATAATGCTGAAACAAATGCTGAATAATGCTGAACAAATGCTGAACAAATGCTGAACAAATACTGAACAAATACTGAACAATGGTTAACAATGTTAACAATTTGGTGCTCCGCTGCGAGCTTTGTTGCGAGCATAATGGTGATCATAAGTATCGGGTGGCGCATTTATTATTTTTGTAATAAATAAATATGTTAAAGTGATGAGACTTGTTAGAATAGTTAAATTAATTTAAGAAAAAGAAAAATGAACTGCGACGAACTTCTCGATCAGCTAATAGAAGAAACCTCAACTCCGACTGCCAACAATAATGATCCGACAGAGCAATCGGAATCGGGGGTTGGTATTGGGTTGAGTGCAACGACTCCGAATGAAAATGAAAATGCGGCGCGACAGAGCGGCTAGCTGCGCTGGTTGCTGGGGACAATCGGAGCATTATCTCGGTAGGCGTCTCTCAGTTTTTCAGGTGGATAAGATGTCAGATGCGGAGATCGATAAAATGTATGCGCGATACGAATCCACATTGGGAGCAGAGATGACAAAAAACTCTTGGATCGGCGGCTATTCATTTGTACGCTACCGCCGTTAGTAGACTTCTCCCTATACCAAACACTGCGGGGTTGATTGATGATCTAGAGACTGACCCTTTTATAGGACACACTCTTAGAACGGCATGCTGCTCAATTTATCACAAGTTTTGGAATGTACTTAGCTCCACTAACAACCGCGTTGACCACGGGTAAACACTGTCAATTTGGACATATAGCCCACGAACTATAAGCTCTAATATTAATATATAAATGATGACACAAGACACACCCACGAGAGTGACGGAGTTGAACCAGATTGCTCCAACACAATCGAACCAGAGTGTTACTCCGCCACTGATGACATACCGCATATAAAAAATCCCAAAAGACAGGCAGCTGGGCGGGCGGCGGCTGCCACCGAAAGTTAAACAAGATAAAATACTCGCCGAGCTTCGAGAGGCTAAACTCCAATCGAGATTGGGTTGCAATCGGGGACGGAGACAGCAAAACATCTGAATACAGAGTTGAGTACAACAACACCCCCAATTCACGAATTGGAAGCACACTCAACACCCAATACCAACTAACCGTTGGAGTTGGGCGAATCCGATTGAACCCAAATTCGTGAATTGGAGTTGGGTTGTTGGTGGTGGTCTGGCAGTTGTTGGTGCCCAGTGCGTTTGGAAATACCCCAAAAAACAACCAGCCAGTGTTCAGAAGAAAAGTTACGAAACCCACCAATCATCAACAATGTTGAATTTGGATTGCGCCCCATTTAAACATTGATCGCGACCCATTTTATATGCAATAATTATAACAATGGCTGAACAAGAATGGTAAAAATGTTAGTGAATGCGCTTTATCACGCCGTGGTGATATCGGGTTTCAGTATCGGGTATGCTCGACTATCAAAGATGGCCCTAGGAGGAACCGCTCCCAAATTGGACTTTACTGTGAGAGACGTAGGGCTCGCGACCTTAGATGTAGCGGCCGCAGTTTGGACCCGAGATTATCTAGTTAAAGCTGGAATTCTACCAGTTAATATATGGAAATAAATGGCTTCAATCGCAGTAATAGTGGGTGGTGCGCTTGTAAACGCATTGGCGTTTCAGCGGTAGCAACTTTATAATCTCTAAAATGAAAAGCTCGAACGTGGATGAGGAGCGTAAGCGTCATGAATTTAGCTGTAGAACAATCAATAGCGCAAAGGAAGCATGGTCGAAAAAACGAACCGCCCATCTGGACTGGGTCAATGAAAGTGCTTCGCCGCGAAAATCACGCCGCGCAAACTTTTCAGAACGTGAAGAAGCCAACCGCGAGTACGCGCTGGCATTATCCGCACAAAAGTCTCGATCCAATGGATCCCGAGCCCCAACTTTCAGATTTCTATGTACCGTCAGAGCCCCAAAAGGACCGCGAGATCGCGTTCATCATCGTGGGAATGGGTGTGGTTGGGTCTCGCCGGCTATATATTCAATCGAGATTTTAAATTAAATTAATTAAAACAATTTTTTTTTTATAAAAATATATATTATAGAACGATGTTAGTTGACGAAACTTTATGACGCTATGATCGATGTAGGCTACACTGCCCAAAAACACATCGTTTACCTGGTGCAAAGAGTATGATTCGTCTGGCCCGAGATTGTCTCGAGACGTGGCGCGAGGACGAAAAAGCGGCCACCCTTTTCGCAAAGCGGATGTTAGATTCCTCCATCAACAATGTTGAATTAGATTCCCCTCTCCTGTTCCAACCCAAACGCGATTGGGGCTGCAGCGAAACTTCCAACAAAGGTTTATTATTAACGACGCAGTTACCGGACGAACTGGCGAGGGCATGTTGGAGATTGTCCGATATATTAGAAATACTTCGCATACGATGAACACGCGCAAACTGATACCAAACTAACGCGCAAGCTGTCGAATACATACTATAGCCCCGCGGCTACTGGAAGGACTCGCGGCCATCAAGAACCTCGCGGCGGCGACCAAGGTTTCAGAAAACGCTGTCAAGGAATGGCTCAAGAAGCAGGCCATCTGGCAGATCTATTTTACCCGCGCCTCACAATATTCCGCGCCCAAAATTCGACGTTCCGGTGCCGAACCAAGTTCACCAAGCGGATCTCCTGTTTCTCCCTCACGATCGCGTCGGTCGCAAAAACGTACAAGTACGCATGACAATCGTTGACGTAGCGAGTCGTTACAGGGGGCTGAGCCGTTGGCCACTAAAGAGTCTAAGGAAGTGGTCGAGGCTCTTTCCCGAATATATAAGAGGAGTCCTCTCAAATGGCCGAATCTTCTCCAGGTCGATCCCGGCCGCGAGTTCATGGGCGCGGTCTCTCATCTATTGTCTAAGCATAAAGTTTCTATCAGACGCGGCCGCGTCAAAAATCCACCGGGACCAGGGGATCGTGGAACGCTTCATCGAACCCTGGCTGAGAGACTGTTCGGACACCAATACGCTAAAGAACTTGTAGACCCTCATTCGCGATCGACCGAGTGGGTGGCCAGACTGCCCGCCGTGGTCTCCACACTGAACGGAGAGGTGACCAGATTGATAGGTAAGAAGCCTGTAGATGCTATCAAGTTTAAAAGGGTGACGAGCAAGCCCTCTGCCGTCTCGCGCGGGCGACCAGTTTGGTTTAGAGGAGCAGCGGCTTCCATCAGATATTGACGTCCGGTACCTCTATCAACCGGGAGAGCTCGAAGGTGGCAGCCGCCGCGCGACTGATCCCGTGTGGTCAATGAATGTATATCATCTGGATCGCTCTATTACCAAACCTGATGAGCCCGTGCTCTATTATTTGACTGATGGTCCATCTCGCGGTTTTGTTCGCGAAGAACTTCTTAGGTGCCTTCTGACACCAGCTACCCCCGGATCGTCAGATTCTTTAGAGATGTTCGGTATGTATTCCGTCTGGTAACACGCGTCTTTTATCGTAGTAGCCGAGAGTCCTAATTTTTTTGACAGTACGTTTTCATAACACCGTCTTTCATTTTAAATCCTCTATTTTTGCGCTACATCTATAATGTGTTTTCCATCTTCTGTAGTTTCACTTAGTACTCGTTTATATCTATCCCAATTTAAAATTGTTAGTTTCTCTTGGACATTCCTTTCGCAGAGTTTTTATTAATTTTAATTTGTTCCAAATTATCTTTAGTGAAATTAATTTTTTCTACGAAATAACACTTACTAGATAACGCTATCGCCCTATCCCCGCTAAATTCCATTTTGAAAAGTCCCGGGCTCTCTTTCGCTCCATTTTTATCCCAAGCCAACCATTTATTTTTTTCTTTTTCAAACTCGTCCTAGTAAGTTAGGTCTAATCAATTCCTCTATCGTTTTTCCACTAACTCCTATATACAATACTATCTGTATCCATCTGTATTAATTCAAAGTCTTCTCTTTTTACGTATATCTAGAAATTCGTAGTAAAATTCCAACATTCTCAATTTAGCTAGTGATAAACCGCTATTCCACAGTGGAAGGGGCTCTTTACTGCACACCGGGTTTTTCGGGAAGATATTTCGTACGCATCTCCTATCTCTTCCAAATCATCAAAGAATGCAGATCTTAACGCTTTGTCAACACAGGTTTCGTCTTGTGTATATGTCGTATTTAAATGTCTCTCTTTTGCCTCTATCATTTTTCCACAACACGAATTGCCTAATAATTTCATTATATCCGCTACTGGTTTCTTATTTGGTTCTACATCGCCTGTTCGTCTTGCGGCTGTAACTTCTTTTGCGAACCATTCGAAGGGTTTACCACTAATATAATCTATAACACGATGAACTCCCGTTATTTCTAGGCCGTGTTTTAAATACCATTTCAACAGTGGCGCGTACAGCAATACTTTAGTGGCCGACATAGATCCCACCAATTTTCTTCCATTTCCTCTAGTTCTTCCAGTATCTTCCAAATATTTTAACATGTGTGTGGGAACTTCATCAACCTCTACTTCTCTGTTTTATAAATATTGGGGACATTTCAGAAAACTTATGTTTTAAAGTTGTGTGGAACTTCTATATCCACCTCCGCAAACCCAAACCAGTCTCCAGATAAAACTCTTTTACAAAACTTTTTAATAAATTTAGGGTTATGTGGGGTATCTATATGGTGTATAGTTTCTCTCCCACACGGCATCTCTTTATTTAACGTAGATAAATATAACGCGTTTGCATCGTACCCCAAAACAGCCTTGCAAGATTTGTTAATTTCATTTGAGGAATTAGATCTAATATTTGAAACACCAGCTTCTGCATATCGTGTAAATACTATTGATGGACCGCCAACTAGAGCGTCCTTCATCATTTCGTATGTTTCTTCTTTTGGTGCATATAGAGCATCCTCCGGTATAATCGTCTTGAAGATTTTTGTTCTTTAATGGTTCCTCTCAATAAATATTGTATAGCTACTCCAGGTAGTGTTACCGCATCTTTGAAAATATCCACACCTCTGTGTTTATAAAATTCACACATTTTTTCCACCGCTTCTAGGAACGGTGCTACATCTAAATCGTTATAATATTTCAACCAATCTCTGAAAGTTTTCATATTATTTTCTTCGAAAATTCTACGACATTTACTTAATTCTGTTTCGTCTATTAACATTTTCCCAGATAGTTTGGAATACCAATTCTCTATATCCGGTAGTCCTGGGTAATCCAGTTTGACTGGAGAATCGAACCACTCATAAGGAAAGAAAGATCTCTGTCCTTTGCAGTCGTAGGCTTTTATCCAACTATCATAACTTACACCAGGTCCTAGATAAAGTATTACATCAAGAAATCTAAATTCTGGAGTAAATAGAAATATTGTTGCGTTTGCACGTTTTCCGACCATTACTTTCTTTGTTGTTGATGTCAGTTCGCCTACTAGGTATTTCTTTATTAAGTTTATATCGTACTTACTGCTGTTAAAACCTATAACCGGTACTTGCTCTATCCACTGTTCGATCTTGGCGATTTGGTTTTTACGTAAATATTCCGTATTAAACTTATATCTTGACCACACTTCTTCTCTTATAGCTTTTCCCCTGACTTTCAAATCTTCTATGAATTTTTCTATAAGTTTTGCGGGATCTTTATCACAAATATGAGTTACTGTTCCTGAGAAATTATCTCCTATACTAACGCTTGCCGGAACGTGCTCAGCTTCGTACTCTAAACTATTACCGGTAGTTTCAACTTCTGGCTGGAGATACGCCTCAAAATCGTATACTATCTGATATGGATAAAGAGTAGTGTCACAACCGATCTTTATATCTTTACCCGTTCTTTGGAATTCGCATTCCCACATAACTACTAGGTTGAATTCTTTGCTTTTTCTAATAACTTTATCTCTTCTCATTGTGGATGCGCGTTCTTCTTTTTTATGCTTTGCATGAATCTCACACCCGTGCCAGTAACAGCCGTGATATTGATATACGGTATTGGTTTCTGGACAGTATCCATCTACCGGAGCTCCTAAAATCCATCTTTCACCTCCGTGTCCACACTGTTCGTGGTGAATGTGAATTCCCTCCCGCTTTTCCACAGAATACATCCAATCGATCGCCCCATAACTGTTAGAACCTTTTGGGTAAAACGCTTTCTCGAACGACGAACGCGGGCGCTCTAAATAATTACCATCACATACTATTTTTGTCTCACCTTTCATACATTTTGGTCCGTGTCTCTTCATATTACTCGCTGTCGTGAATTTCTGTTTGCAATTATCGCAGGCGTAAATTTTAGATAGGTTTTTAAGGTTTTTTATCAGAAATGCGTGATTATTAAACAGTCCTATTGTCATTGGTTTATTACCTATTGCCTTATAGTGTGCTGGTACCTTTTTCAACCACCATACATTACATTCGGTGGGTTGATATACTTCTATACCGATTTTAAAAAACTCTTCAACCTTTTTCAGATCTGAAAAAGGAATTGGTGAAACCACATTACTACCAAAATATTGCTTACTAAGTTCTTTCGCCTTTTCTGTACATCTGTCGGGTCTTTTATCTGTCATATGCATAGCTAGACACCTGAACAGACAAAGGTCGTCATTATACTTATCTAAAGAATACATACCTTTTTTATTCTTCAGCCATTCTGGAAGTTCTCCTCCTGCCGCTTCTTTGGATTGTAGTCCCAAATCTATTCCCCTACTACCCTGTATTAGCTTTACAAAAACCTCTACCCATCTACAAACTTCCACTTTGTATTTGGTCTGTCTATTTTATCGGACATTATTCGTGTTTGCTCCTTATCTGACAGCCATTTTTTAACGGTTTTCATTGATGATAGTGGTTCGCTACCACCGAGATTTTTGTGAAATATTATAGTTTTAGGTTTTCCATTTTTAATTTCCTCCATATGTTCTAGCTTGTAAGAATATGAATATCTCAAATAAAAATTGGTTGTTAGATACGGAGCGAGTTTATCGGACATGCGTTCAGACTCGTTAATGTTAAATGTTTTTTTACGAAAGGATAATGTAACTACCCGTCTTCCATTTTCTACCTTTTCCAATGTTTCATCGTGAGCCCCCAATATTTCTTCACCTTTTTCCACTATCGCGCTAACGATAGATTTTTTTCTTATTATTATTTTGGCGTCTAATTTATTTGGGACAAATTATTTGTGCTTGAAGGTTTGATTACACTAGCCCTTAACCCCGCAATACTTTCTTTTTGAATTCTGTTACCTACTTCCTCCGCTTTGGATATATCTTTAAAGGCTCCTCGTTTGTGGGCGCGGGTAAACCGCTTCATAAACGCCTCATTCTTTGTGGCATTTATCAGCTTTGTCAACCCCCTAACTCTCAACGTTTACTATAAGTAATCCCTAGAGATTCGGCTTCTCTTCTCAAACTTTCTATTTCTGCTCTAGTTTCTGACGTTATCATATTTTCTGTAATATACTTTTGTATAACCTATGAAATTTATCTGTTCAATTGGTCTTGAAAACATTATGTTTTTTTTCACTTCTAATTGAATATAAACATAAACATATACATATATAATGGAGTGTGAGACTTGTTGTAAGACGTTTACGCGTAAAGAATATCTACGAAGGCATCTAGCGAGACGTAGAAAAATTCCTTGTGTCCCCCCGCAATTTCAATGCCCCAGATGCCCTTGTAAATTCATTAGTGCCCAAACTCTTTGTAGACATAAGCAACTACACTGTCAGGTGGCTACAGGTGAACGTGGTAGACTAGAGCTGGTAGAATTAGTTGCTGATCTGCGAAATAAATTATCTATATTGGAGGAGAAAAATGGGGTGTTGGAATATAAACTATCACTCGTGGGCACATTTAAATCAGAAACTTATTAGAATAAATTCATAAATTGGTGTCAAAAATAAATCCTTTTTAAGACTATTGTTTTATCTGTTCAATTGGACGTGAAAACAACATGATGTATTTATGACACCAATTTTGAATTTTTCGTGGTTGGTGGGAGACAATTTCCTCGTTAACCAATTTTTGATTTTTCGGGGGGTGGTGGAGTAGTATAGAGGGTGGAGAAATGATACCACCGTTAGGTGGTATCATTTTGAATCCCTCTATACTACTACATGTGATCGTAATCATGGAGGGAGTAGCCCAATTATTCCACTGACCCTTCAATTGTCAGAATAGTGATTTTACGACGAGCGTATCTCCAGCGCAGTCGGATCAGGGACTAAGCTAGTTACCAGTCCGTCTATGAACCATTTTATGGCCACACACATAATGTTTGATAACTCTGTGATCGTAGGAGAATGCGCGATGATCAGGAAATGCAATCGTCATGGGCATCCGACACAGGTGGAAGACTCGGACGGACCTGTGACACAAACAAATAATGCCCATTACAAAACAATCCATTACCCCACCCACTTGGTCTCATACAGTAATATCTTCTATAATATAAGATAGTACTGTATGAGACCAAGTGGGTGGGGTAATGGATTTTATGTAATGGGCATTTTTTCAGTATGAAACCAAGTGGGTGGGATAATGTTTTTTTTTGTAATGGGCATTTATTTTGTGTCCGAGTCTTTCACATGTGGCATCCACAAAGGCAATAAGGCTTTCCCGGTTTGCCCGATCGTAATACAGTAGTTTCTACAAGTGCTTATGTAGTGGCTGTGACTGGAGAAATCGGGCTTATGGGATTTATGACCAGTGTAGCTCTTGATCAAGTAGCACTCTACTGTAGCCTGTTAACGTTAACAATCTAAATTGCTTCTTAGAAGCATTAAGAGTGTTCCATTGATGGAATGGCGAACAGTGCAGATCTTGATCAGACTATGCGGACGTACATGCTGATCTGCATCTACACTGATCGCAAGACCCATAAGCCCCATTTCTCCAGTCACAGCCACACATTTCATGTTGATTTTACTAATAATGCCATTCACATTCACTTACGTATGTACTTCGCTGTGTATTGCATTAGTTGCTATGGTAACGGTTGCATGATGACACAGACTTTGTCTTCAGATATTGTTTTCGCCAGGAACAGGACGTCAACATAATAGTATGCGCGCGCATCACATGCACTCGGTATTCATGACAGATCGACACCATCGCCATAGAATCCATAAAGTTTCATTTTATAGTCGATTTGGATTACATGCTATCCTAGAAAGTTGTGTTCATGTAAGGGTAACACAATTTACACATTTCTAGCTTTTATACACGTTACCTGATTAGCATGTGCTTATCCAGCTGCATTATTCAGGTAGAGTATTATCCCCTCGCCGATAGGCAAATATAGCGTTAGTCCAAATACGTGCGTGTGTGTGTGCGTGTACGTGTACGTGTGTGTGTGTGCGTGCGTGTACGTGTGTGTGTGCGTGTACGCACATGCGTGCGTGCGTACGTACGTTAGTAACACCTTTCATTTTTCAATAACTCATTAACAGCTTCACAGATTTTGCTAATATTTGGCCACAATGTGTGTCTAATTATGGTGCTTTGTTTTGCATACGACCCACGTCCGACCACCCATGGCCAAGTTTACCGAGGACTTATGTTCACCTTGTATGTAAGGCAAACATGTTAAATAATTGTTTTCTTTTTTCAATAACTCATGAACCGCTTCACCGGTACGTGCCACACTGATCGCGAAATCAATAAGATGCATTTTAACCATTTCAATGCTCAATACAATTTTGTCGTCTGCTGTTTATTTTTTAACTTCAATTTTCTCAATAAAAACCTGGTTTGACAGCACTTTAGAATCATTTCTAATGGAAGTGATTCTAAAATACTGCTAAACCACGTTTTGGTTGAGAAGTAAAATAAAATACAATGTATGAAACAACACAGCCGCCAATTTTTGATTCCCACTTCCTAAGGGTAAACGGCAAGCCATATACTTCGCCAGTTTATAGTTGACAGTTTGTGAATAGTTGCCATATTTCATTAGTAACTCATAGTTTGACAGCGTAATCGAATTTAGCAGGTAATTCGATATACATTTGTTATGATGAGAATTTAACTAGATGATGGGTCACAATTTACAATTTGAATATGCATGCGTATATTAATATTATAGTAGCGCTTGTTTACAAAACACAATAATATAAATAATTATAGGTCTGTATATTATTTTATAAATGTTTCGGGAAATGCATGTAAATTGTTGGAATAGTCATACTTGTCCAATCATATTGATGTTTGTATTCATTTTAACATGCAGGAAATTTGCAGTTCAAATATTGTGTTTACATTGTCGAAATATGTTTCTGTAGATGTGTATTTTAGTATTAATGATCAAACAAATATCATACTGGATAAAGTTATGAAGGTGTAATATTGATAATGGGTCTCAAATATTTGGTGATAACAATGCCACATATAATATACATCTCTAAGTTTGCATCTCTACATATGTTATACAAGCCAGGTAATATGTCTCGTTCTTTGTTTCGCGTTTGCCATTTCGCAGTTAGCCCTTGTCATAAACCGCTTTGACGGTAATATGTTTGATTAATTATTGATATTACAAAGCCTGAATGACCACACCTTTTGTTCCGCCCAGACTGAATGTTCCTGCATGAAATCTGGTTCCGCCTGGATTGCCATTGAACATACAAATATCATTGGTGGAAACCCACCAAATTATTAATGCTAACATGTTTGCAATTTACATACTAACATTGTGAAAACTATATTGGCAGTTAATGAAAAGTTATTGTAGTGTCAACACCTGAGTTGCCAGTGTTTATGCGGAATTTCCGTCACTAGAATTGTAGAAAACTGTGCTTTATTGTTATTCACAATGTAGTTCACAATACATTGACCGAATACATGCAAACTGATAACACATTGTCGTCTTCTGAATTGTGTAGACGTCATATCCGGGTTACAACTACGTTCGCTGACGTCCCATTCGACGCAACGTAAACAAGTCCGCGTTCTTTTCAACGAAAACTATTATATTTACCCACCATATCAAAATATGAATGCTGAGAAACATGCACATATGCAAGTTTCAAGCTAATCGCCCATACAGTAAATAAGTTATAGCGGAATGGAGTAAAGCGCACGTATCTACTGAATGCAAACCTCCAAAGTTATTTGACCTTGACATTGGGTATGGAGGAGCGTGGGTGGGACGGGGAATGATGATATAAATGATGATAAACACATTTTCAAAGTTATTTGACCTTGACATTGGGGCGGGGGAGCATGGTTGGGCGGGGTATCAAAATATGAATGATGAGAAACATACACGTGAGGTTTCATACCAATCGCTTATACAGTAAAGTAGTTATAGGGGAATGAAGAAACGCGCACGCATCTTCTGAATGTAAACATCCAAAGTTATTTGACCTTGACATTGTGTTTCGGGAGCGTGGGTGAGGCGGGGAATGATACTATGAATGATGAGAAACATGCACATGAAGTTACAAGCCAATCGCTCATAAAGTTAAGTTGTTATAGGGAATGGAGAAACGCGCATTCATCTATTGAATGTGAAATTATTTGACCTTGACCTTGGGCACGGGGAGCATGGATGGAGTGGGGAACGAATATATGGATGATAATAAACATGCACATGTAGTTTCAAGCCAATCGGTCATTTACTAAAGAAGGAATGAAGAGACAAAGTTTAGTGTCCTTTCTTCGTTCCTTCGTTTCTTCGTTTCTACGCTGTTTTTCGTTTATTCGTCCGTTCGCATCTGCGCATGTGTGACCGGAATGCGGCGAAGGGACAAGGAGACAATAATTATCGTTTCTTCGCGGCGAAGAAACTAAGAGACGAATAATAAGAGGCGATACTTATCTTTCTTCGTGGCGTTGTCCAATATACATCACAGAAGGTCGCAGCCCGCATGTTCCGCCCGCCTGTGCTGTTGCTAGTCCGAGTGTGTATTGATAGCCCCGATGTTCATAGGGGGTATCAGAGTGTATATATGTGGCTAGATATACATGTGTATGGTACTTAAAGCGTTTAATTAAAAATTCGTAAAACCGTTAACTCAATGTAGTTTGACAATGACCTTGTGTAGGAAGGTCAAATGGATGGTCTACAGAATGAAAGTATGGATGGTAAGAAAAGAAAACGTTTGACGTTTCAAGTTGAAGCGACTTAGCATTGCATATCTACGTATAAGATATTTTAAAAAACGGACGTTTTGTGAAAAACGTTATAACGCATAACTGATTATGATTGGAGAGATATAAGTAATATACATTTCGGACAGACTCTCCCACGGGCGGATGTACATATGTCATCACGATCGCAATATCTTTCCACGATAGCATCTGTCTTATTTCTGGAATTAATTCACATTAACTATACATTTGATAAACTAAAGCATATTGCAATACAGTATGTAAGATCCATCTAATTCAATGTGGCCTCCAATATGACTGACAAAACCTACTAATTTGTATAATATATTGATCAGTAACAAAATTATTGTAATTTTTCAGAAGTACATGTATCTTCCTTTTACCGTATTTACATTTATATACGAGTACATTGTAGACACAACGTATACATTTCATGTGAAATAAATAATTATTTGTGAGGAAAAATGTGTCATTTTGGCTGCCAGCCTATATTTGTATGCACGTATTCCCACCTTCAATGTATCAGCTTCTATTATGATATTGTCAGATCTTATACTTTAATATTTTTTATTTGATAAATTATAATACATAACACATGTTACTATAGTCTGTTTCACGAAACCTGCCCAAATGTTACGGCTATATAAACAATGCAAAAACAATATTTTTTTCGATAATATTAAATTAAAGGAACAATTAAGAATGAGCCTTCTTTTTATTTCGTGAAATTTGGTCAAATATTGATTTTATTGCGAAAAAACAATTTCCCCATGTTAAATCCCAATAGACATCTTCACGGAGTGAAGATGTCTATGGGGATTTAACATGGGGAAATTTTTTAGAATTTCAGAAATACTGGACTGATTTTTAAAATTTAACTTTTGTTTTCTTAGTTAGATCATATCCAAGCTATCTAGTCAGGTTTCGGAGTCAATTTCCAAATTTTTTCGTTTTTAGACTCCTCCCACACTTCCTTGTTCCCCCATGTTTAAATTCCCATAGACAAATTAATTTTTCGTAATAAAATCAATATTTGACCGAATTTCACGAAATAAAAAGAAGGCTCATTCTTAAATTTTCCTTTAATTTAATATTATCGAAAACAATATGGTTTTTGAATTGTTTATATGGCCGTAATATTTGGGCAGCTTTCGTGAAACAGACAGTAATCAAAGGTTATGTAGCATAACCTTTTCATGTGGTTATCAGGGATATACATTCTTTACAATGGTGCAAGTTATATATTATGTGTAATGCATATGAATTGCAAGGCAATGCATACATTATATAAGTACATACCTTTAGAATCATACAAGACTGAACTTCATTTATATGCAAGTATGTGACATAGATACTGTCCAGGTCTCATTCCCTTGAAGTTTGATGTTTAAAGTCTCATTGGAACATGTTTACACTAACTGACAAGCTGCGGGCGGTTGGCTGGAAGTAGCGAGTATCAAAAAGCAATATGAATTGTGTGGTACCTTTATCTCGCTGCAGAAAACAATAAACAGACCACAAATATAGCATATTTTTCTTATTTTCCATGAAAACACATCTTGGTATTTCATTAGAATGAAATGCCAAGACAAGTTTTCGTTTCGAAGCAAACTATTCAATAATTGCTGTCTGTTGTTGTGCAAACAGTAGTGTGATTTTAGTGTACCCAATTAACATTTTGAAATACTCAATTGCTGCAGAAGTGATGGAGTGAAAATACTCAATTACTAATTCCTTATCTGGAGCCCTGATATTCTGGAGTGATGCCTGCACTACCACTATTTTCATTTGTTTAGGCCTGATGTGTTTTAATGTATTCTTCCATGGAATAGTGCGGGGGCAAATGTGACTATATGTGACACTATAAAAGCATCCGGCACCTCGTGATAATTCTTGGAACGCGATATTATAAACATTGATGTCCTTGTAAAGATGCCTAGCTAGTGATATGGCGTCTCTTAGTTTATGTGCCACGTAGCAGCGAAGGTTAAGGTCTAAGCCGCATATAAACACATATGAGACACGCCATGTGATTTTGTACGTAACAACATGTGCGATATATCCACACAAATTATTTACAAAATTTACGATATTTTCCGTAAATGACAGTGAAAGTTGACGAAAGTTTCATAGCAAATGTGGAAATCTGTAAATATATTTTATGAAGAATCGCACATGTTCTTAGTTACAAAATCGCATGGCGTGTCTCATATTAAAAAACTTAAAGATAAAATACTTTTAATCATCAACTATATGCAGTGGTTAGTTCTATGCGACATAATGCATTTCGGGAAAAATAAATGATTACTCCCTCAAAGTATACTTTGCTAGATAAGTATACTTTGCAATTTTGATGAAATCAGCTACAGATACATCATCTGAGGTATTTTCTGGCAAAATTAACATCCATTCACCATTACCCACGTATTGATTGGCATTATTATATATTTTATATCAGACGTAAATTTCCACACTGATATCAGGGGCGATAACCGTGTTTCCATAAAATGTTAACGGACATTACTATTTAGTCTCAGTATTTATTTGTTTTGATGTGCAATGATCATACTTTATAAATAGTCGAAAATATTATTTTTTCATGTGATAATTAGTATAAATAATTAAAAAAATATCATGCCTCATTTGCATATGAAAATAGTCTGATACCACCGCGAGTCACTATCAGTAAACTAAATATTACTAAATGATTATATCTGTATAGCGGGTAATCTTAATGTTTAGAACTGGTGGAATAGTGACATTTATTTAATTCCTATACAGAACATTTTGTGCCTGCATGTACATTTAACGTTCGTTCTTTCGTTTCTACATTTCGAAAGAGGCGAACTATCTCTAAAAAGCAATCGTATCTTTTACTCTTATCGATCCTTCGCAGAATTCATGCGCTTGTCATATACATGTACGAGGATTATGAAACACACTGAGGTTTCCTCAACTACAGGGATTGGTATATACTCTCGTTTCCATAGAAACATCATTGTAGCTTATTAATCGGTATTATTATATTTCCGTGCAAAAACATTTCGCTTTTATAACTAGACGGCACAATTTGCGATATAATGACAAACTGCTGCTGTGAACAACGTCGTACAACGGAGCCCCGCAGGGGTTGTAGATTTTATTTTATTATTAATTCGTTCCCACGAAATAACAATTCGTTCCCTCAATTTAACAATTCGTTCCCACGAATTAACAACAATTCGTTCCCACGAACTAACGATTCGTTTCCTCAATTTAACAATTCGTTCCCACGAATTAACAATTCGTTCCCACGAATTAACAATTCGTTCCCTCAATTTAACAATTCGTTACCACGAAATAACAATTCGTTCCCACGGGAACGAATTGTTAATTCGTGGGAACGAATTGTTAATTCGTGGGAACGAATTGTTAATTCGTGGGAACGAATTGTTAAAACGTGGGAACGAATTGTTATATCGTGGGAACGAATTATTAATTCGTGGGAACGAATTGTTATTTCGTGGGAACGAATTAATAAACAAAATCCATGTCTTCTGCGAGGCTACGTATAGTACAATATAAGTAGACTAATATAACATTGCGCGTACATACTGTCTGGTCAGTGATGCATATACTATCCAGTAATCCGCACAAGTTACCGTAGTTGGGCCCCGAAGAATATATCATATATCGCATAACACAACCCCATATGGATCCTCCTCGACTTGCTTTGCCTTGCCCTACTATCAAATAGCATCATTATATAGAATAACACTGTTACGGCTGAGTCTCCATATACCATAGGCGCTCATACGCAGCTCGTACCTCGGTCTGACATACTGGCACAGTGCGGTAGGAGACTGAAATAGCTAGGTTAAATTAACCGTCTCATAACATCCGTAATTTAACAGTAGGGTTGGTAGCGTTATGGTCCCTATGGGGGCACTCGGATAGCATGGTCCGTATAGGGGCACTAAAATGGTCCAAATAGTGGCACTTATAAACATGTATGTTAAAGGCTTACAATTCAATTCAATTCAATTCAATTCAATTCGTTTATTGGCATTAAACAGCAAACAGCACATTTATAGCCATATAACAAACATGTATGATGGTTTCATGGAAATGTGTTCTCACTAGACATATTAGCCAATATATATGATTAGGCTAAATCATTTCACAATCAGTTTGTTGTTAGTCCTTACATCGATATATAACACTGATAAGTATATACAGGAACCATTGTATGTGCTACAACAGGTGAGAAAAGTATCTTATGACATTTTCCACCATTGTAGTCCCAGATCAGCCTGTCTCAAAGTACTAATGCAACATGTCATGTAAAGCCTCTCATCGAGTGGTATAACACTAAGTAGTATATAAGGGAACCATTGTATGTGTACCAACAATTATGAAGGAAGGACCTGACGGCATTTGTCACCAGCGTAGTCCCAGATCAGCCTGCGTAACAGCCAAGTCCAAGACAACAATATCATATGTATACCGTGTTATATGTGACGCATACTGGCACCTGTTTGTATGATATTTAGATACTTTATAAGATGCGACTGGTGATAACGTTACTGGGCCATATAGGGGCACTCGGATAACATGGTCCGTATAGGGGCACTAAAATTGTCCAAATAGGGGCACTTCCATATATATTCTATACCATACTTGCTGCGACTGGTGGTAACGTTACTGGGCCATATAGGGGCACTCGGGTAACATGGTCCGTATAGGGGCACTAAAATGGTTCAAATAGGGGCACTTATGTACATCTTCTATATCATACAAGATGCGACTGGTGGTAACGTTACTGGACCATATAGGGGCACTCGGGTAACATGGTCCGTATAGGGGCACTAAAATGGTTCAAATAGGGGCACTTCTGTACATCTTCTATATCATACAAGATGCGACTGGAGGTAACGTTACTGGGCCATATAGAGGCACTCGGGTAACATGGTCCGTATAGGGGCACACATATGGTCCAAATAGTGGCACTTCCATACATATTCTATACGAGACATGATGCGACTGTTGGTAACGTTACTGGGCCGATATGCAACTAAACTATATTTCTTTGCAGTTCTGTATGTCATAGTTTTTTTTAAATATTGTTCCATTTAGATTGACATTCCGATAGACCGTCGGTGACGTAAACATACTGAGCTACGTCATTTATGTCATTCCCTATGTAGATACTTTTATTTCTCGTTTCTACCTGCTCCTATAGACAGGATCACAATTCAATGAGTATATCATCTGACATTACGCATTTGTACAAGGGAACAGCCCTCTATCCATACGAAGTACATGCATGTGGACAAGTCATTAAATAATTAAACACGTTTGTTCCGACATGACGCATACATACAGGGGAACAGTTGTCTATTCAAAGTATGTGGACACATCATTACACCAGTACACATGTTTGCTCTGACATAACGCATACATACAGGGGAACAGCTGTCTATTCAAAGTATGTGGACACATCATTACTCAATACATAGGTTTGCTCAGACACGCATACATACAGGGGAACAGCTTATCTATTCAAAGTATGTGGACACATCATTACATCAGTACACATGTTTGCTCCGACATGGCTCATACATACAGGGGAACAGCTATCTATTCAAAGTATGTGGACACATCATTACATCAGTACACATGTTTGCTCTGACATGGCTCATGCGTACAGGGGAACAGCCATCTATTGCAAGTATATGGATAATTCATTAAATAGTTTTACACGTTTTCTCTAACATGTCGCATGCATGCAGAGAAACAGCCATTGAATCCTAGTATGTGGACAATTCTTTCAATACTTACACACATTAGCTCTAACATGAAACATGCATACAGGGGAAGAAATATTCATTCAAAATATGTGGACATGCCATTACATTACACAAACTTGTTCTGACATCACGCATGCATACATTGGAACAAACATTTATTCTGATTATGTGGACAATATATTAAATCTTTACGCAAGTTCGATCTGACATAACGCATGCATACAGGGCAAAAATTATCCATACAAAGTATGTGGACAATTCATTAAATAATTACACAAGTTTGTTCTGACATTACGCATGCATACAGGGGAACAGCCATATTTTCAAAGTATGTGGACAAGTCATTACGTCATTACATCAGTACACACGTTTGCTCCGACATAACGCATGCATACAGGGAAACAGCTATCTATTCAAAGTATGTAGACAAGTCATTAACTCACTACACACGTTATATAAAATGTTTTCTAATGCACTCTATAAATATCACGCAATCTGATTGGCTGATGGTCATACATTACAGGTATATCATTGTTGATGAACGGTCGCAAATTATTGCAATATGTATTCCTACGCCAGTAGTAAAGGAGTGCATTAGAGCTAGGTTAACCGCATTGTAATTTTGAAATTTGCGGCGTATATCAGAAAATGATAGCTCGCAAAATATGTTTAATGGCTCCGCTAGAGCGTCGCCATTAAACAGATTTTCCGACCTATCAGTTTCTGATATACGCCGCAAATTTGAAAATTACAATACAGTTAACCCTATAATATCTTCATAACTAAGCAAGCTATTGACTTGACATTTTCTCATGACACACACCTAAGATGGGACTTAACCCTTTCAACCCTAAGTATCTGGAATAGACTGTGATATCAAATCGTCACAAAATGATTTTCGGACTGGTCCATTTATGAAAAGGAGGTGTTTATGTTCTAAAGAATATGAAAATTACTTGCAAACAGTGTAGATCCTGATGAGACGGCTCGTTACGAGCCGGCTCATCAGGATCTGCACTGTTTGTATAAACCGCTATAGCGGGCTTTCGGGTTCAAAGAGTTAAAGAAAATAGAACAGAAAAATCAAATTATGATATTTTGAATTGTCACTAATTTAGGCTACCTGCATTAAACTGCCGATCACCACCCAACTGTGGGCCGTTTCACTAAACTTCGTGCGACTGAACTGTTCGTACGTGCACATTTTGAAATTTAAGATCGTCTGGACATTTCAAGTGATGGATTTACATTTATCGAACGTGGCTGATCAGTGTAGCGCGTGATCAAAATAGCACACTGCTGTAACTTGATAATGATATATAGTGCTAGTTACATGCACGACGGGTGTTTCACTGATGGAATGACGAACAGTGCAGATCTTGATCAGACTGTGCGGATGCACAGGCTGATCTGGACCTGCACTGGTCGCCATTTATCCTGTCACGGTCATCTATTAGTGTATTGAAGTTAATCTAGTCGTCACGAATCATAAAATAATCTGAAACATACGGATTTTTTTTTTATTAATTCGTTCCCACGAAATAACAATTCGTTCCCTCAATTTAACAATTCGTTCCCTCGATTTATCAATTCGTCCCACGATATAACAATTCGTTCCCTCGAATTAACAATTCGTTCCCACTAAATGACAATTCGTTCCCTCAATTTAACAATTCGTTCCCTCGAATTAACAATTCGTTCCCACGATATAACAATTCGTTCCCACGAATGAACAATTCGTTCTCATGGGAACGAATTAACAATTCGTTCCTTGTTATTTCGTGGGAACGAATTGTTATTTCGTGGGAACGAATTGTTAAATCGATGGAACGAATTGTTAATTCGTGGGAACGAATTAATAACAAAAAAAAATTCTACGTCCCCTGCGGGGCTCCGTAGAAACATATTGAATTCTAGATACTATATAATATGAAAGTGGGTTCCTGGTTTTTGCATAAGTGTTGTATATAATATGAAACAATCCGTATGAGTTCGTATACGCGTACCCAAGAAAATATGCGATATCACATGAAAAATAATTACAACATTTAAGATATTTTCCGTAATTGACGTCGAAAATTGACGAAATGTTCAGAACAAATACGGAATAGAATTCCACGTTTGCTATGAAAATTTCGTCAACTTTCACATTACTGACAGAAAATATGAAAAGTCATGCAGATCATGATGTTATTAGCCGATCAAATCAGGGTTCAATATATGTCCACATTTTAGTAGTTACCGAATCTCAGGGAAAAGTATGAGAAGTGTTGATTTCCTCCCCAAACAAATTCTCCCAGTTATATTTAGCTATCATTAATATCTAATCATAGCAATACTTATGGTAGTCAAATGTAAATGAAATGGCCACAAGTTTATACAAAATTCTAATGTGTTAATCATTTCACTATATGCTGGGATATTTGAGCGAAATAAGTAGATTCCGTTATATATATTGGGCCAAGTGATGTATGGTGAGGGAACCTGCCACCATATCAGCAAATGGTAGTTTCAGTGTTGAATGGATATTTTATATCCCCCACTGTAGCGCCGTTGAACTTAAAAACGCTAAAGATAAGAAAATAATGTTGATGTTTTTTGTCTGTGATGTAACCTCATCACAATTTCATAAGTTTGTATAATACCCCGATTCTGTAATGAATGGACTATTAAGCAAACAACAAATATAATAATGTATTTTTATTATTCAACTTAAAAAATAAAATTTCTAGATGGTAAACTATGAATTATCAGTATTGTATGTTAGTACACACAAACATACATGTACAACTAAAATATGCCTAGGTAGACAGACCACTGTGTGTGTGGTGGGGGGGGGGGGGGGGGGGGGGGGGGGGGGGGGGGGGGGGGGGGGGGGGGGGCGGGATTTACATGTACCGATGCAAAAGTAATAAGCAACAAAGGAACGAAAATTACAATAATTTTAATTACACTTCTACATACTTGAGCTACATATCATTATCAGTCCACTTCAGCACGTTTTTTAGTAAATTGTGAAGCTGCTCTCTCTCGTATTAAACTCAGTAAAATGCTGCATCTGCAGTGACGTCACGTGACATCACATCGTCACGTGAAATGATCTTGCAACAACAATGTACAAAATGGAGACAAGACTATTATTTTGTACATTCAGAAACAAAAATCTGGAAAATTTTGATATGCAACAGAGACCTGTGGCGAAAAGTAAATATTAAGCGAGCATTGTCAATGCGCGAGCATTGTCAGTGTCACCTCCACTCTACTTAATGACGGCCATTTTCGTTTGCCTTCTTTAGTTCCTAGTTTAATCAAAACTTTCCCCAAAACATCTGGCATCTAAGAAGGGCCGTAATGGCTCCACTTTTCTCTCGGTACCGTATAAATATCCTGCAGGGACAATCCACACTCGTATATTGTTAATTAACAGTTTGTAGCGTATATTCTGGGCGGTATTTATACTCAAATGTACTTTGCAAAACATATTACCTGTATCTGGTTGTCTATCTTCTCGCACATGAAGATGGCGCGCATATCAAGATCACGTGATCGACCACTGTTCGATTGATTGGTCAGCTGGGTGAGCCAACATTGGTCCGGTCCAATCAAATCACGAATACAAATTATCACGCTTTGGTGTAACGAATAGAAGGCAAGCCGCCTAACTTTAGTTTACCGAACTCTTGTTAAAACGTTTATTTATAGCCAAATTACCGAACTCTTGTAGTTAAAACGTTTATTTATAGGCAAATTGTGTTATTTCGCTATATTTAAAGTTTTAAACACAGATAATGGCCAAAAATGAAAAATTATCCGGTTGATGTAGTTTGGAAGTGATACAACACAGTTCGAGTTTGTAGATTACCGAATATAGGAGAAAAGGGTGGTTACAAACTTTTTCACAAATCGAGGATAACCAATATATAGCCGATCTATAAATAGATCGGCTAATAATGACAGTTTCTGTAAATCTTTTTCACGAATGTCTGCTTAGGCACAACGTTACACGACTTGTCTCGTTATGTCCGAATGAAACTGGAGAAATGGGACTTATGGATTTTGCGACCAGTGAATTCGCACAGTCTGATCAGGATCTGCACTGTCCGTCATTCGATCAGTGAAACACCCGCCGTGCTTCTAACCACAGGTGGAAGACTCGGACCTATGACACCAAAAAAATGCCTATTAAAAAAAATCCCATTACCCCACCCACTTGGTCTCGTACAGTACATAACGTTAATTCAAGGTGAGCATAAATAGCGCTATTATACAAAGAGCCCTCTTTTTTCCGGCTCGCACATACACAATAAACATCGATTAAATGTATGAAATATGTCTCTGGCAATCGATGAAGGTATTAGGTGTGTGAATATACTCACTTCAAATAAACGCTGTTTCAAGTATTTATTGAGTTATTCGCGTTTTGATTACCCCATCCAAAGCGAAAGTTGCGTGTACGAAAGAATCTCACACAGAATCGGAGGCCGTCCGGCTGGATTATCGGTCATATTTGGCCGATAGCTGATCGCCAGCTCAAACTAAAGTCGTGCAACCATGATCATATACATTAGAGACTCCAACCATACAAAGTTCGTCCAATTGTGATCGTTCGCCGATCTAAAAAACACTTTTTTCTAATTTTATTGACTTTCTTTCATGATTCGCGTACTATCAGATTATGTCTTCCGGAAACCCTGAAAAGGGAAAAAAAGTCCTCGCGTCTATTTTTAGGTTTAACCAATCAGAGATGTTCTTACATAGACGCTTCGGTGGTTGTATTATGGAAGATAGTGCATTGACCCAGTTCCAGATAATGAACGAAATTATAGAAAAAAGTGTTTTTTAGATCGCGAACGATCACAATTGGACGAACTTTGTATGGTTGGAGTCTCTAATGTATATGATCATGGTGTACGACTTTAGTTTGAGCTGGCGATCAGCTATCGGCCAAATATGACCGATAATCCAGCCGGACGGCCTCCGATTCTGTGTGAGATTCTTTCGTACACGCAACTTTCGCTTTGGATGGGGTAATCAAAACGCGAATAACTCAATAAATACTTGAAACAGCGATTTGAAGTGAGTATATTCACACACCTAATACCTTCATCGATTGCCAGAGACATATTTCATACATTTAATCGATGTTTATTGTGTTTGTGCGAGCCGGAAAAAAGAGGGCTCTTTCTATAATAGCGCTATTTATGCTCACCTTGAATTAACGTTATGTACTGTACGAGACCAAGTGGGTGGGGTAATGGGATTTTTTTTAATAGGCATTTTTTTGGTGTCATAGGTCCGAGTCTTCCACCTGTGCTTCTAACAAGCAATATAGATCGTTATCAGGCTACACGGGTGTGCTGTTTGAGCTACACTGATCACAAATCCCGTAAACCCCATTTAAAATATAATACCACATGTAGTACTCTGAAATCAACTTTTGACGCCATTTACCGAAAATATTGTAAATTTTGTAACGTATTTCATGAAATTACGCATATGTCCGAAGGTACAAAATCACATGGCGTGTCTCATAATTATACCAATAACCGAATACTGATTACCTGTACATTTAATACAGTGTCCAGAGCCCGCGTACCAGGCTGGAAGAACAATCATCACGTGACTGCCAACAACGATCATGGACGCCGATTTCAAAGGAAACACAGATTCGCCGAATCGCCAGTCGAACGGTCACGTAGTTGAGTCGACAATGACAAGTGAACCGACGGCGGCTGGGACGAGTAAAATTGGGGACGAGACGTCGTTAACTCGGGACCGTGATAATACGCTTGAACGTCAGAGAAAGCGACGACACAGAGAGCCGCTGTTCTACTGTAAACTGGTCACAAAGTATCCACTGCAGTCTTTCTGTGAGTACAATAACCACACTGGCGGTATGCTCAATGATTTTATTCTCATCTCGCTGTAGAACTGACATCTTAAATGAGACACGCCATGTGATTTTGCCAAAAAAATGCAATATTTGTAAATGGCGTCAAAAGTTGACGAACTGAATTTATTTCTACATTTGACTTTATTTATGAAAAATATTGTAAACGTATTTAATGAAATTACGTAGATGTCAGAAGGTATAAAATCACATGGCGTGTCTCATATGGATACTTGCTCGTCCAATGACTTCCTATAGATACAAATGTATATACCATCATGCATGTTATGTATGTGTCACTTGTGCGTCGTGTATTTTCGTTTTCTGGATTTCGATCTGAACATTGTGTGAAACGTTAGAAAACATTTCATGCAGTAGAAAACACAATACCCCCCCCCCACACCAAAGAACACCGTATTGCCATGCAAATGATAAACAAGAGGGTCATGATGTCCCCAGGGTGCATGGTCACTTGGTTACAACAACAACACCAATGGCTGAAAGTGTTGAAAGCGTGCCCATTCCAAAGTAAGTATTATTTGATATTTTCCTTAATAGGCAACGTATTGTGATGAGTTCGGCACATACTTATGTCGTTCTTGCAAAGAATCGATTTCCGTGTCTACTTTCATTAAATCAAATATATACATCTTACATGAGACCAATTGTTGAGTATGCAGCAATTGTTTGGGACAGTTGTACCCAATATGAACGTAATTCCCTTGACAAACTGCAATGTGAAGCAGCTAGAACAGTTACTGGTCTAACCCGTTCAGTTTCAATTAATAAACTTGTCCAAGAAATTGGATGGAAAAATACAAAAATTAGTGTTAATATTCAAAGAAAAGGCAGGTAAACTTCCAACGTATCTACACGAGCTATTCCCACAACTCGTCGGAGAAAATAATCCATATGAATTGTGTAATAGGAACAATTTTATTACATTAGCCAGGCGAACAGAAATCTACTCTAAATCTTTTATACCATCTTCATTAGCATTATGTAACGAGTTAGATGACGAAATTAAGAATTCCCCCTCCTTAGCAACATTTAAAGCCAAACTAAAACAGCTGTTCAAACCGGCAATTGTTCCAGCATACTACCTGATAGGTGAAAGAACACAATCAGTTTATCACGCCCGCATAAGAAATCAATGTAGCAATTTTAATTCAGATCTATTTATAAATCATCTACGAGATCCCCATTATGTCACTCACACAATTTGACATGAAAAATTTCCGAGCACTACTTTTTTCAAATGCACATCATTCAACCAACAAACGCCTGCGAATGTTTAAACGCAACCCGTCAACACAACCCCTTGTCAATAGATACTATACTGTTTGGAGACGAGTCAAAAGAATATGAATCTAAAGCTACCATTTTCAAAGAAGTTCAGCGCTACATAAAACTCACTCGTCGTTTTAATAATTTTAATAATGAGTAGACTCACTAACATGTTCCTGTTTTATAGGGAAAATAATCAACTTACATGGTGGCCCGATTTTTGGATGTCAAGCGGTCTGAATTCACTGGAGAGTGCAACACGAATATATATGCATGCTTGTTTTGTTGGTTTTTTTTCGTTCATTTTTCGTACATGTTTTTTGCTCTATATATCATTACATTATACCGTATATTTCACCGCCATTATACCACATGTTTAATACTTGTAATAAGCATTTGGGAAGGGCTGTAGCTAACGTTGTAAAAACTTGTAGCCCAACCCGTTTGCTCTCTTTACCAGAAATTTGTTTATTGTACAATTATTGTAAATTGTAAAAAAAAGTAAAAAAAGCGCAATAAAATATGTTTAAACTAAATTAAACTGACACGGAAATCGATTCTTCGCAAGAACGACATAAATTTGGGCCAAAGTACCGATAGCACCAAATGCAGCTTAACAAGACGCGTTTGATGTGCCATATCTTTATCCGTTACTTAATAAGGACAAACTAAAGGAATACGTACTTTGAATCTGCGGGCTTCTGGAAGTTTCAGTACTTGTTGTTGGTGTTGTAACCACGTGATCATACACCTTGGTCCTTATATCGCTCACCTTTGCAATGTCATAAAAATCAAACAAATAATGGTATGTAAAGTTGTCACTAAATACACATCAAAATAAGCCCATGGCATGCATATAGTGTCAATGTGACAAACTTGAGAAGTCGCCAGTGTAAGTTGTCTCGCTATATGTACAGATATATCTTACACAACTTCGCGAGGTTTGGAGACCACAATAGGATGATTCCAGTCTACTTTTTTGTCACAATACATGTACATCTTTTCACAAATGGTATCAGAAGCAATTGATTAATCGAGTTCTACATCCATTTTAGTTTTAACCAAGTAATACACGTGTATGGGGGAAGGGTGGGGGAAACCACTGGTTTTCCCCGAGATTACAATATCCATTCAGCCTTGACACAGAATATCCTGATCTGGTGCCCTTACCCAACTAAGATTACTTCGCACCACATATCACGGAATGGATCTAATTATCAGAGAAAAATCCCAGCGTATCAGACCATGTGTGAATCCCGATAAGGATGGATTTCAGCATTACGCATGTCCTTCCATCCTCCATTAGATTGAATATGAATTCTACGTCCGTTTAACCTTTAACACAGTCATGTACAGACCGTAATACACAAGTGCACTACACCAAGATCACTTGGCCTCATATATATAGAGAATAGTAGGTTAGTGCCGTGAATGGGAAAAAATATCTGGCAAGGCTCAGGAAACGGGATGGGCGAGGCTTTGCCGAGCACATCCCGTTTCCGTGCCGCGCCAGATATTTTTTCCCATTCACAGCACTAACCTACTATTCTATTTATCCCGTCAACACCTACAAATGGCTGTAAAATGCAAAAATTGTATTGACTGGATATTAAAAATGTTTCACGGCACCGTGTTTCACGGCACATACGCACTGTGTTGACGGGATAAAACTGGATCTCGGTGTGAATATCGGTAAGGCTGCCCTTCACCGTTAAGAGATGCATCTCGGTCATCCTCTATTGGAATCAACACACATCATCACATGATGGTGAAATTCGATCATAGACAGTCGACACTCGTTTACTCAAGTGTAGACGGGCTGCATGGTATATCATGCAGACAGAATTTGGAGCAATGTGGTTAAAGTACAGTCGAACCTGTGTTAACGACCACCTGGGAATAGCAACCACCTGTCCACAACGGCCAGTTAACCCCCCCCCCCCCCCGTCCAATTTTGTTCTTTATAAGACCTTGGAATAACGACCACCCCCGAACTGCGACCAGCGACCAGCTATTTTCATTCCCACACGACATTTTTGTATGTGAACAGCGACCATGTCATTGAACATCGATCATTTTTTCCAAGTTTCGTCGAAATCGTGAGAAGAAGAGTTTTAAGAATGTGTGCTATTTTTAAACGGCGGCCATCTTGGATTGGCGACGACCTCCATTTTAACAAATGTGTAACCCCCCTACCATGTGCGTGAAGTTTGACCAACAGCGGTACCGGAGAAGAAGACGTTCGGAATTGTGGACGGACGACGACGACGACGGACGAAAAGTGGTAACAATAGCTCACTTGAGCCTTGGCTCAGGTGAGCTAAAAAAGACAGACACTTGAATGTACAAATTAACTATTTTTACCGGGATAAGTTTTTACAGAAGCAAACAGAAAGTGGCATTTAAAACAAAATCCCGTATTTTGTATACCCCCCGCAACGAGTAGTGCAACCCCAGCTGATCCCAAGGTCAAGGTCAAATACTTAGTCTCTTTACAAAACTTAACATCAGAGAAATATGTTATAACTTATATTTCCTTCATCTAAAATGCTTAATATTTCACACCTGCATTCATGTAAGGCTCTACTACCATGCTGTGCCAAATCCACGACCGTCCAACCCCTGCTGATCCCAAGATCAAGGTCAAATACTTAGTCTCTTTACAAAACTTAACATTAGAGAAATAAGTTATAACTTCATTGAACATTCTTAATATTTCACTCGTGCATTCCTCTAAGGTTGTATTATCATGCTGTGACAAATCTACGACCGTCCGACCCCCGCTGATCCCAAGGTCAAGGTGACATACTTGGTCTCTTTACAAAACTTAACATCAGAGAAATATGTTATAACTTCTATTTCTTTCATCGAAAATTCTTAATATTTCATGCATGCATTCCTCTAAGGCTCTACTATCGTGCTGTGACAAATCCCCTCTGATCTCGAGGTCAAGGTCACACACTTAGGCTCTTTACAAAACATCAGAGAAATCGGTTATAACTTCTATTTCCTTGCTCGGATCTGCTTTACATTTCACACACACATTGCTCCAATCGACCTCTATCACCCTGTGACAAATTCACGTTCGTGCCGCCCCCACTAATCCCAGAGTCAAGGTCACAAGCCCACACACTTGGAAATGTGTTACATATTTAGGGGTACCTGGGCCCACGCGGGGGATATTCCGTAAGCCTCGCTTACTGACCAATCTAGTTATTCATATATTTTACCTCAGCTATAAGTTGTGTGTATAATAGATTCCTAGATATATAGACGTTGAACAATGAGTGTATATATGTGTCGCATGGGCGGATTCAGCGGGGGGCGGACCCGGCGCGCGTCCCCCCTAAAATTCGCCGAGTAAAGATTTTTTTACAAGTTACAAGGCACGTTTCATGCCAAGTGCCATGTATTCCATGCATTTTTCGGTCGTTTTCTTATTGTTTCAAAATTTAAACGTTTTCAATCAAAAATCATGTCTAAACATACTGTGACAGTGTCAATAGTTTTTCTCCAAAATGCGCCAGAACGCAGGAAATGTAGATTTCAAAAAATGTCCGTGGGGGGGGGGGGGGGGAGGGGGCGGGGGGAATGCCCCCGGACCCCCCTAGCGCTATCCCGAGCTCTGCTTGGTCGACTATTTTGCAATACTTGACTATATTATCGAACGAGCATAGCTCGTTCGATAATATAGTCAAGTATTGCAAAATAGTTACGCCCCACCCCCCACCCCCTAACCCGAAATCCTGGATCCGCGCCTGTGTCGTGCTAGCAAACGAGGATCATGATGTCTATCTATTGATCCGTAGTATTATTAGCTACACCGTCGTTTTGCTTCCCATTAGTCGGGTGACTTAGCTAATTTTTCGAAGAAGTATCAATATTTGCTTGCACTACATAATGACTGGTACTTGGAAACGTGACTACACTAGCTATCCCACAGGTGAATAACGCGTAGCAGGGATTGGCAAATGGTTATGATTCCCCTAATTATGTTTATCAACCCGCAGAAAATCAGAGAAATAAAAATAATAGCCATGTAAACCAAATACATGTACGGCCACTAAAGGCCTATTTAAATATCCATGGACACCACATAACGCCACTAAAGGCATATTTAAATATACATGAATACCACATACCGCTACTAAATGCCTATTTAAAGATACATGAACATGACATACCGCCACTAAATGCCTATTTAAATATACATGACCACCACATACCGCCACTAAAGGCCTATTAAATATCCATAAAGACCACATACCGCCACTAAAGGCCTATTTAAATGTACATGAACGCCACATACCGCCACTAAAGGCCTATTTAAATATACATGACCACCACATACCGCCACTAAAGGCCTATTTAAATATCCATAAACACCACATACCGCCACTAAAGGCCTATTTAAATGTACATGAACGCCACATACCGCCACTAAAGGCCTATTTAAATGTACATAAACACCACATACCGCCACTAAAGGCCTATTTAAATATCCATTGAACCACCACATACCGCCACTAAAAGCCTATTTAAATATACATGAACACTACATACCGCCACTAAAGGCCTATTTAAATATCCATGAACACCACATACAGTCACTAAAGGCCTTTTTAAATATACATGAACACCACATACCGCCACTATACGCCTAATTAAATATCAATGAACACCACATACCGCCACTAAAGGCATATTTAAATATCCATGAACACCACATACAGCCACTAAAGACCTATGAAAAATGGTCATGGAAACCAAATACGGCCTTTTTATCATTTCGGCTAGTTTCTAAACAAAATTAGAAAAAATATAGCTATTTTACAACCCCGGCAATGTGTTATTTAATCACATTTAGTCACGTTTATAATTTCACAAAATACAACAACAAAAATCTAACAAACTCGCGTGAGTCAGTGGAAAAAAAACAAACAAAGAAACCACTAATCCTGGATCCGTGTTTACAAAAAAACACACGTTCTACACATGTGCAATCGATAGCAGGAAGTTTGCTTCGTCTCGGCCAAACAAACTTCCTGGGAGCCGTTTCACTAAACTTCGTACGACTAAAATGTTCGTAAGTGCAAATTCAGGATCGTCTGGAAATTTCGATTGATTGATTTACATGTATTGAGCATAGGCTGCATATGCAGCTTATGCTCAATAAATGTAAATCCAATACTTGTTTACAAGAAAACGTTGTTACTGTGAAATTTACAGACTCATAATGTTGCACTTACGAAAATTTTAGTCGTACGCAGTTTAGTGAAACGGCCCCCTGATTTCTAGCATGGGCAAGGAGGACGTACTAAGAACTTTTTAAAACATCAGACCCTGGGTATCGTTGTTTCAGTGCTCACCTTAGCCGGACACCTGTTGATGGTGGTTATATCCGTGGCTCTTCTTGCATCTGGCTACGATTTACTTCCCGTCGACTTCCAAAACATGCCGCTCGAGATCAACGATCAGCCATGGCGCCCACGTGATCTTGCCTGGACATCGAGAGATAAATTCACTGGCTATTACGACCGAACGCCATCAGGCGGTTACAGATCAGTCGCGTATCCCCGAGCAAATATATACTTGTACTATGACACGGAGAATGGTAATGTTTTCACAAAGGAAAAATTGACCAAGATCCAGTCCATTGAGAATGAGTTGGCGTCGACATCGGGGTATAGCAAGTATTGCCAATGGGACATGGAATCCACTGCGTGCACTAAGCCAACGTCAGTCATCCGTTTCTTTGACGGCACATATTCCTCAATCAGTGCCACGTTTAATGATCCGAACTTCGACAACATTCCCGCCGTTATATACGAGGCTTCGACAAACGTGCAGACGAAGGCAACTTTCCAGTTTTTCCTCAGTAAGTCTTACATTAGCACGCCGTCCAAAGCGCAGTCAGTGATCACCCGGTCAATGTTACCGATTGGTTTCCCTCTGCAGGGACACACTGAGACCACATCATATGAAGATGAAATAAAACGTTTCAGTGCGGATACTATGAAACCTGTTTTAAGTTCGCTACGGGAGACATGTGGGGAATTCGACTTTCTGTATAGATCTCAGTTGTTGTGGATGGACGAAGTATTAAATCAAGCCATGAAGGACATTCTCTGTGCTATCGGCAGTATTTTGTTTATTTTCCTCTTCATATTGATCCACACTCGGTCCCTGTGGGTCACCGGATTGGCCATATTAAGCATCCTTACAAGTTTCCTATGCGCCAACTTGATATACCGCATTGTATTCGACTTCAGGTATATCGGATTCTTTCACATACTCACGATTTTCATCATCCTTGGTATCGGCGCTGATGATGTCTTCGTCTTCTACGACGTCTGGAGGAACACGTCGTATGAAGAGTACCCGAGCCTGGCCCACCGCCTGTCCGACGCCTACCGCCGCTCCATGTTCAGCATGCTGTTCACATCCATCACTACCGCCGTGGCATTCTTCGCCAACACTATATCACCGTTACTGGCCACACGAGCGTTTGGACTGTTCTCTGGCTTAGTGATCATTGCCAACTATATATCCATCATCGTCTATTTCCCGACGGTTGTCATAATGTACGAGTTAAAGTTCAAGAAATTTAAATGGCCGTGTATTACATTGTTAAAGAGAATCTGTAAAAGTAAAAACAAACGTACAGTGAATGCAGACGCGGACAATTACAATGAAGAATCTGATGATATTCCTGCTCACACTCCGTATGGCTCCGAACGAAAGACTTCTGTTAGCAGAAAGGAGTCAGGCGCAGTCAACAAATCATGTGATGTTGACATCCAGTCTAAAAAACAGCACGAGATGCAAATAGCTGATGGTGTCCTTGAACCTAGTCACCCTGGCAACACTACATGCGTACGCGAGGGCAAGAAGAAAAGGAAGTCATGGATGGTGCATTTCTTCCGGACAACGTACTTCAGATTCGTCACTCATCGGATAATTAGGTGGTTCATCTTGGCAGTGATGGCAGGGATTCTGTTTTTTTTCACCTACCAACTCAGCAAGATAGAGCCCGACAATGAAGGGGTAAGTATAGTGTTAGATGCGAACGGTAACTCTTGCAATTTACCGTTCGCAACTAAGCATAGTGTATGTACTCATTAAATACTCCAAACGAGACAAGCCATGTGATCTTGTACCACGATGTGCGATTTTTCATATTCTGTCAACTTTCGACGTCATTTACAGAAAATATCGTGAATTTTGCAAACTAGTTTTAGTTATACATGTATATATATTACGAGCCGGTCATCTGGATCTGCACTGTTTGTAAACGCCGTTATAGCGGGCTTTCGGGTTCAAAGGGTTAAATCGGCCATAAATGTCAGCAGCCCCATTTCTCGAGTCGCAATCACATATAGTGGAAATCCTCTAAACCAATGCCCCGGATGTCAGGTTTAGAGAGGTTCCACTATAAAGCAGGTGTACGAGCACTGCAAAACATCATGATGTTCTATTTGTGTTCTCCGTTTAGCAACATTATGCTGTATAATTATGTTCAATGTGATAATATTTACATACTTTCTATCGCGCCCGGCTGCGAACAGCGCGATAAAGTCGGCACATTGGCGTACGTACGTATATCCGTACGTACGTCCGAACGTACGTACGTCCGTACGTCTGTACGTCCGTAATAGGTACGTGAGTCCTGTTAAAGTATTTGGGTAAAGTTTTTGGTCAAAGTTTTCGACATACTATCAACGTCTAGGCGGGCCGCGGCCATCTAGTTAAAATATTCTCTTATAATTCTTATTTAGAATAGGAATATAGTTGTTTGTGTTACTTATGATTGTGTGTGTACATAGATGAGACTTTAACCCTTAGAACGAGGGCAGCGTAATTGTCGTCTGCTGTTGTTTTATAGTTCGCATTCTTTCCAATTAAACATGATTATACAGTGTTGTCAAACCATACTTTTGATACGAAAACTTGAAAATAAAAACTAAACAGCAGACGACACAATTTTATTCAGAATTGTAATGGTTAACACATTGTGTACATTTGCATTTTCTTGCCCATGGCGGGCCCGTTTCACTAAACTTCGTTTAGTTCGTATGACGATTTCTATAAAGTTTCATAACACATTAACGTGGTTCATTAATGCTACATTTTCCCACCATTAAATCTGAACAAATCCAACAAAGAATACCCACAATGGGCCGCTAATGCAAAACATTTAATATTGCACTTACGAACGTCTTAGTCGTACAAAGTTTAGTGAAACGGGCCCATGGTATTGTATGGCGTTTATATTGACATACACAGTGTGCAGGTTTTCTCTAAACATCAACATATAGAGGTATATACATTCATGTTTACAGCTGAAGGTGCTGAAGGAATCGCACGTGTTCCGACAGGCGGACGACCACGCCCTCTACTCGTTTGTCGACAGCGACGCCGATGACACCCTCGTCATCTACGTCGTCTGGGGCATGCACGAAAACGACATGAGCGGCTGCCATTTCTCCACGCCCAAGTGTAATGGCGAGCAACATTGGGACTCGACCTTTAACCCCAATTCTCCGGCGGCACAGCTGGCCGTCAAGGTAGGATAGCCTTCATAATGGTAAATCAATGTGTGGAGTACGTCTGCTGTTTCTTTTTTCATACATGTCCTTGGCAGAACCCTTTGGCTTGGGAGGAAAATGCTATCTAACCATGGAGGCCCGATTCACTAAATGTCTTAAGATAAAAATGTTCAATTGTATTACTACAAAATATTGTAAATTTTGTAAACGTATTTCATGAAATTACGCAGATACAAAATCACATGGCGTGTCTCATGTTATATATGTGAATTATTATGAGTAAATATTAATTACAATGGCACATAATGGCTAATATGTACGTGGGCTTAATTATGTGTAGCGTAATGAACGGATACACGTGCGAATTGTTATTGGAAATTGTTGCATGCTATCATCTGGTACTTCGCTCTGCGCCGGCGTAAAAGGTTTCACGTCGAAAAAATACACCGGTTTCTGGACGAGATTCCACTCAGTTCTGCTTAGAGCTATCGCATAAACATGTTTAACGTCTAGTAACTGCTGTAAATGACGAAAATGTGTTTATTTACTATCTTCTGCGTGTAGCTAAATGAGAATTCGTCAGGAATCCGGCGCCTATTTCAACGTGAAACATTTTACGCCGGCGCGGAGTGCAGCACCGGTGATCATGGGACGGGTACCACATTATACGAGTTAACTTAAAATACAATGTACTTAGTATCGACAAAGCAATAGCTGATCATGTATACAGTGTTGGTCACGGTTATTTCGCCCAATGTAACCATGTGATTTTGTGCGTAGGAAAATGTGCGTTTTTTTTTAAATAATAATAATACAGAAACTGTGATATTTTCTGTAAATGACATCGAAATTTGGTAAAACTTTCATAGCAAATGCACAATTCGTTGACGTCAATTACGGAACATATAGTACATTTTGTAAATATTTTTCATGAGATATCGAACATCTTCTTAGGTAAAGCATTCACATGGATTGTCTCAGTAATGTCACGCATTATACTTTGATCATGGTGAAACCACGTAAAACTGCAACTGATCAGGGTAATATCTGATCTGTTTTCTTCCATATGTAATCGAGACAACAGCTAGACATCAGGGGGCCGTTTCACTAAACTTCGTACGACTAAAATGTTCGTAAGTGCAAATTTAGAATCGTCTGGAAATTTCAATTGAGCCTATGCTCAATAAATGTAAATCCAATTCTTGTAAATAAAATATTGTTAATGTGAAATTTACAGACTATCATAATTTTGCACTTACGAATATCGAAGTTTAGTTAAAAGGACCACAGCATCTTTCTGAACGTGTATGGTCCATGTATATTGCAATTATACATACATGTATTGCCTGAGCTAAATTGTCTTCATGACAAATCAATGCGTAATTCATTTTCATGTTTTCATTGTTTACCTACGGAAGCCTGGAGGTGACACATAAAACAAAAATCCTATGTCGTGCGCACGAGATCCTACCACGTGCGCACGACATCCTACCACGTGCGCACGACATCCTACCACGTGCGCACGTCATCATATCACGTGCGCACGACATAGCTATCCAATGAGATGACTGGAATGGTCCACCATTTTTCCTAATCTGCTAATCAAGATGGATGAATTGCATTTGAGGGATAGTTTAATTAGACAGCTGTAGGATGTCGTGCGCACGTGGTATGATGTCGTGCGCACGTGATAGCTATGTCGTGCGCACGTGATAGCTATGCCGTGCGCACGTGATAACTATGTCGTGCGCACGTGGTAGGATGTCGTGCGCACGACATAGGATTTTTGTTTCATGTGTCACCTCCAGGCTTCCGTATTTACCGGCCATTAACACGTGACAAATGACAGCAAATGATAAAAGGATGTTCAACAATGTTATTGTTATCGGAAGGAAAGTGAAACAAAAACAACAAGAGTACCGAAGGTCACAATATACGCCCGTCAAGGCAATGCCAGTTAACAAGGGGGGATAACTCACTGAAAATGAATAGGGTTCTTGCCGTGATAAACATGTATATTGAATTTGGTTACGATCGGTGAAGTAGAACTTGAGGTATGCGTGGACAAGGATACAGAGTGCGATCATTAAAATGGCAGCCAGGGGGAGATAAGTCATCAAAACCAATAAGCTTCTTCGTCTTGCCGTAATAAACATGTATACCGAATTTGGTTACGAGCGGTGAAGTAGAACTTGAGTTATTGCGTAGACAAGGATACAGAGTGCGAAAAATAAAAAAAGTGCAGCCAAGGGGAGATAAGTCATCGGCAATTTTTTAAAATCGGTAGGCTTCTTCGTCTTGGTGTAATAAACATGTATGCCGAATTTGGTTACGAGTGGTGAAGTAGAACTTGAGTTATTGCGTGGACAAGGATACAGAGTGCGTAAAATAAAAAAAAACTGTCTGTTCCACGTTTTTCTGCCGACGAACGTTTGGTTATTATACACATTAGATCTAAAAAATATTTAAATGTAAGTACTTTTTCACCAATAACAAAAAAGTCACCATCCTCAAATGTTTTTGTTTGATGAAAGTCCATCAAATATTTATTTCATAGCGAAGAAACGAGTTTCCTATGGGAATTTAACACGGGGGAAAACGATTTGTCGAAGAGGTGGAGGACGAATAAAAAAACGAAAAAAAAATGGCAATTGACTCCGAAATCTGGCTGGATAGCTTGGAAATGATGTAAATAAGAAAACAACATATTTGATGGAAATTCTTCAAATCATTTTTTTTTTGGGAGTGTGACTTTTTTGTTATTGCTGAAAAAGTACTTACATTTAAATATATGTAATGTGTTTAATGGCCAAAGGTTCGTCGGCAGCAAAACGTGGAACAGACAGATAGTATTAATATGTTCTATCACCATTCCAGCAATTCTGCGACACCATGTATGGGTTTCCACAGTCGACGGCAGACGAATTTCGTTTCAAGACGGATGTCGTCAGCGGAGAGTATCAAATAAGCTGCTACATCAAGGACTTGGGCTCATTTCTAGATGTACGTACAGCGGAACCTCTCTAAACCGGACATCACGAAAGTGTGATCTTATTTTTGATGGGTGTCCTGGTAATTTATCTCGGGTGATCAGGGCTCCAGATGAGGAATTAGTAATTGAGTATTGTCACTCCATCATTTCTGAAGCAATTGGGTATTTCAAAATTGTAATTGAGTAAAATAAAATCCCACTTCTGTTTACACATCAACAGACAGCAATTATTGAATAGTTTGCTTCGAAATGAAAACATGTCTTGGCATTTCATTAGAATTGTCTCCTTAGCTATGCTATATTTGTGATATGTTTATTGTTTTCTGCAGTATGATAAAGGTACCATAACTTTTTGTATTGCTTTTTGATACTCGCTAATGATAAAATGCCTGATTTACAGTGAAACCTCTCTAAACCGGACCTACCAGGCTGTCCGGTTTAGAGAGGTTTCACTGTGTTTATATGTGGCCGTGATATGAAAAGACGTATATGAATTTGTGGCCCGTGTGACTACTGATCAAACAGCATCTACTGTACACGATAACGATCTCGATGTATATTGATTTTTAGAATCATAACAGGTGCTTCATTGATGGAATGGCTAACAGTGCAGGTCCTGGTCAGACTGTGTAGATTCACAGGCTGATCTGGGGGCCGTTTCACTAAACTTCGTACGACTAAAATGTTCGTAAGTGCAGAATTATGATAGTCTGTAAATTTCACATTAACTTTGTCTTCTTGTAAACAATTATTGGATTTACATTTATTGAGCATAGGCTGCATATGCAGCCTATGCTCAATATATGTAAATTCATCAATTGAAATTTCCAGATGATTCTAAATTTGCACTTACGAATATTTTAGTCGTACGAAGCTGAGTGAAACGGGCCCGTGGATCTACAAGTGGCCCCATTTATATAGTCACAGTTACATTTCACAAAAGCAGGTCGTCCTTAAGTCTACCGGATGTTCTTGACTTTGCCAGGAACATATATGTTCGCATCCTGGAAATTAGGGACTATATATCTAATATATATTTTATTTTTAATATGTATTGTGGTATATATATATATATATATGCGACGCGTAATCTAATCGGGGCATATTCACGTTTTGACTACTCCGGTATGATTACTATTGTTATTATATCTATTACACATTTTCGGGTGTTATTTCTGTATTAACACAGCTTTGTGCAAGGTATTTACATGGGGATGTGATAAATAAGTTGGATCACGTTTGTCCGCTAAAGCTCGTGGATTATCTCCTCGTACATGCGACGAACCGTGATCATATACTCAGTATTCGATCCTGACGCAGCTGTGGAACTGTGTAATATGATCAGAAACATTAATTGCTGTACATGATGTACGGTTCATTTTCTTAGCCGTAAGTCCAAATGTACACTTCGGTATTTGCTATTGGTAGCATTGCAGTGTACTCTAGTGCACTTGGTGTCTATGCCTTGTGCACGCGGTGTCTACAGCTAATGCACTTATGTGTAAGTGGGCGACAAGTTTAAAAAGTGGTCCATCGATTGACAATAAAGGCGTTGTGGCATTACCTCATACATTTGCCTAAATTTAATATCCAATTACGCGTGGAGTGCCTTACATATTTATCCCGTCCACACAGTGCGTATGTGCCGTGAAACACCGTGCCGTGAAACATTTTTGATATCCTGTCAAAACGACCTAATCACTGCGTATGAATATGTGCGGTGGCTGGGATTATTTTTTGTTGCATTTTAAAGCCATTAGTAGGTGTTGACGGGATAAATAGAATAGTATGTTAGTGCCGTGAATGGGAAAAATATATGGCGCGGCTCGGAAACGGGATGTGCTCGACAGAGCCTCGCCCATCCCGTTTCCTAAGCCTTGCCATATATGTTTTCCCATTCACGGCACTAACCTACTATTCTCTATATGCACGAAGTGCATAAAAGTACATTGCAAATTAGAAACCGAGTGCACTAGCATTAGACTAAGTATGTTACTTGGGGAAATGAAAAAAAACAACATACATATGTGAAGTACTTCTAAATTAATGACAACAATTTTTAGCATTTTATACGTATACGATATACGTACATCTAGTGTATTATGATTTTAATACACTGTGTTATTGCACTGAGAACATCCATTTTATGCAATAAGAAATAAGGTGTCCTCTGCAGGCGGAGACGGCGGCCACAGGTACCAACTGGAGCCTCACATATGACTATACCAAGTCGGTCAGCTTCATGGACGCCAGGACGACCTACTACGATTCATCGACGTTCACGTCCGCTTATGAAGACCACCTTGAGTGAAGCAGTTTCGGAAACGTTAAAGGAATGAATGGCTTTTTTGTGGAATTTATCGGGGTATAAACTTGGAAAAGTCTCGGGAATACTGGACGAAGCGATAACACTTTTTTTCGTCGAATGTAATTTAATTTTTTAAGGCCTCGTCCAGTATTCCCGCGACTTTTCCAAGTTTATATCCCCGATAAATTCCACAAAAAGGCCATTCATTCCTTATAATTCCAGCATTTGAAATAAATTCATCAAGAAAATGTGTTTATTTTCCGTTTTCTTAAGAATTATTTTAACTGCGCCTCCCGATTACGGAAAGTAGTTCGGCGTGGGAGTTTACTGGCATATAAATTTTGGACAGAGACTTGCTACGGGTCAATCAAATGTTAGAGAATTGTGTAAATATTTTTGTGCTGGAATTATTATACAGTGCAACCTCTGTACAACAGCCACCCATGGGAAGACACAAAACTGGCTGTTGTAGAGAGGTGACTGTTGTAGGGAGGTTAATGCTGAATTAAATTTTGTCGTCTGCTGTTTATTTATTTTCTTCGATTATTCTCATAAAAAAAACATTCTTTGACAGCATTTTAGAATCATTTCCAATGGAAATGATTCTAAAGAGCTGCTGCCAAACCATGTTTTTATTGAGAATTAAGGCAATCTATAAAGCAACAGCAGATGACAATTTTCGTGCTCAGCAGTCTAAATATAGTGGACATCGTCAATTTGGGATATAAAATAGTGGCTGTTACAGAGAGGGTGTTGTTGTAGAGAGGTGGCCGTTCAGGGAGGTTCGACTGTATTGGTTGATACTCCCATACCGTCTCGTTGCCGCTATGTCTTTTCAGGCTGGCACAATGTTCACTTAGAAATCGTGACATGTAAGTCGTACAGCGTGTCAGTTCGCCCTTGACAGTTGACCATATTGCGATAGATTTTCTGACAAACTGTGCTAACGTTATTATTAGCCGATCTATTTATAGATCGTTATTAGCCGATCTATTTATAGATCGGCTAATATATTGGTTATCCATCGAATTCTGAAAAAGTTTGTAGCAACCCTTTTCTCCGCTATTCGGTAATCTACGAACGCGAATTTTTCTGTATCACTTCTAAATTGCATCAACCGATAAAGTTTGCATTTTTGGCAATTATCTCCGTTTAAAACTTTACTTATAGCCAAATAACACAATTTTGAATACGTAATGAGCTGAACGCTGGAAGAGATTTAACCCGGAAGTTATTGTTGTTGTAGTCCATAGTTGGCTCTAATGGCCATATACGCCAACATACGCCGATTATTGGGCTAATTTAAAGCTTTTATTTATTAAACAGAACAAGTTTCAGCCACGTATAATCGCGTAAAATGTGTTTATTCGGCTAATTTATAATCGACCTCTGCCAAAATCTCCTTACTAGCAACCCCAGCATTTTCGGGTTTATCCCAGCATCTAGGGTTTATCCCATTGGATCGCGTATGCGCGTCATTTGACGCTAGTTAATATTCACAAAATTTTCCACCAATCAAAACGAAGAATTGCCCTTCATAGCCAACTTTGATTTGTTTTCGTATCATGCAGGGATGGCAGGGATGCATCCATCACGCGCGATTGCGGCAATCCCCCTTAATTATTGTCAATGCCGCAAATTATAGATTGTCTTGCGCCCGACATCGCGCAAAAAATCACGGATGGGGCACATTAGGTCAATCTGGGCATGTGCCTGAAGACGCAGGAGCTTGCGTCTATTTTTAGATGACACTGTAACCGCTAGATATATATAGCCCTGGTAGCTCCGCCCACTCACGTGCTGCCACAGAATTCGGACAAACACACAGTGAATACAACTTTGTGTATTGCGCAGTGTAATTTGTAGATAAATAGAGCATACAGTACAGGTGTTACTCTGGAATATTTCGCAACATAATGGTGACAACAAAACATTGCTGCTATGGCATTGCTGATATTGGATGGATTTGGGAACGGGTTTCCAAAACCTGCACAAAATCGAGAAAAATGTCAACGCTGGGTACAGAACTGTGGTCGAAAATAGTTTACCATTGACAATGTTACCAGAGACACCTACATATGTTCGATGCACTTTACCCTGATTTGATCGGCTAATAACATCATGCTCTGCATGACTTTTCATTGTTAATTATTAACGAGTGTAACACCTGATCAAATACACGGAAGTTCTGGCTGACACCCGCGCCTCCCCACTTAACATATAATTTAACATATGCACATTGTAACCGATGTATCTATATTGTATTATCTTATGTGTGTACATTGATGAGACTTTAATAAACAAATATATATGTATACATATGAACAGCCAAATCAGTTATATCACATTACATGCTAATAATAAATTTGACGTCTAGATTTACTATGTTGATTAAAAAATGCATGCATTTATTCGAAGCATTTCCTATGAAGCGTACTGCAACATTGTGACTTTTTTTTGACAGAAATGGGAGGTCGGCAGATTGACGTAAATACTATGTGGGTATTATATGTGGGTATATGTAAATACTATATGTGCATGTCAACAGTTGTGTTAAAATGGGCTAAAATATAGTTTACATATGGATCAATTACAGATCCCTATCGGATACTGGTTATCCAACGGCTACAATTTCAACTACACGTCGGATTTCTACGTATACGATGATCTCATTGGCGAGGAAAAAGGCACCTATAGCTCACAACTGAAGACGGACTCCGGTAATTGACACGGCCAATGCAGAATACCCCGTCCACTATGTTAACAGCATTGTACGAGAACTTTTCATATATATATATAAATATATTTCCACCTTCCATAAATTCATAATGAATAGGCCCATTCGATGTATTACATGTATGTTGACATCCAAATACAATACATTAGAGCGACGTGACGTCGCGCGATGTTAATTGGTTAAAGTTCGTTTGTTGTTTGACGCTATTGACGGACAACGTCGCTGTCCAGGAGTTGTGACAAAATAACGTGAAACAAGATTTTCTTAATTTTAACGACGCCATATTTAGTTACATGTATTTACATTTTTGAAACAATCAGAAAATGCACTGTAAATGTAAGTAATAAATCCATGGGTACACAATACATTTGGTCTGTTTACAGTTTGCGATGTATTGTATTGATACCTCAGTAAACGCAATAGCCCATGGTTTTATTCCTTCAATATAGTGGGAGGGGTAGTCTGCTGTGTCTGTGGTAAGTGACTTGTGTTTATTACCCATGTTAGCTATGCATTCTGCTATAATTAGCTTTTCTCCTCTGGAACGTGTTCTCAGTCTTTTCGTGTACAACATATACAGAATCATTTACCATACAGTGTGACTAATAGAATAGCGGAAATATAATCTAATGTTTACAATGTTCATTTACACATATATATATATATTTACGTTTACAATTGGCATATAAAGTTATGATAATTAAGAGTGCATGCACAATACAACTATGTAATGTGTTATACATACACTTTGAGACAAACCAATAGGCCAAGAGCAGTACGTTAAATACTGCCAAAGATCGGAAAGAAATTAAACAAAGCTGCATTTTTCACCATAGGTCCAGGATATCATGAGAATTAACATATCAAAACTCCCCATGAATCCGAGTTGACCTTTCTTCAAAATTCAAGATGGCCGCCCAGATGGCCGCCAAAAATGGTTAAATCTCTTAATGCGCTCCAAATGAGCTACAAATGAGCCAAATGTTAACAAAAAAGAGCATATCACGGCACAACATACATTTTAAAACATATTAATATGTTTCTACCATTCAACATGATTCAAAATGGCCGCCATAGATTTAAAATAAGAAAAATATGCCCAAATTGACTCTTTTTTAAAATAAATAACTTCATCTAATCGTTTCGTTACAAGGACTATGTCTTCTTCCATTTTGATGTACCTTGTATAACTGTATTCAGAATACACAATGAATAATCTATCCGACATAAGTTTCTTATTCTGAATGATGAATACTAATGCAAGGCATTTCATATGCTCCGCTCACGGATCGTATTTCTGATCGTCCATTAACAGTTACATGCACTATAATAACTCAAAAATGTAGTCTAGTCTAGTTTCCCCATCTATTTTAATAATTTATAAATAGATCTACGTATCATAACGTAGTATAAATAATTGTGGCCGTGACTGGAGAATGGGGCTTATGGGATTCTTTAATGGTGCTTATGGGATTTGTTTCCATCCTAGCTCCTGGTCCGCTAGAATTGTAATGTTTGTTAGAAGCATGATAGTTTCACTGACTGAATGGCGAACAGTGTAGTTCCTGATCAGACTGCGCAGATGCGCAGGCTGATCTGGGGCTACACTGGTCGCATAACCCATAAGCCCCATTTCTCCAGTCACGGCCACATATAATGAGACAGTGTCACGGTGACATCAAAATAGTGATGTTATGAGTTAATATCGCTGACGCTGGTTAGTTGAGAACGTTTAACAACGCTATGCTTTGAATAGCATCACTGATAGTGAATACGATTTCGTTGACGCTGTCAGTTTTGATATTATTGAAACCTATAAAGTTGATATATATCAATCTATCTACCCGCTTTCATCTAGATATAAGCAACCATTTAAGCAAAATAATGGATGTGTCATGTGTTATTTGTAAAGAGGTATTGTCCTCTGCAAAGACGCAAACAGTTGGAGAAAAGGGTCATGTCTCGTTGATTTCTGCCAGCATGATTCGCAGTGATGAATTGCAGACAGTTCTACAAACACGAACATCACCTTTTGAAGTGCATGTGAATTGCTTTAAAGAATACACTCGCAAAACATCCCTCAACTCCCATTTAAAGCGGAAATTTGAACCATCTGCAGATAATGGTGATGACAACAGAGAGGGAGTTTCAACATCGCTGCGCTCTAAATCAGACGAATTTGATTTTGAGACAGATTGTTTATTCTGTGGCAAGACGTTGTTGCATGATTCTAAACTTCCGAAATCTCATCGACGAGAGTCTAGCGATGTTGAGACCATTGAGTATTTGCCGGAACTGATTTCATGTGACGAGAAGAGACACGATTGGGGCGAGCAAGTGTTGCTGCGTATTCGGTCTGTTAGTGACTTAGTTGCCCCAGAGGGCAAGTACCATCGTGGATGTTCGACACAGTTTAGGGGACGACAAACCGATGCTGAAAGAGGCAGACCATGTGACATGTTGAAAGAGGAATCGTTTCAAAAGTTGTGTCTGCATCTTGATGAGAACGATGAATGTCAGTGTTCCCTGTCAGAACTTTCAGATATTCACGAAAGCTACATGGAGGGGGCCGAAGGATATTCAGTGAAGTATCTTAGGCAGAAACTACAAGCACACTATGGAGATCAAATGATTATAACGAGCATACCAGGCATATCAAACATTGTAACCTTCCGTGACAAAGGACACAAAGTACTTCGTGACAATTGGGTAGCTGAACAAAAGGCCAACGTTTTAACAGATAAAAACCGAATCATAGACATGGCTGCCTCTATCATAAGAGATGATACCAGGACACATGCATACAATTGCGCAGAATATCCCACAATGGAATCGACGAACGATGGAAATTCACTAGTTCCTGAGATCATTTCTCGTTTTCTGCACGGGATTATAAAGTCAACGGCATTGAAAGAAAGTAAGTCTATAGAAAGACGATGTACAGCGATATCGCATTCAATAATAGCTGCGTGTATGCCAAAGTCATTTGTATCCCCAATACTCTTAGCAGTCGCAGTGTACATACACAGAAAGTATGCATCTCGTGAGCTAATTGACATCTTAAGTAGCATGTGCTTTGCTGATGATTACAAGGAAATTCAGAGAATTAATTACGCATTTCTCTCTAAGGATGAGCCATCCTACAACTTAAACGGCTTCACACAGTTTGTATTCGACAATGCTGACTTTAATGCTACAACGCTAACAGGACATGGCACCTTTCACACAATGGGTGGAATTGCGTGTGTCACGCCCCCAGGTGAAGTAGTAAAAGAAACTCTCACTCGTTCAGTAACTGTACCCAGTGCCCAAGTAATTGGGAAGTTCGGGGATGTCCCTATAAAATCGTACAGGAAACCAACTGTTCCGGGGCTACATTCTGTAGTGTTCGGTCCTCTAGAAGCTCCAAAACCGGACCCACCTAGTCTGAAGTTTGCCACAAGCTTACATTGTCTGTGGATGGCCAGCTTGTCCATGAATGTCTCACCATGTCCATTTTGGAGTGGATTCATGTAGCTGACAGTAACAGGCGAGAATCACATGAAGACTAGAATAGAAATTCTTCCATTCATCAACCTTGATCCTGGAAATGCGAGTACAATTTACACTGCACTGTCCTTTGCACAAAAGCAGTCCGAGAAATATGGGCTTGGTACCTGTGCAGTAACTTTCGATCAACCGCTTTATATCAAAGCGGCCGAAATAGTGTCCGCGTCTCCCGATCTTTTAAAAGTCATTGCAAGGTTGGGTGGTTTTCATCTACTTATGTCATATATGGGATCAGTAGGATTTATTATGGCAGGCAGTGGGCTGGGGACATTATGGGGAACTGTCTATGCCCCTGAGTCTGTCGTCCATATGCTAACTGGACATGCCTACGCAAGAGCACTTCGTGCTCACCTTACAACATCAGCAGTCATAGCAACGTTGCTGTTACAGAAGCCCGGGTGTTTAGACAATGTTGACTTCGATTCAACTGAAAGAGAAGAGGATGATGCATGTTTGCAAAACATTACCGAGGTAATTGCTGACGCGATGAAAGGTGCAGCAAATGAAAGTCGAACAGGAACACTCTGGATCAATTATTTGGAACAGGTTTCTCTCCTTAGGTTGTTTATTCGGGCTGAGCGTACAGGAGACTGGGATCTACATTTGTATTGTGTCAGTAGAATGATCCATTTCTTCCATGCTGCGGGTCATCTGGCCTACGCAAAGTCAGCCAGGCTATACCTGCACCAAATGACAGAACTTGACTCCAGCATGTCTGAAACAGAACGCAGATTGTTCACCGATCATGGATACTTTACAATACGCAGGTCTGATCATTTTTGGAGCGGCAACTTTTCGGACCATACCATTGAGTAGGAGCTAATGCGGCTGTTGAAGTCTCCCGGAGGGATGACCCATGGACGGGGAATCACTGTGAGCACGAAGTGCTCTTGCGTAGGCATGTCCAGTTATGAATTTTACCATACTTGACCTTTTCCAATAACGTTTCAAAATACAAAGTGATACTCATCTTCTAGGATTGAACAAGAAGAACAATTACGGTTTCCTATTGGTGTCCTATTGGGTTTAGTCCATCGTCCAGATTCAATTTCTAGACGATGTGATGATGTTCGTAACTGTGCCACGGCAATACGAAATTTAGAGTTGTAACATTATCATGATTATTGTAAACTAATTCTCTGCTACTATTATGAAGTCTATCATTCCAGTTCTGTATAAATTGGTCGGTCAGTCTTTGTTTTACAAGTGATAAGAATATATCGATATCGCCAACACCTTGGTGTATCCTAGTAAATATGTCAGTCAATGTACATTTCGAATATGATAAAAACAGTGCGTGTCGGTGCGCATGAATTTGATCACAAATATAGCACAAGGCCTTGGGGGACGGGGTGGGGTGGGGCGTGGGTCGTGGAGTAGAAAAAGAGAGATAAACGTGATTTCAAAATTATTCAAATAATCCTCGTATGTTAAAGGTGGATATATAGAGGTAGAGCTTATTTTACTTTCAATACTGTGTATTAACCCATTACCTGCGGAATACACCTTTACGGATACGAATTTTTTTAAATATTGTATTTTTCTTATTTCTCAATGAAAGTATGTTGTGACCACTCATTTGAACCGTCTGGACCGGGTTCAAATGGTGGCCACGACATATACTTCTAAGCACATATAAAGACAATATTTATAATTTTTCACAAACAAAATGGCAAAGTCTATCATCAGCATGAAATGGTTTACAGTAAGGACTATCTAATAAATGTCGACATCGTTATCGAATCGAAATGGGAACCACAACTCGTTAGAAATATTATTTTACATATATTTGTAATTCAATGTACTGGGCGATAAAATCTATTTGTTCGCAAATCACACATACTCGATGGTAAACTGTTTATACAATGCTGTATCCGTAGAACATATAACAAGTCAACATCAGGGTTAATCTGCATTAAACTGCAAGTCACTTACAGTTGCTCACATGCGTGACTGTAATCGTAAAATACTTTATAATGTTGCAGCCCGATATTACGGGAACAACATAAAGTACACCGGTATACGTGTGAACACGACGATACGATACCAGACGCTCGGGTATACGGAGGGCTTGCCGATCATGTACAAATGGGAGGAGTTCGTCACTAACGAGGTAGTCAATGCAGCTAGCTGGTCCTACCTCTCATTTACATATGGGAGGAATTGATTCGATTCGGCTTATATTTAAGGGTGGGAATTGGCTCGAACACCTTCCATACACGGGATATATAGCCCAGTAAAGAAGCAGGCCGATGGTCGTCGGTCTGGTTTATATTTCCGAATTTTGACAAATGTTGCATTTATTCAGGCTCCAAAAGTGTGTGCTAAATATAGGAGAATCTATGTAGGTATGGTAACCTATAATTTGAGGCCTCTTATAGCACCCATCAGCTTATCGGAGTGTGATATAGTATGGCTGGTTATCGATTAGAGATGAGTGAGGGGAACCCATACTAGTTTACGTGTATTGTACGTTTTGAGTGACGTACTACGGACTGGTCAAATGAAATTAAGTGGCGAATGTACTAGCTGAGTCACTAATGTCTAGCGAGTGTGCTCTAAGTAATTAACTTATAGTCACATTCAGTCCTAATCCTACCTAATCACCATCGATAATAGAAGCGAAGAGCAGAAGAAAGTGATTTCTGACGGTATGGTATTTGACGTGCCACCCTCACCCTATATTAGTGTGCTGTATCAGAATGCTATATTAACTTATCATGATCACCGTGATTGCTGATCTCGTGTTGCGAATTGGGTTTTATACATATTTATTATATACCTACCCATGAAATACATAGTTATACGATGTAAATAAAAGTCATATGTTCTCATCGATGAAATAAACAACTTCCGGTGAAAATACGACTACTTCCGCTATCTATATTCATAAAATCTATGTTCTGGAAAACAGCGCAAATAGGCTGCAAATACACATTCATTACCGTATACAGTATAAAAACAGCTAATTTCCATGGAGCGGTATATAATAAATAGAATATTCATATTTTTGCAACTAATATGACATATATGTTCATCTCGTGGTGTGAAATGTCCATATTTCACACCACTCGATGAACATATATGTCGTACTCGTTGCAAAAATATGAATATCCTCTATATATTTGTTTTTGTTATTTACTAGTATTTATTTAATTTTTGTTTAGTTTTGAGTCACCTACCACACCGTCAGATTCATTGCTGTTGTTCTTAACCTTTCCATTATTTATAAAATGAGTACTTTTAACTTTTGAAACTACATGTACTGGCAAAATGCTGCAGATCTCGATGAGACGGCTCGTTACGAGCCGGCTGATCTGGATCTACAGTATTTGCAAATATTGCAAGCCTCGGCAAGCCTCGGCAAGCCTCGGAATTCCTACGCGTTTCCTAGCCTTGCCTGATAAACTTGATATCAAAATACACTAACCTGGTATTCTCTATATGCAATATACTCATTTTAAAGCCATTAGTAGGTGTTGACGGGATAAATAGAATAGTAGGTTAGTGCCGTGAATGGGAAAAATATCTGGCGCGGCTCGGAAACGGAGCCGCGCCAGAGATATGTTTTCCCATTCACGGCACTAACCTACTATTCTCTATATACTCTGTTTTAACTAAACAGATGAAGAAAATGCCTAATGGAATGCAGAATGGGTTCCAGCTTACCAGACGTATCTGGCACTGGCTGATTATACAGGAGGTAAGCAGTCACGTGACAACATATATCAATTAAATAGAGGGTCTTACCTGAGTGTGATTTAGTATGATATTTATTAAACGAGTTTACTGATTTCATAAGAGACGAGTTTCTTATGAAACCAGTCAACACGTTTAATACAGACCACGTTAAATCACCACCAATGTTAGATTATTTGTATTGCATAAGTACATCGTCATACCTTGACGCTGTACGGTCACCATACTTGTTTTCTGTTGTGTATATGTTATACATTGCTCCATATAAGCTTGGTGTCTGAAGAGTAGTGTACTCCCTGACTTCAATTCAATTCATATTTTAAAATGGATTACTAAATTTATCACTTTTCGATATAAATAAGGACTAACTTATATTATTTTGTTTTACCACAACATATTATTTTCTTCGCTATACCATTTTCAGGTCAAATAAGTGAATTTTCAAAATTATTATAATACTTTTACAGTTTCGCAGTCAATGAGCATTTATAAAATTGTTTGTGTGCTTTCTACCTGTTACTAATTTTGAAAATCAAAGCGCAGTCAGCTGAAATAAATTCGCAATATACATGAATACTCGCCGTATGTGGCACTCTCTGTATATGGTTCAATGTGCATACATATCTTGTATAATGAAATTTGTAAACTGATGTACTTAACTTGCTAATAGTGTGCCCCTTTAACCCTTTTCATGCTGAGGATACGCCATTATGTTTGCCGAAAATCCTAAATATTTTCCTTCTATGCTCTCAGAAGTATATGTCGCGACCACCATTTGAACCGTCTCGTCGAGACGGTTCACATGAGTGGTCACAACATATACTGTCATTGAGAAATAACAACAATACAAATAAAATTTCAATAAATTTCATACCCGTAAAGGTGTATTCCGAAAGGAATGGGTTAAATTAGAAAAACAAATTAATGTGTAGGTGAATTATTTTCATGTTATTATGCGAATAACAATTTCAACAAAACGATAGTTTACTGTGATCATATGTTTGGCACGATGTTTTAATATTCCAGTTACTGGTGAAGAACGCCATCTATGGTATTGCTATCGGCGTCTCTGTGGCATTCCCCTTGTTAACCATAGCAACGCGGAACATAATCACGGGTACCTTGGCAACCATCTCCATGTGCTCCAGCACCGTCTGTGTCATCGGAGTTATCCCCCTTGGTGGCTGGAAACTTGGGGTATGTCACATTTATTAATATAAAACATGTTTTGATTGATTCACAGGACGGCTCTAAATGATTATTAATTCAGGGGTTCAGTTAAATAAGCGCTCTATTACTACTGGAATGAGCTCTGAAAATGTTGACCAAAATGAGTGAGCTTTACAGAATTAAATTATTAATAAACGAGTTTCTAGTTTTCCTGTCAATACGACCTAATCACCGCGTATGAATACATGCGGTGACTGGGGTTACTTTTTTGCATTTTAAAGCCATTTGTAGGTGTTAACGGGATAAATAGAATAGTAGGTTAGTGCCGTGAATGGGAAAAATATCTGGCGCGGCTCGGAAACGGGATGTGCTCGGCAGAGCCTCGCCCATTCCGTTTCCTAAGCCTTGCCAGATATGTTTTCCCATTCACGGCACTAACCGACTATTCTCTATTTACAGTATAATCCTAGTTACATGATGCCGACCCTACCTAGATATTCCATATCACAAACAAAATAAGACCACAATTGACACTTCCTACGTTCTTTATAATGCCAAACTGGAGGTGGTCCCTTCGACAAAGTACCATGGGCCACTATTTCCAATGATCTCACACGGAACGCTCATACAGACAATATCACCATATTAAACAGCAAATCAAACCACTGGCTTCCTTAGAAAAAAAATTATATTCTACCCTGAACCTTTCAGATCAAGAGCATGCAAACCACTACTGTCTGTTTCATGAAACCTGCCCAAATTTGACGGCTATGTAAATAAGGCAAAAACAATATATATTTTTTCGATAATATTATATTATAGCAAAATTTAAGAATAAGCCTACTTTTTATTTCGTGAAATTTGGCCCAATATTGATTTTTTGCGAGGTTTCAGAATCAATTTCCTAACGTTCGTGAAACAGACAGTAGTGGTTTGTATGCTGTTGATCTGAGGGGTCCGTCCTCAGCTCGAGAACAGCTCCCATGTATGGTCCACATACACAGAATCACCAATGGCTCACATTGAAGGTAATACAGAGACGAGCAGCTCGCTGGGCCAAACATGACTACCATAGGTCATCTAGTGTCACAAACATGCGTTCCTCCTTGGAATGGAGACAACTTGACCTCAGACACATTGATCAACACACACTTCCACATAGCAATAGTAATCCCAGATTATGTAACACTGAACCATAGACCAGATAAATTCTCCCACTCTTCAGCGTACAAAATTGTTCAAACATCAAATGACTATATGAAGTACTCTTTCTTCCCTAGAACTATTATTCAGTCATTGGAATAATTTCCAGCCATTGTGGAACTTACTCTGCCACAGTTTAACCTAGGCCCGGTTGCTCAAAACGTCTGTTAGCTTAACGGACTGTTAAAGACTTAGCAATGCTAAGGATTTAACAGCCTGTTAAGCTAACTTGACATAAGCTTTGAGCAACCGGGCCCAGTAGCCTATTCCATCAACATTGCAAAGTATACTTTACTAGCAAAGTATACTTTGAGGGAGTAATCATTTATTTTTCCTGAAATGCATTATTTCATATAGAACTAACAAATGCATATATTTCATGATTAAAAGTATGCAGAATTATTATACTGAATTTATTACATTATCACAGCCAAATTGGCTGTGATAATGTAATAAATTCAGTATAATAAAAATTAATAAATTTATCATAAAATTGAAAATTTCTCCCTCAAAGTATACTTTGCTACCAAAGTATACTTTGCAATGTTGGTGAAATAGGCTACTGCTCTCTGTTTTTATCCCCTCGCCGATCGGCAAGAGGGATACAGCGTTATGTCATGCACGTGCGTACTTGTGTGCGTGCGTGTGTATGTTATTAACACATTTCATTTGTCAATAACTTGTGAACCGCTTCATCCATTTTGATAAATATTTGGCCACAATGTGTGTCATCGGATGGTGCTTTGTTTTGCATACGACCCACGTTCGATCGCCCAAGGTCAATGTCATGGAGGATTTGTGTTCACATTGTCTGTAAAGCAAATGCGTTAAAAGTTGTTTTTGTTTAATCAATACCTTATGAACCACTTCACCGATTGTGATAATATTTAGCCACAATGTGTGTCTAGGGATGGTGCATTGTTTTCCATACATATAACGTCTGAACACCTAATTACAAGGTCATTGAGGGAGGACTATTGTTTTGTTATGTTATCAAGGCTGCCAGCGAAGGAATTAGCTTAGTGATAACGATGCCCTTGTTATCCACTGCATATTATCTCTTTTATTTTCTTTTTTTTTCTTCGAAACAACCTTGCATGGGTGGATCCACCATTTGGACAACGGGGGGAGGGCTACGGGAGTAAATGCATGAGTTACCGTTCGCAACTAGGGGGTTGTCCTATTTTCGAGCTCTTCGAAATGCACTTTCCTGTGTTTTACGGCATTTAAATTCAGACTCCAACTGATGGTAAACTGTGATCTATGTAAACTCCGTGGCTGAACGGGGGGAGGAGTGGGGGTTGCAACCCCGGACCCCACCCCCTCCAGATCCGCCCCTGCCTTGTCGGTTGACGCGCAACAAAGTATATGTCCCCAACAGGGGTTTGACTATCAGGAAGATATATACTTTATTTTCAGAAACGTCTAAAATATCAATCTATCTACATAGTTAGATCGATATTTTAGACGTTTCTGAAAACAAAAGTCTCAATTTCTATCACTTTTGTCAGTAATGCACCTTTAGCACAACCCTCGGTTTGCAATGACGTATTAACTCATTTAAAGGTACATACCCACTCAGTAGGCACAAAATCCCACGTATTGATTGTCATTACTATACACTTTATATCAGACGTACATTTCCACACTGATATCAGGGGCGATAACCGTGTTTCCTTAAACTGTTAACGGGCATTACTATTTATTCTCTGTATTTATTTTTGAATGTGCAATGATCATCTTTTATAATCTGTCGAAAATGTTATATTTTCAGGTGACACATTTAATTCGTATCAATAATTAAAAAATATCATGCCTCATTTGCATATGAAAATAGCCTGATACCACCGCGGGTCACTATCAGTAAAATATATATTACTAACTGATTATATATATATTGCGGGCACTAGTACTGTTTAGAACTGGTGGAATAGTGACACACTTATACACTTATTTAATCATTGGTAATTCATGCAAAGAACAGTTTGTGCCTACTGAGTGTGCATGTACCTTTAAAGTATCTTGACACTGCAACATCTTCCTTCCATTTGGTAATTATTGCCATATCGATTGTGACCGTTAGTTACCCAATCCCACTTAATTTACGCTGAGTAATAAGTCTTAATTGTGACTGTGACTGGAGAAATGGGGCTTATGGGTTTTGCGACTAGTGTAGATCCAGATCAGCCTGTGCATCCGCACAGTCTGATCAGGATCTGCACTGTTCGCTATTGCATCAATGAAACACCCGTCATGTCGAACACGCAATATATAGAAGACATGGCTGTGTTATTTGTCAGGATGTACGCTGGTTACAAATCCCATAAGTCCATTTCTCCAGTCACAGCCACTATTCTGACTGGAAACATGTCTCGCTAAAATGAATAATACCATCATTAGGTTGACGATAATGTTCTGATAGGGAGATTTATACGTCAGCTAATTCTAAAAACAGAAAGCAGCTCAATTATACGGTGGCATAGAGGTGACATTTGCAACATTTATTTTTTCTCGTCACGTTAGAATCATTTTCAATGGAAATTATTCTAAAGTGCTGCCAAACCATGTTTTAATGAGAAAACTAGCTTATGAACATATGAAATAACAGCAGACGACAATTTTCGTTTCCAGCGTTCTAATGGTTAAAAGCTATCAAAACAGCATAACTTATTTGACCCTTAGCATATGTCTGTTATTCTTGCGAACCCTGCTATTTTTACCATTATGTAAATTAGTAAAATATAATATTATTTGTGATAAAATATATTCCGCGTAATGCATTGTACCAGATCGGTCAATGATTTTACAATTGTTCTGTCAATCCAACGGTATTTTTCGGTGGCATATAGTGTTTATCATGTCTCCTGTATGTGCGTCTGTCTGTCTATCGGATAGTAGAACATGTTCGTTATTTATCTACCCCACTACTGTCCACCCTTCGCGATATTTCAAATGACTATTTATTCCCGCCGTGGGAGCGTACTGAATGTGGGCTTCATTCGCTCAAAGTCAAGGTCATGGGAGCTAAACATAGATTGTCTGTTGACCATTGCGTGACAGCTCGACTACCCTGTATCGGGGGTAAAGTACGAGAGTAGAGTGTTCATTACGGATTTATTTAGCCCTTTCAACACCACTCTTTAGCAGCGTATATCAAGATGAGCGGGCTCGTAACGACCCGTCTCCTCAGGATATGCAATGTTTGCAAGTAATTTTCATATTTTTCTTGAAAAAAAAAACACCTTATAAATGGACTGGTCTGAAAATCATTTTGTGACGCTTGAATTAGTCCTTACATTTTAACATATCACTTATCCACTTACTTAGGGTTGAAAGGGTTAGCTTATAAGCGATAACTCGACCGCCGTCTATTCGACCTTCAGATTACTTCACTTGTATACTAGTATTCATCTTGCCTATTGGAAGAATTATATTCAATGCGAGACTCGTCCCCTGGGGACCGTTTCAATAAATTTCGTACGACTAAAATGTTCGTAAGCGCAAATTTAGGATTGTCTGGAAATTTCAATTGATGGATTTACATTTATTGAGCATAGGCTGCATATGCAGCCTATGCTCAATAAATGTAAATCCAATAATTGTTTACAAGAAAACTGTTAATGTGATATTTACAGACTATCATAATTGTGTACTTACGAACATTTTAGTCTTACGAAATATAGTGAAACGGCCCCTGAAGGCCGAAGCAATGTGCGTTTGAATGCTGTTTTATCCATTAAGGCTCATGAGTGGTGGTATCATCTTGTTTTACAAACATTTGTGTCATTGGATTGAATACCAAAACTAGTAATTGTGTTATCAATATCATTCGTATATCCATATGCCCGGTGTTCCATTTTTAGCTCGACTATTTGAAGAATAAGTAGAGCTTATGTTGTCACCCCGGCGTCGGCGTCGGCGTCGGCGTCGGCGTCGGCGTCGGCGTCACCGTCACGCCTTGGTTAAGGTTTTTAGTCAAGCTTGTATATGGAATACTACTGGCCCTACACCCACCATACTTGGACAACTTCATCTCCTAGTGATGTACATCAATAACCCATGATCTATATTTGACCTTCACCTACATTTCCTCTTGAATTACTTGGTTAATTCCCCTTGGTTAAGGTTAAGGTTTTTAGTCAAGCTTGTATATGGAATACTACTGGCCCTACACCCACCATACTTGGACAACTTCATCTCCTAGTGATGTTCATCAATAACCCATGATCTATATTTGACCTTCACCTACATTTCCTCTTGAATTACTTGGTTAATTCCCCTTGGTTAAGGTTTTTAGTCAACCTTGGTTAAGGTTTTTAGTCAAGTTTGTATATATGCAATACTACTGGCCCTACACCCACCATACTTGGACAACTTCATCTCCTAGTGATGCACATCAATAACCCCTGATCTATATTTGACCTTGACCTATATTTCCTCTTGAATTACTTACTTAATTCCCCTTGGTTAAGGTTTTTAGTCAACCTTGGTTAAGGTTTTTTTTCAAGCTTGTACATTGAATACTATTGTGCATCCACACACCATACTTCGACAACCTTTTCTCATAGGTATGTACATCAATAACCCTGATCTATATTTGACCTTGACCTACATTTCCTCTTCAATTACTTACTTAATTCCTTTTGGTTAAGGTTTTTAGTCAACCTTCTATATGGAATACTACTGGCCCTACACCCACCATACTTGGACAACTTCATCTCCTAGTGATGTACATCAACAACCCCTGATCTATATTTGACCTTGACCTACATTTCCTCTTGAATTACTTAATTCCCCTTGGTTAACGTTTTTAATCAAGCTTGTACATGGAATACTCCTGGCCCTACACCAACCATACTTGGACAACTTCATCTCCTAGTGATGTACATCAACAACCCCTGACCTATATTTGACCTTGACCTACATTTAACATTGAATTACTTAATTCCCCTTGGTTAAGGTTTTTACTCGACCTTGGTTAAGCTTTTTACTCAAGCTTGTACATGGAATACTATTGTGCATACAGACACCATAATTGGACAACCTTTTCTCATAGTGATGTACATCAATAACCCCTGATCTATATTTGACCTTGACCTACAATTCCTCTTGAATTACTTACTTAATTCTCTTTGGTTAAGGTTTTTACTCAAGCTTGTAGATGGAATACTCATGGCCCTACACCAACCATACTTGGACAACTTCATCTCCTAGTGATGTACATCAACAACCCCTTACCTATATTTGACCTTGACCTACATTTAACCTTAAATTACTTACTTAATTCCCCTTGGTTAAGGTTTTTACTCAACCTTGGTTAAGGTTATTAGTCAAGCTTGTAGATGGAATACTATTGTGCATACATACACCATACTTGGACAACTTCATCTCCTAGTGATGTACATCAATAATCCCTGACCTATATTTGACCTTGACCTACTTTTATCCTTGGATTACTTAGTTATCTCCCCTTGGTTACGGTTTTTACTCAAGCTTGTATATGGAATACTCCTGGGCCTACAGCAACCATACTTGGAAAACCACGCACCTACGTCCAAGGTCAAGGTCACTATTGAAGGTCAAAGGTCAAGCCTATTGAAATTCCCTTCCGCTCTATATCTTCTACACCGATGCATGGATTATCAAATGGCTTGGCACAAATGTTTCTCATAATGAGAAGGTGTGTCGCGATCAATAACCACGTACCTACGTCCAAGGTCAAGGTCACAGTTGAAGGTCAAAGGTCAAACCTATTGAAATTCCCTTCCGCTCTATATCTTCTACACCGATGCATGGATTATCAAATTGCTAACCACGCACCTACGTCCAAGGTCACAGTTGAAGGTCAAAGGTCAAACCTATTGAAATTCCCTTCCGCTCTATATCTTCTACACCGATGCATGGATTATCAAATGGCTTGGCACAAATGTTTCTCATGATGAGAAGGTGTGTCGCAATCAATAACCACGCACCTACATCCAAGGTCAAGGTCACAGTTGAAGGTCAAAGGTCAAAAATATTGAAATTCCCAAATGGCTTGGCACAAATGTTTCTCACGATGAGAAGGTGTGTCGCGATCAATAACCACGCACCTACGTCCGAGGTCAAGGTCACAGTTGAAGGTCAAAGGTCAAACCTATTGAAATTCCCTTCCGCTCTATGTCTTCTACACCGATGCATGGATTATCAAATGGCTTAGCAAAAATGTTTCTCATGATGAGAAGGTGTGTCGCGATCAATAACCACGCACCTACGTCCAAGGTCAAGGTCACAGTTGAAGGTCAAAGGTCAAACCTATTGAAATTCCCTTCTGCTCTATATCTTCTACACTGATGCATGGATTATCAAATTGCTAACCACGCACCTACGTCCAAGGTCACAGTTGAAGGTCAAAGGTCAAACCTATTGAAATTCCCTTCTGCTCTATATCTTCTACACCGATGCATGGATTATCAAATGGCTTGGCACAAATGTTTCTCATGATGAGAAGGTGTGTCGCAATCAATAACCACGCACCTACGTCCAAGGTCAAGGTCACAGTTGAAGGTCAAAGGTCAAACCTATTGAAATTCCCTTCTGCTCTATATCTTCTACACTGATGCATGGATTATCAAATTGCTAACCACGCACCTACGTCCAAGGTCACAGTTGAAGGTCAAAGGTCAAACCTATTGAAATTCCCTTCCGCTCTATATCTTCTACACCGATGCATGGATTATCAAATGCCTTGGCACAAATGTTTCTCAGGATGAGAAGGTGTGTCTCGATCAATAACCACGCACCTACGTCCAAGGTCAAGGTCATAGTTGAAGGTCAAAGGTCAAACCTATTGAAATTCCCTTCCGCTCTATATCTTCTACACCGATGCATGGATTATCACACTATGCCCAGGGTCAAGGTCACAGACTTGATGCGTTTGAAACCTTAACGCTCGGCTAAGTGGCTTATAATAAAAAAATCCTCGTTTTCTTTGGCTGCCAGTGGAGGTATTCGTGTGCCGACAGGCCATATTTCTAGTTTCCCTTGGTTAATGTTTTTAGTCGACCTTAGTTAAGGTTTTTATGCAGGCCGCAGCCACCTTCTTTGTCAAGCTATGTGTACATCGACAACCCTCGTAGTCGAGCTATGCTGTTCTCCTACAGCTCTTGTTTCATGAGACATCACACAAAGTCTTGTACGAGCAACCCGAATATGCATAGTGATGTGCTGCCGACCCTACCTGTTTTAGACGTTTCTGAAAAAAAGACAAAAAGTCTGCATTTCTGTCACTTTCGTCATGAAATCATATTTAAATGTGTTTACTAGTCTATCTGTCAAATGCAGTTGGCAAACAAGAGTAAGCCATATTGACACGTACGAATGTCGACTGTGCGTTTCACGAAACCTGCCCAAATTTTACGGCCATATAAACAATGCAAAAACTGTGGGTTTTTTTTCGATAAACAATTTCCACATGTTAAATCCCCATAGACATCTTCACAGAGTGAAGATGTCTATGGGGATTTAACATGGGGATTTTTTTCTAATTTCAGAAATAGTGGACCGATTTTCAAAATGTAATTTTTCTTTTCTTAGTTAGATCATTTCCAAGCTAGCTAGCTAGGTTTCAGAATCAATTTCTAAAATGTTTCGTTGTTCGACTCCTCCTCCAGGTTCTCCACCTCTTTTGTCCCCATGTTAAATTCCCATAGAGAACTCATTTTTCGTAATAAAATAAACATTTGACCAAATTTCACGAAATAAAAAGAAGGTGCATTCTTAAATTTTGGTAAAGTTTAATATTATCGAAAAAAAATTACTGTTTTTGCATTGTTTATATGGCCGTAAAATTTGGGCAGGTTTCGTGAAACAGACATTAGTAGTACTAGTATTACAGTGTGCTAAAAGAAAATAAACTAGAAATATAGCATGTCGGCATACGAATGCCCCCGCTGGCAGCCATAGAAAGCGAGGGCACATGTGAAGAAAACAAACCCAGATGATCGTGGATTCGTCAAAGCATGATATAGGAACAGAAATTATAACAAATTTACCCGAGCGTTAAGGTTGTGAAGGCACCATGTATGTGACATTGACCTTGGGTTTAGCGAGGACCTGAGGATCGTCGATTTGTCACAGGATGATGGAGGACAATCGAGGAATGCATGTGTGAAATATGAAGCAATTACAAAAAAAGAAATTATAGGTTTTTAACGCACGAAGTCAAGGTGTATGATCACGTGGTGCTAACAACAACAACAAGTACCGATTCAAAGTACGTATTCTTTTATAGTGTCCTTATTACGTAACGGATTTTGATGAAATATGGCGCATCAAACGCGTCTTGTTAAGCTGCATTTGGTGGTCTCTGTATTTTCGCCCACACTTATGTCGTTTTTGCGAATAATCGATTTCCGTGTCGGAGACACGGAAATCGATTCTTCGCAAAAACGACATTTCCCGTTGCATATTAAGGGAAATATCAAATAATAGTTACTTTGGGGTGGGCGACGTTGTTATTGTTGTTGTAACCACATGATCATGCACATTGGAAGTATATGCCATGCACCTTTGGTTTAACGTTGATCCGAAAATCGTGGCTGTGTCACAACATGATAGAGGGCCATCAGAGGAATGCATGTTTGTTTGAAACATGAAGCAGCTACGTGAAAGAAACAGACATTATAAAACAGTACCCCAGCGTTAAGATTTTGATAGCACTAATTACTAGAACGCGACCTTGTATGTTGGTTTAGCGGGGCCTGAGGATAATGGAATTGTTACAGAATGATAGAGCAGCATCAGAGGAATGCATGTGCCAAATATGAAGTACCCGAAATGGAAGCAGAAATAATAAGAAATTTCCCAAGCGTTAAGTTTGTGACTCACGTACGGGACGGCCTAAATAATAGAATGTCTTTTTTGAGACGTGTTGGGGACAGAACAATATAACCGTTGATATATTTGATGGGGCCGTTCATTTATTATCATCCTATTCCACAATCACGCTCATTGGCCTCCGCATTTATTGAATATCACTATCACGTGACTTTGTGTGATTCGCAACGGGACGGGGCGCGTGCGTGACCTGGATCTATATATGGCGCATTTATTTTATTGTTTATTTTGCTGCAGTTTTCTGTTTTTGCGACATAAAATGTTCGATTGAGGGTAGTGCATCATTAACTTCCTCACTATTGTCCGCGGGCAACAGAAAAGTAAACCGCATATTAAATGATATGGTTTCTAACATGTGGCTGTGACTGGGGAAATGGGGCTTTTGGGTTATGCGACCAGTGTAGATCCAGATTAGCCTGTGCATCCGCACAGTCTAATCAGGTTCTGCACTGTTCGCCATTCCATCAATGAACCACCGGCATGCTTCTAGTAAGCACTATATATAGCTATCAGGCTACAGAAGAGTATGATTCGATCAGGAGCAACAGTGGACACAAATCCCATTAAGGACTTTTCAGACACCTGGGGGCCGTTTCACTAAACTTCGTACGACTAAAATGTTCGTAAGTGCAACTTTAGGATCGTCTGGCAATTTAAATTGATTGCTTTACATTTATTGAGCATAGCATTGAGCAATGACTTTAACTACTCTAAATACGCAGATATATGTAGTCAAATGTTGACCGTGACACATAATCCAGAATGTTTCAGGCCATAAGCACGGTTTGCTTGTAAAACTTGGTCAAACGATGTACTAATCTACTTCAGAAGTATAATAATGCGCCTTTGACATTATTTTCAAGTATAATATTGGGTCTTAATATTATAGAAGGCATGAACATGTGTTTGTGACGTAGTTTGAATTCCAGCCATTGACTGGTTGAGCCGTCACATGGGTGGACATAGGCGAGTACACACAACATCCAATGCATACGAACATGGACACTAGCGGAGACACATTTCAGGGGCGGATCTGGACGGGGGGTGTTGCAACCCCCTCCCCCGTTAATCCATGGAGTTTACATATATCACAGTTTACCACCAGTTGGAGTCTGAATTTAAATGCCGTAAAACACAGGAAAGTGCATTTCGAAGAGCTCAAAATTAGGACAAGAGTTACCTTCGCAACTAGACAACCCCACGTTCCCAAAATGCTGGATCCGCCCCTGCATTTATCGTAAAGTATAAGGTCATACAATACAAATTAACGGCGTTGGCCCATCTAACACACATGCACCATATTTGTTTGATTTGCAATATTACAGGTGCTCGAGTCGTTGAACATGTGTATGGTGGTCGGTCTGACGGTTGACTACGTCGTGCACCTGGCGGAGGGATATACGCTCTCACTGCACAAGGACCGCCGGTCACGTGTCCGCGACATGCTCGACGAAATGGCCGTGTCAGTCTTTTTCGGCGCGTGCACAACTCTGGGCGCATCGATGTTCATGTTTATAGCGCAGTTATCGTTCTTTTTCCAGTTCGGCCTGTTTATGTTTACAACCATCGGATTCTCTCTGCTCTTCTCAATGGGGATGTTCGTTACACTGATGGGGATATTCGGACCCGAGCACGATACGGGCAATGTTGTTGTCATGGCTAGGCGATTGATACATTGGTGTAAGGGACAGACCCCTCCTTCGAATCCTTCAGACATAACTTGATATGCATAACCGCATGCATTAATCTTTCCTAGGGGGGCGTTTCACTAAACTTCGTACGACTAAGATGTTCGTAAGTGCTAATTTAGGATCGTCCGGAAATTTCGACTGCTGGATTTACATTCATTATCAATGTAAATCCAATAATTGTTTACAAGAAAACATTGTTAATGTGAAATTTAGACTATCATAAGTTTGCACGTACAAATATTTTTGTCGTACGAAGTTTAGTGAAGCGGCCCCCAGATTATCAACATTTTTGAACATCTATTGGCAATACCAACTCACAATCAAGCAATTTGGTTCACAGCTCAGGCTCAGCCAATACCTGATGATTTCGAGCACTATATTCAAGTGCATTATATTTTAAATATTTGTTTACACATGTTGAGGGGGTGATATATACTAGTTGCGTACACGTAACTCTGACCATACTCGCGTCCATAGCGTAATGAGAAAGCGTAGTGCTAACACCCCGTACCGTCCGTAGTTGAGGAAACGTAACCCTATAAATTTCCTCAAACCGCCCATAGCAGGCGACGGATGGTATGGAATAATAAGTACGGTAGTGTTACGTTTCCATCCGGTGGCAATAAATTATACCCGGGATATTACAAAATACTTTTAAAGACAAATATCTAGACTAATGCCGTTTATGTATATGCTGAAATGTATGTATTGTTGCTCATTAAACGAGCCGTCTCTTATAATTCTTGACGGTTTTATTGCTGTGTAGTGTTTGATGTACAGTTGATGAGACGGTCTTATGAGAAAAAATCATCATCACTCTTGGCAATATACCGGACAATGTTGTCAGCTCAACATGATTTATTTTTTAAAATGCCTGAAAATGCCAAACATTTTCGAAGAGGATTTTATTGAATATGTATATAGCGTAGTGCTATTCCCCCTTGGAATAGACGTGATTCTCGTGAAATTATGATCCCCAGCCCCTACCAAGCTGTGATGTAGACACATAAGTAAAGGGATCGGTGGAAGAAGGGGGCTAACTCCTTAAGGAGTTAGTCCCCTTCTTCCACCGGTCCCTTCAATTGTGCGCATAGTGCTGTATATATATTATATATTATTGAAATGCTGTATTTTGTGCATTCACCCTTACACCGCTATATTATTGTTTGTCGTCTGCTGTTTATTTTCTATTTTCCATTTTTATCACCAAAAAACATGCTTTGACAGTACTTTAGAATCATTTCCGACATGCTTTGACAGCACTTTAGAATCGGAAATGATTCTAAAGTGCTGTTAAACCATGTTTTTATTGAGAACTAAGGCTAGATATCAAGCAACAACATACGACAATTGTTGTGTGTAGCGGTCTAAGGGTTAATATTGTTGGTCAATTTATGTTATGTAACTACAATGCAATTTTTTATTCACGAGTTTCTTATCCATAAAAAGAATTTGGGGTACATATCGTCGCCACTCTGTCCGGGTTAAGCTGCTTTTGGTGGTCTTTGTATTTTCGCCCAAACTTCTGTTATTTTTTAGAAGAATCGCAAAAACGACATAAGTCTGTGCCGAACTCCCCGGATCACAAAATGCAGCCCATAAAGACGAGTTTGCTGCGCCACATTTCATCAAAATCCGTTGCATATTAAGGAAAATATCAAATAATACTTACTTTGGAGTGGGCGACGTTGTTGTTGTTGTAACCACGTGATCATGCACCTTGATCTTCTGATATGTAGGTACAGAATCACATGGTTTATCTCATACACCTCGGCATGATATGCAAAATTGTATTACTGTCCTTAATGCATAGGGTATCCCAGGCTAGTGTCTTGGTATCAAGTTTATCAGGCAAGGCTAGGAAACGCGTAGGAATTCCTACCGTTTCCGAGCTGAGCCTGATAAACTTTATACCAAAATACACTAGCATGGTATTCTATTTATCAGGTAATGTTTTATGCTCGAGAATGATCACAGATGACGTCGTTATCTATGGACAGAACGCGGACTTTTTTTACGTTGCGTCATTACACCGACGTCATTCGGTAACGTCACGTCATGTCACGTCATCCGACCAATGGAACGTCAATTTTCACTTCGTTGTAAGCCGGATGTTTGTATTAGGCCAATGCCTGATATGTTATCAGTCAGTTCGTATTCGGTCAATACAGGGCAGGTTACCTGATAAATATATATGCCATTGAGAACGTTTATTACAGCATTTATCAATGTTTGCATGCGTTCTTTCTTATACGTATTATCTTTATTGCACTAATATAGGTTTTTGTGTGATTAATATCTTTTTTTAGTTAAAGTATTTTCTCATTATTGATTTAATGACCCCATTACCTTTAGAGTTATTGATGTTTGGAGTGGGACATGGGTAGTGGCGTTATATGTTACGCTTATCCGTCCATGCTTTGCATGGAATTTGTGCTCAGCACGCGTTTCTTTGTCGGATTTACAGATGTCAAGGGAAGTAAATCTGTTATTCAAAATGGTAGTGGAATACATTTTATATTACATGCTCTTCTAAAGATGTGAACTTTGTGAAATTTGCTCTTAGACCAGCAAAATTTACAATTTTGACGTTAAATTGCAAATGGCGTCAAAACGTGACGTCAATTGCGTGTCGCGAACGGTTAGGAGGAAATATTTCCTTCAAGGAAATAAATTCTTCCCGAATCACGGTAAATCTGTTTTATTACTCAACCTGTAAACAATATAATATGTGACACAATGAACGTAAATTTGACGTGGGGCGCGTCGACTGACCGATCTAAATTATATTGCATTTTATGACGTAATCTTCGACAAAAATCATGACGTCATGATTTTCCGGGGTGAATTAGTTTCGACTATTGACCGGGCACGTGGAACGATTAACCGGGCGCGCAGAACTATTGCCCAGGCACGTCAAAACCCAGGGAATTAGTCACAACTATGGAATATCAACTTATATAGGGAGTTGGGTTAATAACATGTAATATAGACAACTTATGTATTTGTTTTATTGTTGGTTCGTGCCCTCGTCCGGATTATTATGTAATTATGTTGTGTACGACTTGGACTATTTACACAATGCTTCTGAGAGTTGAATGTGTTATTATAGGAATGAATGGCCTTTTTGTGGAATTTATCGGGGTATAAACTTGGAAAAGTCGCAGGAATACTGGACGAAGGCCGGAAGGCCTCGTCCAGTATTCCCGCGACTTTTCCAAGTTTATACCCCCGATAAATTCCACAAAAAGGTCATTCATTCCTTATAATTCCAGCATTTGAAATAAATTCATCAAGAAAATGTGTTTATTTTGACAGACGGCAGCCATTTGTTTACATTGACAGCACTGACAGCGCACCTGTAGAAAGTAGTTCGGCGTGGGAGTTTACTGGGATATAAATTTTGGAAATAGACTTGCTACGGGCCAATCAAATGTTAGGGAATTGTGTAAATATTTTTGTGCTGGAATTATTGCCCATTATAAAAGTAGTAAGATTATTACTGATCCTACTTGTGTGGCGAGGATCTGGCATCAGATCAGGATTATTCTCATGATTATTCTGATGTCAGGGCTGAATATATAGTTTGTTTATTGTAATTATTCAGTACTGATTTTGGGATTTTACCCACCATTTGTACATGTACTTGAACATGTACATGTACTTGTACAGGTAGTATATGGGATTTAGTACTAAACCCATTGACCCGGCCTTAAATGACCTTGGCTGTTGATAGGCCGTTAAACCACAACAAACAAACAAACAACACAATGCTTCACACATATATACATCACGACATAAATGGGTACCGTGTGCCAGAGCTCCAGATAAGCTGCGTATTTGCGTAAATACCCAATTAAATCAGAAGTAGCGAGTATCAAAAAGCAATAAAAAATGTGTGGTACCTTTATCATGCTACAGAAAACAATAAACAGACAACAAATATAGCATTTTTTTCTTATTTGTCATGAAAACACATTTTGGTATTTCATTAGGATTGTCTCAAAGGAGACAATTCTAATGGAATGCCAAGATATGTTTTCATTTCGAAGCAAGTACTATTCAATAATTGCTGTCTGTTGATGTGTAAACAGTAGTGTGATTTTATTTTACCCAATTAAAATTTTGAAATACCCAATTGCTTCAGATATGATGGAGTGACAATACTCAATTACTAATTCCTTATCTGGAGCTTAGTTAGTAGCATATTTCACCAACATTGCAAAGTATACTTATCTAGCAAAGTATACTTTGAGGGAGTAATCATATATTTTTCCTGAAATGCATTATTTCATATTGAACTATCGACTGCATATATTTGATGATAAAAAGTATGCAGAATTATTATACTGAATGTGTTACATTATCACAGCCAAAATGGCTGTGATAATGTAATAAATTCAGTATAATAAAAAATAATCAATTTATCCTAAAATTGAAGATTTCTCCCTCAAAGTATACTTTGCTAGAAAAGTATACTTTGCAATGTTGGTGAAATCTGCTACTGGTGTGCAAGGAAGACAACTACGGTACCGTGACTGTTAGTATAAGTTATTGTTCACATATTGGATTTATAAGGAATTAACTGCGAGAGAGCGCTAGCGACTGCAGCATTTAGTTCCTGAAAACAATATGTGAACAATAACATACTTATACTTCAGCCAAGTGCACAATGCAATGTCCCATCCCGGGTGTTGATTTTCCATTTCCTGTCGAACAGGTAGTGTAACTGTGGTAATACATATGTATATGACTTGTTGGGGTTAAACGTTGCAATAGTGAAGTAAGTGGAGCACAATGCTGCGCAGCGATTGGCTTAGAAAGTAGGGCGAACCATACATTAGTGGTATAAAGTGGGAATGTGATTTGCATACATCAGAGGCACGTTTCACTAAACGTCCTACGACTTAAATGTTCGTAAGTGCAATTTAGGATCGTCTAGAAATTTCAATTAATGGAAATACATTTATTGAGCATAGGCTGCATATGCAGCCTATGCTCAATAAATGTAAATCCAATACTTGTTTACAAGAAAACAATGTTAACGTGAAATTTACAGACTGACATAATTGTGCACATATGAACATTTTAGTCGTACGACGTTTAGTGAAACGGGACGCAGGTAGCCACTGTACGATCTCACACAACCAAGATATAAACATATTTATATGAAACAGAAATTATAACAATTTTCCTCAACGTTAAGTTTATGAACGCACTAAGATTGTGACCTTGAACTTGGAGTTAGGGAAACAGAAATTATAACAAAATAATGTTCTTCAACGTTAAGTTGATGAATGCACTAAGATTGTGATATTGACCTTGAAGTTAGCGGCTGGGGTATGCCGGTCATGGATGTGTCACAGCATGATAGAGAATAATGAGAGAAAGGCACGAGTGAAATACCAAGAAGCGGGTGAAAGGAAACGGCAATTATAACATGTTTTTATCAACGTTAAGTTTATGAACGCACGAAGATTGTGACCTTGACCTTGGGGTTAGCGGGGATATGCCGGTCGTGGAACTGTCACATCATGATAGAGAATCATTAGAGAAAGTCATGTGTGAAATATCACAACGTTAAGTCGATGTTTTTAGACGAACGGACGCTGACTACGACGCCGGGGGTATGACACAAACTCTCATAGTTGCGGAAAGTAACTCTGCAGAATACTCCCGTATCGGACGATACGGGAGTATTCTGCAAGAGTTACTTCCCGCAACTAAAGGCGCGCTAAAAACTTATCAAAGTTAGGATCCACAACTAAAGCTAATGTAGGGTCGGGTTGCATGCGACACTTTTTTTAGCTTTAGTAATGCACGTTTTTATCACTGGATGCATAACGGTTATGCAGACTTAAAGGTACATGCCCACTCAGTAGGCACAACATGGTATTTATATCAGAGACATCATCCGAGACATTTTCTGGCAAAATAAACATTCATTCACAATTAAGCCACGTATTGATTGTCATTGTTATACATTTTATATTAGACATAAATTTCCACACTGGTATCAGGGGCGATAACCGTGTTTTCTTAAAATGTTAACGGACATTTCTATTTATGTTTTTTTATGTGCAATGATCATACTTTATAATTTGTCGAAAATATTATTTTTTCAAGTGACGTATTTAAATAGTATAAATAATAAAAAATTATCATGGCTCATTTGCATATGAAAATAGCCTGATACCACCACGCGTTACTATCAGTAAACTATATATTACGAAATGATTATATCTGTATAGCGGGCACTCGTAATGTTTAGAACTGGTGGAATAGTGACGCAATTATACACTTACTCAATTCATATAAAGAACAGTTTGTGCCTACTGAATGGGTATGTACCTTTAATATAACGACTATATGTGAGACTGGCGGACTGATATATGTGTATACTGGTAGGAGGGACGGTCATCTCAGATCATGCATCAGATATAAAATATGAGATTATACACATTATTTTACATTTGTTCCGTTGTCGTGCTTACCACGTTGTTACATTGTATTTGTACATGTTGTGTTATTGTTTTATTAAAACAACAAAACTGTAATCGAGTTGAAATAGAATTTTACTTCAAATACCTGTTGTACTCCTAATCATTACATTGATTCAAACATAATTGCTTCGTGAATACAATGTATGTCGATGTTCTAGTTCCCATTTTCCGTTCTCTGTCAAACGCCACAATATTGGAAACTGACCGATATATTGTACATACTAAGATGGCCGAGATGACAACTCCATGTACCCTATAGGACATAGTAACAATACAATGTCCATATTGTATGTTATACATGTATCCCAGTACATTAACGAAGCAATTATGTTTCAACGTAGAACGGGTCCTTAACTAGCGGCGAAAATATCCGCCAAACGAATTAGGAGTATATGTTTTATTTCTCTCTGTAAATATGTCTTGAAATTTCATTAGAATTGTGTCCTCCGGACACAATTCTAATGAAATTCCAAGACATATTCGTGACATTTATAAGGAGAAATAAAAGAAAATATAATGAATATATATTCATCTGCTATTTTTGAACTATTTATAGCCCACAAATTTCCCAGCATACAAAGAGTTAACATATTGTTACTTGGATATATGCCCACTTCAGAGGCGTCGGGAGAGGTCCGACCAATACTTTTGACAACATTATGATTTTTTTCTTGAAATATTTAGAATTTACAACAACAAAAAAACGATCAGTAATGCAGTTATTAGTAGTGATGTTATACAAACATGAAATATGCATTTCCCATCTTGTTGACTTGAACACGACGTTTCGGGTTTTTTTTTCGAGTTGGCGAGATTTTGTTTGATAATAATATGGTTATATCAGCCGATGCACACTTCTACAGTTTTTCTCAATCTCATTAACTGTTGTTGTTACCACTCAGTTTCGGTTTGTTTTTTTCGAGTTGACGAGATCTTGTTTGATAATAATATGGTTATGTCAGCCGATGCACACATTTCTGAACACGTTTTTTTCTACAGTTTTTCTCAATCTCATTAACTGTTTATGTTGTTACCACTCAGTTGAACCGTCTCGACGAGACGGTTCAACTGAGTGGTAACAACATGCACTTTGGGTGTTGGGTTGAGTAGGGGATGTGGCACCCCTACCTTCGCCGGACCAATCGCATTCAGCTTCCGACGCCACTGTACTTGCAAAATTTTATGATTTCACCTCATTTGGTGATGCGACGAATGTGTAGTGGAACCTCTCTAAACCGAACACAGAGAAAGGTTAGTTGTGCTTAATTTTGATAGGTTTCATTGCTAGTTACATTCAATTATAATACAAAGGCGTCGGAACAGGTCCGGCAGATCCGGCCACTGCCGGACCAATGATTTTGACAAAAATATTATTTTTGTTGAAATATTTAGAAATTATATACAAGGTCAGGAATGTAATTATTATTATTAATATTATATATATATGAACTATGCATTTCTCATACTGTAGTCTTCCAATGTGAATGCTCGGTTTTGTTGTTCGTGTCGGCTAGATGCACAAAACAGCCGATGCGCAAATCTCTAAATATTTTTCTTCAATTTTTCTCATTTCTCACCAAATGTTTATGTTGTTACCACTCAGTTAAACCGTCTCGACGAGACGGTTCAACTGAGTGGTAACAACATACACTTTGGGTGTGTGGTGGGTGGGACCATGGACCTTCGCCGGACCAATCTTCTGCTGCTTCCGACGCCCCTGTAATATACGGTCATAACCGCAAATCAACAACGCGTGTATTGAAGTGGTTATTATCAAATGTTAAAACACGAATTTACGCCAATCAATATATTTATGTTTGTTCAGACAGCATAGAAGATTCAATTATCCGACGAGAAATCAGATTAATTTCTTTACGAAACATTGAGGAGGCGAATTTATTATGCATTCATATTTGCAAATAAATCACACCCAGAGTGTGTATTGGAATGTAAAGATGGGCCACCACCATTGATTTTCCCTATATAACATCCTAGCCAAATACCACCTATTCTCTGCTACTTTCATTTTTCGTATGGATGTTGTGGGATCTATTTTCCCATAACCTCCACCCATTTTGCTCTGGATATTCACTAATTAAAATATAGGTTTAATTTTGTTAATAAAGATAAATTCAATCTCCTGTGAGCACCCTGGTGGTGGGCCACGCAAAAAGGTCAGCGGCTGAAATTGTAACCACTCACATGACAAACATGTTCCGACTTACAAAATAATCCCAAAACATATGCTTGGACATGATGTAAATAATACACTAACATGCCTGTGAAGTAGATTAGTACATCAATTGACCGGTTTCTGCAAGCAAATAATGTCTATGGCATAACACATCTGCATTATATCTTTCAAAGTACTACTTTTAACGACGCTTTACTACACCGCGCATGAATATGTAATGATTTAGTGTGGTTAAACCTCAAGTATTCATGTGAAGCAACGTGAATGATTCACGTACTAAACCTGTACAGTATAATCTCTCTAAACTGGGCTCAGACAGAATCAGTGTTTAATTTTGATGTGTTTCAATGTTTTTGTTGTATCTCATAATCACTATTGCTGCACTACGCACCGGCGTAAAACATTTCGCATCGAAAATATGCACCGGTTTCATGTCGAGAGCTCACTTAGCTCTACTTAGAGCGCTGGTTACTAGACGAAAACGTGTTTACGCAGTATGTTCTGCATGGAGCTGAATGGGGATCGTAAGGATTCCGGCGCCTATTTTGACGTGAAACATGTCAAGCTGGCGCAGAGTGCGGAACGTTTAATACTGATTGTTCGTGATTGCAAATGCACAGACATGTATCCTTATATAGCAGTAGGACCTCTGTGCCGGACACCCTTGAGACCTGGGGCCCGTTTCACTAAACGTCGTACGTCTAAAATGTTCGTAAGTGCAACTTTAGGAGTGTCTGGAAATTTCAATTTATGGATTTATATTTACTGAGCATAGGCTGCATGTGCAGCCTATGTTCAATAAGTGTAAATCCAATAATTGTTTACAAGAAATCATTGTTAATGTGACATTTACAGAGTATCATTATTTTGCACTTACGAACATTTTAGTCGTACGAGGTTTAGTGAAACGGCCCCCAGGTTCTATAGACTAGGTTTTCCGGTTTAGAGAGGTCCTTCTGTAATTTAACAAATTCATTTATTCATATGGTCTTCTTTAACTGAAAATGGAGGGTGTTGTGGTTTTCTTTTCAAAACTGGCCACAGTAGCCTATTTCACCAACATTGCAAAGTATACTTATCTAGCAAAGTATACTTTGAGGGAGAAAATTTCAATTTAAGGATAAATTTATTAATTTTTACTATACTGAATTTATTACATTATCACAGCCAGTTTGGCTGTGATAATGTAATACATTCAGTATAATAATTCTTCATACTTTTAATCATAACATATATGCAGTCGTTAGTTCTATATGAAATAGTGCACTGCAGGAAAAATAAATGATTACTCCCTCAAAGTATACTTAGCTAGATAAGTATACTTTGCAATTTTCATGAAATCCGCTACTGATCAACAGGCACACTGATGCAAACGGCTTGGATCTAAAGTTAGACTGATTGATGGGGGTTTATGTCCATTCAACTACAAGGTCATATACAGGCATTGTTACTCCATCATTTCTGTATCAACTGGGTTTATCAAAATTTCAATTAAGTGCATTCAATTCTTAACCCCATTGTTTCCAAGTTAATTGGGTATTTTAGCAGTTTCTAAGAGAACATATCATAAACATACAAACTGTAGTTAATGTAGTACATGCGAATTATGCACAATTCATATGTCAACAGTTCCGTGGTAAACAAATCCACACACCATCTTGCAGTACGCACAAGATCTTTGACATATTGGATACTGATCAGCAAATACGCAGCTTATCTGGAGCCCTGTATTTGCGATTGATAGAGTCTACGTACAGTGAAACATCTCTAAACCGAACACCCTGGGGCCCTCCCAGTGTGTCCGGTATAGAGAGATTTCACTGTAAATCAGGCATTTTATCATTCTGAGCAATAGCTGTGTGCTATGCGATCATGAACAGACATTATCATCTGAGATAAATTACCAAGAAACTCAAGACAAATAAGATCACAGATGTTTTATTGGCGTCCGGTTTAGAGAGGTTCCACTGTATTATACATAGAGGATATTTATATGTTTGCAACGAATATGACATATATGATCATCGAGTGGTGTGAAATGAAATATGGACATTTCACACCACGAGATGAACATATATGTCATATTCGTTGTAAAAATATGAATATTCTATTTATTATATACCGCTCCATGGAAATTAGCAGTTTTTTAGACTGTATACGGTAATGAATGTGTATGTGCAGCCTATTGCGCTATTTCCTTTCTAAATACAGAATATGAATATAGATAGCGGAAGTAGTTACGGGGCGCCAAGTGGGACATGGCTCAATTTTGTCAACAAAATTCATTTTTGTGCCATAAAATTCAATTCTGTGTCACAAAATTCACTTTTGTGCCACAAAACTCAATTCTGTGTCACAAAATTCAATTCTGTGTAACAAAATTCACTTTTGTGCCACAAAATTCACTTTTGTGTAACAAAATTCAATTCTGTGTCACACAATTCAATTCTGTGTAACAAAATTCAATTCTGTGTCACAAAATTCAATTCACAAAATTCATTTCTGTGTCACAAAATTCAATTCTGTGTCACAAAATTCAATTCTGTCACAAAATTCAATTCTGTGTCACAAAATTCAATTCTGTCAATTCTGTGTAACAAAATTCAATTCTGTGTCACAAAATTCAATTCTGCACACGCATGTAAGAAGGACTACCATTGGTCAGAAACTGCATTGGAGAAATGGGTCACGGTCGCCGATCTACACATTCAATGTCGATGATTCATTTCTCATTCTGCCGATGATTCATTTCTCTCATTCTGCCATTTTGCTTCAACTATCTCCAAACAGTCAAACGTTGACAAACCCATTCGTATTTAAACTCATTTGCGTTATAATTGTACACATAATTCATGTACATGTAGATCTCCCGCGAGTACTGACGTCACTTATTGTGTATTGCAAGGTACATCTGCCCCAGTTAAATCAATAATACACGCGCTGTGGCCTGTGTTCTGACTGCTGTCTGTGTTTATAAACAGAATGTGTGTATTGGGCCATTTGAGGAAACCATTTGTAGTATTTGTGTAGATACCATGGATACTAAGATGGTGTATACTGTAAATAATGCATGTAGACACATAGTTGCGAACACGTAACTTCGCAACTAGTAGACACAGATCCAATACCATTTGTTTCACAAGGTTAGATCTACTGTTAGAATACGACGTCATCTAATGTCATTTTCGAGCATAAAACGTTACCTGATAAATAGAATACCAGGCTAGTGTATTTTAATATCAAGTTTATCAGGCTCGGCTCGGAAACGGTAGGAATTCCTCGGCAAGCCTCGGAATTCCTACGCGTTTCCTAGCCTTGCCTGATAAACTTGACATCAAAATACACTAGCCTGGTATTCTCTATATATGGGCATGCTCTCAGGTCTAGCTATGTCCCGGCTACTTTATGTTTGACCCTGTTTACATAATTGAGGGAAAATTCTGAATATTTCTCTTATTTCTCCTTCAAAGTATATATGCTTATATGGTGTGACCACTCATTTGTAATCATAATATAACCAAAATAACTGTCCATAAGGGTTATATTTTCGCATTGAAATATTTAAACCTGCAAGTGTACTCCACCATCTAGTAAAATGGACTAAGACCGATCTCAACCAGTAGTATAGAGGGAGTCAAAATGATACCACCTAACGGTGGCATCATTTCTCCACCCTCTATACTACTCCACCACCCCCCGAAAAATCAAAAATTGGTTAACGAGGAAATTGTCTCCCACCAACCACGAAATATTCAAAATTGGTGTCATAAACATCATTGCACATATTTTTTTTCACGTCCAATTGAACATATAAAAACAATAGTCTTAAAAAGGATTTATTTATTTTTGACACCAATTTATGAATTTATTTCTAATTAAGTTTTCGATTTAAATGCGTCCTCGCGAACAATAGTCTATATTCCAAACAAACCATATTTTCCTCCTCCGATATAGCTAATTGATTTCCGTAGATCAGCAATTAATTCTACCAGCTCTAGTCTACCACGTTCACTGTAGCCACAGGGCAGCGTAGTTGCTTATGTCTACAAAGAGTTTGGGCACTAACGAATTTACAAGGGCATCTGGGGCATTGAAATTGCGGGGGGACACAAGGAAACTTTCTACGTCTCGCTAGATGCCTTCGTAGATAGTCTTTACGCGTAAACGTCTTACAACAAGTCACACTCCATTATATATGTATATGTTTATGTTTATATTCAATTGGTCGTAAAAAAAACATAATGTTTTCAAGACCAATTGAACAGATAAATTTCATAGGTTATACAAAAGTATATTACAGAAAATATGATAACGTCAGAAACTAGAGCAGAAATAGAAAGTTTGAGAAGAAAAGCCGAATCTCTAGGGATTACTTATAGTAAACGGTTGAGAGTTAGGGGGTTGACAAAGTTGATAAATGCCACAAAGAATGAGGCGTTTACAGAAAATATGATAACGTCAGAAACTAGAGCAGAAATAGAAAGTTTGAGAAGAGAAGCCGAATCTCTAGGGATTACTTATAGTAAACGGTTGAGAGTTAGGGGGTTGACAAAGCTGATAAATGCCACAAAGAATGAGGCGTTTATGAAGCGGTTTACCCGCGCCTATAAAAGAGGGGCATTTAATGATATATCCAAAGCGGAGGAAGTTGGTAACAGAATTCAAAAAGAAAGTATTGCGGGGTTAAGGGCTAGTGTAATCAAACCTTCAAGCACAAATAATTTGTCCCAAATTAGACGCCAAAATAATAATAAGAAAAAATCTATCGTTAGCGCGATAGTGGAAAAAGGTGAAGAAATATTGGGGGCTCACGATGAAACATTGGAAAAGGTAGAAAATGGAAGACGGGTAGTTACATTATCCTTTCGTAAAAACATTAACATTAACGAGTCTGAACGCATGTCCGATAAACTCGCTCCGTATCTAACAACCAATTTTTATTTGAGATATTCATATTCTTACAAGCTAGAACATATGGAGGAAATTAAAAATGGAAAACCTAAAACTATAATATTTCACAAAAATCTCGGTGGTAGCGAACCACTATCATCAATGAAAACCGTTAAAAAATGGCTGTCAGATAAGGAGCAAACACGAATAATGTCCGATAAAATAGACAGACCGAATACAAAGTGGAAGTTTGTAAGATGGGTAGAGGTTTTCGTAAAGCTAATACAGGGTAGTAGGGGAATAGATTTGGGACTACAATCCAAAGAAGGCGGCAGGAGGAGAACTTCCAGAATGGCTGAAGAATAAAAAAGGTATGTATTCTTTATTTAGATAAGTATAATGACGACCTTTGTCTGTTCAGGTGTCTAGCTATGCATATGACAGAAAAAATGACCCGACAGATGTACAGAAAAGGCGAAGAACTTAGTAAGCAATATTTTGGTAGTAATGTGGTTTCACCAATTCCTTTTTCAGATCTGAAAAAGGTTGAAGAGTTTTTTAAAATCGGTATAGAAGTATATCAACCCACCGAATGTAATGTATGGTGGTTGAAAAAGGTACCAGCACACTATAAGGCAATAGGTAATAAACCAATGACAATAGGACTGTTTAATAATCACGCATTTCTGATAAAAAACCTTAAAAACCTATCTAAAATTTACGCCTGCGATAATTGCAAACAGAAATTCACGAAAGCGAGTAATATGAAGAGACACGGACCAAAATGTATGAAAGGTGAGACAAAAATAGTATGTGATGGTAATTATTTAGAGCGCCCGCGTTCGTCGTTCGAGAAAGCGTTTTACCCAAAAGGTTCTAACAGTTATGGGGCGATCGATTGGATGTATTCTGTGGAAAAGCGGAGGGAATTCACATTCACCACGAACAGTGCGGACACGGAGGTGAAAGATGGATTTTAGGAGCTCCGGTAGATGGATACTGTCCAGAAACCAATACCGTATATCAATATCACGGCTGTTACTGGCACGGGTGTGAGATTCATGCAAAGCATATAAAAAAAGAAGAACGCGCATCCACAATGAGAGAGATAAAGTTATTAGAAAAAGCAAAGAATTCAACCTAGTAGTTATGTGGGAATGCGAATTCCAAAGAACGGGTAAAGATATAAAGATCGGTTGTGACACTACTCTTTATCCATATCAGATAGTATACGATTTTTGAGGCGTATCTCCAGCCAGAAGTTGAAACTACCGGTAATAGTTTAGAGTACGAAGCTGAGCACGTTCCGGCAAGCGTTAGTATAGGAGATAATTTCTCAGGAACAGTAACTCATATTTGTGATAAAGATCCCGCAAAACTTATAGAAAAATTCGTAGAAGATTTGAAAGTCAGGGGAAAAGCTATAAGAGAAGAAGTGTGGTCAAGATATAAGTTTAATACGGAATATTTACGTAAAAACCAAATCGCCAAGATCGAACAGTGGATAGAGCAAGTACCGGTTATAGGTTTTAACAGCAGTAAGTACGATATAAACTTAATAAAGAAATACCTAGTAGGCGAACTGACATCAACAACAAAGAAAGTAATGGTCGGAAAACGTGCAAACTCAACAATATTTCTATTTACTCCAGAATTTAGATTTCTTGATGTAATACTTTATCTAGGACCTGGTGTAAGTTATGATAGTTGGATAAAAGCCTACGACTGCAAAGGACAGAAATCTTTCTTTCCTTATGAGTGGTTCGATTCTCCAGACAAACTGGATTACCCAGGACTACCCGATATAGAGAATTGGTATTCCAAACTATCTGGGAAAATCTTAATAGATGAAACAGAATTAAGTAAATGTCGTAGAATTTTCGAAGAAAATAATATGAAAACTTTCAGAGATTGGTTGAAATATTATAACGATTTAGATGTAGCACCGTTCCTAGAAGCGGTGGAAAAAATGTGTGAATTTTATAAACACAGAGGTGTGGATATTTTCAAAGATGCGGTAACACTACCTGGAGTAGCTATACAATATTTATTGAGAGGAACCATTAAAGAACAAAAATCTTCAAAGACGATTATACCGGAGGATGCTCTATATGCACCAAAAGAAGAAACATACGAAATGATGAAGGACGCTCTAGTTGGTGGTCCATCAATAGTATTTACACGCTATGCAGAAGCCGGTTTTTTGGTTTCCAATATTAGATCAAATGAAAGTAACAAACCTTGCAAGGCTGTTTTGGGGTACGATGCAAACGCGTTATATTTATCTACGTTAAATAAAGAGATGCCGTGTGGGAGAGAAACTATACACCATATAGATACCCCACATAACCCTAAATTTATTAGTTTTGTAAAAGAGTTTTATCTGGAGACTGGTTTGGGTTTTGCGGAGGTGGATATAGAAGTTCCACACAACTTAAAACATAAGTTTTCTGAAATGTCCCCAATATTTATAAACAGAGAAGTAGAGGTTGATGAAGTTCCCACACACATGTTAAAATATTTGGAAGATACTGGAAGAACTAGAGGAAATGGAAGAAAATTGGTGGGATCTATGACCGCCACTAAAGTATTGCTGTACGCGCCACTGTTGAAATGGTATTAAAACACGGCCTAGAAATAACGGGAGTTCATCGTGTTATAGATTATATAGTGGTAAACCCTTCGAATGGTTCGCAAAAGAAGTTACAGCCGCAAGACGAACAGGCGATGTAGAACCAAATAAGAAACCAGTAGCGGATATAATGAAATTATTAGCAATTCGTGTTGTTGGAAAAATGATAGAGGCAACGGAGAGACATTTAAATACGACATATACACAAGACGAAAACTGTGTTGACAAAGCGTTAAGATCTGCATTCTTTGATGATTTGGAAGAGATAGATATGCGTACGAAATATCTTCAAGAAAACCCAGGTGTGCGCTAAAGAGACCATTCCATTGTGGAATAGCGGTTTATCAACTAGCTAAATTGAGAATGTTGGAATTTTACTACGAATTTCTAGATAAATACATAAAAAAGAGAAGACTTTGAATTAATACAGATGGATACAGATAGTATGTATATAGGAGTTAGTGGAAAAACGATAGAGGAATTGATTAGACCTAACTTACTAGACGAGTTTGAAAAAGAAAAAAATAAATGGTTGGTGGCTTGGGATAAATGGAGCGAAAGAGAGCCCGACTTTTCAAAATGGAATTTAGCGTGGGATAGGGCGATAGCGTTATCTAGTAAGTGTTATTTTGTAGAAAAAATTAATTTACACTAAAGATAATTTGGAACAAATTAAAATTAATAAAAACTCTGCGAAAGGAATGTCCAAGAGAACTAACAATTTAAATTGGGATAGATATAAACGAGTACTAAGTGAAACTACAGAAGATGGAAAACACATTAGATGTAGCACAAAATAGAGGATTTAAAATGAAAGACGGCGTTATGAAAACGTACTGTCAACAAAAATTAGGACTCTCGGCATACTACGATAAAAGACGCGTGTTACCAGACGGAATACATACCGAACATCTCTAAAGAATCTTACGATCCGGGGGTAGCTGGGTGTCAGAAGGCACCATAAGAAGTTCTTCGCGAACAAAACCGCGAGATGGACCATCAGTCAAATAATAGAGCACGGGCTCATCAGGTTTGGTAATAGAGCGATCCAGATGATATACATTCATTGACCACACTGGATCAGTCGCGCGGCGGCTGCCACCTTCGAGCTCTCCCGGTTGATAGAGTACCGGACGTCAATATCTGATGGAAGTCGCTGCTCCTCTAAACCAACGGGTCGCCCGCGCGAGACGGCAGAGGGCTTGCTCGTCACCCTTTTAAACTTGATAGCATCTACAGGCTTCTTACCTATCAATCTGGTCACCTCTCCGTTCAGTGTGGAGACCACGGCGGGCAGTCTGGCCACCCACTCGTCGATCGCGAATGAGGGTCTACAAGTTCTTTAGCGTATTGGTGTCCGAACAGTCTCTCAGCCAGGGTTCGATTGAAGCGTTCCACGATCCCCTGGTCCCGGTGGATGTTGACGCGGCCGCGTCTGATAGAAACTTTATGCTTAGACAATAGATGAGAGACCGCGCCCATGAACTCGCGGCCGGATCGACCTGGAGAAGATTCGGCCATTTGAGAGGACTCCTCTTATATATTCGGGAAAGAGCCTCGGCCACTTCCTTAGACTCTTTAGTGGCCAACGGCTCAGCCCCCTTGTAACGACTCGCTACGTCAACGATTGTCAGTGCGTACTTGTACGTTTTGCGACCGACGCGATCGTGAGGGAGAAACAGGAGATCCGCTTGGTGAACTTGGTTCGCACCGAACGTCGAATTTTGGGCGCGGAATATTGTGAGGCGCGGTAAATAGATCTGCCAGATGCCTGCTTCTTGAGCCATTCCTTGACAGCGTTTTCTGAAACCTTGGTCGCCGCCGCGAGGTTCTTGATGGCCGCGAGTCCCTTCCAGTAGCCGCGTGGACTATAGTATGTATTCGACAGCTTGCGCGTTAGTTTGGTATCAAGTTTGCGCGTGTTCATCGTATGCGAAGTATTCTAATATATCGGACAATCTCCAACATGCCCTCGCCAGTTTCGTCCGGTAATAATAAACCTTTGTTGGAAGTACAATTGCGATTGTCGCTGCAGCCCCAATCGCGTTTGGTTGGAACAGGAGAGGAATCTAATTCATCCAATCTCCCAGGATTGGTGGAGGAATCTAACATCCGCTTTGCGAAAAGGGTGGCCGCTTTTTCGTCCTCGAGACAATCTCGGGCCAGACGAATCATACTCTTTGCACCAGGTAAACGATGTTTTTTGGGCAGTGTAGCCTACATCAATCATAGCGTTATAAAGTTCGTCAACTAACATCGTTCTATATATATATATATATAAAAAAAAAATGTTTTAATTAATTAATTTAAAATCTCGATTGAATATAATAGCCGGCGAGACCCACCACACCCTTCCCACGATGATGAAACGCGATCTCGCGGTCCTTTTGGGGCTCTGACGGTACATAGAAATCTGAAAGTTGGGGCTCGGATCCATTGGATCGAGACTTTTGTGCGGATATGCCAGCGCGTACTCGCGGTTGGCTTCTTCAACGTTCTGAAAAGTTTGCGCGGCGTGATTTTCGCGCGAAGCTCTTCATTGACCCAGTCCAGATGGGCGGTTCGTTTTTTCGACCATGCTTCCTTTGCGCTATTGAGTTGTTCTACAGCTAAATCATGACGCTTACGCTCCTCATCCACGTTCGAGCTTTTCATTTTAGAGAATATAAAAGTTGCTACCGCTGAACGCCAATGCGTTTACAAGCGCACCACCTACTATTACTGCGATTGAAGCCATTTATTTCCATATATTAACTGTAGAAATTCCAGCTTTAACTAGATAATCTCGGGTCCAAACTGCGGCCGCTACATCTAAGTCGCGAGCCCTACGTCTCTCACAGTAAAGTCCAATTTGGGAGCGTTCCTCCTAGGGCCATCTTTGATAGTCGAGCATACCCGATACTGAAACCCCGATATCACCACGGCGTGATAAAGCGCATTCACTAACATTTTACCATCTTGTTCAGCCATTGTTATAATTATTGCATATAAAATGGGTCGCGATCAATGTTTAAATGGGGCGCATCCAAATTCAACATTGTTGATGATTGGTGTTTAGTAACTTTCTTCTGAACACTGGCTGGTTGTTTTTTCTGGTATTTCCACACGCACAGGGCACCAACAACTGCCAGACCACCACAACAACCCAACAATCCAATTCACGAATTTGGGTTCAGCCCAACTCCAACGGTAGTTGGTATTGGGTGACAAATTCTTTGAATTTGAGTGTGCTTCCAATTCGTGAATTGGGGGTGTTGTTGTACTCAACTCTGATTCACATGTTTTGCTGTCTCCGTCCCCAATCTCGATTGGAGTTTAGCCTCTCGAAGCTCGGCGAGTATTTTATCTTGTTTAACTTTCGGGTGGCAGCCGCCGCCCGCCCAGCTGCCTGTCTTTTGGGATTTTTTATATGCGGTATGTCATCCAGTGGCGAGTAACACTCTGGTTCGATTGTGTTGGAGCAATCTGGTTCAACTCCGTCACTCTCGTGGGTGTGTCTTGTGTCATCATTTATAATATTAATATTAGAGCTTATAGTTCGTGGGCATATATGTCCAAATTGACAGTGTTTACCCGTGGTCAACGCGGTTGTTAGTGGAGCTAAGTACATTCCAAACTTGTGATAAATTGAGCAGCATGCCGTTCTAAGAGTGTGTCCTATAAAAGGGTCAGTCTCTAGATCATCAATCAACCCCGCAGTGTTTGGTATAGGGAGAAGTCTACTAACGGCGGTAGCGTACAAATGAATAGCCGCCGATCCAAGAGTTTTTGTCATCTCTGCTCCCAATTTGGATTCGTATCGCGCATACATTTTATCGATCTCCGCATCTGACATCTTATCCACCTGAAAAACTGAGAGACGCCTACCGAGATAATGCTCCGATTGGCCCCCAGCAACCAGCGCAGCTAGCCGCTCTCGTCGCGCCGCATTTTCATTTTCATTTTCATTCGGAGTCGTTGCACTCAACCCAGATCCCGATTGCTCTGTCGGATCATTATTGTTGGCAGTCGGAGTTGAGGTTTCTTCTATTAGCTGATCGAGAAGTTCGTCGCAGTTCATTTTTCTTAAAATTAATTTAACTATTCTAACAACTCTCATCACTTTAACATATTTATTTAATTTTTTCAAAATTATTAAAATAATAAATGCGCACCACCCGATACTTATGATCACCATTATGCTCGCAACAAAGCTCGCAGCGGAGCACCAAATTGTTAACATTGTTAACCATTGTTCAGCATTTGTTCAGCATTATTCAGCATTATTCAGCATTTGTTCAGCATTTGCTAAGCATTGTTCAGCAATTGCTAAGCATTGTTCAAGTATGCTAAGCATTGTTCAGCAATTGCTAAGCATTGCAATAGCTTATTACTTTGCAATTTTCCTAATTTTTTCAAAATTATTAATTATTAAATAAATCGTTAGATTTAGTTGATAACTTTATAAGCAGTTGGTTGATCAGTCTTTAGCAGAAGCTTGGCGTGCTTAGTTTTCGAAAGTATCTGTCGAACCTCCAGGCGCTCCTCGCGCGTTGGGATAACGTCATTCTCTCGAAGACAGTCATCGAATGAGTCTCGGTCCTTGCAGTGAAAGAGGGCGACCCATTTCGTTTGCTCGCGCAGATCCTTGAGGACGGCGTTGTATTTTTGAGTGGATATCCATACGCTTTGCCTCGCATGGCGGCCAGAAAATGCGAGCTCGGAGAGCATGTCCTTCTTTTTGGTCATCGCCGCCTTGGCTGAGCAATCGTCAATCACGTATAGGGTGGGCTCGCCCTGAAATATTTGGTATAAACCACGCAACCAATCGTGAAGCCTATCACCGGGGTCAATAACGTATACCTCAGGGTCGGTCCATATCCACGGGCACCGCTGATAAGTATCGTTGTGTCGCACAGTGGGACATAGGATCACAATGTGACGAAAGGCATCGCGGTAGGATCCCTCGAGTAAGTTGAGGATGAAAACCGTTTTTCCACATCCTGTCTGCCCACATATTATGGCGGAGTGAGCATCTCCAATCGTGAATTGGTATTGATTGCTAGATTTCTTAATTTTTTCAAAATTATGTATTAATAAATCGTTAGATGATTTTTTTTATTAAATCAGTAGATCGCTGATACGTATCGACCATCTTCGATGTTGAGTTGTGCGTCTGTAATTATATATAAGTACACGTTCAATGGCCCGGCTCCGTCCGCCTCTTTGGTTATCTGGATCGTCACACCCTCACTAGCGTTCTCAACTTGGCGTCCGCTACCGTGTATTTGGTCATCGTCGCTGGCTCGCATGTCTAGCCATAACGCGTATTTGGTATTCAGGAACTCCGCGAGGAGACGGCCGAGAGATGCAGGTCTTTAGCAACTGCTGCAACCTCCGGAGAGCGCTTAGATCCGGCAGCAAACTGCTTTCTTTACTTCATCCCACTGCTGGTGCGCGCGAAGACCCGCGCTGTAGAGTTGATTGGGGACTCCCTCGATCGTCACCTCTACCTTCGTGATTTTGGGGTTATAGAATCTGTCGGTTTTTCTAGCACCGAACGCGAACCGAGCATCCTCGAACAACATCAGTATACCTTTCATCGAGCGGGCGGGTACGTTGACGTTAATATTCCACAATGTGTCGCTTTTGTTTTTCGGCATCTTGCGATGGCGAAGAACTCGTCGTAAAGTATGGCAACGCGCGGCGTACTGGGTTCTGATCAATCGCGCTAGTTCGGGCATCGTGACCATGTCGTACTCCAGCGAAACATTATCGATCGTATACGTCGATAACTGGTCGGTGGCTATGATAACTCGGCCGTAGTCGTTGAACGTTAGTTCGTATTCGAGGCGGTCAGCCAAAGCGCTCTGATAGTAGGGCATGTGACTCTCCAGCAACTCAAAGTCGAGCGGGATGTAGAAGCGGTTGCCGTAAGCGCCCGCGACCGCGTTGTCACTCGCGTTGTTATCTGCCTTGTTAGCAGCCCCGATTCTAAGTTTGGTTACGTTCTTATTTTTGCTGGTTGTCAATACCTTGATAGACAGCGTTTTCAAGCTCGTGTGACGTCTTCCACAGGTCCTGATAGCAATGGTAGACGTCGCTGTCATCGATCGACATCACCTCATTACCAGAAATCTTTATCATAGTCTTCTTGACTATGGCGCGACCCAAGTTCTGAACTACGGTTCGGTCCGCGTCCGTCGACGTTAGCGAAATAGTGAAAGCGAGGCGAACAGTACCCGGAACAATGACGTCGTTAGCTCCGAGGTTGGGGAAGCGGACTAAGAGCTGCTGGTTCTGGTCGATCGTCGATGGGTTGTTCGTAATAACGACACTCTGTCTCACGCCTTTTGCCCCGAGGGGCTCACGCAGTCTGCGGTATGGATTGAGTTTGCGACCGTATTGACTCGAAGACATAATTAATTTTATTGAAACTATTAAACCTGTATTGTTTTGTCTTTAATATAATAATAATTATTAAAGATGGCTGGTCTCGATATTGGCATGGACGAATTCGATCGCACTACGGCGACCGAGAAGATTACCTCGATGATGATGATTATGTTGATGATCTCTATCCATATAGCCGCGGAGAGGGCGTGGACGTTGATGACTACCTCAATGATGATGAATTATGTTGATGATACCTATCCATTTAGCCGCGGAGAGGACTTGGACGCTGGTAATGAGGACGAAACGTCCTTCATAGAGTACCCGCCCGATGCGAGTACACATTTTCGAAACGTGGGAGGCCAAATCCAAAACTCCGGCATGGGCGGGTGGTGCCAAGATTCCTGAGGGGATCTCCAAGAATGAGCTGGCGTCTACCGAGGAAACGGAAACTCTGGTGAAACGGTGGGAGCGTAGTGTCTAAAAGCGGCATCTCCGCCACGTTGGAGTTTCGCAGCACTAAAAAGAGAGACCTGTGGGTTAAATGGGGCAATACCTGGATGTTGCTGACGTACAAGAACAACCCAAACAAGTTCCTCAAACCCTCTTCATTGAAGCGATATGGAGCACTACTCGCTCGAGCTCTCGGAGTGCTCTACGACATTCAGGCGCCGCTGCCTACAAAAATGGTAAAAACCCTACAGTCTACCGACGAAACGCTGGAGAAGACGGCCGCCACTATAGAAACGATCGAGCTCAGCGAAATCCCTCGCGTAACCACCGACGTTATTAACACGATTGAAACCACGGAATCAACGAAATAAACGGCACGAAGTTTGACCCACCGTTACCTCTTCGCGAACTCCGGGGACTCGATAAGGTTCTGCAAACAACTCGGGGCGAACTAGTCAATAACCTCTCCAAACTCTCAGCGCTGGACAAACATATCGCTCTAGAAGAAAAAAAAATAAAGCAAGCACGGGGCGATAGAGAATCTACCGAGCGATCAACAAACTCCTGCGGTCGTTGCGGGACGAAAGAGAAGCTCGATGGAGGCTGCCTCAACTAACCGTGAGACGCTTTCCGGTCAATTAAGTCGTAGCCGCGAAACAATCTCGAGGGTCCTGCACGAGGACACTACACTCGTGCGCGTATTCGCACTCTGTTCAGAGAGAAGGGCGTCACGATAATAACCGTCATCGCGGCTTTCAGCATGATTATATCGACCCTAATTCTATCTATATCGTCTCTAGTTCTATCTATCACAGGTGGTTCAGCACCAGCTCCATCACCCGCTCCAGCACCAGCTCCAGCTCCAGCACCAGCACCATCCGGTGGGGTAAAAGAATGGATAAAAAAACAACTAAAAGCCCTCGCCAATCTCCTGGCTAAATTAGCAGGAAAGTTGGCTGCCGCACTACCTGGACTGATCGGAAGTATCGTTTCTTACTTGCTATCTATATTATCAAAAACGGTCGGATGGCTAGCCAATAATACTTGGGCTTTAATCGTGGCAATCGCCGGTCTCCTATTATTCTCTGTCAGAGAGTTCCTACAACCAAAGCGTAAATAATCCGATCGCCACGAGGGCGATGACGAGACCCAATTTCTCCTCCTCGTGTGTTGTGCTTCCAATTTCAACATTGTTGATGATTGGTGTTTTTCCAATCGCGATTGGTCTGTTGATGGAACTCGATGGTGCATCCAATTTACGAATTGGGGTACTGGGTTCGATTTACGAATTGGGGGAGGTGTATCCATTTTGTGTTTTTATGAAATCGGTTTCCACTGTTGGGGGTGCGCTTGATGATATCCGTATTCACGTTCCCGTTGCGGCCAATTTTTTGATTGACGGTGGCGATTACGATCTGATTATTGTAACCGTCAACCGGGTCGTCTCGTAGTATCATATTGCTCGGCGCCATATAAAGACCTATTCCAAATACATAGTCTACTGGGGTGCTGGCAGTCTGCAAAACGTCTTGATAATTCTGGATTGCCTTCTCCAGGTCCACCCTAGCTGAGATGGCGTCCTCTACAAGTGCCAAAAATTGTTTTTTGTGCATCAAATGCTGTTCCCATGCCCAGTATAGAACTGCGAGTTTGTTTTTGTGCGCCGAGAATGGCCCAGACGTACGTGCGAATGGAGTCGTTGACGCGAGTAACCCCGGCCTGCGTGAACCCTAGACCCGTATCTAACATAAATGTACCCCACGCGTTCTGAACCTCAGCAGCCTGCTGTATGTAATCGACGTGAGCCAGTTTCGGAGGTAACATTTTACAAGAAAACACGCCACAGTGTCGACCTCCAGACACTTCCGTCCCGAAAGTCATAGTCGCGGGTCAAAATTCCCGGCGTTCCGACTGACGATGTGGTCACCGGAGTGATCGTGTCTAAAATCAGTCTGTGTCCAATTCCCGGACTGGCCGTGAATGAGAACGTCCCCGAGGCCGGTGCTGGTAGGAAATGCTTTCTGTCTCCAGTCCGCGTCTTTTGAAACGTAAAATTCGTTACACAGTCTTTCAAAGGCCATACGGTTATATGTGTTGGAAATGGGATCCCAGGCGTCGTCTTGAGGTAGTGAAATACCTAGTTCTTTGAGAATCCTCCTAATAGTATAATACACGTGAAAGTTGTAGACACTTCGGAGCATGACATTCTTGGATGTCAGATGGTCTTTATATGAAACTCCACACCCGGCTGTTGCGCACCATACAGCGAAATTTATTTGGTTCTGCCAAAACTGCATCGGTGTTGCTTTCCAGCCGTTTACCACCATCCATCGTAGTAAATCTTGGGCAACCTATATTGTTCAAAGATGTTAGGGAAGTTGGTGGCAAAGCCACTGTCCGGTCTAACCGTTACGGTTGGGTGTACAAGGCGGTTAACAACGTCTTTTTGTGTGTATTTACCTCCGACCGCGTACTTTACATTAGAGTTAAAGCTAAATGCTTTGGGTATCCATTGAAAGATATTATTATGTTTGCTACTATAACTAATGTTCAAAAAGGGAGTTGTGAACTTCAAAAATTAATAGACAACTGCTGCGGAAAACGCCGGGTAGGCCTTAGATCAATCACCTTCACGGTTGGATGGCAGAATGTGGGGAAGAGTGAAGGGTTTTACTATGTAAGATGGACAACAATTAGGTGTAAAGCTGCCTCACGGACTGTGGGGAATAAGACAGCTCAAAGATTTTGTCAACTCAGAGCTTGACGGTATAATCAACCTCACAGTATCGAATGCTACCGGGCTCACAACAATGATCATCAGCAGTGATGTAGTGGTCTCCCCAGGGTTGGGTATTCAACTCGGTTTTAGAGAGACATACTCCTCAAACAAAGGAGTGTTCACACCCGGGTGAGTACGTCGGTGATAACCCGGTGGACTTCACCTTCACGAAAACTCTCAGGGTGCACCTGGATCGGGTGAACACAATCGTACAACACGATAGACGGATCCCCCAGCACATTACTGAAAACTGTGCCCGCCAGCGATTGTTTCTATGGCGAGACTGTAACGTTAGACTTCCCACACCCAGAGATGAAAGTTTTGGAATCGGGACACATCCACGAGTTGAAGATTTATATTCTTGATGATAAAGGGCGAGAGTTGAAGAACGATTACCCGATTTCGGTCGTCCTAGAAATTTCAAATTAATTAATTTTAAGAAAATTATTTAGAATTAAACGCATGTTCGTAATATATATTATCAACATTATGAGTATATACGGACCAGGTAGTTCTTCCGATTGGGTGACAAATTCAAATAATTTGGAACCTGCAGAAGGGGATTCATCCCGACAGAGGGCGACTTTTTAACTACCCAAAAAACAAAGGCCTTGATTAATAGAACTATATCGAGGGCCACGGACGAGATTCACAAGAGTCTACTATCACAACTTAGAGAATATGCCCTGGCTGTGAATACACAAAGTCGTGAAGAAACGCATACGGAACTAAACGAACTAGGTAAAAAAATAACCAAATTTAGAAAAGAGGCCCGGTTGGGGATTGATAAAGCCCGAGAAGACCGTAAGGCTGACATTACGGAGGTTTATGATGCGTTGCGCTTAGAAGACTCTCTCAGCAAAGAAGCTACACTTGCTGAATTAGACGGGAAAATAATCGATTTTCGAAATGAGGCCACGTCGGGTATTGAGAAAGCACGAGAAGACCACCAGGCGGACCTTATGAAGGCTTATGAGGTGTTGCGCTCAGAGGACTCTCTCATCAGAGAAGCGGCACTTACTGAACTAGATAAAAAAATAACCAAATTTCGAAAAGAGACCCGGTCGGGTATTGATAAAGTCCGAGAAGACCACCAGTCGAACCTTGCAGAGGCCATTGCGGAGGCTTATGATGCGTTGCGCTTAGAGAACTCTCACAGCAAAGAAGCGACACTTACCGAACTAGATGGAAAAATAGCCGAATTTCTGAAAGAGACCAGGTCGGGGGTTGAGGGGGTCCGAGAAGATCACAAAGAGGCCATTGCGGAGGCTTATGGGGCGTTACGCTCAGAGGACTCTCTCAACAGAGAAGCGGCACTTACTGACCATATGAAAAAATAACCTTTGAATTTAAAAAGAGACCCGGTTTGATCTTGATGGAGTCCGAACGGGTATTGATAAAGCCCTAGAAGACCACCAGGCGGATATTAAGGAGGCTTATAGGGTGTTGCTCTTAGAGGACTCTATCAACAGAGAAGCGACACTTACTAAACTAGATGAAAAAATAACCGAATTTCAAAAAGAGACCCGGTCGGGTATTGATAAAGCCTTAGAAGACCACCAGGCAACCATTACGGAGGCTTATGATGCGTTGCGCTCAGAGGACTCTATCAACAGAGAAGCAACACTTACTGAACTATATGAAAAAATAACCGATAAACTGAAACATGATCGTATAGCCGCGACCAAAGCTCTTGAGGAGGCCTCTTATGAGATTCGTACTGAGGCATATAACGCAAACAATGCGCTTGCCGGAATAGTGAAAACAATGAAAACACCAAAACGTGTCATAACAGTTTGGGCTGAGAAGCGGGGCCCATTGGTTGTGGGGCACTATGAATATTCGTTCGGTGCCAAAGCGAGTAATAAATATGGGGGATACACTATGACAGCTGCAGGTGAAGTTATCCAAATGGCGGTCTGCTCGGTTAATGCTAATGGTAAACCTGTGGGCGCGGTCGCGATAAATATTGTAGTAGATGGGGAAGAACGGGGGGTTGGAGTCACTAAAATCTCTGGAGATAGTTCGACGGTGGTTTCGTTCTCCGGTGATGATCGAATTAGACTTTCCCAAGGTAGTGTTATTAACTTTGTTACGAAAATCGGTGACTCAGAGAGTTCTTCCACTATTGTCTATTTTTAATTAACTTATTGTTAATTGAACTAATTGTGTAAATACTAATGTATTGAAATAAATTTAACTATGAACGAATCACCGCCTTATCCAATTGTCAATACCGACTCCACCAACACTGTATCCAACTCTCAATACCACACCAACACTGTATTCCAACTCTCAATCCACTCCACCAACACTGTATTCAACTCTCAATACCACTCCACCAACACTGTATTCAATTAACGAAAAAAGTTCAGATTTTAGGTTGAATAATATCGTCGCTATGCAGGATATTTTAGTTAGAGAATGTGCAAATAGAAAAAGACACTCTAATAAATATAGGCGCGCGGCAAACATAGCTGAAGCATCTAGTACGGTTCTGGCAAGTGTTTCTGTGTTGTGTGGGGCGGGGACTGCTGCAACGCTATCTACAATTGTAATGATTCCACTTGCAGGGGTTTTGAGTGGAATTAACCGTTTTATATCTGGAACACTTGTATGGTAATTAGGGCGGCGGGTGGAAAACTCGAGAAAAAAAGTAGAAAAACATGATAGAATATCCGTTCTCGCTAGGTCTAAGAAAAATAGCATCGACGTTATGGTGTCCAAAGCGTTGGCCGATAAGAAAATATCAAATTTAGAGTTTGAATCCGTGGTGGAAGAAATGGGGAGATATGAAGAATTAAAAAATGATATAAGGATCAAGGCGCGCGCCACCATGCCAAAAATTGAGTGTACTGATTGGGATAAATTTAGGGTAAAACTTGGAAATAAAGTCGGAGGAAATGTTACAGCACCATTATAAAATAATTAAAAAAAAATTTAAAAAAATAATTAAAAAAAAAATAAAATAAAAATAATAATTTAAAAAAAAAAAAAATAAAAATAATAATTTAAAAAAAAAAAAAAAAATTCTTAATTTTATAATTTTCCTAATTTTTTCAAAATTATATTGGTGCAGTAAACAAATTTACATACCTATACAACATGTGTTTTTCACTGAGAATTATCGGCTCTGTTTACCTCGGCTATCAATTTACGCATGGGCCATAACCCGTGTAATTGAAACATTGTCGTTACAACATAAATTAATTACTATGTAATAATAGGGAGTGTTCAGCTTTAAATTATTAAAAAAAAATATAAAATTAATTATAAAATTAACAAAATAACGAACCATCACATGTTTTCTTTCGCCAATAGGTATTATAAATAATTTATAATATGCACACCATTTGTATGTTGTATAGGAAACTGATGAGTATATATATGTTTGTTGACCTTACAACAATTGGTCTCATCTCGTGTGTGCTATGTTGTTGATCCGGTATGACGTCCGTCTCGTCTGTTTAATGGTAGCAGTCTATGCATATGTGTGTATTTGGTGATGTAATTGTGTAGCTCAAAGGTGCCGGCCTAAAAGATTTCTGCCTAAGAGCTTTGCAATTTCGGAAACCAAATTCACACATAGGCTCGTCTTACTTCGCTGGTTTCTCTTAATAGAGGAATTGACAATGGGGTTCAAGGCGACCCAGAATGTGAGCCAACAGATGCGTGGGCTTAAGAAAGGTCCCAACACCCCAGTGGCTGGGTGCCGGCTAGAAATCTGCCCAGTCGCTGGGGGTGTTGTGCACGAGTGGAGCTTTTGCTATTTTTTTTTTAATTTTTACAAATTATTAATATCTTTATATACGCGATAGACCTAATCGTGTAATCTCTCATAAAATGGACACCTAATTTACATGTTCATAACACGTGTAATTGGAACATTGTCGTCTGCTTATAACATAAATTAGTTTCTGTTCAATAATTTTTCAATTTCTTCTAATAATTTTCCAATTTCTTCGTTAAAAGCGATATTGTAGAAACGCATATCCGTAAACGAATCTTGATTTTAAACTGTTTTATAAAATTAGTTTGATAATGTTTCGGTAGTGTTTCTCCGATCCTATTTAGTCGCTTCATTATATAAATTTGATACTTATACCGGCGACATAATTGCCGGTTTAATATTGTAAATGCAACGTTTTTATCGCAGCGTAATAAATTACGCTGATATTTCATGTATTCGATATCACATAGTATTGTCATTTTACCGTGTTTTAATACTGTAGAAACAACAGCGTAAAATCCTTCATCCAAATCATTATAAACGTCCAATTCGTTGTGTATTTTATATCCATTTTGTTATAATATTTTATTACCAACCTATTAAATTATATGTTCAATTGGACGTGAAAAAAACATGATGTATTTATGACACCAATTTGAATATTTCGTGGTGGTGGGAGACAATTTCCTCGTTAACCAATTTTTTGATTTTTCGGGGGTGGTGGATAGTATAGAGGGTGGAGAAATGATGCCACCGTTAGGTGGTATCATTTTGACTCCCTCTATACTACTCAACCAATCAACGTACAGATGACATAGACTATCCTACGCAAACTAATTTTTGTGGACAAAAATGAATTCTGTCCCACAAAACTGAATTTTCTTCACAAAACTCAATTCTGTCTTACAAAATTGAATCCTTTATAACAAAAATGAATTTTGTATACGAAACGTATGCAGAATTGAATTTTGTGACACAGAATTGAATTTTGTGATTTTTAGTGTTACAAAACTCAATTTTGTACACATAATTAACCTGTCCTGCATGGCGCCCCGTAGTAGTCGTATTTTCATCGGAAGTTGTTTATTTCATCGATGAGAACATATGACTTTTATTTACATCGTATAGCTATGTATTTCATGGGTAGGTATATAATAAATATTGATATGCGACAAGGGATGGGCTATCAGAGCGTGTAAGAGAAACACTGTCACTACAGTATACGTTCTCGTAATGAAGCAATCATTCAGTGGCGAGTATTAACCCTTAGCCTGCTGAATGAAATGTTGTCATCTGCTGCTTATGTTTTATTTTCGATTTTTCTCGTCAAAAACATGGTTTGACAGCATTTTAGAATCATTTCCAATGGAAATGATTCTAAAGTGCTGTCAAACCATGTTTTTATTGAGAAACAGAGCAAAATATAAAGCAACAGCAGACGACAGTTTTCGTGATCAGCAGGCTAAGGGTTAAGTAAAGGTTGAAAACACGCAGATATCAATCAATGTAGGTATATGTGGCTGTGACTGAAGACATGGGGATTATGGGATTTGTGACCAGTGTAGTTCATGTAGCCCGATAACGATCTATATTTGTCACATGACATGCGGTTCATGTGTGGAATGGCGAACAGTGCAGATCCTGATCAGACTGTGCGGATGCACAGGCTGGTCACAAAACACATAAGCCCAATTTCTCCAGTCACAGCCACATATTATCACGGTTGTAGAATGCTGTAAACAAGTAAATGTCAATCATTTGAGACACGCCATGTGATTTTGTACCTTCAGACATTTTGCAATATTTTCCGTAAATGGCGTCAAAAGTTAACAAACTTTTCAGAGTACATGCGGAATTAATATTATTGTCCGCATGTACTCTGAAAATGTTGGCAACTTTATTAAAAAATATTGTAAATTTTGTAAACATATTTAATGAAAAGTAAATGTCCGAAGGTACAAAATCACATGGCGTGTCTCAATTATGACATGTCATACAATATCGATATTGAGGGCCTGGACAGTGCAGTTCCTGGGGGCCGTTTCACTAAACTTCTTACGACTAAAATGTTCGTAAGTGCAAATTTAGGATCGTCTGGAAATTTCAATTGATGGATTTACATTTATTGAGCATAGGCTGCATGCAGCCCAGCCTATGCTCATTAAATGTAAATCCAATAATTGTTTACAAGAAAACATTATTAATGTGAAATATACAGACTTATCATAATTGTTCACTTACGAACATTTTAGTCGTACGAAGTTTAGTGAAACGGCCCCCCCCCCCCCCCCCACCCCCCCCCCCCCCCCCCCCCCCCTGATCTACACACACGCATGTGACATGGATCTGCATGTATAATGTGACTTAATATCAGTATAGATGTTTATTTGAGACTGAATCGAGATGCGGATGTGCATACTGCGACGGGATACACTGGTCGCAAAAGTACATGTGGCTATATTATTTCCTCGTGGAGCGTTATAAATATGATTTTTTTTTTACATTTCCAGTAATTGTTATGGTAATCCATTGCCGCCTACATGTATTGTCATGTTGTCAGCTATTGAACGACACAAATATCATTCAGTCTTCGTATATAGATGTTTCCATAGAGTTGGCAGTCGGTAGAAGGTCGTATATTTCTGTACACTTTCATGCGTGATTAATGTGGGGGCCGCGTTTAGGATTCTATCCGCGGATAGGTACACAGTGGCGCGGGAAGCATCATAAGATTGGTCGACACAAATATCATTCAGTCTTCGTATATAGATGTTTCCATAGAATTGGCAGTCGGTAGAAGGTCGTATATTTCTGTCCACTGTCAAACTAAAATGTTCGTAAGTGCAAATTTATGATAGTCTGTAGGTTCACATTAACAGTATTTTCTTGTAAGCAAGTATTGCATTCACATTTATTGAGCATAGGCTGCATATGCAGACTATGCTCAATAAATGTAAATCCATCAATTGGAATTTCCAGACGATCCTAAATTTGCACTTACGAACATTTTGGTCGTACGAAGTTTAGTGAAACGTCCCCCTGTTCCGACGCCCCTGGAATAGCCGGACAATATCCATGACGGTGGCTACTATCCAAAGTATATCTTGATATCTAAATAAGGATATACTAATAATAGCCAAGTCTTCACCGAAACAGCACGTACGTGTCAAATCATAGCATAGCAAAACAGCCATGTTCATGCCTTTGGTCCAGTTTGGAAAAGGTAATTTGGTAGAACTTGCTGAAGAAAAACGGAATAAATTTAGTGCATAAAATAGACGTTCACAGTGTAATAACACGGTGTAATAAATATGCAAATGAGACCGCTATAGAAAACACGATATTTGGTCATTAAAAATTCAACGTATTGTGATGTGGTTATGCAATATTTAAAACAAAATCTAACATTTGTGATGATTTAATATGAGATTTATTAAACTCGTTGACTGATTTCACAAGAAACTTGGCATAGCCTCGTTTTTTATGAAAGCAGTAAACTCGTTTAATAAATATCGTATCAAATCATCACTAAAACGTAAATGCTTTGATTTAACGACGGCATGTCGGTGACCTTGCATGTCGAGACCGACTATTTAAGTCCCCATCCGATAGGTGTCTTGCCAAAGGAGACGCCGAATCGGCCAGTGTCGGGATTGGAACTCATTACCTTTCGATCCGTAGTCCGATGCTCTACCATTGACCTATTGCGGCTGACCGAAATCATCACTCATGCTAGATCCTCTATTTCATGATGTCAACATGTTTCGGCCACTGAATGGCGACCAGTGCAGGGGTGCGTTTTACTAAACTTCATACGACTGACATGTTCGTAAGCGCAATTCAGAATCGTCTGGAAATTTCAATTAATGGATTTACATTTATTGAACATAGGCTGCATATGCAGCCTATGCTTAATAAATGTAAATCCAATAATTGTTTACAAGAACACATTGTTAATGTGAAATTTACAGACTATCATAATTTTGCACTTACGAACATTTAGTCGTACGAAGTTTAGTGAAACGGGCCCCTGATCTGGCGCATTGATTTTGCTGTGATTTACTCCGTTATATTTTACACATGTACATGTATTTATTTGTTTTACGACGTCTTCTGCCGTTCTGTTACATGTATTACGTTTCTACAGAGCCCCCGCAGGGGACGAAGAATTCTTTTTTTTAATAATTCGTTCCAACGAATTAACAATTCGTTCCCTTAATTTAACAATTAATTCCCACGAAATAACAATTCGTTCCAATGGGAACGAATTGTTAATTCGTGGGAACGAATTGTTATATCGTGGGAACTAATTGTTAATTCGAGGGAACGAATTGTTAAATTGAAGGAACGAATTGTCATTTCGTGGGAACGAATTGTTAATTCGAGGGAACGAATTGTTAAATTGTGGGAACGAATTGTTATTTCGTCGTGTGACGAATTAATAAAAAGTACGTTTCAATGCTACGTGACAGTGAGCGTTGCAGTTTAAATAATGACTGGTTATTCCGAATGGTCGTGGATAACCTAATATTATAATGGTTAGTAGTTACTTTCCTACGGTGGCACATAGGTGACATGGACATATTTTTTACTATCGCGTGCGCACGCAATAGTAAAAATATTTCCATGTCCCCTCTGTGCCACCGTACTTTCCACTGTCAGCAATATACAACTATTTCATTGCCATTCGAGGAACAGTCAAAACTATTGCCCCGAGATGCTGTCTCGGGGCAATAGTTTTGACTGTTCCCCGAATGGCAATGAAATAGTTGTTGTATTACCCAACAAAGTTCTAAAACGCTACAAGCCACAACTGCTTTATCACATGTTTCGTGTTTACCGCATCCTTCTTTTCAATTAATTCGTTTAATTCCGCAACACTAACACTCGCAAAGCGCGAAATTTTCTGCTTTTTGTTGACGTTTGACAGTTCTGTGCAATACCACTGTTTACATCTGTCCGCGTTCCATGAAACGGAAATGACGATTCGCGTGCTCAAACGCGTTTTCATTGGCTCGATTTATCATGTGATTTGATCCGAGGCAAAGCAAGTCACATGACCAGTCAATAGTAGGGTGAAGAAATTAAAGTACTATTACCTGCGCGTGAAACTGTTTCATTGTCAAGCGGCCGAATGTAAACAAATGAGGAACACAGTCAAAACTAACGAATTACAATTTATATAGGTAATAATAAAATATGGTATATTGTTTAAACACGACATAGATGAAAAATCATACAAAGCACGACAGCCTGTTACATTGTAGGAACCTTAACTATTGAAACGGTTTAATAACATACCTTTTCCTTATGCGCTTAAATGTGCAAATAAGCGTGTCCAAATGTGAAAATAAAATGTCAAACACTTTTTAAATTTTACGTGGAAATTTGCACATTTAAGCAAGCAAGACAAAAAAGTTGTATTACGTTTAAGTAGATTTTTTTGTTTACATTTAAGGTTCCAACTTGTAAACATTCACAAAAACACCATTAGATAACCCCCTCTCCTATAACAACATATAAATCATTGCAAATAGTTTATACTTGCGAACATATACGTAGCTTACAAGCATGCCCTTGCGAGCGACATGTTGACTAGTGCGGATTTTATTAAGCTATTAATCTAAATATTTTGGCAGAAAGGGCACTGTTCATTTGAGAATTATTGTTATCTTGCTAAAATAGCATAGTTGGAACATAATTATGCAAAGAATATCGAATTATAGCTGATTTTCCTAGGTCGGACACAACCTCGTATCATAACGAATGAAATAATGTGTTTAAGGCTCTAACGTCAATATTGTAGTGGGAAGTTCATAGTATTATCATTTGAGAATATCGATATCCTGCAGAAATACATAGAATGCATAGAAATTTACAAGTTTAAACATGTCATTTTGTTATGATACGAGGTCGTGTCCGACCAAAGTTAGAAGCCTTGTTCATATATATAGAGTTATACCGATGAAAGCCGAAACACGCCGAATGCCTGTGATTCACAATGCACAGACACTGTATTCTAAATGCGGAAACAAAACATGGAAATGTGCTGACGTCTTAAGATGCAATAATTTCAATAACATAAATAACAGTATTTGAAGTTCAAGGCGACATCAACACACGCTTGTTGATTATGTTAGAATTATCGACGGATGCTCGATGTTTATGAAACCGGAAAATTAATTTAATAAATACTACCTTAAATGTGGCTGTTACATGAGAAATGGGGCTTATGGGATTTGCGACCAGTGTATATCCAGATCAGCCTGCGCATCCGCGCAGGCAGATCAGGATCGACACTGTTCGCCATTCAATCAATGAAACATGCTTCTAACAAGCAATATTATACTATTGTCTTTTGAGGAGGTGTACATGAGATTTACGGACCTGATAAAAGTGATGTTCACCGACGCCGAAGGCGGAGGTGAACATCTTTTCTCAGGTCCGTTTCTGGCCAATATTTTTTTCAAAATATCCGGCCGAAAAAGAAATTGTTCACTTTTGTTGGTTTCACACAATTTTCAATAATTATTTATTTTTTTTAAATTTTAGTGCCCCCCCCCCCCCCCCCCCCCCCCCAGAAAATTTCAGCCAAAATCAGCCTAAAAAGTTTTGTTATTTTTTTTAAAAGAAATAGACTAGTCTGAGAATGATATTCGAAATGTTATATTCACCTGACATTTCGAATAACACTCTCGGACTCTTCTCGCGCAACGAGACGAGTCCGAGGCTGATATTCAGGTGAATATCATATATGTCCACATACACGTGACCCGCAATTGGACAATCTCATTGGGTGAAATTCTTAGTCATATAATAAAAATCGTTATCAAGCTACAGGATTGTGCTATTTGATCAGAAACTACACAAATACTCCCTATTTCCCCAGTCACAGACACAAATAATCTTTAATGTTAGCTCTCATAATATTACCATTACCTCCGGCAATTCGGTAGCATGTGAAAATGAAGACAAAACCATAGAAAATGCATTCTGCAATACGACATCATCGGGCGAAATATACTTTGTGACATTTGTGACATTTGTGACTAAATGTAAATGCTTTGATTTAACAACGGCACTGGCTCGATGACCTTGCGTGTCGGGACCGACGACTTAAGTCCCCATCCGATAGGACTAGGCTAGCACGAAGTTGTCTTGCACAAGGACACGCCGAATCGGCCATTCGCAGCGGTCGGGGTCTCCTGATCGGCAGTCCGGCCACCCGCTTGTGACTATTGGCATACACCCTATATCGTTTAGTCAATCATACCAGTTAGTCACATTAACACCAGGGTCCGGTTGCACAAAACCTCTGTTAGCTTAACGGACTGTTAAATCCTTAACAGTGTTAAGGATTTAACCCTTTGAACCCGAAATCCCGCTATAGCGGTTTATGCAAAAAGTGCAGATCCAGATGAGCCGGCTCGTAACGAGCCGTCTCATCAGGATCTACACTTTTTGAAAGTAATTTTAATATTTCTTAGAACAAAAACACCCCCTTTTCATAAATGGACGAATCTGAAAATCATTTTGTGACCATTGGATTGGTCGGAACATTAGCATATCACAGTCCATTCCAGTTCCTTAGGGTTGAAAGGGTTAACAGTCCGTTAAGCTAACAGGTTTTTAACAACCGGGCCCAGCATGTTACAAATAATAAGAAATCAGTAACACTTATGGATTTACCCCTCAAACACTTTAACGCAAAGAAAAACACAACACAACTTTAACGCACAAGTTAATGCACACCTTGGCATTGAGCACAAGGGTCGCATGGATGAGCAATAGAAAGACAATATGGATAAGCATATGAAGATTCAAGTCAATCACCCGATTTATGGTAAAAGAGCTGGTCGGTAGCCGAAATCTTTAACGCAAATATGGGACACACAGACTGACATGGTGGCGACTATATGTCCCCCGAAAGAATTCCGTGAGGACAACGTAGCAAGTTGGTGTCGGCTCTGGAATTATCTCCCTTCTTGAATCTCCGTTTGTCGTCGGTATTCAAGTCACGTTAAAGCTGTCACATGTGTTGGAACATTTTCGTCAACTTTCGAATTTCTTTCGACGCAGTTCACCACCGCATGCGCTAATCTTGTCAATATTTGACAATTTCAAGCTGTTTTCATATTGTGCTTGAAATCAAGCAGCTTGATTGGTTGACACTATCAGGTGCAGACAATCAAATTGCTTGATTGCGAGTTGGCATTTTCAATATATGTTCTGAAACGTTGATGATCCGACGAAGATTAACCCTTAGACCGCTATCTTTATCTTATTGTTTTTGTCGTCTGCTGTTTATTTTCTATGTTCCATTATTATAATCAAAAACAAGCTTTGACAGCACTTACAACATGCTTTGAAAACCATTCATAATCATTTCCAATAATGTTTCTGAAGTGCTGTCAAACCATGTTTTTATTGAGAAATAAGGCAAGATATAAAAGCGACAGCAGACGACAATTATTGTGAGTAGCGGTCTAAGGGTTAACGCAGGCGGTTGTGAAATTATAAAACTGTAACTACGATATTCGAGGTAATTCTAGAGTCGGGCGTATACCCTATTATTGTGGAAATTGGACTCCGTGTTATGAAAGGGAGCTTGCGATATTTTGTGGCCAGCGTAAGTCCATAGCAGCCAGCGCAGCATACAGTGTTTTGTTTCGTTTCGGCTTATATTGAAGGGTGGGCATTGGCTCTAACACCTTCCATACCCGGCCCTACACTGTTTGCACATGTTGGCGTTATGATTATTGTATTATTGTAATATTAGTTGGTAGTTTTACACAAGCCAGCTGAACCTCCCATTTCTCCCATCAATCTCAAACTAAATTTTCATGTGTAAGCTTTTCAATCTGATGCACAACCTATCTTAGTGTACACGTTACCCACATATAAAGCCATATTTACTCGCATAGTAGGTGAGTAGAGCAGGGACAATACACACAGGTAACTGCTTACATGTCACTGGACTTGATAGCTAATAACAGAGTACAGTAGTGGGTATACATGTATATGGTATGAGTTGTGTGACTTGCCAGGTAAAAGTGATACACTGTTCGATTTTCTGTGTATGAATCTATCTATAATGGTGGTTCATGCTGTAAAACCACAGGCAAAAACCAGTCCAGTTTGGTTTAATATAATTGACAGGAGTCCGTTCTCCTGGCCTTTCTACATGTGATTAGCTATATTACATCATATGTTCTACTTCACATTTTGAGTTAGTTGTCAGACGTCAGAACAGGTGAAACTGGCTGATGGCTGGAACACACAAAGATGGCCGACATGGCCACTCCATGTACTGTATATGATACAGTAATGAGGCAGTGTTCACATATATGTTTACGTATTTTTGAATCAAACGATGATGAGGTATAGAACGGGTCCTTAAGGTCTAACGGGACAGTGCGCAGATAGGGGTAAAAAGGGGGTGGACGATGTTCTATATAATTCATACCGACCCTGCAAGTTACACCAGTGTGTCTAGAAAAATAGGTTTATGTATATTTATTGACTTTGTGAGGCTTGACTAATGAATTTTTAGAGTATTTCATAATTCGACGTAACTGAATGTTAGCACCGGTTGATTTTGACATCTTGGAAAATGGCGCATGCTATGCTGTCTCGCCGTTACGGTATCCCGTCAGAATTTAAGGTATTTTTCGGGCATTTGTAGCGAAAATTTGAGGTGGTTATGACCCCGCTTTGGAGTCACTTTTAGAAAATGATGTGATGTTAAAAGTGATGGAACAAGTCATAACAAAGGCTATGTGCCTCATATTTTCATAAAAATAATTCCAACAAAGTCAGTCGTGTTGAAATTTCTGGCCAAAAATAGGTGGGTGGATTAACTTATTGTGGCCCGCGATTTGTACTTCAATTGCAAGTATTTTTCAATATTTGTCGCAAGATCCTCCTTAACTGATTGCGAGAGGCGGTGATTCACCCGCGCCCTCAGAAAAGCGGTAATTTTTGCTATTTTCAACCGTCCCGTGATGCGTAATACGCGTTTGACAGATGCATTATTGAACACGACATGTCCCCCCGTAATGCACACATATCCGGGATAGCGTGTCAATGTTTCAATATTCAGCGAGCGCCAACCTATCGCCGACAAACACTGTAGATCCAGATGTGCCGGCTGTTACGAGCCGGCTCATCTGGATTTACAGTATATGCTGGAGTTATGATCTGTAGGATTGAAAGGGTTAGTTGTTTCGTCTATATTTTAAGTGGAAGAAAAAGCTACGTATTTTCCGCGCTCAGCTTAATAACAATAAAACACGCCATCATCCCATTGAAACTGAACTTAGTGCGAGTTTGACAGATGCATTATTGCACACGACACGCCCGCTGTACGGAACCTGCACACATAGCCAGGGAATGCGGGAATACGTGTCAATGTTTCAATATTCAGCGAGCGCCAATCTATCAAACCATGTCGCGCCTCCTCCTGAAGGACGTTTATTGCGTTTGTTTTGAAATTACTCTTAGTTGGATCCGGCTTATTCTATTTGTATAGACCCAAGATGGGATTAAAATCAATTCCTACTGATCGTGCCTGCTCAATAGGTGTATAGATACAGTCGTACATATTCACACTGTCTTCGCATCTTGTATGCGAGATATATATTAGCCCTAAACTCTAACCGAACAGCCTAAACTATTGGGCGCTTATAATTCAAATTTTTAGAGAATCATGACATTTTTATCTTAGAAACATGTATTGTACATGCTACTGGACATCATATCATGGAACTATTCCGAATAATGGATAAGTCGTTATTGTATTTGTCATTTTCTTGTGAAATTGTTCGCCAGCGAAAAGTTAAAATGTTCCGTATATATAAGTTAAGCATTATATTAACATATTGTATTGAATTAAACTAAGCTTTTACAATTGAAAATGTTTGGAGAATTTCCGCTTTTATACGAACGCAGTTTTGAGGAACATCCAGTAAACATGCGAACTCATTTCGTAACTGTGTTATAAAAATGATGAATGAACAGTTTATAAATGAATAATAGATTTACTAGTGACAAGCACATGCACTGTTTGATATAGTGTACCAATTTGGTGGACTGAATGGCAAACAGTATAAACCCTGACTGAACCATGCAGGTGCATTTTCCAATCTGGGACTAGACTGGTTACTCTTTGTCCATATGGAATCTGGGAATGAACTCTCAGTAACCTCCAGTCTGCAGACCAGACACCTCTTTAATGGGTTATATGCCCCAGGTCAAATAGCTTGGGGTCACACACAATGAATGCAGGATACCTGTTGCAATGCTGAATTGTTGTCTGCAAGTTATTGTGCGATTCCTATATGCATGTAATAACTCTTTTGAGACTGTACATTGATGACTAGTATTTGAGCTACACTGAGTCAAAACATAATACTATAACAGGTAGTTGTTTACAGTCATTTGCATATTACAGATGGTTCCAAATATGATTCAGAAGGCACTCTGATGTCTAAATTGACTTTGATATTCATATTAAAAGCCAATTTAGACATAGTTCTAATGTCATGTTTTCATTGATATTTGCTGTGTGAATGTAGATGAATGGATGAAATGTGCATGTAAAATATCTAAGGTTTGCATTCGATTGGTAATTAATTATAGCAATTTGAACTGTGTTGAACAAACACAGTTCTCAGAAAAAGTCTGCATTGTGAGCATTTGATGCAGTGGTCAGAGATGCTTTCTATAGCGTCCGCGTTGCTGAGTATAAATGGCATTGTTTGGGTTGCCAGGGAGCTGGATACCTAGCTGCCAACACGCCAGCTAGCCAAACATAATAGTACACCCCCCCCCCAATCGCATGTACACATGTGTATGTGTATGTGTGTGTATGTATGTGTGTGTATGTGTATATGTATATGTATATGTATGTGTATGTGTATATGTATATGTATATGTATATGTATATGTATATGTATATGCATATGTATATGTATATGTATATGTATGTATGTATGTATGTATGTATGTATGTGTGTATATGTGTACGTGGATGTGTAAATGGGTGTATGCGTGTGTGTGTGTGTGTGTATGTATGTGTGTATATATATGTGGAAATGTGTATGCATATATATATATATATATGTATGTATGTGTGTGTGTATGTACGTGTATATGTATATGTGTATATGTGTGTATATATGTGTGTGTGTACATTTATAAATATTGCTTGGATAATGGAAAACATCACATAAACATGGCGTGGCCCACAGTTGTCCATATAACAAACGTCACAAGGGGGTGCACCATACCACCCCACAGCATCCTAGTCCCCGGGATGAAGTCTAAACAGACTACCTGATCCGGACTGCCTGTTTTCAAAACCCGTGGAACGTGGGTGTGCGCCTTGATGATGGATGCTTGGCCGCCGAATCTAGTTACATGGTGCGCTCTGCTGGGCGTGCTCGGGTTGACGACATCGCGGGCGACGGGCTCGGGGTGGGCCTGAGGACAGGGGACCCACGGGTCTCTTCAGCGGTGGAGCCGGAGGATTCTCTTCATACCACCTAACCTCACTATACAACAACAACAACAACCGCGCCTTACGAGTCCTTTATTTGCCAACACAAGATCACTATACGAAACATAAATAGAACCGCAAACAAATGTACCCAACAATAGGGCCACATGCGGGCCTCACCACTTAATACAGACAATTGAACGTTGAATGTGGCGGCCGTGCACCGGATTACTGCGCGAAATTAGGTCACCAAATTGGTGGCCGCCAGCAGTAATCCAAATCGCACATTTGTCTCTGGGGCCCTAAGCCCGCGAACTGGTTCTACCCAGATTACACAGATTCAAAATTCAAAATTCCCATTCGGCCCAAGTTTTTATTCCGCCTTTTGCGGACGGCGTGCAAGTCCATAGAGACAGTGCGGCCATTAAACGTAAGCAAGCAAGCCAGGGAGCTACTGGGAATATTACATTGTAGAATCAACATGTGTCTTTGTCTTTCATCTTTCGATCAAATTGAGCCTAATTCCCCAAGTCTAAAATAAGTAAAAGTAAATGAATAAATAGTAACATATACAAACACCACTCACTATAACACGTTCCACGCAGTGACAAATGAGCGCCACCAGGCGACAATAGACGAATATGCGCTTCATGAACCGGTCATCAAGGAGAAGCAAAGGAAACCAATAAGGATGATGTTACAAAGGAAACAGCTGCGCAAGTGAGAATAAATCTGGACCAGCGGCTGTGAAAATGGACGTTGCGATTGACGTTTTGCGAACAGCGTAACCCCTGATCAGCCTGCGCATCCGCGCAGTCTGATCAGGGCCTACGCTGTTCGCCACCTATGATTCGTGTGAAAGTAACTGTTTGTTGTCGATTTCAAGTTACGGTAATGCTTAGAAAGATGTTTATAGCATAAATAATTCCAGCACAAAAATATTTACACATTCCCTAACATTTGATTGGTACGTAGCAAGTCTCTGTCCAAAATTTATATCCCAGTAAACTCCCACGCCGAACTACTTTCCGTAACCGTGAGGCGCAGTTAAAATAATTCTTAAGAAAACGGAAAATAAACACTTTTTCTTGATGAATTTATTTCAAATGCTGGAATTATAAGGAATGAATGGCCTTTTTGTGGAATTTATCGGGGATATAAACTTGGAAAAGTCGCGGGAATACTGGACGAGGCCTTCCGGCCTTCGTCCAGTATTCCCGCGACTTTTCCAAGTTTATACCCCGATAAATTCCACAAAAAGGCCATTCATTCCTATAATGCATCCGCACAGTCTGATCAGAGCCTGTACTGTTCACCATTCCATATGAAGTGAGTACACTGAATCCTACGTTACTTGTGACTGCAAGGATCTACACGTGCTGCTAATCGCACAGTTTCAAAGGTTGGTAATTCTTGTATATTATAACTTGGATGTGATATATATGCTCATTATATGAAGTATTGCTAACTGGTTGAAAAGCGAACAATGTTGATCATGATCAAACTGTGCAGATGCGCAGTAAGCCTGAGCTATATTGGTTGCAAATGTTGAAAAGTCTAAGTTTACAAGCTAGTGACCAACTTATTACATGATCAAGTACATGTATGTAACATGACATTACCGGTTGTTGTTGTACGTCTGTAATTATTGCTCTTATTCTTTTGCCTCAATGGACGTTTTTCATTGTAACTCGTGGGTAGCAACTCGAGTAAACGAGTACCAATGGAACAAGCAGATTTTGATTTTGACCTTTGAACCTTACTCGAGTAACTCGATGTTGAAACCAGCCGTGTGGTTCCTAGACTTCCAACTCGAGTTGGACTTGAACAGCCTCTCTGCTTGTTCCTCTGCTACTCGAATTACTCGAGTTTAAAGGTACATACCCACTCAGTAGGCACACACTGTTCTTTATATCAGAGACATCATCTGAGACATTTTCTGGCAAAATAAACATTCATTCATCATACCACACTTATTGATTGGCATTATTATACAATTTATACCGGATGTAAATTTCCACACTGATATCAGGGGCGATATCCGTGTTTCCTTAAAATGTTAAAGGACATTACTATCTGTATCTGTATTTATTTTTTGATGTGCAATTATCATACTTTATAATCTGTAGAAAATATCATGTTTTCATGTGACGCATTTAATTAGTATAAATAAGTAAACACTATCATATGCCTCATTTGCATATGAAAATAGCTTGATACCACCGTGAGCCACTATCAGTGAAATAAATATTACTAAATGATTATCTGTGTATAGCAGGCACTCATAATATTTAGAACTATGGAATAGTGGAACACGTATACACTTGTGTTTAATTCCTATAAAGAACGTTTTGTGACTACTGGGTGAGCATGTACCTTGGTAGTTACAAGGAAAATGACCAATCTCTCTACAGCTCCAATGAATTCGAGAGAGCATTGTTCAGACACACCCCAGTTGACCTGTACCTAGTCTAAAATATACCAAACGAAACATGGGGTTTGCTATTTACACACGACCAACATGCTGGCATAGAGTCAGTCGGGCGGTCGCGGCCTGTTTTTTGTTGTTGGAGTTCAAGATTTGACATAATGGTCGGAATGATTATTATTGAATCAATTGGATTTTGGCTGTGTAATAATATTGTATTTATTAAAACTCTACTGACATAAGGACCTCGACAGAACATCATGTCTTATACATTAGTAAACTCGGTTAATAAATAGATTAAACCACATTAAATCATCACTCATGAAAAACGTTTTCTACTTATTTATACATATATAATTGGCTGTGACTGGAGAAATGGGGTTCATTGGTTTAGCGACCAGTGTAGCTCCTGATCAGACTTGGGAATGCACAGTCTGATCAGGAGCTACACTGGTCGCTAAACATTGTTTGCACTGTTCGCCATTCCATCAATACAACATACATCAATATAGACGATTAGTATACTGAATAAAGTGTGCTATTTGATCACGAGTTACACTGGTCACAGATCGCAAACGCCTTATTTCTCCAGTCACAGCCAGATGTAATCGAGGTTATATGTCAGTGTGTGACCATTTCCGCCGTATCACAGCTCTGTGATCCCGTGATTTACTGCGCAACAATACGATAGATTCCACGCATGCGACTGTGACCGGTGAAGTGGGGCTAATGGCGCCACTATAGCGTAGGCATTCGGCGTGTTTCGGCTTTCATCGGTATAACTTTATGCATATGAACAAGGCTTCTAACTTTGGTCGGACACGACCTCGTATCAAAACAAATTCCGCGATTGGGCTAAAGTGAATATTTTGGCAGCTTAAATAGCATAGTTAGAACATAAGTATGCAAAGAATGTCGAATTACAGTTGCTTTTCCTAGGTCGGACACAACCTCGTGTCATAATAAATTAAATAACGTGTTAAAGGCTCAAACGTCAATATTGTAGTGGCAAGTTCATATGATCATTTGAAAATTATCGTTATCCTGCAGAAATACATATAATGCATAGAAAATTACATGTCATTGTGTTATGTTACGAGGTCGTGTCCGACCAAAGTTAGAAGCCTTGTTCATATATATCGAGTTATACCGATGAAAGCCGAAACACGCCGAATGCCTGTGCAATATAGTACCACACTCGTGTAGCCTGACAACGACATATATTTTTAGAAGCATGACGGGTGTTTTATTAATGTAATGACTAAATGTACATCTCCAGATTATACTGTGCGGATGCACAGGCCGATCAGGATGTACAATGATTGCAAAACACATAAGGTCCCATGTCTTCAGTCACACCGTCACATATGACGTCGAAAGACTTGGTTAACTTTAACGTCATTTATAATATGTCGTTGATATTTGAAAACAGTTTCGGAAAAGCACTTGCAAAGAGATCGTATATACAGTGAAACCTCACTAAACCGGACACCCTGTGAGGTCCTCAGGGTGTCCGGCCTAGAGAGGTTGCACTGTAAACCAGGCAGTTGATCATTCTGAGCCATAGTGGTGTGCTATGCGATCACTAACAGACGACATTATCACCTGAGATAAATGTCCAAGGAACACATCAAAAATAAGATCACAGATGGTTTCTTGGTGTCCGGTTTAGAGAGGTTCCACTGTATGTGCACGTGCACCACAGGCGAATAACGCGCAGCTGTGATAGTAAAATGGTTAAGATTTCATTAATTACAACGCAGCAGAAAGTCAGAGTATTTTTTTCCATGAAAACCAGAAACCACCGCTAAATACCTATTATTAGATAAAATAGGTCTTTAGTGGCGGTTTTTAATTGAATTTTCTATTTCCTGTTATGCATATCGTAAGTTAAACATTACATCGCACGCGTTTCGTCAATAAGTTTAATTTTACAAATTAGGTACAACCAAATAACAAGGGCTCAATAATGATACAGTTTGAAAAAGTAGGACGTATGTTATTGTCCATTCAATCACGCTGCTGCACGGACACGTGACACGAGATTAGACCAATCGATCACTAGGTGACAAATTGCGTGTCTTTTGCGACTGTGGGTATGTGTCCGTGAGAGAATAGGCGGCCAATTTAATTAAATGAAGGAACAGACAACGGTGTTAGCCCCAAACCCGTATTTCTTACACCATCATCGTGCTTGCGATAACAGTGGAACCTCTCTACATGTATTCCATGTAGAGAGGTTCCACTGTATTACATTACAATATGACCGCTGCAAGACATACTTACTGCTTTTTCACTGTACTCCATTGCAATATGACCGCTTCAAGACATACTTGCTGCTTTTTCACTATACTCCATTGCAATATGAACGCTTCAAGACATACTTGCTGCTTTTTCACTATACTCCATTACAATATGAACGCTTCAAGACATACTTGCTGCTTTTTCACTGTACTCCATTACAATATGAACGCTTCAAGACATACTTGCTGCTTTTTCACTATACTCCATTGCAATATGACCGCTTCACGACATACTTGCTGCTTTTTCACTATACTCCATTACAATATGACCGCTTCAAGACATACTTGCTGCTTTTTCACTGTACTCCATTACAATATGAACACAATATGACCGCCTCAAGACATACTTGCTGCTTTTTCACTGTACTCCATTACAATATGAACACAATATGACCGCTTCAAGACATACTTGCTGCTTTTTCACTGTACTCCATTACAATATGAACACAATATGACCGCTTCAAGACAATACTTGCTGCTTTTTCACTGTACTCCTTACAATATGAACACAATATGACCGCTTAAGACATACTGCTGCTTTTTCACTGTACTCCATTACAATATGAACACAATATGACCGCCTCAAGACATACTTGCTGCTTTTTCACTGTACTCCATTACAATACTGCGTTGCTATCATGAACAAACACTATAATTAGAGATAAGTTACACTAAAACATTCAAATTGAATACACTTATGTTTACTGGGTGTTCGGTTTAGAGAAGTTTTTACATATATAGAACATCTTACCCGAATGATGATGTTATACGATATATATTAAACGAGTTTTCTGATTTTACAAGAAACGAGGCCATGCCGAGTTTCTTGTGAAACTACGCAGCGATATTAATAAATATCATATTAAATTAACACAAATATTATAGTGTACAGTGAAATCTCTCTAAACGGGACACCCTGGGGAGGTCCCCAGGGTGTCCGGTTTAGAAATGTTCCACTGTAAATCAGGCATATAATCATTCTGGGACATAATTATGTTATTTTTTGCAATCATGAACATGCATTATCATCCGAGATGCGTTACCAAAATCTTCTCAAAACATATATATTATATATCGGTGTCCGGTTTAGAGAGGTTCCACTATATATCACATAAGCAGATCATAATATACTAATTACCACAGCTATAGTATTGACATACATGCACTTATTACACGCGTTTATTATAGGAATGAATGGCCTTTTTGTGGAATTTATCGGGGTATAAACTTGGAAAAGTCGCGGGAATACTGGACGAAGGGCACAAAAAGGCCATTCATTCCTTATAATTCCAGCATTTGAAATAAATTCATCAAGAAAATGTGTTTATTTTCCGTTTTATTAAGAATTATTTTAACTGCGCCTCACGGTTACGGAAAGTAGTTCGGCGTGGGAGTTTACTGGGATATCAATTTTGGACAGAGACTTGCTACGGGCCAATCAAATGTTAGGGACTTGTGTAAATATTTTTGTGCTGGAATTATTACACTGCAAACGCCCATTTATGCAATAAGACATTTTATCCACGATTCAGCACAGCGTGTCATACATATTTCATCTCTACCTCGGGTATGATATTCACGGAAATGTTAAATGTTGGGCTTGTGGGCTACTTGTGGAATGGAAATGTGTCTGAATATCTGTATATATACATGTACCAGGTTATTGGTTTTGGATTTGAAGGTAATGTGTCATGTGAAGGTCAAATCACGGAAGCATACGTTTGGTGCACCAACGTGTTCCCTTGGCATTTACAATTACAGTCCATAATAAAATGAATAATTGAAATACACCCACTCACATTTGTATATGTACTGGTACTGCTACTGCTAGTGCATGTAAGTACATCGCAAATCATCACCAGTGATATCTTGAGATTCGTTATAAAGCGATACATTGAAGGAAGCATTGTAGAACCCCCTACTGTTCCCCACCCCTAGTGTAACCATGGTTACACTAGGGGTTGATGAACAGTAGGGGGTTCGAACTCCCTACTGTTCACACACCCCTAGTATAACCGTGGTTAAATTAGGGGGGGGGGGGTGAACAGTAGGGGGCTCGAACCCTCTACTGTTCACACACCCTTTGTCTAACCGTGGTTACACTTGCGGGTTGAGATTCAGTAGGTATTCAGAAACGTTGACACTTAGGCAAGTTAAACGCAGGCGGTTGTGTAATGGCGACGCTAACCAGGATGAAACGCAGGTCGACGAATGTGAACTAATAGACCATGTTTTATCAAACATGACCTGTATTGAAATGAAACCTTAACCAGTATACAAAACCAGTCTATTCTCGGATAATTGCTTCAGGGCAAATCACAAGACGAACGAGCACGTGTTCATAGGATAAAATCACTTATTCCACTTCAAATATATACCCGTGTTTTGTCACAGTTTTATTAGGAAATCAAAGCATGGTATGGGTATGGGGTTGGATAGATTACTTTGAGCAGGGTTGTCCGCAAGTACCATCTATAATCTGCGATTATCCTGACTATTTATATTTGCACTTTTCGAAATTACCTCTCCCACCTGTTTTCTTGAATTTTCAAGATACTTTCTTGAATTTTCGAGATGTTTTCTTGTATTTTCAAGTTCTTTTCTTGAATTTTCAAGATCTTTTCTTGAAAATTCAAGAAAAGATCTTGAAAATTCAAGAAAAGAACTTGAAAATTCAAGAAAACATGTTGAATAAATGGAAATTAAAAAAAAGTGAAGTGGCCCTAATAGGCTTCCGTACCCACCTATTTCGGGTGCGAAATTTCCCGCGAACGACATTCCGCGATCGTCATTCATGAAACTATCAGACACGCGAGCTCCGATATGAACCGTTCTGTGAGTACGCATGCCGGATCGGAATCTAAAACCAGTTTCAAAGCGGGGTCATAACCAACAAAACTTTCGCTACCGGAACTGTTCATGTTCACCGAACCGGCTTTATGGGTACCGCAAGGATGATAGAACAATTAAGCAGCGCGAGCAGAATGTTCTGAAAATGGTAAATAATTCCACAAATACACAATATTCTCCAGCACCACACACTAAATAAATATTAATAAAGCTATTTTTCTGCACGTACTTATGCAACTTGTAGAGTCAGTGCTGAAATGTATAGAAAATGTTCCACCCCCTTTTTCATCGTAGCTGTCAACCGTCTCGTGAGACCTATTTCAAAAAGAGTTTTCCCTCTGATAAGCATAATTATGTCGATATTTACCGGAAATATCGTAAATAACGGACTTTCAGCAAAGACGTGGTCGGTAATTTTATGATTACCGGATGCTTGTCTGGAAATGGTGAATTATTTTCTGGAAAATAAATGTATCACAGTATTTGATATTAGTTCTTGTATAATATGCAACCTGGCCGAGAAACCCATCTTGTGAAACGTGTATAATGCTTAATTTACCTTAGACTGTTACACACAACAATTGTCGTCTGCTGTTGTTTGATATTCTGCCTTTTTCTCAATAAAACCATGGTCTGACAGCACTTTAGAATCATTTCCATTAGAAATGATTATAAAGTGCTGTCAAACCATGTTTTTGATGAGAAAAATGAAAAATAGGAAATAAACAGCAGACGACAGAAATTAATGTAGCAATGTAATGATTAATATAGTAGAGCAGAATAAGGCGGACAACCAAACCACTTGGGACATGGATTTTGTTTTATTAATTCGTTTCCACGAAATAACAATTCATTTCTCTCAATTTAACAATTCGTTCCCTCAATTCGTTCGCCCAATTTAACAATTCGTTCCATCGAATTGAAATTTCTTCCCACGATATAACAATTCGTTCCCTCGAATTAACAATTAATTCTCCCGAAATGACAATTCGTTGCCTCAATTTAACAATTCGTTCCCTTGAATTAACAATTCGTTACCACGATATAACAATTCGTTCCCACGATATAACAATTCGTTCCCGTGGGAACGAATTGTTATTTCGTGGGAACGAATTGTTAAATCGAAAGAACGAATTGTTTATTCGTGGGAACGAATTGTTCAATTGAGGGAACGATTTGTTATTTCGTGGGAACGAATTGTTCAATTAAGGGAAAGAATTGTTATTTCGTGGGCCGGGAACGAATTAATAGAAAAATAATTCTACGTTCCCTGCGGGGCTCCGTATCTACCTCTAATGATAATGTATATTCACGATTGGTTAATGATGCTTACTAAGCATAAGTTATAGTTCATATATTGAATGTTTAATAAATTAATTTCTTAGCTAGCGAGCGAGAAATGAATTTATAATTGTTTTTATATGTGAACAATAACGTACTTATCGTTTACCCAGCCCAGTCGCGAAGCTCTATCCTTAACAGTGATTTTGAATCGCTATACTAGTATGTGATTGGCGGTGTGACGCGAAGTGAGCGCGTGTGTGGGCGGTAATATGATTTGCGTCTCGTGAACTGATGACAACAAGGCATACAATCAGTTCTAAATATAGCGGTGAACATTTCATGATTAATTTAATACATATTGGTGAAAGCGTCGCAATATGCGATTAATTGAGATGATATGCAGTTCTTTCATTGGTCGAGAAACTAGGGTAAAGGATAAACTGCAATCCCACTCTTCCGATGTTTCGGCCCATGTTATTTATCAATGAATTGGTTACAACCAGCAAGTACCTCAAAACCAATGTTCAAACCTTTCAGCCCAAGGCATTTATCAAGGATTTAGTTGACTATCATCAACCAAGTAACACAAACCCAATGTTCCTAACTTTCGGCCCATGGTATTTATCAATAAATTAGTTACTACAACCAGCCAAGTACCTCGAAGCCAATGTTCAAACCTTTCGGCCCAAGGCATTTATTAAGGAGTTAGTTGAATATAATAAGCCAGGTAACAAACTGAGGACTTATGTTCACCTTGTTTGTAAGGTAAATGCGTTAACGTTTTTTCGCTTATCCAACCACTTGTGTTATTATCAAGGCTTCTAGCGAGCGGAATAGCTTAGTGATAACGATGCCCTTGTTCCTTACTGAAGTGCCGTAACGTTGGAACAGAGGATTTCACCAACATTGCAAAGTATACTTTTCTAACAAAGTATACTTTGAGGGAGAAATTTTCAATTTTAGGATAAATATATAAATTTGTATTATACTGACTTTATTACATTATCACAGCCATGTTGGCTGTGGTAATGTAATAAATTCAGTATAATAATTCTGCATACTTTTAATCATCAAATATATGCAGTTGTTAGTTCTATATGAAATATGGCATTTCAGGACAAAATAAATGATTCCTCCCTCAAAGTATACTTTGCTATAAAAGTATACTATATGTTATTGTGATTCTACACAGGCTATATGGTGTACTATTGCTCGTCTGGAGGTATGTTCACCCGAGGCGATAGCCGAGGGTGAACATACCTTCAGACGGGCAATATTACACCATATAGCCTGTGTAGAATCACAATAACGTATTTGTCATACCGCAGATCCTTTATTTGGCCGTATAAACATATCTCTTCTTTTGATCTTTGCGTTTTTTCGGGAAGAAAAATAATCCGAGATTCGATTTTCTACGGTCAGTCTTAATATAAAGGCGTAAATGAACGTTTTGTTTTTTTATTAAACGAAAACAAACTAAATATGGAGTAAGAAATCCATCGAAAACGACGTTATGACAGTTTTTTTATATCGTGTAATTTAATTTATATTCCACTGCTCTATCGATGTGCTCTCCCTTCGGCGCCTCTACAAGAATGTGACTGGTTCCCAAACATTCGCTGTCATTGCTACGCCGCGTTTCGTGCGTGGAACCTATATTTGTGACCTAAATATAGCCGTGTCACGAAGCCAAGTGTGTTGAGATTTGAAAACACTATTTTCGTTCGTTATTTTGGCTAATTTTTCGCTCATATTTTGATGAGCGAAGAATATTTATGGAAAAATAAACAATAAAGACTGGTTTTGAGTGTACAATTTGTTACTTTTATTGATCAATTCGATGTTTTATTGTGTTTAGTGAGGAATACAATTCGCAATCGCTAGACGCTTGCAAAATGTGTCTTCATTGGACGCGAGGCGCCAGAGGGGAATCGCAATTTCTCTATGTCCGACGGCCTTGGCAGGTCATATAATATATATGACCAGGCAAGCTAGCCAATCAAAAGCCGAGAGACTTATCTGCGGTATGACAATTTGCAATGTTGGTGAAATCGGCTACCGGTTCATTAGGAACATATCATTTATTCACGAATGCAACGATAGCAATCATGTATTCGACTGATCATATACGTGTAGTTTAATTACAATGGACGCTCCTTATCCGGACACTAATGGTGACGTCAAAGGCTGTCCGGCTTCGGGAGAATCACTTACACATCGTATACAGGACCAGTAGCAAAAGGAAAGCGAAATTGGTAGCAGAAAAAAAACACAGAAAAACACAGAAATAGTGTCGATTTTCGACATCGCTGAGCATCGACACTATATACAACGTTGTGTCTGTCTCTAGGAAATGCACATGGCAAACGCACTAGCAAAATCGGATATATTGCCTGAGCGGATAGTGAATATTTGGATCAACATACACATGCATATCACCAGTCCGACGATGCACATATAAAGGCAACATGTTCTCTAGATCTAGATGAGCATATGCACAGTTTGTCAGTATTTCCCAAATTGTCAAGAATAATTATTATCTTGTTCACGAAACAGTCCAACATATAACACGGAACAGTCCATGATAGCTATTTTGGGGTGGGGCGTGGGAGTTGCTGGGGTGTAATGAGTAATCCAAAGTATATTCCCGGGGCGTGTAAGCTCACATGACTATCTGTCAATAAATAAGTACCTGTACATCCGCGCAAAATTATCAGGTCTTCAATTCCCATAGGAAGATTGATAGAAATATCCATTGCAACCTGATCGTAAAATATACCCTGGAATATTATCAGGCGGAATGATCAGGACCCAATGCTGATGGAAATGAGCTATGATCTTAATTGGAGAAATATGACTTAAAACATTTCCCGATCAGTGTAGACCCAAATTCAGACTGCGCGAATGCGCATTCTGAATTTGGGTCTACGCTGTTCGTCATTCTGTCATACTGCTATCACAGTGAATATATCCTTATCATGTGTATCTATTAGACCCGGAGCTACACGGTGCTACGATTGCCAGCCTCAGCATTTCTTCTATCTCCTGTTCCGAGAAACGTCCGCCATTCTAACACAGAGAACATATCAGTATCAGGGTATCATGGACGCATAGTGTTTCCTTCTTTATTTCACACATTAAAGCATTTTTGCCGGATTAATCGTTAAACTACGATTCAAAAAGTTTAATGTAATGTAGATGTATACCACTGTACTCACCAGACACTACACTCAGCCATGGTACAATATTCTGAATAGAAAACAATAAGTTGAAAGATTGGGGAAAATGTAATCGCGACCTGAATGACATGACCCATTTTGATGACCAAGATCACAAGCCAAATTACATGCTTGCAGTATGTAAAAAGGCGCAACATTTATATTTAATCAAACAGTCATTGGGCACACAAATGGCCATGGTATCTCAGAAACAATTTAGTTTAACTAGTTCAGTCACATTCAAACACTACAGGCAGCCAATGGTCCCTGTCATGGCAACTGAATAGGCGGACTCTTTTTTTTAGCACCGGAAGTCAAACCATGTATCAATACGTCCATGTTACCTCATATTTATCTAGGAGAACAGGAACTATGCTGTCATAATCAGCAATTCTCCAGTCTCCAGTTTAACCCTTTGAACCCGAAATCCCGCTATAGCGGTTTATGCAAAAAGTGCAGATCCAGATGAGCCGGCTCGTAACGAGCCGTCTCATCAGGATCTGCACTTTTTGAAAGTAATTTTAATATTTCTTAGAACAAAAACACCCCTTTTTCATAAATGGACGAATCTGAAAAACATTTTGTGACCATTGGATTGGTCGGAACATTAGCATATCACAGTCCATTCCAGTTCCTTAGGGTTGAAAGGGTTAAACTATGTCCTAGAAACGTACGTCAAACAAGCGAGCATATATAGACGGATGTTTATCTATGACTGGACCGGCTACACGTACATAAGCACCATTTCCCCAGTCACAGTGACGAATAAGCCCGGTTTTATTAGACCGTCGTCCATTAATGGCATTGCATTTGCATTCCAATATCAGCAGTTGTGTAATTATGTTATTGTTTTCAAGGTTTATTTTAATCAATGTAACCATGCCGGCAAATTAAAATAGCCGCCAGTGACAGCTTGATTCTGTTTTTGTTTTCCTTTCGTGTCATTGCCGTTGACTTACAGAAAGGTTGGCTGACAAAAAGGATCTTAAATCACAAATCCACTGTTCCAACGTTTCGATTTAATGCTTTAATCATGGACGTACACGCGTAATTGAACATTTACTTCCTTGTTACATGTATAGGCATTATGCAAAAACGTTGGAATACTACGTTTAGCGTGTCGGCATAAGGCGTTTATCAAGGAATTGTTACATGGTTTCCGTTGTTTGCAAACATATAGCGCGTGCTGTTTGCATATGACTTTAGGCAATGCTCATTCCTGGCCGCGCGTAGACCAAGTGCCTTCATGACGTCACTACGCGGAAGTGCCTTCATGACGTCACTACTTCATGACGTTCAAGACGCAGCCCCGGAATATGAATACCGAAAATTATCTACGTGAATGGTACGATTTATAAAAGTACTGAAAATACTGAATATAATGCTCAAATTACATCAGTTTTTTGTTTGAAATGTAACAATAACGTTTGATCATGCCCAGCCGTGTGCAAACGTTTGCTGTGGCCCTCGGGAACTGTTTGAACCCGCGGGTTCAAATAGTTCCCGAAGGCCACAGCAAACGTTTGCACACGGCTGGACATGATCAAACGTTATATTAGTGACTACTAATTCCTTGATAAACGCCTGTGTCGAAACTTTGGTGTAGTAGATTTGTGGATTGATGTTTTTCTTAATAAGCAACGAACCCACTTTTCCATCTTAATCGGCCTAATATATTTATCAATGAATTACTTGACCTTATGGCGAAACGGATTTGTGGTTTCATATCAACTAATTCCTTGATAGATGTAACGTTGAAATAATAGTTTGTGGTTTATTAAGCGTTGTTCAACATATCATATTCGCGCGAAGGATCTTCTAACGAACTTTCTGGCGACTACCGCCAGTGGGCAAACCAAACTAAACGATGTATATTCAATTATGTGGTCGAACGTTCGATAAAATAGTGAATATTTAAATATAAGAATGTTTGCATAATATTTAAATAGTGTGGACAAGTGTGAAATGTTGTCTCACTTAACTATTTAAGTTCTATTCCTCTTAGTGGGGATGCGAGTTCTAGATAAACAGTTGACAAGCGACTTCCGTGATAACAAAAGCAAAGCGAAGCTTTATATTATTATTATTATTATTCTTGTGTTATCACATCTTTTATACTTTTTCTTTTGCCTCATATATCGTCGCAAGTCGTACGTTACCCGGCTTAGTTCGTACTAAAGGTAGTATCTCACTGGGCTGCGACAGCTCGCCACTAGTTGGAGACACAAAATTGCGAGAAAATACGCGAATTAGCGACAATTTTAACTTGGAATCACACTGAATTGGTACTTACGACACGTTCGCGAAATTTGGGCCAAAATTTGCCGGGAGGTCGCATACATGTCGCGCTACAGTCGCGCGACAGTTATGTATAACAATTGAGAAATCTTTTCAATCATTTTGTCATCAGACGTCAAGCGAACAAACTGCGAATACATTGCGACATTCGAACGACATTCGCGCAACATTCGTGCGAATGTCGTCAGATTTTCATGTTTGTCTCCAATCAATCACAATTTAGTTTCATAGGTCGCCAACTTCTCACAAAGTTGTCTCACATTTCTCGCACTTTCTAGCTCACGGAAACTAAATTGATCAGAGTTCGAGACGGTTTCGAGACACCCGCGACGACTCTGTGACTATTTTGAGATAACATTTGTCGCGTGAATTTTGTGAACATGTTCAAAATTCCAGCGACACGAGAGCTAGGCCCTGCGACTCACGCGAGGAAATTGAGAACCCCTGCGAACGTTTCGAGACATTTTGGAAACTCGCTCGCGAATGCCGTTCTCAATTCATCGCCAACAGTCGCAGCCCAGTGAGATACTAGCTTGTTTCGCCATGACTCGGCAGTTGTTTTGGGACGGCGAGGACATGCGACAATAGGCGACAATGTGCACGGCAGTTTGTACGACAAGGTACGGATGAGTTGCGAGCTTGGTGCGAGAAGACATTGGACGGCAAGAATGTTAAACAGTTCAAAATTATCGTAGACATTATGCGAGATATGACGACATGTGTTTGACTTCAGAAGACATATGGCAACATCTCTTCGGTGTGACAGGGAGGGGCTTTATTGTTTTAAGTAACTTTGTCGCAATTCATAAATCAGCGACTCGGATGTTGTCGGTCAATAGCGTGACGTTCTTGACAACGACAATGAACGTCATTCATGTATTTTAATGACGTTAAACAAACTTTAAAGAATCAATGATCTTTGTCAGTGATGGCAGCCATTTCCAGACACGCGTGTTTACATGTAAGCATTCGAGTTTTTCCATGCCTTGGAAGCCAGTAAATGTAATATACAAAGAGAACATTGGTTTTTAGTTGCAGGTGTTTCAACTCCATTATTTAATACGCACGTTGTTTAAGATCGCCAGAACCTCGAATTATGAGCAGTCCAGGATACGTCGCGCGACGTCACATGTGGATACTAATATAGTGTACTAGGATATAAAAGCAATACGTTCACGGTTGAATGGGCGTTGTCATCATACATTGTACATCATCAGTAATACGCATTCAATGTAAATACGCCAAACAAGCCATTTTGTACTTAAGATATGCGATTTTTCTTGAAAATATTTACAGAAACCGTGACACCTGAAATGTAATGAAATGTCATAGAAAATGCGGAATTATAAATATTGTATTCCGCATACGATCTGAACATTTCGTCAACGTCATTTACGGAAAATATATTTATTTTTTTAAAAATCATGAGATATCGCACATTTTCGTAGGTACCAAATCACATAGCTTGTTTCAAATATGATACTATTCTGCTGAATCTTCGATAAGCCGGGTTTAACCTAGATGAATCACAAGTTACCATTCTGTGAGACATGTGGCTGAATAAATGGAGCTCATTGAATCATCTAGCACACACTTGTAGCCTCAGGCTGAAGTGTAGATCCTGATCAGACTGTGCGGATGCACAGGCTGATCTGGATCAACACTGGTGGCAAAACCCATAAGCACCGTTTCTCCAGTTACAGCTACATATATGGCCGTCAAAATTGTGTCGGTCACCATTAGAACAACTGATGGCACCAAACCTGGAGGTAAACACACAAGCATAAAATTCCAACTCCAAAAAATGGCATCGTTATCACTAAGCTATTTCCCTCACCGGCAGCCTTGATAACACAAAAAAAAACAAAAAAACAAAAACAATTAGCATAAGTCCTCAATGACATTAGCTTGGGCTGTCGGACGTGGGTCGTATGCAAATCAAAGGATCATCCCTGGACACACATGTGGCCATATATTTCAAAATCGGTGAAGCGGTTCATAAGTTATTGAACAATGAAAGGTGTTAATAACGTACGCACGCATGTACACTGGTCGCAAAACCCATAAGTCACATTTCTTGAGTCACAGTTACATAGGAGGTCGTTTGGTTAAATATTCACAAGTGCCAAAATGAAAGAGATAATGGCCGTCGGAATCACAATAAATGTGTGCACGGAAATTGGTCGTAATTGTTATTTTCTATAAATAAAACAGCATCCGGCGGTTGGCTCCGCGTTTCTGTGGACATTACATAAATCGTAGCATATATCTTCATAGCCATTTGATAAATGAAGGGGGAGACGTCCGTGGAAGAGCACGTGACACGTTGAAGAGCACGTGCTGATCACATAACCACCATGGGAAGATACATGTAAATGCTGCATACTGCCCGCATTCTCTACAATGAACGTTTACATTTCAATGTGTACGTAAAGTGCGCATAATCACAGGGGTCTGAACTGGAAAAGTGTTATGAAAGTCCGACTCGGTACAGGTGCCCGTTTCACTAAACTTCGTACGACTAAAATGTAACTTTAGGATCGTCTGGAAATTTGAATTGATGGATTTACATTTATTGAACATAGGCTGCATATGCAGCCTATGCTCAATAAATGAAAATCCATTAATTGTGTACAAGAAAACATTGTTAATGTGAAATTTACAGACTATCATAATGTTTCACTTACGAACATTTTAGTCGTACGAAGTTTAGTGAAACGGCCCCAAGAAGCGTTCAACCAAAATATTAAGGGACGTTTTTGTACCGAATCGGACTGTCAGTAAACTTTTCTCAGCATAACTTCTTACCTTATCCGATAACGATATAAGCTTCCAGCTTCTCGGGTACTTTATTTCTTGTGTATCTTCTTATATTTATTTGTGTATTCAGGTCTCGTAATTAATTTGGTAAATAACAAGTTAGGGAGAACGTTTCTGAGTGATCAGACCAATGCTCATTTAAGCTGCTTTTAAATTGGTACAGTGTATCTGATTGGACTACCAAATTGTGAAGATTATTCCAGGCATTAACAACCCTGTTGCTTAAGACGGTTCTTACTGATGTTTAGTCTCGACCTTTGTTTGAATATTTGCATACAGTATCATCTGGTCGGTTGTTCGGTTGCCATCTTGAACATGTCCTAAATTATCCGTGTCTAGTTTGCCTATGCGCGTTATCATCTTATACACTAAGTCTTGTAATAGGTCGGCACGTTCTCGTCTGTATTCTAGCGAGGGTATACCCAGTGGTCGTGGTAGGACTAGTCTACATACCCTCTTAGTAGTCTAGTTGCACGTCTCTCTACACTTGTTGATGGCAATTCGATCCTTTTCCAGGAGTGGAAACCATACTGGTGTTGCATATTCCACATGTGGGCGTATAAGCGATTTGTACAATTAGAGAACGAACTGTGGGGTCACGTGAGTATTTGAATTGAATTGACCGGCTTCCGAATCCCCTAGCCGATAGACACAATGGCCTTAGGCCATGTACATATGTGCGTACGTTAATGCGTTAGTACCACATTTAATTGCTCCATAACGAATGAACCATTTCACCGATTTTAATAATATTTCGCCAAAATGTGTGTCCAGAGATAGTGTTTTGTTTCGCATACGCACAGCGTCTGAACAGCCAATGTCAATGTCATTGAGGATTTATGTTCACCTTATTGGCAATACTAACTAATAAGTTAGTTTGTGTTCTTTTCGGAAGAACTGCTTAACCCATTAAGTAAGTTTAATCATACTTGCACTCAATGTGTGTCCAGAGATGGTGCTTTGTTTCGCATACACACCACGTCTGAACATACAATGCCAAGGTCACTAAGGACTTTTGTTTCATTGTCTTATCAAGGCCGCCAGGGAGGGGGTTATCTTCGTTATAACGATGCAATTTCAATGTCACTGGAGGTTATCGTCGTGTTGAATTGCAATATATCACTTGGCCGTCACGCAAACTTCTCATCAGATAAATCGCTCATGAAAAATTTCTTGCATAACCCAGTAAATGTGTGCAGTTATCTGCGCAATATCAACCGTCTCAAGAAACCGACCAGCATTGTCCGCTCGTTTATTTTGTTTCGATAGCGTTGGTTATAATCACTTGGATTGGTCTGGTGAGTAACCAGAGACCAATTAATAACCATTGGTTAATGCCGGTTGGTTGGTCTCTAGTTGCACATATATTGCCGCGTCTATGGTAACGTATGACTGGTGTATTTATTGTCGGGATGTCGGTTTCCGCCTTGCGGTTAATTGGAGACAAAAAGTGTCTGTATTGGAAATAGGCACAGAGCAAATAATGTAGACCATGGCACTGACCAGAGTGTGTGAGTAAAATGCAGGTCATACATGTAAGCATTAGCATGCCCAAGTGCTGGACGAGACTGGATACGGATTGCGCGCATCGTGAATGTCTGTAGACTATTTAACCAACATTGCAAAGTATACTTATCTAGCAAAATATACTTTAAATGAGATATTTTGAATTTAAGGATAAATTTATCAATTTTTATTATACTGCATTTAGTACATTATCACAGCCATTTTGCCTGCGATAATGTAATACATTCAGTATAATAATTCTGCATACTTTTAATCATCAACTATATGCAGTCGTTAGTTCTATATGAAATAATGCATTTCAGGAAAAATAAATGATTACTCCCTCAAAGTATACTTTGCTGGATACGTATACTTTGCAATTTTGATGAAATCGGCTATTGGTATCTTGTCCATATTGGACACCGTCTTATAAAATAGTGCCTAGATGATCTTTGAACCATTGGTAGTATAGATCGGTCAGTTGTGTCTGTCTAGGCGTTGGTTGGGAAAGGTAGGAGTGGGGGCGGGGGTTCAGTCGCCTGTGGTCAGTTATATACGCTGGTCAGCATGCGTGCTCATGCAGCCTGATCAATGTGCATTGTATGCACTGTTAGGATCACAACTTTCATAAGTCACATTTGAGACAAACCATGTGATTTGTACCATCGGACATCTGCGCAATTTCATGAAATACGTTTACAAAATTTACAATACTTTCCGTGAATGGCGTCAAAAGTTGACAAAATATTCTGAAAATGTCAACTTTTGACTTTATTTATAAAAAATATTGTAAATTTTGTAAACGTATTTAATAAAATTTCGCAGATGTCCGAAGGTTTAAATCACATGGCGTGTCTCATTGGGGACTGATCCGTCTGGGTATCAGCATCATCACGTATAGTAACGGTCTACACCTTTCGTCAGTCGGTGAGCTATCGGTACTGCGATCAGCCAACACATTCGGGCGCGGAATCACGTGATATCTGAAAGGTGTGACGTAATGCAGCACATATTTCGAAGATTTTTCTACAGAAACGGCATAACATATTTTTCTGAAACATGGTGCAGCAAATACACATTATGGTTTTATGTAAATCGCCTGCTTTTAAGTGGGTCTCATCTATTTGTTTGCCGAAGAATGAATCGAGTACAGCCAATGAAGGGACCATTCTTGAGCAAGTGAAATAAACAAACTTGCACGATTCGTCGTGAAAGTTATATTATAACAAAGACATATAGTTTGGCATGAAAACAGGTCATTTGCCGCATTCGGCGTGCCATGTCATGAAACCCCGTATGTTTGTTAAAGCGATTGTAAATCTACCGTACACTTTACGTAACTTGGTTAAGAAATCACGTGACCTAATACCCTGATTTTTGGTTTCATAATACTGTGGACTGTGTTCAAATGTGATATATCATGATCAGCATCCAATGTACATGTACGCTGTTCCACAGTAACGAAGTGTCCCATTTATCAGTCAGTCTCACAACGTAATATTATTATACTGTTATACTGAAAGACGCGATGTAATTCCAGGAAACCGCCTTCAGACAATTCCGGTGTGACCTTAGAAATGTGGCTTATTGAAGTTCCGTCCAGTGTAGACCCAGACCAGCCTGCGCATCCTGATGCGCAAGCTGGTCTGTGTCTACACTGGTCAAAGTATAGTCAAATGGAACACCTGAATGCTTGAATAATAATAAAAATAATGATCCTTATCATGATTCGTGTGAGTAATATAGCTAATAAGGAGCTAGGCTTGTCACAAATGCAATACGTCCCATTTCTCCAGGTTTAGTTACAAATTACATGATGTGGCTTCCCGGGGTCACGTGTCACTGCCAATGTCCTGTAGTTGATCGTTAAGGACATATTGAAGCGACCCAGCCAGCGAAGCATCGCTATGTACACGCCTGTGTATTGCGTATTCCTCGCTTCGAATTGATCACACATTTTGGACGACAAAACGCGTCTGTCATTTTGTGCTCACAACTTACCACGATTTCCGATGCATGCCTGGATGTTCACAATTGTCAATAGTTTATTATCGGCGTCTTCATACACCAGGAAACTTGTTTATCCCGTCAACACAGTGCGTATGTGCCGTGAAACACGGTGCCGTGAAACATTTTTGATATCCAGTCAATACAATTTTTGCATTTTACAGCCATTTGTAGGTGTTGACGGGATAAATAGAATAGTAGGTTAGTGCCGTGAATGGGAAAAAATATCTGGCGCGGCACGGAAACGGGATGTACTCGGCAGAGCCTCGCCCATCCCGTTTCCTGAGCCTTGCCAGATATGTTTTCCCATTCACGGCACTAACCTACTATTCTCTATTTAGTTATAAATGACAGACGCTAATAAGTTGCTGGAGGTCAATTGATGAGTCCAAATATAGGTATAAAAAACCAGGTGTATTATCATATCATAGCCTCGTTTTCGTGCATAATAACGACATTATAAAGTGCACGTGCATGCATGTCAATATAATAGTGTAGATCTTGGTACGCAAAATAAACATGTAGTGTGGCTCAGTGGTATCGAAGCGGGAGAATATCCATACGTTTGCAGAACATGTGTTCATTGTATCTGGTCGTGAGTTCGAACCTCACAAAGTGCATTACTTTTGTCGATATCATTCTGTTCTGTTTATGACTGCTTGCTGGAGAAGGGAATAAGTGAAACGGCGAGGGTTTATCACTCTTGCTGTATGACCTCATTGTGATATGATCGGCGAGAAAATACGAGTTTATATTGTATATTTACACATACATTTGTTACCTAAAATTTGAAAGTGACATATAGGTGCATAGGCCGGGTGCGTGCTTGCTTGATTGACGTGCTTGCTTGCTTCCGCTCACTCTAACCCCTCGACTACATAGACTTGATGACAAATCTCAAAATCAATATTGAAAAGGAATACTGGCACGGGTATAGTCACTCTAACCCATCGACTACATAAGATTTGGTGACCAATCTCAAAATCAATATTGAAAAGCAATTCAGGCACGGGTATATTTATAGTCCGCAGACGATAACTTGCTACTTGTTTGCAAACAAACCGGTCATAAACAAGACACAGAACAGGTGAGACAGGTAAATATACCCGTGCCTGCATTCCTTTTCAATAGTGATTTTGAGATTTGTCACCAAGTATTATGTAGTCCAGGGGTTAGAGCGACGGATCTCTATGTTGTAGGTAGTGAGTTCGAATCTTAGTTTTTCATACATAGATATATTTTTATTTGTTTATATTTTATTATATATTTTTTAAATGTGTTGCTCTTACAAATTGCATTAACGTCTGCATGAGATAGTTTACATGTAGAAAGTTAGTCTCACTGTGAAGAAAACTAATAACTAAATGCACATTTCATTTGTGTCCATCATTTGTCATGCCTACAGTACATGAAGGATCTGGAAGTATGTTCTCTGTGATAATGTCACATTGAGGTCATACAGCAACAGTGATAACCATCGCCGTTACACATATTTCCCTCTCCACCAACCAATCATAAAAAGAACACAATACTATCGACAAAATAAGTGTTTTTGTGAGGTTCGAACTCTCGACCAGATAGAACAAAAGTTCTGCAAAAGCATGGACATTCACCGGCTTCGATACCACTGAGCCAGACACTGCTTGTCTATTTGAGCACCAAGATACACTATTATTGCGACATGCATGCACGTGCACGCCATTATGTATTCATTATACACGAAAACGAGGCTATGATATGATAATACACATGGTTTACCTACTTTTGGACTCATCAATTGACCTCCAGCAACTTATTATCGTCTGTCATTTATACCTGTCTCACATATTCTGTGTTTTGTTTATGACCTGTTTGTTTGTAAACAAGTAGCAAGTTACTGTTGGTTTCCGATAAATTGGCAAGGGAACGTGACGTCACGGGGTCAGCGGACAATGTCTATTATAGCTTGCTAGGGATGTATCCGTTTGCAGCCATTTTAGGTGGCCGAATCGACGCCTTATCTAGAGCAATTTACAGCTTGAAATGCATGCTCCCGATAGCTTAGGAGATAATTTAAATTACCAACTTGTAGACTGGTGAAACGGGCGATTGCAAATCACAATAAATGCTATATTTGTAAACGTAAAACGTTTCGATAGTTGACTCATTTTGATTGCCCAGTCTTCCGCAAGCATTAGCATTATTGTCCGCACAGCTCATGTGGTAGAGCGCTCGGTAAATGCATTCGAACTGCGTTCCTTTTGTGCGAGTTTGAGCCTCGGACACATTTTGTTTATTCATATAACAGACGTTTTCTCACATTTACGAAAATGTCTTAGATAAAGTTTGACAAAAGGTACTTGTGAGGTATGCACTAGGTTTACAGCGTCACAGATCAGGACATACGGTGTTCACAATTCTTTTACTGAATAAATATTTCACTATCAAACAACGTGAAAAAACTATGTAATCACATTCTAAAATTGTTCCCAGTAGGTATTTCATAGAAACGACAGTACGGGGGTGTGGGACGCTTGCGAACGTCAAATATACATATCCTCGGGGTTCTCGGCCTCCTAATTCCCGGCCCCTGGAAATGTTTGACTGTAAATACACCCCACACATTGTATGTCCGCCACCCCAGAGCGGGGAAAACATTGGTTGCGCGCATATACATTTTGTCCAGACAGACATATGGATCTAACTAAGACGATTCAAATGACATTATGCAATATACGTTTTTATCAGTTTTTGAACCAATACAAAAAATATGTTTCTGTAAGTTACATTAAATAATGTTAATACAATAAACGTATAAACGACGGCAGATATATATACATGTATGTGAGTATAAAGTGAGGGACACAATTCAATAAAAAAAAGATAGCACAGTGATGGTTTCGAACCCTCAACGTTGATTAATTAAACATAAAAATAACTGTTACCACTACGCTATATGCATCATATACGAAATATATGCATTGGTCACAGGTTGATATAGGTGCACGTATGTATAACACTGCGTGTATGTTCTAAAATTAGATAATGAAACGCAGGCGCATTCTTGTCGATTAATATTGACTCGCTCATGCATGCATTTCCAATGAGCACTTGACGTATGTTGGTGTGATACATATACGATTCGAGTGCCTGTGCTCACTATTTTCTTTTTCAGCAAATACGTAACAACAAAAGTGACAACTTGATTCAAAATATGCCTGAACGTTATTTGAAAACATTTCGGGCCAACATTGGTGACATACATGCTACATCGTCATGCTAATATCAGTTTTATCATTTCTAACACACTTACTTTACCTATTATGGTTCAATATGGAATCTCCTGTGACCTTTGCCCTTGCCACTTTATCGGAATTCAACAGTATCGTCTGCGGACTATAGTTACAATTCACAATAGTTTGTTGACATTTCCTGTGTGTATTGAACACAGTCGTCATTTTATACTGAGTAAACCTGTTTAAGCTCGGTAACTTCCGCCAAACCTCTAAAACCAAAATGATGCGGGACAACTTTCACATTTCGTCAAAATGGGAAAGTCCTAGTATCCGATTACACATTCAAACCAATCCACTGTGCGGAATAGGCGACAACTTTCACATGTTGTCCGCGGATTCCAAATATGGTCCTCATTGTCCGAATGTTGTCCTCGGAGTCTTTACGAGTTCCCACGAATTACGAAAGAACGAAGAGACGAAATGTCCATAACGAGCCACCATACATATACACTTAATTTTAAGTTCCAAACGGAAATCAGACGACGCCACATTGCACTACACCATAAACCATATACGAGACACGCCGTGTGATTTTGTACCGTAGAACATGTGCGATTTTTCATGATTACAGAAACTGTGATTTTCTGCAAAGATTTGCTATGAAAAGTTCGTCAACTTTCGACATTATTTACGGAAAATATAGTAAATTTTGTAAAATATTTTTTATTAAAAATCTCACATGTTGTTAGGTACAAAATCACATGGCATGTCACAATTATGAACCCGACTCTGGTATTACCGCCCGTATCGCATCGCCGGTTTTCGTCGATATTCATTTCGAAAGTTCAATATTCTTTTGGTAAATTACATCTACTCAAATTGACAAAACTATCAGAGATTAATGCCGCATGCCGTTTCTTGTCAATGTCCGACGTCACGTACGGAAAATATGGCTGATTTTCGAAGCAATATCGGCAAGTAACTTTATCATAGAGGTTTAACCACACTAAATAATCAGATATTCATGCGCGTTGTAGTCAAAAGTAGTACGTTATTTTTTTTAATTCAGATGTGTTATGCCATAGACAAACTTTGCTTGCAGAAACCAGTCAATTGATGTACTATTCTACGGAGCCCCGCAGGGGACGTATAATTTTTTTTTTATTAATTCGTTCACACAAAATAACAATACGATCAATCAATTTAACAATTCGTTCCCACGAATTAATAATTCGCATTCTCAATTTAACAATTCGTTCCCACGAAATAGCAATTCGTTCCCACGGGAACGAATTGTTAATTCGTGGGAACGAATTGTTTAATTGAGGGAACGAATTGTCATTTCGTGGGAACGAATTGTTAATTCGAGGGAACTAATTGTTTTATCGTGGCAACGAATTGTTAATTAGAGGGAACGAATTGTTAAATTGAGGGAACGAATTGTTATTTCGAGAGAACGAATTAATAAACAAAATCCATGTCCCTTGCGGGGCTACATACTGCTCTATTTCACGGGCATGTTAGTGTATCATTTACATCATCTTCAAGCATATGTTTTGGGATTATTTTGTAAGTCGGAATATGAGTGTCATGTGAGGTGGTTTCAATTTCAGCCACTGACTTTTTGCGCCACCACATGGGTTGTCATAAGAGATTGAATTGATATTTGTAAACAATAATTAAACCTATATTTTAATTAGTGAATATCCAGAGCAGAATGGGTGCATGTTATGAATAGAAGTCACAGAGCATCCATACGAAAAATGAAAGTAGCAGAGAATAGCAAACTGTGTGGTATTTGGTTAGTTTATATAGGGAAAAGCAATAGTAGTGGCCCACGTGGATTGGGAAAATGTGTGGGCGGTGTCGGTGTATGTGTCCTGATTGTTGTTGTTAGTTGTGATGGAAGAACCGATAGCTGCCGCATTTTATTGGCTGATAGTATTGTCCGTTACATTTGCACCGAGTAGACAGAAAATACCACGGTATTACGGCGCGGGAATCCTGTCAGCGCGCGCTATCATCGCCATCTCGCGACGTGCTAACATACGACAGATTAACCCCGTCAAGGCGGGAAAATATTTGTCGCAAACGCATGACTGTCTTATTTTCCACTGGAAACATGTTGTTCGACTTGGTTGTGAGAAACATGAACACTGTACGTGTATTCGAATACCATACTTCAAATTACGCATTTTATAAATAGTTGAACCCGTTTCACTAAACTTCGTACGACTAAAATGTTCGTAAGTGCAGATTTAGAATAGTCTGTAAATTTCAATTGATGGATTTACATGTAAGCTCAATAAATGTAAATCCAATAACTGTTTACAAGAACAGATTGTTAATGTGAAATTTACAGACTATCATAATTTTGCACTTACGAACATTTTAGTCGTACGAAGTTTAGTGAAACGGGCCCCTGGCCCCTGCCAATCAAATTGCTTCCTTTCCGATGCAAACGTGTCCATGTATCACATCATCAGACTACATGACTACGACCAAAGGCCCATGTTTAGGCGGAACATTAGCATCATAAACCATGAGCCTTCTGCGGTTCATATATCACTGTCGTGTACACTATGATGAATACTTTCGAAGACACAATGTGCCAATAATGACAGTAAGGCTTAGAAACAGAAGACTTTTTATTTCCGAAAACCTTACTGGCAGTATGTATACAATTTATCCCGTCAACATAGTGCGTACGTGCCGTGAAACATTTTTGATATACTGTCAATACGACCTAATCACTGCGTATGAATATGTGCGGTTGTCATACTTGTCGATTCTCCGAATTTGAGGATGCGGCTGTGGTTATTTTGTTGGCATTTTAAACTGACTATTCGTAGGTGTTGACGGGATACATAGAATAGTAGGTTAGTGCCATGAATGGGAAACATATCCAGAGCCTCGCACATCCCGTTTCCGTGCCGCGCCAGATACTTTTCCCATTCACGGCACTAACTTACTATTCTCTATACATTAGCAAATATGACAGACGCAAATCGGTCTGAAAGCAGACGGGGATCGGACCACGGGTCTCTTGATTACCGATCAGGCATGCTAACCACTGCTCTATATCCTCAGTATCGGGCATATACTTCCCGCCTTGAAGTTGTTAAGACCAAAACGATGGCTTACCGTCATTAATTGGATGCGCAGAGTCGTCTCATTTTGAGCTCAACTAAAATTGTATCGGCTATGGAATAGGGACGTCTGGTAGGCCTGTCTCTCACACTGTCTCTCTAACTGGGAGAGAGAACGGCTACATAATAGGAGGCCGCGTCTACGATCGATATGAGGTATGTTTTATTTCTATTATCCTTTCTACCTGTAAATGTATATGCAATATTCTCATTAATAGGACTTAGTCCGGATTTGGAATTGCAGCTTTTATCGTATCGCCATGTCAATTGGTTTTCGAAAATCAGTCATGTTTTCCAGTAATTGCGTCGGAAATTGACATATTCAATTCCGCATGAGCTCCGAATTTTGTGTCAACTTTCGATGTCATTGACGGAAAATATTGCATTTTGTTTTCCAAATCAATATCGGCGGAAAAAATATTTGCGATAAGGTATGTAATACCAGCGCCTGGTACACATTGCATTATTCTACTCTCTAGTTCACGAAACCTGCCCAAATATTGATTTTATTACGAAAAATTGATTTGTCTATGGGAATTTAACATGGGGGAAAATGAGATCGTGGATCTGTGGGAGGAGTCAAAAAACGAGAAAATTGGAAATTGACTCTGAAACCTGGGAATGATCTAAATAAGAAAACGAAAGTTAAATTTTGAAAATTGGTCCAGTATTTCTGAAATTCTAAAAATATCCCCATGTTAAATCCTCATAGACATCTTCACTCTGTTAAGATGTCTATGGGGATTTAACATGGGGAAATTGTTGGGTTTTTTTCGCAATAAAATAAATATTTGACCAAATTTCACGAAATAAAAAGAAGGCTTATTCTTAAATTTTCCTCTAATTTAATATTATCGAAAAAAATATTGTTTTTGAATTGTTTATATAGCCGTAACATTTGGGCAGCTTTCGTGAAACAGACAGTAGTCAATGTAGCTCTGCACAGTCGTGAATGAGAGGACATAAAACAAACACATTTGCGTTTTAGGCAAACATGCGCGTGAACATTCGCGACACTAGCTAATCAAATTATCGATGCCCGTACAATTAACAGCATGCGTGTGGATTGGCGTCATTCGCTTCGTTGTTATCGTTTTCTCTTTCACTGGTAATAATAAACAGAGAATTCGCTGATTTGGTGTTATTAGTAGCGTGAAAGCAGTATTGACGTGTCTGCTTTCCTATCGTGCGTGTTTACAAGAGATCCGTCTCAGTAAGACCAGGAATAAATCTAATACTGGGAGATTTGACGACAAACTGCAGGGAGATAATTATAAGAGAATGATGGCTTGGAGGTTCCATGAATATCGGTAAGACTGTTGTCACGTGGCGACAATTTAACTTGTGTTAAAATGTATCAATTAAAATGCAGAATATTACTTCTTTAAGACAATAGTTTTTATTTATTCGTTTACGTTTTACATCCAAATTAGAATGGAGATATGCACTTTTGCGATGATATACTAAAATTCCGTTTGATTTTTATCCTTTTTTTTTTTTTTTACTTTTTTTACTTTTTAGTTTTTCGTCAGCTGATTATCTCCAAAAACATACGCTTTCTATCACATTGTGTTCGTGCAATCAATTTCTGAGTTTTCGAAATAGCTTGGGTGACGTTAATAACAGTGTGTCCGTGCAACCGTCCGTGTTTATGTTCCACAAACAACAGCTGTGCGGGTTCAATCGATTCGAATGCCATTGGTTTGCATCTGCGGGCCGTTTCACTAAACTTCGTACGACTAAAATGTTCGGAAGTGCAGATTTAGAATAGTCTGTAAATTTAAATTGATGGATTTACATTTATTAAGCATAGGCTGCATATGCAGCCTATGCTCAATAAATGTAAATCCAATATGCAGCATATGCTCAATAAATGTAAATCCAATAATAGTTTACAAGAACACATTGTTAATGTGAAATTTCTAGAATATCATAAGTTTCACTTACGGAAATTTTACTCGTACGAAGTTTAGTAAAACGGCCCCCTGTACTGCTATGTAAATTATAAGGGTTCCAACTATTACTGTATTTGGTAGAAGCACGCTCGTATTGCAATCCAATACATGCCTAAATCGATGTTTGAATGTGTCAACTGAAAGTTAAATTAAATTAATGCACTTGTATTCCGAAGGGTTCAACAATTCATCATTGCCTCTAGTCGCTTCACTGCATGATGGCAGACGACTCTGACGGATCGGTTCGACATAGTCAGTAATAGTACTTCAAATGTCTACCAGGTCAATGACTACATACAGAAGATAATGCCAATGGTTTGAGATGCATGCCTGCGATCTCAACTACTTTCTTATTCAATAATTAACCACTTACACAAATTGTAGATCCTGATGAGACGGCTGGTAACGTGCCGGCTCATCTGGATCTACACCTTTTGCTTATGAATACAATATATGTATTCCTGTCATATTACTATTTACTGATGGAGAAAAATTCACATAATAAGCATTGAGCTTGTTTTCTAATCCTTATTCACAATATCTGTCCATGAATGTTGACATATACTGTATTCAAACTGAAATAAATGTCCTTTAAACTAAAGTTAAATTAGCTGTGTAAAGCAAATGCGTATGCTACCACATGAGAAAGACTATTATAGCGTATAAAGTAGTACCGATGACGGACGAAGAAAGCCGAAAGACGCCGACTGCCTGCGATGGTTACCATCGCAGGCAGTCGGCGTCTTTCGGCTTTCTTCGGTATTACTAGTATGAACAACTATACATGCCAAGAAATGGCATCGTTAAACGAAGCTTATCCCCTCGCTGGCAGCCTTGATAACATGCAAAGAAACTCAGTGGCATTGACCTTGGGCGGTCGAACGTGGGTCGTATGCAAAGCAAAGCACCATCACAAGACACACATTGTGACCAAATATTATCAAAATCGATGAAGTGGTTCATGAGTTATTGAACAATTTACGGTGTTACTAACGTACATGGACTAACGCTATATCCCCTCTTGCCTATCAGTGAGGGGATAATAAAGCAAATGGCGAAATATTAATCTCAAGGGAAGTAATCATTTTAATGTATACAGTATTACCGCGTCGTTCAATAGCAGTACAAAAAGAAAGCCAAAACACGCCGAATGTCTGTGGAAGCCAGGTGCCCGTTTCACTAAACATCGTACGACTAGGAAGTTCGTAAATGCAAAATAATAATGCACAACAAAGTGTGCATTAGCAGCCGAATTTGGGAAATCTCTGGTGAATTTGTTCAGATTTACGGAAATTGACGGAAATTGCCGTCTGCTGTTTTTCATTTTTGCTTTAATTCTTAACAAAAAATTGGTTTTGACAGCACATGAGAATCGTCTCCAGTGGAGACGATTCTCATGTGCTGTCAAAACCAGGTTTTTGTCGAGAAATATTGAAAATAAAACATTTCCAGCAGACGACAGCATTTAATTCAGCGTAGTAAGGGTTAATGACCTCTATATGTAGGTGGACAATTGTAGCATTAATGACCCACGTTAATGTGTGAACCAAGTTTATACAAATATTCGTAGGAACATTTTTGTCGTACGAAGTTTAGGGAAACGGGCCTCCGAGTGGGTTTAAAATGCTGACCGCGGTCATGACGTGATGCTAAACATCACTGATTTTACACATGGGCCAGCGGCTGAAAAAAAAAGCACCTTAAGACGTGTTCGGCATTTTGTAAATCAGGACAAACCTGCATATTAACACCATTGGAATAAAATATTACCGGTTTGCTACTTCAGGCGGAAGCGCGGGCTGATCTGGGGCCACGCTTGACGCAAAGTCGTATCGTACATTTTCTCATCCGACAAACCACCTTCTTTATGGCTATAATTATTCCATAATCGGTGTTGGAATGAAAATCCGCAAACCAATTAGAAAATAGGAGGAAATCCGAAAACCAATTAGCATGACGGGTATGTGACTTAAATGTATATTGGCGGTAGCTCGACAATTAAGCATACACAAAACCTGTTACGGGTTAAAACAATAGGATCGGTCGGTCGACTTTTTCTTTCTATTTCCTTTTTGTAATGCGATATTTCTGTCGACATGGTGTTAAACTGTTGTTGTTGTACCGCCGGGAATGGCGTATTATAGAGAAAAAAAGTATAAAGTTATAAATGCCAATATTTTCCATAAGAAAGATCCATGAACCCAAAAAAAAAAAAAAAAATCCATCTAAAAAGTACGGTCGGGGGTAAAAATAATACGAGCGACCGGGTATCAGAAAACGTCGAAGCCGATGCTTGTAACCTCGTCAAACGATACGGACACTTGAACGGGTCATTGGAAGAAGAGGGATAACTCCCTGAGGGAGTTATCCCTCTACTTCCACTGAATCCTCCAATTGCAAATGGACCTCTGGCATCGAATATGGGCCTTACGATGTTTCCAACAATTGTCGTTTCTGACCGTCTATAACAGGGTAGTCGTATTAAAGGCACCGCGTCTCGGATGTCTCATTTATTCAATATATTTGTATTCACGTATATCAAACAAATGTACTTATATATGCCATCGAGTTCCAATACGTTTGTTTTGTTGTGTTTTAATCTACATACTGTCACATGAGTGATAAACGGGGAGATACTTAGGTAATTCACTTTCGCTCTTTCTGTATCTGAAAGCACAATTTGTGAAACATAACGTTTTTTATTTACGAAATGATAATGTAATACATATATGGAAATATATTTGAATTCTATATTCTAGTTGAAATATGTTCATCCATGTAAGATTATATTTAACTAGTGTTCGCAACGCTATTTTACCGCCCCCAATTATATCTGGTAAATCACAGTTACAGGTAGGTTCAGAAAGACTCTGGTCGCAAACATCGTATGGACCACAGGTGACTGAACAAAATCACATGTCAGTAACTTTTCTAGCATAAGTGTAATTTTATATTAGATAATCAGGGCCCGGTTGCTCGAAACCTCCGTTAGCTTAACGGACTGTTAAATCCTTAACAATGTTAAGGATTTAACAGTCCGTTAAGCTAACGGAGGTTTTGAGCAACTGGGTCGCAGGGATTCCGCTGGGAAAAATAAAAAAATCGCCACTTCAAAATAAAAAATAAAAATAAAATAAAATATATTTTTTTTTTTTTTCGAAAATTGTAAATTTTTATCGCCAATTGTTTGTTTTTATCGCATGCGAAAGTGGCGATCGCCAGCGGAATTCCTGGGTCGATATGATTGACCGACCACGAATGAATACATAGAGAATACCAGGCTAATGTAGTTTGATACCAAGTTTATCAGGCTCGGCTAGGAAACAGTAGGAATTCCTCGTCAAGCCGAGGAATTCCTGCTGTTTCCGAGCCGAGCCTTGATAAACTTGATATCAAAAGACAGTAATCTCGTATTATATGTATCAGGCAACGCTTTATGCTCGAAAATGACCACAATTAGTATGGCCAGAACGCGGACTTGTTTACATTGCGTCCTTCCACTGGCGTATGTGACGCCGTTCGAAATGAAACGTCAGTTTTCAAGTTGTTGGAACCGGATATTCGTTTCAGGACAATGCATGATACAGAATATGTTATCAGTACGTATTCGGCCAATACAAAGCTCGTTAACTGATAAAACGGGTTAATGCGATAACACGCTCGTAGAGCATGGTACATGTCTAACTTCGATGCTTCGGTCATCGCGAATGTATGATAGACTCAACGACGAACAGTATACATAGAGAATAGTAGGTTAATGCCGTGAATGTGAAAACATATCTGGCGCGGCACGGAAACGGGATGTGCTCGGCAGAGCCTCGCCCATCCCGTTTCCTAAGCCTTGCCAGATATTTTTTTCCCATTTACGGGACTAACCTACTATTCTCTATATATCTACCAAAACCTAACATTGAACTATAAATTGTAAACTAATCGTCTATTCTGGAGCCAAAATATGGAATGATCTACAAGTTAATGTTAAAAACTTCCAAGTCCGTGGAAGATTTTAAGAGCAAATACATATTACATGTTCATACAAGTACTCAACATGATTAGCTCTTCATCTAGTACTCATGTATATACGGTGTCATCATGCCTATATGAACACCATATTCATTCATCATGCCTATATGAACACCATATTCATGCAATTGTTACCTTGTGACACATGTTCATATGTTAATACATGTATCATTATTATTTGTTAAATATACATGTACTTGTAGATAGATAGATGATATCAGGGAAGATTGGCTAGGCCAACTGAGCTTCTTCTATAAATAAAGACGCTACTTTCTTACTTATAATACTTACTTACACATGACACATGTCATTTGATTTCTGTACCTTAGAAGAGAGTTGTCCTGAAAACTACATGTATTTTCAACATTTTACGATATTTTAAATGATATCGAAAGTTGACGAAGTGTTCAGAGCAAGTGTGGATGCTATGAAAATATCGTTTCGGTAACTGCTTTTTATGAACAAGAATTCCGCCACGGAAGCGGTGTCGCGCCTGCCGAGGCATTTGACCGTAACATGATCATGGGCATGTGCTAAATGAAGCATCACATAATCAATCAGAGAAGTGCATGCTTTAACCCTTTCACCCCTAAGTAACTGAATGGGCTGCGATATGTTAATTTTGCAACCAATCCAATCATCGCAAAATAATTTTCAGACTATTCCATTTATAAAAAGGGGGTATTTGTTGTTCTCAAAAATATGAAAATTACTTCAAACAGTGCAGATCCTGATGAGACGGCTCGTTACGAGCCGGCTCATCTGCATCTGCACTGTTTGCATAAACCGATATAGCGGGCTTTCGGGTTCAAAGGGTTAAACACGAAAAAGGTCAAGGGTGAAGAAACTGTTTTACATAAAACAAATGGTTAAATATTTCCACAACCATGTGAAGGTACAAATGGTATAAGTGTTTCCGCCAAAATGTGAAGGTATAAAAGGTCAATGTCGTGTTAATGGCGGCATGAGTGTGTTCCAAATGCTCACATGCATCAAGTGTCTAAATATTGAAACAATCCGTCAAGTAATATTAAAGTCATACCTTGATGAAGAAGCTTGTATAAACTTTTTGAGTTGTTGACTCGGACGACGACGACGACGACGACGGAAAAAGCGGCGACTATAGTCGCGCCTTCAGCTAATTGTTTTATGCCAAACCCATCGCGTAGCGAAAATGGGATATAGGTATACAAAAATCGTCCGTCCGTCCATCTGTCTGTCCGTCGCGTTTTCCATTCTGCCATAACTTTGTACCGTATGACCGATTGTCTTGAAACTTCATGTGCATGTTTATTATCATACATATATTCCTCACCCGCAATACCATGCCCAACGTCAAGGCCAAATGTGCGACAAGTAGATGCGTGCGCGTTTCTCCAATCTTCTATAATTTATTTACTGTATGACCGACTGGCTTCAAACTTCGTATGTATGTTTCCCACAATTCATAGTTTCATTCCCCGACCACCCATGCTCCCGATGCCTAAGTTCGATGTCAAATAACTTATAAATGTGTGTCCAGTAGATGCGTGCGCGTTTCTCCAGTCTCCTATAACTTATTTACTGTACGATCGATTGGCTTGAAACTTCACGTGCATGTTTATTATCATCCACATTTTAGTCTCAACCCCACACATGCTCTCCCCATGCCCCAGGTCATTGTCCAATAACTTGCGTTCAGTAGATGCGTGCGCGTTTCTCCAATATCATATAACTTATTGACTGTATAACCGATTGGCTTCAAAAGTCATGTGCATGTTTCCCATCATGTATAGTTTCATTTCCCGCTCCACCCATGCTCCAATCCCCAAGGTAAATATCAAATAACTTAGAAATGTGTGCGTTGCGCGTTTCTCCATTCTCCTATAACTTATTTACTGTATATGATTAATTGGCTTGAAACGTCATGCGCATGTTTATTATTACAAACGAGAAACTTTCTCGTACGAACGAGAAACCTTCTCGTACAAACGAGAAATAAACACGTACGAACGCGAAACTGTCTCGTACAAACGAGAAACTTTCTCGCAGAAACGAGAAACATATACGTACTAACGAGAACCTTTCTCGTACAAACGAGAAACTTTCTCGCACAAACTAGAAATAAACACGTCATAACTTTAACGAGAAACAGTATAGTACAAACGAGAAATAAACTCGTACGAACGAGAAACCTTCCCAAACATTGGTGGGGGGAGAGGGTGGCCTCCCCACTCATCAACTCCCACCCCCAACCCCCAAGAATGAAAAAAAGCTGCAAGGGTCAAATGCCCGCCCCACCATGCATGCTGCAAGAGAAGGATGGCACCACACCAGCCCGCAATGTTGTGAGTGTTGGACGAGCCAGCCCCACCCCCAAATGTTGTGAGTGGAAGAAGGCCCAGCCCCGATCCCATCCCAATGTTGCAAGCAATAAACGGACAAGCCCCACACCCCACACACAATGTAGTACGTGGTGGATGACCCTACCCCCAATACATATGTACCCACTATTGCAAGTGAAGGACCAACAGACCCCTCGCGTCCACGCCCGTCAATGTTGCAAGTGATAGAGCCCCTCTATACCACCCAAATTATGAAAATGGTGGAGCCAGTTCCCGTCCTCCAACGTTAAGAGTATTGGGCGCGCCAGACCCCTTCCATCCACTATGTAGCGAGTGGTGGACGGACCAATCCCCCCAATGTTGCGAGTGGTGGAGGAGTCAGCCACCCGTCCCTCAATGTTGGCAGTGTAAGAGTGGCCAGGACCCCCCCCCCCCACGCCCCCCCCCCCACCCCAACCACCATGTTGGAATGTTGGAAGTGTATGCGAGGTCGTCTCTCCCCTCCCCCAATAGTGCACATGGTGGACGGGACTCCCTCCCCAAAGGTTACTCGTACGTACGTGTATATTTTTCGTTTGTAAGAGAACGTTTCTCGTTCGTACGAGAATGTTTCTCGTTAGTACGTTTGTACGAGAATTATTTATTTTTTTAGTATTTCATTTGACCATAACCGGCTTTCGTACGAAATAGGGCATACTTGATAAAAAAAAAAGTTAAAATATCGGAGTGAACAGTTTACATCCTAAAATGTTGTCACAAGATACTAATTAATTAATGGAATACTTGCATCTTTTATTGAAAGTTTGCTATTCTTTATGCTTTTTACGGGAAATAAATACAAAAGAATATCGGCGACAACGAGATAATACATGCTAGCTTTATCCAGAGATGTCTCCATAGACCACGCAATACAAATACAAGACATAATGCATTGCGAGACGGGAAATTCATGTAACGGAATAGCGGTATAGAGTGAAGTTCAGGCGGTGCTTTGTTGCTCGCCGACAGCTGAGGCTGATAGACAACAACGTACCAGAAATACGAATACAATTAGGCTTTATTTTTTAAATAATAAAAAAAGAATCTTACGAGTTAAGTTCTGTTTCAGTTCCAACCATGAAGCTTACAGTACAGTGATTTTTGTAAAATATATTTATGTTTGTAAAAGTTCTATTAGCAAAAAGTATTAGACATAACATCGCCTAAGATCGGAAAAACTAGCATATAATAATAACAGTTCGCTTTATAGATCTGATTACAAAAAATAACGTGAACTACATGTACGTATAACTATAACTAGTTTACCGTTTTGCTGCTTGATAGTTTGGCTGATCGATTGATTGGTCCGCTAGTTAGATGGCGTTTATTATTCGTATATTTTGTCATTGCGACTGGGTAAATAACATAGTTGTGACTGTGACTGGAGAAATGGGACTTATTGATTTCCGACCAGTGTAGCTCCAGATCAGCCTGTGCATCCGCAATTCCGCAATTTATTCACTGAAACCCCCCTGGCAGGCTTCTAACAGGCAATCCAGTCATTGTTACTGTTAGATACCACTCTACTTGAAATTCTACTTGCAATAAGTTAGCAGTAAGCAATAATGTATATTTATCCCGTCAACACAGTGCATAATTATGTGCCGTGAAACACGGTGCCGTGAACATTTATGATATCCTGTAAATACGACCTAATCACTACGTATGAATATGAGCGGTGGCTGTGGTTGTTTTTGTTTGCATTTAAAATATCTGGCGCTGCACGGAAACGGGATGTGCTCGGCAGAGCCTCGCCCTTCCCGTTTCATAAGCCTTGCCAGATAGTTGTATCCCATTCACGGCACTAACCTACTATTCTCTATAACTAGCTGTACATATATTCGGTGTAACGTCAGTATATCAGTATATGTAATACATATGGCCTGTTAGTGGCTAGATCCGGGAGAATAAATATAGAATAGTAGGTTAGTGCCGTGAATGGAAAAAATATCTGGCAAGGCTTAGGAAACGGGATGGGCGAGGCTCTGCCGAGCACATCCCGTTTCCGTGCCGCGCCAGATATTTTTCCCATTCACGGCATTACCTACTATTCTATTTATCCCGTCAACACCTACAAATGGCTTTAAAATGCCAAAAAAATAACCCTAGCCACCGCACATATTCATACGCAGTGATTAGGTCGTATTGACAGGATATCAAAAATGTTTCACGGCACATACTCACTATGTTGACGGGATAAATACTGATATACTGACGTCACACCGAATATATGTACAGCTAGTTAACACATTAGTACATTGTCGGCTAAAACACGCTGGACATCAGGAACGAATTCATTAATATACAGGGGTCATACCAGTTATCCGGACAATCAGTTTATCGGACAAATGAAAATACCTGTTAATTAAACGCATTCATTTGATCCGAGTTTGCAACGAACACATCTAAGTCACTCAGGTGCTTGCTGTTTCCATGCCAATGTGAAGAATATATCACCAAGGTAAACATTTTAGTAAAATTTGCTGAAAACATTCCTCAACTCTGTCCATAAGTTGTTTACAACGTCAATTATCAATAGTCGCGCGGGGGCTTCCAATCGAGTGCGCCCATAACGTCATTTCAGAGTTGTTCTATAAATACAATAAATTCTATAAATACGATGTTTTCCAAGAAGCGAATGGTGATTGTTTTTTCTGCAAAACTGCACAATGCTCTTTACACTGGTTTTCAGGCGATAACATTATGATTTTAAGGTGAGAATACAAGTTATAAGACATTTGTCCGATTAACTAATTGTCGATGTTAATTTTGGGGCAATCTTACGGCTGATGATCTGACCCAATTTTAAGTGAGAAAGATGACATAGTTTGCTAAATAGTTTGCATGCGTTGAGAAAGCAAGAACCGACGATTGTTCTGTGAAAATTGTATGCCCGTAGCAGCTATTTTAAGAAAAATATCATAAAAAACTGCCATTTTTGTCCGATAATCTAGAGAATCCCTGTAGGGTTAACTGTATTGTAATTTTCAAATTTGCGGCGCATATCAGAAAATGATAGGTCGGAAAATGTGTTTAATGGCGACGCGCATTTTCTGATATACGCCGCAAATTTCAAAATTACAATGCGGTTAACCTATTTCTAATGCACTCCTTTACTACTGGCGTAGGAATACATATTGAAATAATTTACGTAAACAAATAATTTGCGACCGTTCATCAACAATGATATACCTGTAATGTATGACCATCAGCCAATCAGATTGCTTGATATTTATTAGAATATGCATTGATTCGTACACCTAGAATGCGGATCGGTGTTGTCTCGCCACAGCAGACATGGCGTTTCGCGTAGGCGTCAACCCTCCATATATATCACAATAATGCAACAACAGTGTGTTATTCGATCATTTAATTACACATAGTGTCTATAATGGACACATTATTCTGTCTAAATGTGGTATAGCATGATCAGTTCACAACAAAACAAATATACTTAAAGGTCACATGCCAAACTATCACTTATTTTCTTCAAACCGCGCTAAAAACAACAACGGCGACCCTAATATAGAGAATAGTAGGTTAGTGCCGTGAATGGGAAAAAATATCTGGCAAGGCTTAGGAAACGAGATGAGCCTCGCCCATCCTGTTTCCGTGCCGCGCCAGATGGTTATTTAAATCAACTTAATTTAGTTAACTTAGGCTTCAAACGCGAGATAAGTTAGAACCGAATTGCATCAACCACTCATTTGCGCTCACAACATAGTTCGATACTTTATGGTTGTCCCTTAATGAACAGCCATGACAGTAAATTGATCAATATTTGTTTTAGCCTTTAGGCACTTTACTCATCTAAATGTTTAAGGAATAATATTATCATGTGACAACGATTTTGTTCCTATTCATTTCATCGTTCATGAATGAGTGAAACAAAAAAAAACAAGATGGCGGCTTTGCAAATTAATCCTATTTAGAATGGTGACCAGTTGAATCAATGCATCCAGAATTAACCATTACACTATGAGTACTTCACGCGGGTTTAACAGATGAATGTTCTGTTGTTTCATTATATTTTGTCATCGACAATGTGAAATTACAGCTTCTTTTCAACGAAATGTACTGTCAAAATTGACCAGACCCATCCGTTTTCATTCGGAGCAGGTTCCGCAACGATTGCGAGCTGCCCAGAATAATAATCAACACGACAAACAACTATTTTATTTATTTATTTCCTTACCTGACTGGAATCACTGGGAGCAGCCATTTTTATTTTAATTGACGTAGTGGGGAAGAGAGCAAACAATTGGAAATTGAGGGTCGTAATGGTAATCGCTTTGGTATCCAGAAAATGGCATGAACTTAATTTTAACAATTTTATTTTCCGGCGATAACGTTTTTATTTGCGAAATTTAACCCACACGTAAACTGTGAACAGTCCAATTTTCACCAGTCTGATCAATCAGGCACTGGTCATCACTGTGGTTTGGACATTTCTTTGTAACCGCGTATGAATTGTGATTAGGTCGTATTGACAGGATATCAAATATATTTCACGGCACCGTGTTTCACGGCACATAGGCACTGAGTTGGCGGGATAAAACCGATTTCCGGTTCGTTTGTATTTTTCGTGATATTGAGATTTCTCATATCGCACCTTATCTGACACCTATACAGAGCCATGCAATGAATTGGTCATCGCTTATCTCTCCTGTTACTGCGACATACTGGCGTGAGGTGGCGCTGTAAAAATTACCGCTATGACGTAGCAGTAGAAAAGCTTACCTGATTGGTGGATGAAGGTTTCTTATATAATATCTTTGGATTTACGGACATCATGTATTTGTTGCATAATTTCTTCGTTTTTGTCGTTTAATATATACGTTAATCGTTATGTTTTCTTTCGCCTAGTTATACTTGGATTATTTATACGTTGGTTGGAGGTGTATTCTGAATTCAATGAAGCCACACATATTCTATGCTGATTGGTTGAATCCATTTTGTTTATCTGTCCTAGTCAGTGACAGACGTGTGAAGCTACGTTCAAACGGACGTCAACAATAATGCGGCAGGTGTATATTGAATCCGCGAGGCCACACCTATTGGTTGAGCTGATTGGTTGAGTCCAATTTGACAGACATGGTAGAATAGATACACTGTGCACATTAGGGTGCTTTCTACAGTTCCGAAAATCCAATCTTGATGTGTTTGTTTGTATACATGGATGAATGTTATATTACAGGACTAAAATTGTGTCACTTGAATGTCCACTCGCTTATTTTTCCGTAAATACTGTTTTCGAATACTAAAATATAAGTAAATCGCATATTTTGTTCGTTGACAGATAACAATAATTAAAAGTATATATTCAATTTTCTCATGTACATTAAATTCTTTACTACTTCTAATCTATTTTCCTACTGACTTGTTTCAAATAAATATAAACTGTTTGGACTTGCTGTTAAAAACTAAAGATGTTTTCCAGAAGAAAATTGTTGTTTTGTCAAATGGGGGTTACGTCGACGCTTGGTCCTATATGTGGATGCGACTGGAGAAATGGGGTTTGTGTGATTTGTGACTAGTGTAGGTCATACTCAAATATAACACTCCTGTAGTCTAAAGACGATCTAGAGTTGCATGTTAGTGTGTTTGATTGAAGGAATGCCGAAAAGTGTAAATCCTGTTCAGACTGTGCGAATGTACAGGCTGAACTGGATCTACACTGGTCGCAAACGCCATATAAGCCCCGTGTTGTGTTTGGCTTATTGCATTGCACCTTCTCAGTCGCAGTGTACAGCGGATGTTGACAGAATCTTCAAACAACATCCCACCCCCGTAGAAATTAGAGCGACTAATTTCCCCACTGCTGTCACCCCGGGCTTTCCTTAATTGACCCCATGTACAGCATTGTTTCATTGTAAGTGAACAATGGCCTACACGAATGACGGCGTTATGACAGTTTGACCAGCATAGCACCAGATCCATCTATGCACCTGACAGCTCTGATAAGTGTCTACTCGGTTGCCCGTCTGATTTAGCATTAGATATAAGTACTATCAGGGAAAACATAGATTGTAACCTGACGATGTAAATATAAATAAATGTATATACAGACTGGTATCCTACAGCCGATGATAATTCCACAGCATGTCCATTTTGTCACCCACTGTCGCATTTCAGTATGTAGTTTGTGACTAGGTCATTCTTATATTTTTACAGTACAGTACAGTACAGTCCCATATATTTATATTAGCGGTCTAATAAACTGGAGTTTTAAGTAGTCTGTTGAACTATTCCGTGTAATAATCGTATTATGCATACATTTCGGAAGTTCTACTGATACGTCATATACCCACGTGACCGCAAAGGGAAATAACTGTGGTAAGCAAAATAAGGGGAAGTTAGTCATGCAGTGACGGCTGGAGAAACTTGTTGTCCGGAATATGAAATCCGTAAAAGAACGGCACTTACTGGTCGGATTACCGTAACATTTGTTTTATTTGATATATAAATGATGAATACATAAGCGTATCGCGAAAACAGAAGCTTGATATATCTCCTTTAACAATTTTCCCTTACTGGTGCCTATGTAGCGAAAATGCATAACCATATTAGGTGGTATGTATATATACATTGTACATGTACAGTCAACACTCGTTTACTCAATGTCCAGGGGACTAAAGAATTTAACGATAGTTTAGTAGGAAAACATGTACATGTACTTGGAATCAATAATTTGACTTTGAATTATCAGTAGTTTGACTTTGAGTTTGGGGTAACGAGTGTAGACTGTACTTGAATATTACGTGACAGTTTTGAGATTTAGTCAACTGGAATGTTGCTACTGGTTGATATACTAGGTCATTTGCACTTCGTGAAGTGAAATACAACGCATTAACCATCTGAGACACAATGCCTTCTGACCTGAATTTTCTGTCTGTAAACGAAGGGCGACTTACAAGTCGCCCTGCGTTTACAGACACAAAAAATTCGGGTTACGGTACATGCCCACTCAGTAGGCACACACTGTTCTTTATATCAGAGGCATCATCCGAGACATGTTCTGGCAAAACAAACATTCATTCACGGTTACCCCACGTAGTGATTGGCATTATTATACTCTTTTTTTAATTTAATGTTTTTTAGTCTCTTTGCTACATGTACATGTATAAAAACAAGATATACAAACAGTTCAATGAACAAATTACAGATGTATGTCAGTTCATACGCACGGATACATTACAATTAACAGTCTGAAATATAACGTTTTGATGCTTGTCTACATGTAACATTGAGTTTTTTAAATAACTAATAGGGGTTTTATCTCGTTTGGGCTATAAGATTGTTATAGGTCGTGTATTTTTAGGAAAAATAAAATACGTGAAAAAATGTTATCAAAATGTTATAACAAAATAAAATATGGGAATGGACGTCTATTACATGTTCTGGACTGATATAGGTATATTGATACACATAGCAGATGAATGTTTTACGTGTTTATTTCTATAAAGTCACTCCATTTTGAATGGAAAATATCTAGTTTATCCTTAATAGTGGCAATAGTCTCTTCTATATGTATTGTTTGCTTCAGATATATTTTAAAACGGCATATCGATGGTTGCGTTTCATCATATTTGCACTTAAAAATATAATATTTTGCTAGAAGAATTAAAAAGCTGATAAGCATTGTTATATTTGTGCAGTCAACCCTCACGTTACACAATGATATATTTTCATATGTTAAATTACTATTGTAGTCTAGCCTACTTGTTTGCAATATCAGGTTGATATCTGACCAAAAAGGTTGTATGACGTTGCATTCCCAAAACATATGCTAATTATAATCCACATTCATATGACAGAATTCACATAAGTTAGATGGTTTTAATTTGTATTTGAATATAAAGGTATTGTTTGGAATTAGTCTCATTAAATATTTGTACTGAAATGCTCTAAGTTTTGTGCTTATTGTGCTTTTATATGACAATGAAAACATGTATTTCCATTCTATATCTTGTTTACTTAGTTCGTTTTCCCATTTGATTATATGCTTTTGTTGTGCTAATCTTGATTTTACAATCTGTATATTATATAATATTTTATTTACATGTATATTCTTCGATGATAAACATACATTTATTGCATATTTCGGGGTTTCATTAGTCAATGACTCAGTTTTAATTTCTAGCTTCCATTCAGTTTTAATTTTACCTAATAATTTGTAATATTTCAAAAAATCTCCAGTATTTATGTCATATATATTTTTCATATCGTGGAAGCTATAAAAGGATTTTATTCTAAAATAATACATGTGTTTTAAATACATAATACCTTTATCATACCATTCTTTATAGAATATAGTTATATTTCTTTCATTTTTTATGTTTGAATTATGCCACAAAATTTCATGTGATATGTTAGTACATGAATGATTAAAATAGACTTTGCACCAAGATGTTAATATATTGTTTAGGAACGTATATTATTTTAAAAGATGCTTGGTGTCATTTGAATTTAGATTGCTGTTAAATAGTATATCACCACCATATTTATTTAGTTCCTTCTTGTATGCAAGTTTTAGCTGACTCTGTTTACCCTTTAAACGTTGTATCCATGAACAGTTAAGTGAATTGATAAATGCATGGATATTAATCATTTTCAACCACAGTTTTCATAGTTTTGTATTATAGTTTTTCGTGCTATTTTATCGGGTTTACCGTCCCAGAGAAAGTTATACATCAAATCATTGATGTGTTTGATTGTTTCTTCAGCCGGATTATCAAGCACTGTTAATGGGTATATTAGTTTAGGTAACGCGAAGGTCTTTAATACAGTTATTTTGCCAATTAATGTCAAATTCCATTTTTTCCAGTGTATTAAACAGTTTTGAAATGTCTTCATAAGCTTAGTTCAAGTAGCCGTATTTTATTGTTTATGAATATTATTCCAAGTGTTGATGCATTGTCGTTTGACCAAGTATATTGATTGTTGCTACACCATGGACTTGGGTTATGTCTAAGCCAACCCCCACCCCCCCCCCCCCCCGATTTTTAGTGCTGTGCATTTTGACTTATTTAGTTTTAGACCAGATATTAATGCGAAAGTGTCTAGTGTATGTATTAGTTCCTTAAATGATAGTTCCGATCCATCAAGCATAAAGCTTGAATCGTCTGCAAATTATGTTTGTTTTAATTCATTTTCACCTAAAAATAAACCTTTTATTTCTCAACATTTGAATTTATTAGTCGAGATAAAATTTCTATGCAAATAATAAAAATATATGCTGATAGCGGACAACCTTGTCTGACACCTTTTTTAATACTGAACAGCTTTGATAGATTACCATTATTCGAAACACAACTTTTTGCATATTTATAGAATAGCGATATCCATTGTATTAGTGAATTACCAAAGTTAAGATTGTAGAGACATTTAATTATAAATCTATGGTCTAAGCTATCAACGTTTAAAAGTTTAAACTGTTTTATTGTTTTCATTAGCTTCATTTACTATATTGTTAATGACTTAACTAAGAAAACAATTATTAACGCCATATTATTATACGGTTTAGCGCCATATTTATTATAGGAATGAATGGCCTTTTTGTGGAATTTATCGGGGTATAAACTTGGAAAAGTCGCGGGAATACTGGACGAGGCCTTCCGGCCTTCGTCCAGTATTCCCGCGACTTTTCCAAGTTTATATCCCCGATAAATTCCACAAAAAGGCCATTCATTCCTTATAATTCCAGCATTTCAAATAAATTCATCAAGAAAATGTGTTTATTTTCCGTTTTCTTAAGAATTATTTTAACTGCGCCTGACGGTTACGGAAAGTAGTTCTGCGTGGGAGTTTACTGGGATATAAATTTTGGACAGAGACTTGCTACGGGTCAATCAAATGTTAGGGAATTGTGTAAATATTTTTGTGCTGGAATTATTTGACGTTAAAAAATAAACGACATTCCCCTCGGCTACTCTTAAAGGCCAATATTATATGAAAATCATTTTCTGCATTTTTACGCATCCATATCTGCTTATACATGTTATGTCAGACGTATGTAGAGCCGGTTTTTGTAAACCCCGGTTTTTGTAAACCCCGTTAACAAAAACCGGGGGTAACAAAAACCGTTGACGTACGCGCCGGTTTTTGTAAACCCCCGGTTTTTGTAACCCCAAATATTAATATTGCGATACATGAAATAAGATTGCTTCAAACCTTAAATAAAGTATGTTTGTGCCTGACTCGACGTTCCGAGTTCGATACTCAAGCCGTTGGGCGGTGGCCGAGCACAAATTTAACTCAGTCGTTTTTTCAACCTTTTCTACACTATAGCCGAGTGACAGAAAATGTAATAGACTTTTCACAGCATAGGGTTAACGAAAACCGGGGGTAACAAAAACCGTTGACGTACGCGCCGGTTTTTGTAAACCCCCGGTTTTTGTAACCCCAAATATTAATATTGCGATACATGAAACACGATTGCTTCAAACCTTAAATAAAGTATATTTGTGCCTGACTCGACGTTCCGAGTTCGATACTCAAGCCGTTGGGCGGTGGCCGAGCATAAATTTAACTCAGTCGTTGTTTCAACCTTTTCTACACTATAGCCGAGTGACAGAAAATGTAATAGACTTTTCACGGCATAGGGTTAACGAAAACCGGGGGTAACAAAAACCGTTGACGTACGCGCCGGTTTTTGTAAACCCCCGGTTTTTGTAACCCCAAATATTAATATTGCGATACATGAAATAAGATTTCTTCAAGCTTTAAATAAGGTATTTTTGGGCCCGGTCCGAAGTTCCGAGTTCGATACTCAAGCCGTTGGGCAGTGGCAGAGTGCAAATTTAACTCTGTCGTTTTTTCCAATTGTTTATACATTATTGCCTAGTGACAGAAAATGTAATAGACTTTTCACAGCATAGGGTTAACAAAAACCGGGGGTAACGAAAACCGTTGACGTACGCGCCGGTTTTTGTAAACCCCCGGTTTTTGTAACCCCAAATATTAATATTGCGATACATAAAACATGATTGCTTCAAACCTTAAATAAAGTATGTTTTGACTCGACGTTCCGAGTTCGATACTCAAGCCGTTGGGCGGTGGCCGAGCACAAATTTAACTTGTTTTTACCAAAAATGTCTACACTATAGCCGAGTGGCAGAAAATATAATAGACTTTTCACGGCATAGGGTTAACGAAAACCGGGGGTAACAAAAACCGTTGACGTACGCGCCGGTTTTTGTAGACCCCCGGTTTTTGTAACCCCAAATATTAATATTGCGATACATGGACTATGATTGCTTGAAACGTTAAATAAAGTATGTTTGTGCCTGACTCGACGTTCCGAGTTCGATACTCAAGTCTTTGGGCGGTGGCCGAGCGCAAATTTAACTTGTTTTTACCAAAAATGTCTACACTATAGCCGCGTGACTGAAAATGTAATAGACTTTCAAGTGTTGAACTCAAGCTTTTCCACCTCCGAGTAAGATAACATATGATGTTAATATTGCGATACACGAGATATGCTTGGTAACTGCATACCTGAAAATAAGGTATGTATAGGCTGATCCTACCTTCTAAGTTCGAGACTCAAGCTTATCTCAAGGAAAATTTAGCTCAGTATGTTTTCAACTTTTCCTACACTATATTGCTCGACTGGCAGACTCAAATGTCATTTTTTTAATTGTTCTATATCGTAGCAGAGTGACAGAAAACGTAAGATATTTCTCATGGCATATGGATGATAAAAACCAGGTGTTACAAACACCCTGAACGTACGCGACGGTTGTGCTAAAAACCCGCTTGTGTAGCCCCAAATAGTATTATTACGATATAGCAAAGTATCGTTCGTGCGGGTGGCTGTATACTTAAACCTTAATGTTTCGAGCTCGATACTTAAGGTTTTTGGCCATTGCCAAGTGACAGGTTTACTGCATTCATTTTGTTTTCAAATTCTTTCTATTCTACAGCAGAATGACAGAAAATGTAAATGAATTGGTTCGTTATTTCTTTCTTATTCTGTACTTTAACTATTTTATTTCTACAGAGTGTATGTTCATTTGTACACCTTCAACCGTATGATGTGTGCGGGTATTATGCACAGCAAACTGACGTTCATCTGTGGAGATGTCACTTCGTACTGACATCCGAAACGTTTTGGTTTACGCTTTTTTCATCGACAAATCTTCATATATCAGCTCGTGAGTTCCTGCCTGAAGTATCAAGATGATGGGTCAATTAGCAGTACCTACAGACAGAATGTATGTATACATGTCTTATACCTTGTGCCAACAAGAAACCCGCTATCCCACCATGTGGAACTTTTGGTGAGTACAATTCTGCGAAACATTAGCATATTGTCTATTAAACGCTTAAACGGCATATATCGTGGGAACGAAGTGTTAATTCGAGGGAATGGATTGTTATATCGTGAGTACGAATTGTTATAGCGTGGGAACGATTGTTAAATTGAGGGAACGAATTGTTATTTCGTGAGAACGATTTGTTATTTCGTGGGAACGAATTAATAAAAAATAATTATACGTCCCATGCTGGGCTCCGTAGGTATGTAACCGATCTCGATTGTCAAAAATACTCGCTCTCTGATTGTAAGCAGGGGTACATTGTATAGGCTAGAGCCTGGACCAGTTCTGGCGCACGGTCTACAAAACAGTAATTGGGGGAAACATGTAACTTTATTGTAAATCACAATACCACTGACCATTCAGTCCATAAAATCAAACGTTCGTTGTGCTGCCAACATGTAGGCTATCAACATGTAGGCCTGCTAATATATTATGGGATAGTCAACAGCAAATAACTGACGCCATTTAGACGTCTGTAAACGTTTGTTACATTACATGAGAACACAATAAAAAATCTGTAATATGTGACCTGACTTCGCTATAGTTAAAGGAACTATATCACCTTTTGAGAAAAAGAAAAACAATCTTTTCACATTGAAACAATATATCAATCTGTAAAATATATATTTCGATGGATTTCATCATTAGTTAATGCACGTTTTGGGGAATTTTTTTAGTATTAAGCCATTTTTTATCAATTTACATAGAGTCAACATAGCATATGTTTTTGAAATAAAGAAATCACCATTATGTTTAAAAAACATTTGCCAAAAGAAAAACAGTGTCCGATACATCATTGACTATTATATGGACAGACGCGTAACTTGGTCATAAACAGACGTTTGTCGGATAATTATCACAATTGCATCTCTGGTTTGGATGTCCTAAACAGCAAATCGAGGAAATAGTATGCTAAATTCAACTTATCTGTATCTGGAGAACAAAATCACTAGTAGAGACGTAATTCCTTTTACCGATTCAGTTACCACTGACTATCGTTTTGCTGTAGATCAGAAACAAATACATACCGGATTGAAACTCTACAACACCTTTATTGCAAAACATTATCAGCATTGCACACGTCTATATAACAGACCTGGATAACTTACTGATGCGAATAATTTGCACGGGATTCATGGTTTGTACATTGACTATATATGAGTCAGTAGGCATGTGCTTGTCAAATTTTTTTTTGATCAGTCATATCTGAGGTATTGAATGTCAAACATGGCAAGTGGGGACTGTAGAAGTTTCAAGTCGAATTAAGTACAGAGCTGTGATTAGATATTTGTATCTGAAAGAAAGGGAAAACGGGCATGGATATTCATGTACGGCTTGTTAGTGTATATGGAGATTCTGATCCTTCGTAGACACCGGTCAAATGTTGGGTTACCGAATTTAAACGGGGTCGAACGGACCTAGAAGATGAGTCACGGCCTGGTAGGCCAAAGAACACAATCACTAGTAAAAACTTTGCAAATATTAGATAGATCGTTACGTCAGACAGACGAATGGATATTGATGAGATTGCTATGAAAGCAGGGCTTTCACATGGTACTGTTTTTTCAATTGTGCATGAACATTTGGAAATGAGACCGATGGGTGCCGCGCTCGTTGGATGCCGACCAAATGGCAGCTAGGGTTGCCTCAAGTAGGGCTCTGTTGCATCAATATAACTCCCGCACAGGACATTTTTTAGAGCGATTAGTGACAGCAGATGAGACATGGGTTCACTGGTATGATCCAGAGACGGAAGAGCAAAGTCGTCAGTGGGTGGGGAAGGGGTCTTCGAGACCCAAGACATACAAGACCCAGTCATGAGTAGGTAAGATCAGGACGACCATTTTTTGCAGGCATTGAATTTGTACACCCACCATACTGGCACCCACCATACTCACCAGACCTGGCCCCCAGCGACTATTTCCTATTCCCAAACTTGAAATAAAGTATCCATGGACGTCACTTCCGTTCCGATGAATCCCTGCAGGCAGCAGTTATACAGTGGGTCGAGGAAAAACAGTCCAGTTGTTTCTTGCAAGGAATGACAGCGCTGAACTCTCGCTGGCAGAAATGTATTGAATTGTCGGGAAATTATATCGAGAAAGAGGAAGTCAGTCGTGACTAGAAAGTATCTAGGCCGGATACTTATTGACTGACCCTCGTATATATAATGGTGTGAACAACGACCGGATTGACAATATTGTAGAAAAAACATAATACTTTGGCGGCCATTTTGAAAATATAAAAATATGTTCAAGCTTAGTATAGTTTATACTAAATAAATAATGTATCTGATATTACATGTTGTTTAAACACAACTTCGACGGATCTACTGTAGAAAATGTGTATACATATATTATGGAAAACGATCTCAATGAAAGCAAAACAATAGTGTTTGGCAGCCATTAAACATTGCCGCCATGATTCAACCAGCTGCCGTTTAAGCGTTTAATAGACAATATGCTAATGTTTCGCAGAATTGTACTCACCAAAAGTTCCACATGGTGGGGTAGCGTGGTTCTTGTTGGCACAAGGTATAATACATTTATACATACATTCTGTCTGTAGGTACTGCTCTTGAACCATCATCTTGATACTTGAGGCAGGAACTCACGAGCTGATATATGAAGATTTGTCGGTGAAAAAAGCGTAAAACCAAAACGTTTCGGATGTCAGTAAACGAAGTGACATCTCCACAGATGACGTCAGTTTGCTGTGCATAATACCCGCACACATCATACGGTTGTTGAATGTACAAATGAACATACACTCTGTAGAAATAAAATAGTCAAAATACAGAATAAGAAAGAAATAACGAACCAATTCATTTACATTTTCTGTCATTCTGCTGTAGCATAGAAAGAATTTGAAAAACAAAATGAATGCAGTAAACCTAGGCCTGTCACTTGGCAACAAAAAGGCCAAAAAACCTTAAGTATCGAGCTCGAAACATTAAGGTTTAAGTATACAGCCACCCGCACGAACGATACTTTGCTATATCGTAATAATGCTATTTGGGGCTACACAAGCGGGTTTTTAGCACAACCGTCGCGTACGTTCAGTGTGTTTGTAACACCTGGTGTTTATCATCCATATGCCATGAGAAATATCTTACGTTTTCTGTCACTTTGCTACGATATAGAACAATTAAAAAAATGACATTTGAGTCTGCCAGTCGAGCAATATAGTGCAGGAAAAGTTGAAAACATACTGAGTTAAATTTTCCTTGAGATAAGCTTGAGTCTCGAACTTAGAAGGTAGGATCAGCCTATACATACCTTATTTTCAGGTATGCAGTTACCAAGCATATCTCGTGTATCGCAATATTAACATCATATGTTATCTTACTCGGAGGTGGAAAAGCTTGAGTTCAACACTTGAAAGTCTATTACATTTTCAGTCACGCGGCTATAGTGTAGACATTTTTGGTAAAAACAAGTTAAATTTGCGCTCGGCCACCGCCCAAAGACTTGAGTATCGAACTCGGAACGTCGAGTCAGGCACAAACATACTTTATTTAAGGTTTGAAGCAATCATGTTTCATGTATCGCAATATTAATATTTGGGGTTACAAAAACCGGGGGTTTCAAGCAATCATAGTTCATGTATCGCAATATTAATATTTGGGGTTACAAAAACCGGGGGTTTACAAAAACCGGCGCGTACGTCAACGGTTTTTGTATCCCCCGGTTTTTGTTAACCCTATGCCGTGAAAAGTCTATTACATTTTCTATCACTCGGCCATAGTGTAGAAAAGGTTGAAAAAACGACTGAGTTAAATTTGCGCTCGGCTACCGCCCAATGGCTTGAGTATCGAACTCAGAACGTCGAGTCAGGCACAAACATACTTTATTTAAGGTTTGAAGCAATCATGTTTCATGTATCGCAATATTAATATTTGGGGTTACTAAAACCGGGGGTTTACAAAAACCGGCGCGTACGTCAACGGTTTTTGTTACCCCCGGTTTTTGTTAACCCTATGCCGTGAAAAGTCTATTACATTTTCTGTCACTCGGCTATAGTGTAGAAAAGGTTGAAACAACGACTGACTTAAATTTGTGCTCGGCCACCGCCCAACGGCTTGAGTATCGAACTCGGAACGTCGAGTCAGGCACAAACATACTTTATTTAAGGTTTGAAGCAATCGTGTTTCATGTATCGCAATATTAATATTTGGGGTTACAAAAACCGGGGGTTTACAAAAACCGGCGCGTACGTCAACGGTTTTTGTTACCCCCGGTTTTCGTTAACCCTATGCTGTGAAAAGTCTATTACATTTTCTGTCACTCGGCTATAGTGTAGAAAAGGTTGAAAAAACGACTGAGTTAAATTTGTGCTCGGCCACCGCCCAACGGCTTGAGTATCGAACTCGGAACTTCGAGTCAAAACATACTTTATTTAAGGTTTGAAGCAATCATGTTTTATGTATCGCAATATTAATATTTGGGGTTACAAAAACCGGGGGTTTACAAAAACCGGCGCGTACGTCAACGGTTTTTGTTACCCCCGGTTTTTGTTAACGGGGTTTACAAAAACCGGGGGTTTGCAAAAACCGGCTCTACAGATGTACATTTCAACACTGATAAGGTGGCCGGATTAGCTCAGTAGGTGGTGCGTCGGACTACGGACCGGGAGACCCCGCTGCAAATGGTCGATTCGGCGTGTCTTGGGCAAGACAACTTCCTGCTAGCCTGTAGCCTATTTCATCAACATTGCAAAGTATACTTTACTAGCAAAGTATACTTTGAGGGAGTAATCATTTATTTTTCCTGAAATGCATTATTTCATATAGAACTAACAAATGCATATATTTCATGATTAAAAGTATGCAGAATATATTATTATACTGAATTTATTACATTATCACAGCCAAATTGGCTGTGATAATGTAATAAATTCAGTATAATAAAAATTAATAAATTTATCATAAAATTGAAAATTTCTCCCTCAAAATATACTTTGCTACTAAAGTATACTTTGCAATGTTGATGAAATAGGCTACGGGTTCTATTGGATGTGGACTTAAAAATAGTCGGTTCCGAGCAAGGTCATCGAGCCAGTGCCGTCGTTAAATCAAAGCATTTACATTTTGCAACACTGATATCAGGGGCGATAACCGTGTTTCCTTAAAATGTTAAGCCATTTATTCTCTGTATTTATTTGTTGATGTGCAATGATCATACATTACAATCTGTCGAAAATATTATTTGTTCAGGTGACGCATTTAATTAGTATAAATAATTAAAAAATAGCATGCCTCATTTGCATATGAAAATAGCCCGATACCACCGCGTGTCACTATCAGTAAAATAAATATTACTAAATGATTATATGTATAGCGGGCATTGTAAGCATTAGAACTTGCGGAATAGTGACACACTTTTACACTTATTTAATTCATATAAAGAACAGTTTGTACCTATTGAGTGGGTATGTACCTTTAAGTGGCTTCAAGCATAAACAATATTGTGCATAACGCCACAAAACGCATGCGCGAATGGCTTTATCGCGCATACAATAATATGAATATAATGCTTAGCAGTATGTATATACATATACAATACAATACATTTTATTCACTCTAAGCCACATACGTGACACACGAGGTATACAATAGATTAGATAATACAACGATGGGTAAAAATACAAAATGCATATGTATAAGCTCACTAGTCATTATAACCATAAAGCATTTCTTATAAAAATAGCTAAATTTCTTAATTGCTTTCCAGATTTATTTTAAATAACTGTGCGAATTTTAAAATATTTGGTCTTCTAAAATAAAATGGCTTGATATACCGTTTTCGAACTTCATCATAGAAGCGGCACTCGAAAAGGAAATGAAACTCGTCACCGAGAGCACCAGCGCCACATTTGTTGCAGACCCTGCTTGCTCTCGGCACACCTGTCCATCTACCAGTTTCGACCGCCAGTCTATGATTACAAGTTCGAAATCTGGTCAATGTTTTTCTTAACCTTTCCGTGAGATTAATTAAATATGTTTCTAATCCAAACTCTGTTTTAAAGATTCTATACGTAATTCCACGTGAAGATGAATCGATGTTGGTGAGCCATGACTGAATAAACTGGTTCTGAAGCTGAGTCCTGGCGTAGTGGCTCAGCCAGATAGCATTAACATCGTTCTGGCTAAGCCATACACCAGGAACTCCAATTTCAGTTAAAATAGATTTAACATTCTGAATCCATCGGAAATGAGTCGAATTTGCTTCATGTTGTGTATATAATAACTTATACATAAGAAACAATAATTTACTCTGCTTCCCTGAAACTAATTTTGCCCAAAACGAAATAATTCTACATTTAATGTCAATAATAAGCGGAAATTTGCCGAGTTCTCCATAAACCATGAAATTTGGTGTGGATTTCTTTACCCCCAAAACAGTTTTACAAAATTTCAAATGAATTGTTTCTATAGCCGAAATGTTTTCAAATCCCCAGATTTCACAGGCATAGCAGAGAATTGGAGTGATACATTGATCAAATAACTTAAGCTGACAGTCTACTGGAGTTGACAAGTTGTTAATCTTTCTAAATAGGCCGAAAAGAGCTTTGGATGCTTGGTCAATCAAATGTTTCTTAGTCTTATGAAAAGTTCCGTTTTGTGAAAAAACATTTCCCAAATATGTAAAGTGGTCTACAATTTCAATTGTGTTATCGTTATATGTAAAGGCTATCTTTTTTGATGATTTACGTTTTTTGAAAATCATAATTTTGGTTTTTGATGCGTTTACTTCCAATTTCCACTGAATACAGTACTGATGAAAATAATTTAGAGCATCTTGTAGGCCAGTTTCTGTCTCAGACATGAGAATAGTGTCGTCAGCGTATAATAACAAGAATAGTTTAACATATATATCTAGATGTTGAAACATGTCAGATGTAACCGATTGTAAATCTACAATACCGCATACATTGAGAAAATCTTCAAGGTCGTTCAAAAACATGGCAAACAAAAATGGTGACATATTTTCACCCTGCCTGACACCCACCATGCATGGGAAGTATTCTGAAAAGTCATTTTCTACTTTAACACAAGATTTAATACATTTATACATGTTTTTAATTATGTTTAAACATTTCCCGTTTATGCGGGACAGCAACAGCTTATACCAGAGGCCATTTCTCCATACAGTATCAAAAGCTTTCCTAAAATCAATAAATGCGCAGAAAAGAGGTTGCCTTTTACTAACTAGTATTTCTATAATTGCATGTAAAGTAAAAATGTTATCAGCCGTACTATATCCTTTCCGAAAACCAGCCTGTGCCTCAGTTATAAGCCCATTCTGTTCAGCATATGTTGTCAACCTATTTGTAATTATAGAAGTGAATACTTTACCAAGACAGCTAACTATTGTTATTGCCCTATAATTGTCAGGGTCATGCCTTGAGCCTTTATGCTTATAAATTGGTATTATATCATGCATGAGGCTATTGATGAGGCATGAGGCTATTTGTATCCCTTGATAATCATACTATTTGACTACACAGTTATAAACTAATGGAACGTAGTATTAGCAGATATAAAGCAGATATAAAATGTGTGCTTTCAGCGTTATTGATGAGATGAAACGATGTATACTTCGCCATGGCAACACGAATGTAACCTCTTGCTCTGATCCACGAGCAATGCATCATAATTTATGCGCATGCCATAAATGCACCAATTATGGGTCAATAATGCAATATGCGCAGTGCAACCGGATGAGCTGTATGATCAGGGTGCACTTCTGTCATTGTAGAAATAGAAATCGTTTTCTCATGACGAGTGACATACGAGCTGCGACAAAGAAAGCCATTAGTTTGTGCCGCGTGCCAGTGCATGGACGTCAACACAAAACGGCATTTCCTGCAAATATACGAACATCCTTCACGAAAGGAATGAGCGGTATAGGCCCGGGTGTGTGTCTACATGCTGTCGTCCTGGGGCCCGTTTCACTAAACTTCGTACGGCGAAAATGTTCGTAAGTACAAATTTAGGATCGTCTGGAAATTTCAATTGATGGATTTACATTTGTTGAGCGCAGCCTATGCTCAATAAATGTAAATCCATTAATTGTTTACAAGAAAACATTGTTAATGTGAAATTTGCAGACTATCATTATTTTTGACTTACGATGTTAAAATGTTCGTAAGTGCAAACCTATGATAGTCTGTAAATTTCACATTAACAATGTTTTGTTGTAAACAATTATTGGATTTACATTTATTGAGCATAGGCTGCATAAGCAGCCTATGCTCAATAAATGTAAATCCATCAATTGAACTTTCCAGACGATTCCAAATTTGCAATTACGAACATTTTAGTCGTATGAAGTTTAGTGAAACGGCCCCCTGACTCGATTCCAAGCAGCCTCTGATCTATCAGTCTAACCCTCAAGACATACGTCCACCAAGGTCAAAACCCGCCAGTATGTTGTTTTTTATTTATCTTATATTTAAATGTCAGAACTGGCTCGATGACCTTCCAAACCCGAGCATTTCAGACCAAAACAATTGTCAGGCGAATGGCCGTTGGCCCGTGTGTTTTAGAATTTACTAATATGTGCGATACAGTCTAAATATGTGCATTAAATGAAGGAGGTGATGAGGCGGTTAATTTAACCTAGCTGGTTCATTCTCTTATCGCTCTATGCCGGTATGTCAGACAGTCAAAAGGTTTGAGTGTGAGTGCGCGTATGAGATATATATGGAGACGCAGCCGTAAAAGTGTTATACTATATAATGATGATATTAGAGGGTTGGACACAAAACTTTGATTAGCAATACACTGTAGGCGTTTCTACATACCATGTTGAATACTGAAACAAACAAAACATATTTGATAAAGTTTAAATGACTTTTTCTTATGAAACTGTATGTATGTTGCACATTTTGGGGGATTTAATTGGTTTAATAGACAAATGTGATGTCGTCAGGAAAATAGTTTTTGATAGTATACTTAATTTGTCCCGTCAACACAGTGCGTGTGTGCCGTGAGACACGAGCCGTGAAACATATTTGATATCCTGTCAATACGACCTAATCGCTGCGTATGAATATGTGCGGTGGCTGGGGTTACTTTTTTTGCATTTTAAAGCCATTTGTAGGTGTTGACGGGATAAATAGAATTGTAGGTTAGTGCCGTGAATGGAAAGAAATATCTGGCGCGGCACGGAAACGGGATGTGTTCGGCAGAGCCTCGCCCATCCCGTTTCCTAAGCCTTGCCAGATATTTTTTTCCCATTCACGGCACTAACCTACTATTCTCTATAACATACTCTTTGAGATGTGGTAATTTGAAGCGTTGTGTCGTTTCATTGTTATCCGTCCATTATACATTTGCATATTCTGACCGTTTCAAAGAAATTGTAAGTTAGCGTAGATAGCAAGTGCATTAAGTTCATTGCTTAAATGAGACACGCCATGTGACTTTGTACCGTCGGCCATCTGCGTCTTGCTACGTACACTTTGAGGGAGACATTTTAAATTTAAGGATAAATTTTTTTAATTTTTATTATACTGAATGTATTACATTATCACAGCCATTTTGGCTGTGATAATGTAATAAATTCAGTATAATAATTCTGCATACTTTTAATCAGCAAATATATGCAGTCGTTAGTTCTACACGAAATGATGCATTTCTGGAAAACTAAATGATTACTCCCTCAAAGTATACTTAGCTAGAAAAGTAGATGAAATCGGCTACAGGTTTAATGCAGGTTTCCGGTGGATCAAAAACGAAGTTGTGCCCCAGTACAACATGTGTGATCATGTGTGATCACCATGGAAACGTGCATCCATCAAAACATGCGAATCAAGCGGATTTAGTTAAAGTAAGCAGTGTAATGCGAATGTGCAGGAAATCGCGCTAATGAACCTTAATTAAATGTCACGTGATCATTAACAAGAACATGCTTATTGTGTTTACGATCAGTGTAGCCCCGCATCAGACTGGACATTCGTGTCTACACTGTTCGTAACACAGTCAAAACGTTAATGGTGGTATCTCACTGGGCTGCGACAGCTCGCGACTAGTTGGAGACAGAAAATTGAGCTAGTATAACACTGGGCTGCGACTGTTGGCGACAAATTGCGAATGGCATTCGCGAGGGAGTTTCCAAAATGTCTCGAAACGTTCACAAGGGTTCTCAATTTCCTCGCGTGAGTCGCAGAGCCTTGCTCTCGTGACGCTGGAATTTTGAACATGTTCAAACATTTCGCGCCACAAATTTGCTCTCAAAATAGTCACAGAGTCGTCGCGGGTATCTCGAACCCGTCTGGAACCCTTCTCAATTTAGTTTCCGTGAGTCAGAAAGTGCGAGAAATGTGAGACAACTTTGTGAGGGGTTGGCGACCTATGAAACTAAATTGTGATTGATTGGAGACAAAAATGAGAATGGGACATTCCGTGCGCGAGAGAGGCGCGAACTGCGAACTGACCCATGGGAGTGCGACAAAATTGCGAATAAATTGAGAATAAAAATGCGATTTTTCAATTGTGACGCATAACTGTCGCATAGCTGTCGCGCGACATTCGCGCGAATGTCACGCGACACTCGCGCGACAGTCGCAAGTGCAAACAATCGCAATTTTATTGCGCGAATGTCTGGCGAGTGTCGCGCGACATTCACGCGATATGTATGCGAACTCCCGGTGAATTGTGACTCAAATTTCGCCGGGAGTTCGTGCGATATTCGTGCGACATACGCGAACGTGTCGTAAGTACCAATTCAGTGTGATTCCAAGTGAAAATGGTCGCTAATTCGCGTATTTTCTCGCAATTGTGTGTCTCCAGCTAGTCGCGACATGTTCAAAATTCCAGCGACACGAGAGCGAGGCCCTGCGACTCACGCGAGGAAATTGAGAAACCCTGCGAACGTTTCGAGACATTTTGGAAACTCCCTCGCGAATGCCGTTCGCAATTTGTCGCCAACAGTCGTAGCCCAGTGAGATACCACCTTTAGAACCGCAGCATGTTGAATGAGTGCGCTCTGACCAGGAGCTCCTATGTTGGTCAAACCCTCAATGAGCCGAGGCCCGTTTCACTAACAAATCTTTGTTTGTTCATAAGTTCCAACTTACGTTATATCTTATGACAAAAGTTATAACCGACTTAAGTCATTGCTTATTTGGTTTCACAAAACAAACTTAAGACGGTCATAACATGTCCGTCAGTATGGAAGGTAATATCCGCCATAATTCTATGTGACTTGATGCTTGCGTGTTGATGACATTACCACGTATATTCATGTTATTGCATTCGTCATTTGTATTTATTACATTTGAAATCTGCTTGTTGTAATCGTATTTGTCTTTCTTACATGTCCATTCTACTGAGTGCTTTGTTCATTCGTCTTATTTACATTACAATTATTGATACCGTCCTTATTCGTGTCCCTGTTTTATTGCACTAAGCATTTGCAAAAGAAAGTAAGAACAAAGCACTTAGCACTTTGAATAAGGCCGAAAGCAGTAAGGACAAAGCCGCAGGAAGAAAGCATCAAGCCACAGTCCGAATGCGGAAAGCCGCAAGCAGAAAGCATCAAGTCACAAGCCGAATGACGCAAGCAATATTGGTGGTATAGTGCCTCATTATGACGCCAGATGGCACTGCTGTCAATGTTAGGGATCCTCCGACGAATAAATAATAGTACGAGATGTGATTGGCTGTTTGAGGCACACCTCAAATACCGGTGTTGATGTAAGATTTCACCCACAAATTATCACAGTATAGGTTAGAAGACACCAAATAGTTTTACTATATACTGTAACCGAATCCCATCCAATAAGGCCAGTCTGTCCTACTTTCACTATTCGTATGGATGTTGTGGGACCTACTTGTACATGACCTGCAGCCGGTCTGTACTGGTTCTGCATGAATTAAACAATAGGTTTACTTACTCCTAAGAAAGAAAAATCCAACCTCGTCATGTCCCCCAATATTGTTTACATTTTGTTTTGGCCACGGAAACTCTGTTTACATCACATGACCAACATGTTCCTCAAGTGAACCTGGGTAGTAATGGATCAAGATTTGCAAGCAAACTGTGTCAGTGACCTCAAAACACCCGCACGATTTTTTTCATACCGGACTACTTTTACCCTCTTGACGATTTCGCATCATTTGTTTATTCTCTAACCTATATTAACTAAATTGCATATGTATGTATGGTGTTTGCCTTACTAATGTGTTTTATACATACAGTATCCTCATAATTAAATTACATATGTACGTAATTGAAAACAATCACATTTTTATAGTAAGTTACACATATGGTAACTTACACAGGTTGCCTGTCAAACTGGCCTGTTACCGATGCAAACCAATAACCGTCCGGGATCAAACTAAGGTGGGTCACCACCATTGATTTTCGCTAAAAAAAACTAACCCTTTACCACACATTTTGCTATTCTCTGCTACTTTCATTTTGCTTATGGATGTTGTGGGACCTAATTTCCAATAACCTGCACACATTCTGCTCTGGATCTTGACTAATTAAAATATAGATTTAAGTATTGTTGAAGCTGGGGTCCCGTCTAGTAGGTACAATCTTTTATTTATGGAACTTAAAATAAGTGTATAATTGCAACTAGTCCACCACTTTTAAAAATTACGAGTGCCAGCTACACAGATATAATTATTTAGTAATCTTTAATGTACATGTACTCATAGAGACTCGTGGTGGTATCAAGCTAGTTCCATATGCAAATGATGCAGTTTTTTAAATTATTTATATCAACTAAATGCTGAATAACTATTTGTATCGACATATAATAACGTATGATATTGCACAACAAAAAATAAATAAATGGAATAAATAGTTGCTTCCGTTATCATTTTAAGGAAACCCGGTTATCGCCCCTGATATCAAACTGGCATTTCGCGTTTGATATAAAAAATATAATAATGTCAATTAGTACGTCTGGTAATGGTAAATCAATATTCATTTTGCCAGAAAAATGTCAGATTGAAAGAATAAAGAAAAACATGTCTACCTATATTATAACCTGGCATGTAGCACACTAGGTTTAAGGTTAGAGAAATTGAATATTCAAACGTAGTCCAGCATAAACAATAGTCCGGGTTTTTTAAGATCACAGACACAGTTTGCTTGCAAACCTTGATCCATTACTACCCAGTTGTTGGGGTGTTTTTAACACCAGTTTTCAGCATATTTGGAGCATTTAAAAGAAAACACTGAGCCTGTTGGTCACATGATGTAAACAGAGTTTCCGTGGCCGAATAATGTAAACAATATTGGGGGACATGACGAGGTTGGTCCCACAACATCCATACGAATGGTGAAAGTAGGAAAGACTGGCTGGGATTCGGTTAAATTATACAGTAAAACTATTTGGTGTCTTTTAACCTAAACATGGCGCAACAGAAAATGCGGCATCAACCTACATCAACACCGTTAGGGACATGGAACCAATTTAGAGAGCAACGCATTGTAGGACGGGTACCAGCCTATTCAATCATTTTAGGAGAACTATTTTAAGTTTTAGCAGCGCACCTGGCGTCATAATGGTTGTTCCCAAATTACTGTTGCAATTGTTGTTGTCAAGGGGCGTGGCTTAGCGAGGTAACACACCGCATGGCAAAACAGCGATGCAATAATCAATAATGGAACTCGGGATGTCACTAAGACTGAAGCATCAAGCTACTTAGAATGTAATCAACACAAACGCATTGAAACAGTGCGAATGAATAAAGCATCAAGCCAAATGCACATGCAATTTAGACTACAACGAAGAAGGTTTCAAATGTCATAACCACGAATGACGAATGCAATAGCATGAAAGTAAGTTGTAATGGCACCAGTCAGCAAGCATCAAGCCACATATAATTGTAATAAGACGGATAGAACTTAGAATGTCATTAGCAAGCAAGCATCAAGCCTAATATAATTATGGCGGATATTACCTTCCATACGTCATAAGTTACAACTTAGTTGTTGTTTACAGCTTTGGTATGTGTTTCGGGTCCCGTTCGGGACTCATATTTTTATGATGACTTTACTTTCCCTTTATCATGTTTATGTCTTTTGACATCTAAAATAGCTGAATTTCAGGCCTAATGTTGAATATTATTCATTTTTTAAAATAATCTCATGTAGAATATAAATTGTATCTCAATATTCCGACGCCATTGAATACATGTGGATATATATATTGCCAACTAGTGAACCTTATACTGTAATATAAACTGGCATGAAACAGCAACAAAAGAGACATTTAACAATGTTTTTTTCTTCCAATTCCAATAAAATGATAGTTCGACCATTTTGAAATTGTACATAGATAACCTCATTAACTTTAACCCTTTGAACCCGAAATCCCGCTATAGCGGTTTATGCAAAAAGTGCAGATCCAGATGAGCCGGCTCGTAACAAGCCGTCTCATCAGGATCTGCACTTTTTGAAAGTAATTTTCATATTTCTTAGAACAAAAACACCCCCTTTTCATAAATGGACGAATCTGCAAATCATTTTGTGACCATTGGATTGGTCGAAACATTAGCATATCACAGTCCATTCCAGTTCCTTAGGGTTGAAAGGGTTAAATTTGGTCGCATATCCAGTCTCCGAATTAGAAGCACATGTGTACTGTCTTTGATTAACGCAAACAGTGCAGATCCAGATAAGCCGGCTCGTACCGAGCCGTCTCATCAGGATCTGCACTGTTTGAAAGTTGCCCGGTCAGATATGGATCCATCTAATATAACTACCGAATTACATATTATATTTATTCGAACTCGGCACGGGTAATGTTCCATTTGTTAATTAGAATACATACACTGTTTGAGTCAATGGCACACATATAGGATTGCCCGACCCCACCACAAATACTTGTTGACCAGTAGCTGATCCATGATCTCTCCGATGGGGGAGTGGGGGGGGGGGGGAGGGGCGGTGGGGCGGTGGCGAAATATTTCATTTTCAGTACATACTGCTCATGGCATAAGGCACATGTGGTAATATCATCGGAATGGGCTATTTATACTATCTGAATATTGATCTGACTCATCCTTATTTGACAGTGCTTGCTTTTGTTTTTTTACAGAATCAGACAGCTTCTCAATTGCAAAAGAAAAAACGCATCCGCAGAGTCTGATCATGATCTGCACTGTTCTGCATTCCATCAATGAAACACCTGACATGCTTCTAACAAACAATATAGATTGTTATCAGGCTACAGCAGTGTGCTATTTGACCAGTAGCCGATTTCATCAAAATAGCAAAGTATACTTATCTAGCAAAGTATACTTTGAGGGAGTAATCATTTATGTTTCCCAAAATGCATTATTTCATATATAACTAACCACTGCATATATTTGATGATTGAAAGTATGCATAATTATTATACTGAATTTATTACATCATCACAGCCAAAATGGCTGTGATAATGTAATAAATTCGGTATAATAAAAATTCTTAAATGTATCCTTAAATTGAAAATTACTCCCTCAAAGTATACTTTGCTAGATTTTTATACCGTACTTTGCAATGTTGGTGAAATAGGCTACTGGAGCTACACTGGTCACACATCCCGTAAGCTCTATTTCTCTAGTCACATATTAAACAACAGGGGGCCGTTTCACTAAACTTCGTACGACTAAAATGTTAGTAAGTGCAAAATTAGGATAGTCTGTAAATTTTACATTAACAATGTTTTCTTGTAAACAATTATTGGATTTTCATTTATTGAGCATAGGCTGCATCAATTGAAATTTCCAGACGATGTTAAATGTTAATGTTCATTTACTAACATTTCAGTCGTACGAAGTTTAGTGAAACGGGTCCCAGATGTATAATAGTGAAGATGTTCATACTATTTATCATTCCTCGCCGATAGGCAAGAGGGAATATAGCGTTAGTCAATATACGTGCGTACGTGCGTGCGTACGTTAGTGACAATTTCCATTTTTCCAACAGCTTATGAACCACTTCACCGATTTTGATAATATTTTATCACAATGTGTGTCTAGGGATGGTGCTTTGTTCTGCATGGCGTCAAAAGCTGACAAAATCTTCAGAATACATGCTGAATTTGTCAACTTTTGACTTTATTTATGAAAAATATTGTAAATGTTGTAAACGTATTTAATGAAATTACGCAGATGTCCGAAGGTACAAAATCACATGGCGTGTCTCAATTTGTTTTTGCATTGTAATACAATTGAAATTGTTTCCTGTATTCGATATGCGGATCATTTAGGCTACTGTATTTATATCTCTGACGCATAGTATCCATATACGGAATTGTTCCATATACATGTACACAATTATATAAATTGTCCGATACACATAATTGTTCTATAATACATACACAATTTAATTATGTCGTATGTTCCATATACATGTACACAATTATATAAATTGTCCGATACACAGAATGTTCTACAGTACACAATTTATATTGTTCCATACCACAGAATTGTTCTATATACTGACACAATTATATAAATTGTCGATACACGAAATGTTCTATATACATAACATTATATAAATTGTCCGATACACATTGTTCCTATATACATGTACGATACACAGAATTATCCCATATTACTACAATTATATAAATTGTCCGATACACAGTTATGCATTATAAAAGTGACACAAATTATAAATCGATACACAGAATTGTTCATATACATGTACACAATTATAATAAATTGTCCGATACACAGAATTGTTCTATATACATTGTACACACAATATATAAATTGTCCCGGATACACAAAGAATTGTTCTATATACATGTACACAATTATATAAATTGTCCGATACACAGAATTTGATCTTATATACATGTACACAAATTATATAAAATTGTCTTATGTACACAGAATTGTTCTATATACATGTACACAATTATATAAATTGTCCCCGATATCAGAATTGTTCTATATACATGTACAACAATAATAAAATTTTGTTCCGATACACAGAATTGTTCCATATACATGTACACAATTATATAAATTGTCCGATACACAGAATTGTTCTATATACATGTACACAATTATATAAATTGTCCGATACACAGAAATTGTTCATATACAATGTACACATTTATATAAAATTGTTTCATACACAAAATTGTTCCATATACATGTACACAATTATATAAATTGTCCCGATACACATCAAATGTTTTCTATATACATTTACACAATTATAATAAATTGTCCGATACACAGAATTGTCTATACATGTACACAATTATATAAATTGTCCGATACACAGAATTGTTCTATATACATGTACACAATTATATAAATTGTCCGATACACAGAATTGTTCCATATACATGTACACAATTATATAAATTGTCCGATACACAGAATTGTTCTATATACATGTACACAATTATATAAATTTGTCCTGATACACAGAATTTGTTCCATATACATGTAACAGAATTATAAAATTTGTCCGATACACAGAATTGTTCTATATACCATGTACACAATTATATAAATTGGTCCGATACACAGAATTGTTCCATATACAAGTACACAATTATATAAATTGTCCCGATACACAGAATGTTCCATATACATGTACATAATTTATATAAATTGTCCGACTACACAGAATTGTTCACATAAACATGTACACAATTATATAAATTGTCCCGATACCCAGAATTGTTCTATATACACTGTACACAATATATAAATGTTTCGATACACATAAATTGAATTCTTATATACATACACAGAATTATAAAATAATTGTCCTATACACAGAATGTTTCCAATATAACATGTACAGAATTATATAAATTGTCCCGATACACAGAATTGTTCATATACATGTACACCAATTATATAAATTGTCCGATACACAGAATTGTCCATATACAAGTAGCACAATTATATAAATTGTCCGATACACAGAATTGTTCATATATACATATAATAAAAGTACAATTAATATATAAATTAGTCCGATACATAAGAATTGTTCTAATATACATGTACACAATTTTATAAATAAATTGTCCCGATATCACCAAATTGTTCAAATTATACATGTTACCCAAGTTTATATAAATTGTCACATACACAGAATTGTTCTATATACAATTGTACACAATTTTATAAATTGGTTCCCGAAATACAAAGGAATTGTTCCTATATACATGTACATAAATTAATATAAATTGTCCGATAACACAGAATTGTTTCCTATATACATGTCACAATTATATAAATTGTCGATACACAGAATTGTTTCATACATGTACACAATTAATATGTCCGATACACAGAATTGTTCTATTACATGTACACAATTATATAAATTGTCCGATACACAATTGTTCATATATACATGTACACAATTATATAAATTGTCCGATACACAGAATTGTTCTATATACATGTACATAATTATATAAATTGTCCGATACACAGAATTGTTCTATATACATGTACACAATTATATAAATTGTTCGATACACAGAATTGTTCCATATACATGTACACAATTATATAAATTGTCGATACACTATTGTTCATATAACATGTACACAATTATATAAATTGTCCGATACACAGAATTGTTCTATATACATGTACACAATTATATAAATTGTCCGATACACAGAATTGTTCCATATACATGTACACAATTATATAAATTGTCCGATACACAGAATTGTTCCATATACATGTACACAATTATATAAATTGTCCGATACACAGAATTGTTCCATATACATGTACACAATATAAAATTGTCCGATACACAGAATTGTTCTATATTACATGTATACTTCCATATAAACTTGTCCGATACACAGAATTGTTCTATATACATGTACACAATTATATAAATTGTCCGATACACAGAATTGTTCCATATACATGTACAGAATTATATAAATTGTCCGATACACAGAATTGTTCTATATACATGTACACAATTATATAAATTGTTCGATACACAGAATTGTTCCATATACATGTACACAATTATATAAATTGTCCGATACACAGAATTGTTCCATATACATGTACACAATTATATAAATTGTCCGATACACAGAATTGTTCTATATACATGTACACAATTATATAAATTGTTCGATACACAGAATTGTTCCATATACATGTACACAATTATATAAATTGTCCGATACACAGAATTGTTCTATATCATGTACTCATTATATAAATTGTCCGATACACAGATTGTTCCTATATACATGTACACAATTATATAAATTGTCCGATACACAGAATTGTTCTATATACATGTACAGAATTATATAAATTGTCCGATACACAGAATTGTTCCATATACATGTACACAATTATATAAATTGTCCGATACACAGAATTTTCATATATGTTCATATATATTGTCGATACACAGAATATCATAACCATGAACACAATTATATAAATTGTCCGTCAGATTACACAGAATTCCTGTTGCTATATACATGTACACAATTATATAAATTGTCCGATACACAGAATTGTTCCATATACATGTACAGAATTATATAAATTGTCCGATACACAGAATTACACAGAATTGTTCTATATACATGTACACAATTATATAAATTGTTCGATACACATAATTGTTCCATATACATGTACAGAATTGTATAAATTGTTCGATACACAGAATTGTTCGATATACAGAATTATATAAATTGTCTGATTTACAGAATTGTTCGATATACATGTACAGAATTATATAAATTGTTCGATACACAAAAGTGTTCGATACACAAAAGTGTTCGATACACAGAATTGTTCGATATACGGAATTGTTCGATATACGGAATTATATCAGTTGTTCGATATACAGATTTTGTCCTTAAAGTATACGTCAGTGTTCGATATTCGGAATTGTTCAGAATTGTTCGATATACAGTGAAACTTCTCTAAGCCGGACATCCTGGGAGGTCGGTCCCAAGGGTGTCCGGCTTACGGAGGTTTCACTGTAAATCGGGCATTTGATTATTCTGAGCCATAGCTGTGTGCTATGCGATCACGAACTGATATTATCACCTGAGATAAATGACCAAGAAACTCATCACCAGATGGCCGCGGCCCGCATGTCGAGCCCGCCGAGGCATTTGATGGTATTTATAAAAACTTTAACGCAGATTTCGGACGGACGGACGGACGCACGCACGCACGGACGGACGCACGGACACCCGGACATCATTGTGATCACTATGTCTCGCTTTCCGCAAGCGGGCTCGACAAAAACTAAGATCACATGTGTTTTCTTAGTGTCCGGTTTAGAGAGGTTGCAGGTACAGACTTGTTCGGAATTGTTACATGTACGTAGTTGTTCGATACAGGGAAGTGTTTGAAACGAAATGTTTCGAAATGCTGAATGGTGCAATATGTATATAGAGTCGGGTTTCAGTGTGTATTGGGTGCACCAAAAACAATACATGACAACATTATTTCCAAACACAATTCACATTTTGTATTATTCTTCACAAAATATAGGGCCATTCGTGGCTGTGACTGGAGAAATGGTGATTATGTGATTTGTGACAAGCGTTAGTCCTGTAGCCGATTTCATCAACATTGCAAAGTATACTTTATTAGCAAAGTATGCTTTGAGGGAGTAATCATTTATTTTTCCTGAAATGCATTATTTCATATAGAACTAACAAATGCATATATTTCATGATTAAAAGTATGCAGAATTATTATACTGAATTTATTACATTATCACAGCCAAATTGGCTGTGATAATGTAATAAATTCAGTATAATAAAAATTAATAAATTTATCATAAAATTGAATATTTCTCCCTCAAAGTATACTTTGCTACTAAAGTATACTTTGCAATGTTGATGAAATAGACTACTGATCAATTAGCACAATCTTGTAGCCTGATAATGATCTATATTGATTGTTATACGCAAGATGAGCGTTTCTTTGATAGAATGATAAACAGTGTAGATCCTGATCAGACTGTGCGGATGCATATGCTGATCTGGACCTACACTGGTAGCATAACACATAAGCCCTATTTCTCCAGCCACAGCCACATTCTATATCAGGAGATATTTCAGAAGAATTCAAATAAGCGTAATATATTGTTTTCTAATCCTGTTTCTAATTATATGTAACATGTATACCATTTATCCCTCATGAAATAAATACTTTTAAACCAATATATAGGTTGAAATCTTGAAATGCAAATGCGAACTGGAAATACATTCATTGAATTTCTGGCCGAAAATCCATTACTTCTTTATCAACCCTCGTAATATAACAGTTTAATTAGTACAATCGTGTTGTTTCAAACCTGTTTTTAAATGATAATTGTGGCTGCGACTGGAAAAATGGGGCTTATTGGTTTTGCCGCCAGTGTAGATCCAGATCAGCATGTGCATTTACACAGTCTGATCTGGATCTGCACTGTTCGCCATTCCATCAACAAAACACCGGTCCTTCTTCCAAGAAACAGTATAAATCCATATAAGGCTAAAGGAATATGATATTTGATCAGGAGCTACAGTGGTCACACATCCCATAAGCCCATTTCTCCAGTTACAGCCACAATTGACAAAGCGGAATTTTGAATACGACGACTTCTGTAAGTATTTACGCTGCTCGTCATTCAATGTAAGGGCCGTATTGGTGATAACAGTAATTACTGTCTGTTTCACGAAACCTGCCCAAAGGTTACGCCCATATAAACAAGGCGAGTATAGTACATAATGCTCCGTATCTGAAATTGCCATAATGCCCATTTTGTAGGCCGGTCTGATATTCAATCAGCCGCAGGTAGAGTCACGTGGTATCAGACACGTAATTAAGGCAGTTAATGAGGCCGCCATTTGCTCGGCAAAGCGGGAGGGTTAATTAGTTTCTGCTCCAGAATACCAATTAGTGCATTAACTCTTGGAATGCGGGAAATGAAAATAGTCGTCTGCTGTTATTTTACATTTTGTGTTTTTCCTCATCAAAACAAGGTTTGGCAGCACTTTAGAATCATTTCCAGTGGAAATGATTCTAAAGAGCTTTCAAATCATGTTTTTGTTTAGAAATATTGGAGTAAAAAAACAACAGCAGACGACAAAATTTAATCCAGCATTGTAAGGGTTAAGTTGTAAGGTACCAGTCCACCAAGATTTTAGAATTGTTTAGCAATTCTTGGCCGAGCGAGCACTTCCGCAAGTCTTTTTCTCAGATATCCTCTTCATATATTGAAAGAGGCTGTTTGCTGTATACACCTGTTACATTATATGTCAAGAAACTTTAGTAACTACACAAATCAAATTTGCATACAACTAAGAGCATTTATAATGTGTAAAAGTTAGCGTGTGGTGGTCAATTTCTGCACTTATTCCGTCATGGCCAATGGACTAAAGGCGCCAGAAAGTTATGTGACGTGCTGAGTTCGCACCAACAAATAATGTGTGAATCAAGTCTACATGTATACCTGCCCACACTGATCATAGTCTGTACTGGTACTGAGTGATTTGTTTTCGAGCCACAAACCTCTGTTTCAGACTGTTAAAATTGCGCCCCAAACAGCAAACACACATTTCGAGCGGAAGATGCGTACAATTTTAATCTGAATATGCTCACTAAGTGGACCAGATCACAGTTTGGAACATATAATTTTACAAATACTTGCTTTTGTCAGCTGAAAATAGCATAGGATGGTGAGTATTTAATTTTAAGTCACATTCAATCACCACAGACAGGCAGTTTTGGAATATTCAGTAAAAACTACGAAACTAAGACTTTTTCAAGTGGACTGGTACCTAAGCTCTGTGGTAATATCGCTTTTTTATTCGAGCTATACAACCAACATCCAAATATGAGGTCTTACAGCTTTTATGCAAATGAGCATATGTCGGTCGCAGCACATATTATGCGGGTTGAACTTTTTAAAAACACGGGTCTTACGCCATAAAAAATAGTTCTAACAACTTAGCTTGATCGCCTTTTCAGTGTAATAAATGTTTTGTTTTGATTTTTTGTGTGCTAAATTTATGTTATTGTAAAACTTTCCGTATTCTAAGGGTGGGACGATTACTCACGTAACCCCATGGTTCGGTGCACGAATACAATATTCGGTTTCTGTTCTCAGAATAGAAACTGCATTGAACTTTTCGACATTCCGAAAGTGATAACACAAAATGGGCGATCCCTACAGGTACCAACCGGGACCGATACCATCCGGTACCTCTACGAAGGTAACTGTAATGTATGGCTAACGCGAATATGGGGCGTGTAATTGACCTCATGTGGTTGTCAAGTACCAAGGCTAATGTAATTAATACGGCCGTTAGCAACGGGTAAGCATACAACAGGTTGAGTAGGACGATGTGTGGGATAAGATGAGAAGAAATAGGTTATGAAAAACTCGACCTTATCTGTAGGTACAGCTTGAAAGGATATTTGTGGCTGTGAGTGGAGAAATGAAGCTTATGGGTTTTGTGAAAACCTGTATGTCCAGATCAGTCTGTGCATCCGCACAGTCTGATTATGATATGCCCTGTCGCCATCGTCATGCTTCCGACAAGCATTATAGATCGTTATCAGTCTACCGAAGTGTGCTATTTGATAAGTGACTCCACTGGAGTGGTAATACATCTCACAAGCTCCGTTTATCCTGTTACTTAGAGGTTAGAGGTATCGGCCCGATGTAATTTGGTATCGTCCAATTTGATACCAAGTAACCGAGGGACGATACCTAGGCAATTATTAAACAAGACACGTATTAACGTCTTTATTACTTAGATTACATATATATCAATTTCAATATCAATCATCCGGCAGTTGTGATAATCCTATATTAAAATCTATACCGTTATCCATGATTGAATGATGAAATACAGAGCCTACAAATTTAAATTCCCGGCATCTGTCAAAATTTACGCAGCCGATAAAGTAAACATACGCAATGCGCATGCCCAAAGGAACTGGTTTAATACGCGAACGTATATATAGTTGCTCTGTAAATACGAATTACCGGCTTCTCTCAAAAATCTCTACCTCCGTTCTTTCTCCCATTCTTGGAGTCCTAAAGCCAGTGCCGCCGTTAAATATAAGCTAAAAAAGGTATCGGACTGGAAACAGCGGTATCAGACTAGTAACGATGGTATCAGACTAGAAATGGCAGTATCCGACTAGAAGTTTCAGTATCAGACTGGAAAACACGCCGTATCAGCCTGGACTGAGTATTTTATTGCTGTAGGCAAATACAGGCAATTTCTAGGCAAAAATTGATATCTAAGTAATAAAGCCACATATTTGGTTACATGACTGATGCAACCTAATGCAGATCAACGTGACTAAACTGCTTCTCCAGGAGCTATACAGTCAAGGGACATAATTATTCACCACCCTGTTACCAAATTGTCTAAAGTGGGTTACCCTGTCAGTGCAAATGCACTGTGTGCTATTTATAGACATGCAACAGGAAGTCTAAATGACATCATATTATGACATCATAATTAACTGATCACATGACATAAAAATGGAAGCTGTGCACTTCCTGTAACCATGGGTAACACTGCGTTTGATTAATGGCTTCAAAACAAAAAGAATTGTGTAGTGAAGTTAGAAAAGTAATCATAACTTCTTATGAGTCTGGCCAAAATCAGTCAGAATTGGCAAGAATATTTAATATACCACGGTCCACTATTAAGAGCATAATAAAGAAATATAAAGAATTTGGAACTGTAGAAAATAGACCAGGAAGAGGCAGGAAGAAATTGTTCACAGACAGGGATAGCAATCAACTTTCTCGTGTTGTGAAACAGAACAGAAGGAGATCACTCCAGGATATTACCAGCATAATTAATGAGGGTAAGGACCATACTTTCTGTACTAAAACTCTGCAGAGAAAAATCCATGATCTGGGGTATAAGCGACGTGTTGCCAAGAAACGGGTAGTGGTGAGGCATGCCAACAAGAAAAAGCGTGTGACGTGGGCTAAAGAAAGAAGGAAATGGACAGTTGATGAACACTGGAGCAAGTGGATATTTAGTGATGAAAGTCAAATTGTAATTGGTGCAAATAACCGTGTGCTTATCTGGAGAAAGGGCTCTGAAGTCAACGACCCCCAGCTTGTGAACGAACCTCCAAGGGGGCGAGTCAGTTTGATGGTGTGGGGATGTATTTGTTATGAAGGTGTCGGAACATTAACACAAGTAGAAAGTAACATAAATGCTACTAAATATATTGAAATAATTGACGATAATTTGTGGCCAGTTGTTGCACGCCATTTCCATGGTAACGACTATATATTTATGGATGACAATGACCCTGCCCACAGGGCCCGTTCAGTGAAAGAATATATAGAAACAAACAACATAAACAACACAAGGTGGCCAGCACAGTCACCAGACATAAATCCTATAGAAAATATTTGGCTGAAATTAAAAAGAGACATAGAACCTTCTGCAGCAAATATTCACACCAACTCCGAGCTCATTTGTGCTGTTCGACGTGTCTGGGAAAACATCCAACACGACTATGTTAGAAAGCTATACCAGTCCATTCCAACACGTCTGTCAGAAGTAGTTAGGATGAAAGGAAATCTGACCAAATATTAAGGTAAGATTTCAATCTGTTACAAAATAATGACCACATATACAGCAGTTTCATTTCCACAAGTGTTGTCAGTCATTTTGAAAGTGGTGAATAATTATGTCCCTTGACTGTACTGTAGCCTATTTCATCAACATTGCAAAGTATACTTTACTAGCAAAGTATACTTTGAGGGAGTAATCATTTATTTTTCCTGAAATGCATTATTTCATATAGAACTAACAAATGCATGTATTTCATGATTAAAAGTATGCATACTTATTATACTGAATTTATTACATTATCACAGCCATAATGGCTGTGATAATGTAATAAATTCAGTATAATAAAAATTAATAAATTTATCATAAAATTGAAAATTTCTCCCTCAAAGTATACTTTGCTACTAAAGTATACTTTGCAATGTTGATACTAGGCTACTGGTCACAAATCCCATACGCTTCATTTCTCCAGTCACAGCCACATTTACTGATGAGTGTTTCCATGGTTTCGGACGAGTTCGACCTTGCGGGAATAGTAATACGGATACATGTATAAAACAATTTCCCAATGGCAGAATATTTGTGTCGTCTGAATAAGTGATGTACTGTTAATATAATTATATAACCAGCAACATGTCAGAAATGTCTTGTCATTTGCTTTATAGTGTCAGAGAATATGGGTCAGTTATACTCTCGCCTACGGTGCACCGCAGGGGACATGAATTTTGTTTTATTAATTCGTTCCCACGAAATAACAACAATTCGTTCCCTCAATTTAATAATTCGTTCCCTCGATATAACAATTCGTTCCATCGAATTAACAATTCGTTCCCACGAAATGACAATTCGTTCCCTCATCTTAACAATTCGTTCCCTCATCTTAACAATTCGTTCCCACGATATAGCAATTCGTTCCCACGAAATAACAATTCGTTCCCCGTGGGAACGAATTGTTATTTCGTGGGAACGAATTGTTAAATTGAGGGAACGATTTGTTAATTCGTGGGAACGAATTGTTAAATTTAGTGAACGAATTGTTATTTCGTGGGAACGAATTAATAAACAAGAGTGCCGCAAGTCACAAAATACGCCCGTCGAATATGGGCCAGACAGCGAAGATGCAGAAATGTGAAGCTGTCACCAAGGCAAGAAACATTAATGAGAATTTGAAAGTCTATAGCATTATTTCTTCATCTCGTTGTGCTAAACATGTATACTAATTTAGGCAGAGATAGAAAAGTAGAGTGTATTAAGTAGAAATTTTAGGGAATTGTATAGAAAAATGTAGAAAAAAGGCTAAGTTAAAAAAGTGATATTTTTGTTAAAAAAATATCTTTTCGGCATAAAAACACCAAGGTGCACATCTTCAATATGTATAGAAGACGTGTGTATAGTTTCAGAACGATCTACTGAACGGTTTCGGAGGAGTTGTGTACACAAACTCTGTACTGTATATATAATTGTATAGAAAAATGCAGAAAAAATGGCTAAGTTAAAAAGGTGATATTTTTGTTAAAAAATATTTTTTCGGCATAACAACACCATGGTGCACATCTTCAATATGTGCAGAAGACGTGTGTATAGTTACAGAACGATCGACTGAACACTTTCGGAGGAGTTGTGTACACAAACTATGTACCGTATATAGAATTGTATAGAAAAATGTAGAAAAAATGGCTAAGTTAAAAAGGTGATATTTTTGTTAAAAAATGTTTTTTCGGCATAAAAACACCAAGGTGCACATGTTCAATATGTGTAGAAGACGTGTGTATGGTTTCAGAACGATCGACTGAACGGTTTCGAAGGAGTTGTGTACACAAACGCTGTACCTTATATATAATTGTATAGCAAAATGTAGAAAAAATGGCTAAGTTAAAAAGGTGATATTTTTGTTAAAAAATACTTTTTCAGCATAAAAACACCAAGGTGCACATGTTCAATATGTGTAGAAGACGTGTGTATAGTTTCAGAACGATCTACTGAACGGTTTCGGAGGAGCTGTGTACACAAACTCTGTACCGTATATACAATTGTATACAAAAATGTATAACAAATGGCTAAGTTAAAAAGGTGATATTTTTGTTAAAAAATATTTTTTCGGCATAAAAACACCAAAGTGCACATCTTCAATATGTGTAGAAGACGTGTGTTCAGATCGATCGACTGAACGGTTTCGGAGGAGTTGTGTACACGAACTATGCGCTTTTTCTTCAGCCGCCCGCCCGCCCGCCGTGCGGTAAAACATAATACGTACCGTTTTTTAAAAACGGTCGTATAAAAACAGAAATATACGTCCCCTGTGCGGCTCCGTACCCGCCCGCCGGCCCCGGTCGAAAAAAGGGATCGACGACGGGTCACAAATTGAGAGCACCACTGTGCCCTCTTATCAGGATCTGTACTAGTCACACAAGGCTAAGTGAATCTAGTAGCACGTGAGATACCGATGCGCAGTCTGATCAGGATTTACACTGACTACAGTTTAGAAACGGGCCCCAGTAGTCTCAGACCTCAAATTGTTATGTCACATGAACGTGGTTCACCAATTCTCTACCACTACTAGAATGTCTAACTCATTAAATGTGAACGGATTCACGGATTCACTAAAGATTTGCCAACATTGTCTGCCGGTGCTAATGCGTCTGTGAATTATAATTCTGCACTTAAGAACTTCTTAGCCGCTTTTAACAAGCTTAAATGTCGGGTAATTCTTATAAGCAGCAGGATGCCATTAGACTGAGCAAACATGAAATAAATCTTTGATCTACAAAGTCCCACCCTCGCTAGTGGGAAGAGAGACATAACGGTCACAACCAATTTCAGCGTAGGCGGCGTTGGCGACGCCATAGTAGGCGTCAACAATTTTGGACGTACGTCCAAATGTTGAAATTCTCATAGGCCCGTTTCACTAAACTGTGTACGACTAAAATCTTCGTAAGTGAACATTTATGACCTGCTGGAAATTTAAATTGATGGACTTACATTTATTGAGCATAGGCTGCATATGTAGCCTATGCTCAATAAATGTACATCCAATAATGGTTTACAAGAAAACATTGTTAATGTGAAATTTACATCATAATTTTGCACTTTTTAGTCGTACGAAGTTTAATGAACGGTCCACAGATCTTTCCGTGAGTCGGAACATTACAAAACTTCACCAACAGCTTCCTCACATGGAACCTTGGCCTTGTGATACTGACCTTCGCGGGTGAGACACTCGCCAGCGATGGCCTTATTATATTATTAGATCCATATAGAAGTAAATGCTCGATAGTTTATGTTGTTTCTTCGTACATCAAGTGCATGGTCAGGTGGTTACAACAACAATTACTGAAACTTCCAGAAGCGCCTCCGATTCAAAGTACGTATTCTGTTATGTTTCCTTATTATGTAACGGATTTTTACGCATCAAACGCGCCTTGTTGCATTTGGTGGTCTCTGTACTTTGGCCCAAACGTATGTCGTTTTTGAGAAGAATCGATTTCCGTGTTTACTGTCAATACTGACACGGAAATCGATTATTCGCAAAAACGACATAAGTATGTGCCGAAGTCCCGAGACCACTACAGGTCATGAAGACGCGTTTACTGCGCCATATTTCATCAAAATCCGTTGCATGTTAAGGAAACTATAAAATAATATTTACTTTCGAGCGTGGGTGCTTTCAACACTTTCAGACATTGTTGTTGTTGTGTTAACCACGTGAACATGCACCTTGTACATGTATTTCAGTTGCACGGAAACGGGAGTGACGGACGTTACTACGGACGCCCGCGTGTTGTTTGACGCGGTGCGTCATGGGAAGACACACCTCGTCCGTTTTATTCTCGAGGCGTCCGCCGTGGACATCGTGAATTCGCGAGATCTGCACGGGAAGACGCCCCTCATGGCATGCTGCTACACCAAGGTACGTAATTTGACAATGGATACGTTAGGCCTATCAAAATAAACCTGTGGTGCGGCAACGGTCCAGAAGAAAATAGGGTAGGGAGGGTAGGCTTTTTATCCGAGCTATTAGCTCGGATTTAGTAACTATATGAACATTCTCAGTCATTGCAGATATGCTAATGCGTTAAGTGGCGGTCGCAGTGTCACTGTTTGCGGGTTTAACTTTAGAAAAACACGCGGTACTACGCCATAAAAAAGTAGTCCAACAACAGTAAAACAGCGAGCTATCTTACCGTTTCAGCGTAATACATGTGTTGTTTGCTTTTTTGTGTTATATGTGTGTTATTGCAAAGGTTTTTGTATACTTTATAAACTATTAACTGTTATGTATTAATATGAGTTTTTTGTTATGTATGTTGATATTTTCCGCAATGATATAGTAGGGGGCGGGATTTCTCTGTGACGTTTTTCTTGAATGACCAATCAGATTAAAGCTTACATTCTGAACTTTACATAGGTCAATGGCTCGATAAAATCCGACATTGGACAGCGAAATGATGATGATTTAAAGCAGAAACATTGTTTTTTGACAGTTACATACTGTTTTAATCATCTTGAGCCATCGATATTATTAATCAGTGTCCATTTTACTTAAAAAATCAACTAATCTATAATAAATTTAGTAAAACAGTTCGCGCGGAAATCCAAACTTTCCAAAGAGGTGCTAGCATTTTTTTGATAATTACACGTAATGTATACTGATTCGACGAATATATTGATTTTAAATGGAGTATATATGATTTTTTGTGTGAAATATTAAAATGGTGCCATGACAACCAATATTATTAAACGTTCACATGTTAAGTGTATTGCAAGATGGTAACAGTACTCGGGTGTATTGCATTGATTTTCAAAAAGTAAACACATTTTCAACAAATACTATGTTTGTGTTTTCCAATATTGGTTACCATGGTTACTATGGTAATGCATATATATTTCAGAACTAGTGTAACATATATAACATATGACAAAGCAATATATCCTGTGTGTATATATAGTCGGGAAATTATTGAGCAAGTGAAACTTGTATGTAGCTGACCATTTGAATAGTTGCCGTCTCAACTACTGACAAGCCGCAATACATCTATTCCGCAAAGTTCCGCATCCCTCATGGTGCCAATTCTTAAGACTACAATGTACTTTCCAACAAATGAATTCTTAGTATATGTGTCGTCCACAAGCACGTACTGCGAAGGATTTCAGGACTTTCAGTCCTTTGATTTAATACTACTAGACAGCTGTGTGTGCCACTATGGTGGAATAGGTTCACTATTTGGTTGTTATATATTATTGCTACAGGCAAACGAAAGACAAGCGCCTAAAGTACGCAAAGGACGCCGTAAGCACACGAAGAATCAAAAATGATGTTTTTTAAACGGCCAAAATAATCTAAGGTCGGCGGCATATTCATAGGTAGGGTCGGGTTGGCCGGTGCGGCCAACCCGACCCTACCTATGAATATGCCGCTGCGGCCAACCCGACCCTACCTATGAATATGCCGCCGACCTTAGATTATTTTGGCCGTTTAACAAGCCTTTTGTAGGCCGTATCGAGCGAAAATGAAACCACCCGCAAATAAAGGGGTCTGTAAAAGAAGGGGGCTACGTTTCTTCCACTGACCCCTTCACATATGGTCCGAGACGATAATGAAGCCGATGTACTTGACCTCACCTATCACATCGCCGTTTTGTCTCTGATACTGATTTAGATAACAGTGCAATATTTCCCGTAAATGATGCTAAAAGTTGGCACGACATTTAGAACTCATGCTGAATTAAATTCCGGCTGGTTTCTGCTTTTCTCGTCGATATTCAAAGTCATTTATTGATTTTATTTGCTGTATTGGAGTTTAACGGCCTATCAACAGCTAAGGTCATTTAAGGCTGGACCAACGGTTTCGATGCCGCATTTAACATGCTGCATTGGGGGATCAAAAAATCAGAACGGAATATTTACACCGAAACATGTATATTCAGGCCTGAAATTAGAATAACCGGACCTGGGGCCAGGTCCATACCACTCACAGGGTGTCCGGTTTAGAGAGGTTCCACTGTACCAATAAATGTGTATATGAGACCGTTACGGAAAATCACTTTTAGCACAACTTGAAAGAATGACGATGTGCTTATGCAATAAATAGAATCTAACATGTATGTGGATTTAATATCATAGTTATTACACTCATTGATTGATTTAATAAGACACGAGGCTATCCATATTAAGCTCAATAGACTGATTTCATAAGAAACGAAGCCATCCATATTAAACTCGTTGACTGATTTCATAAGAAATGAAGCAATGCATATTAAACTCGTTGACTGATTTAATTAGAAACGAAGCCATGCATATTAAACTCGTTGACTGATTTCATAAGAAACGAAGCAATGCATATAAACTCGTTGACTGATTTCATAATAAACGAGGCCATGCATATTAAACTCGTTGACTGATTTCATAAGACACGAAGCAATGCATATTAAACTCGTTGACTGATTTCATAAGAAACGAAGTCATGCATATTAAACTCGTTGACTGCTTTCATAAGAAACGAAGCCATGCATATTAAACTCGTTGACTGATTTCATAAGAAACGAAGCAATGGATATTAAACTCGTTGACTGATTTCATAAGACACGAAGCCATGCATATAAACTCGTTGACTGATTTCATAAGAAACGAAGCTATGCATATTAAACTCGTTGACAGATTGCATAAGAAACGAAGTTATGCATATTAAACTCATTGACTGATTTCATAAGAAACGAAGTTATGCATATTAAACTCGTTGACTGATTTCATAAGAAACGAAACTATCTATATTAAACTAATTTGACTAATTTCATAAGAAACGAAGCCATGCATATTAAACTCGCTGACTGATTTCATCAGAGACGAATCCATGCATATTAAACTCGTTGACTGATTTTATAAGAAACGAAGCAATGCATATTAAACTCGTTGACTGATTTCATAACAAACGAAGCTATGCATATTAAACTCGTTGACTGATTTCATAACCGAAGCTATGCATATTAAATTCGTTGACTGATTTCATAAGAAACGAAGCTATGCCTATTAAACTCGTTGACTGATTTAATAAGAAACGTAGCTATGCATATTAAACTCGTTGACTGATTTCATAAGAAACGAAGCTATGCATATTAAACTCGTTTGGCTGATTACATAAGACACTAAATTATGCCTATTAAGCTCGCTGACTGATTTCCAAGAAACGAAGCTATGCATATTAAACTCGTTGACTGATTTAATAAGAAACGTAGCTATGCATATTAAACTCGTTGACTGATTCCATAAGAAATGAAGCTATGCATATTAAACACATTTGGCTGATTACATAAGACACTAAATTATGCCTATTAAGCTCGTTGACTGATTTCCAAGAAACGAAGTTATGCATATTAAACTCATTGACTGATTTCATAAGAAACGAAGATATGCATATTAAACTCGTTGACTGATTTCATAACAAACGAAGCTATGCATATTTAACTCGTTGACTGATTTCATAAGAAACGAAGCTGTGCATATTAAGCTCGCTGACTGATTTCCAAGAAAAGAAGTTATGCATATTAAACTCATTGACTGATTTCATAAGAAACGAAGCCATGCATATTAAACTCATTGACTGGTTTCATAAGAAACGAAGCCATGTATATTAAACTCGTTGACTGATTTCATAAGAAACGAAGCTATGCATATTAAACTCGTTGACAGATTTCATAAGGAACGAAACTATGCATATTAAACTCGTTGACTTATGTCATAAGAAACGAAGCCATGCATATTAAACTCGTTGAGTGATTTCATAAGAAACGAAGCCATGCATATTAACCTCGTTGACAGATTTCATAAGAAACGAAGCTATGCATATTAAACTCGTTGACTTATTTCATAAGAAACGAAGAAATGCATATTAAACTCGTTGACTGATTTCATAAGAAACGAAGCCATGCATATTAAACTCGTTTACTGATTTCATAAAAACGAAGTCATGCATATTAAACTCGTTGACGGATTTCATAAGAAACGAAGCAATGCATATTAAACTCGATGACTGATTTCATAAGAAACGCAGTCATGCATAATAAACTCATTTGACTGATTTCATAAGAATCTCGTTGTCTGATTTCCAAGAAACGAAGTTATGCATATTAAACTCGTTGACTGATTTCATAAGAAACGAGCATAGGCTCGTGTCTTATGAAATCAGCCAATGCGTATAATAAATATCATATTAAATCATCTGCCATGTCAGGGGGTCTATATACCATATATATCAACAACGTACTATTGTCCTTCTTATTTATTCCGCTTTTCATGCTTATCTGAGAGTCACATATCCACTTTAGATTGGCACATTAGAAATCAGAGCATGTAAAGGCTGGAATTTATTAGCTTGTATACTGTGATGCAATCTCATTCTTCTATTCAATTTTAAGACATTTTCATTTGATAAAATTTGATCAAATTGTTCCACACTTCAGTTGAATACAAATGGTGTGCATTGTTAAATGACGTCAACTCTCAGTTTAAAATTCAGCCCAGTATCACAATTGCATGGCAAAACGAAATTTATTTTCGTTCTTTTGCTAGCAGATTAGCACATTACCATCCTGCAGACTTTTGCATTCTACGTATCGAAATTGGCCATCATTTAATATGTGAATCGTGAATTGTGTTTCTGAAAATGAATTCACAGTATTGCCATGCTACAAGAATGCGACAGCTAACCTGAAGTTATTCTGGTCAAATACTCACTATATCGCCATAAAGCTGACAAATATAACAACGTTTATACGTCCAGAATCTCATAAAGCATTGAATGACACCTGCGCATATACCATTAACCCTTAACCCTTTGAACCCGAAAGCCCGCTATAGCGGTTTATGCAAACAGTTATGATCCAGATGAGCCGGCTCGTAACGAGCCGTCCCATCAGGATCTGCACTTTTTGCAAGTAATTTTCATATTTCTTAGAACAAAAACACCCCCTTTTCATAAATGGACGAATCTGAAAATCATTTTGTGACCATTGGATTGGTCGGAACATTAGCATATCACAGTCCATTCCAGTTCCTTAGGGTTGAAAGGGTTAAAGTGCTGCATTATATTATGTCGTCTACTGTGTGTGTTCTATTTTCAGTTTTCTCATCAAAAACATGGTTTGATAGCACTTATACTCATGTCCAATGGATGTACAGTTCATTATCGTTATCTCGAAGTCGAATGGACTGATGAAAATATATCGACATATCCGAACTTCGAGATAAAAATTCGCCAAATTTCTCGAAAAAAAAATCTGAACAAAATAGCTTCAGAAATGCCTCTTTACTTTATTTCCAGGTTTTCATAAATCGCGGTTTGAGTTTATTCTAAGCTGTTTTCTTAATTAACAGACGATTTACTTATTGCTACACCGTTTAATTCATTTTTATGTTAAAAGAGATTTGATATCACATTAAGTTTAATGCATTAATTATGGTTTTAAATGCACTGCTTTAACGGGTCATGCAACTTTAAACGCATTTTAGCGGCGGCGGTGTCTTTGGTTTCTATAGACGTGTGCAAACTTACCTGAGATAATCGCGCTGATTCAGACTTGGCGGCGCCGGGCGCTTAATTTTCGCATCGACATATCAGAATACAAATGTGAAGGTAACATACTATCGCGACTCGATTTCCACTTCGAATAAACCGATATATTGACATATCCGATATCGAGTTATCAGGAGAAAAAAAAAAAAAGATATATATAGGGAATTCTGCCGGGACCTGGGACGTATATCGAGATAAGCAGGTATATCGAGATAAACGATATCGAGTTAACGAGATGCAGCTGTATTTGATTTGTTGGTGTTTAACGGTATATCAACAACTAAGGGCCAACGGGTTCGATCCCGCATTTAACCTGCTTCATTGGGGGACGGGGATCCCAAAATCACAACGGAATATTTAATTCGAAATAAATATATATTCAGCCCTGAAATTAGAATAACCTGACCTGATGCCGGGTCCATACCGCACCAAAGTCACTTGGCCCCTTCACCTAAAAGTAATAGCGGTAGGATTACTCTTATAAGGGGTATAACAACTCTCACTAACAAGAAAGCCAAATACGTACATGAGGGCCAAACCAGGGGGCCGTGTCACTAAACTTCGTACGACTAAAATGTTCGTAAGTGCAAAATTATGATAGTTTGTAAATTTCACATTAAGAATGTTTTCTTGTAAACAATTATTGGATTTACATTTATTGAGCATAGGTCTATGTTCAATAAATGTAAATCCATCAATTTAAATTTCCAGACGATCCTAAATTTGCACTTACGAACATTTTAGTCGTACAACGTTTAGTGAAACTGGCCCCTGTACAGTATAGTATGACATAAATAAATGGGTGGGTGTGGTAATGGGCCATGTACTGGGTCCTATATCCGAGTCTTCCACCTTTGCGATGAAGTATAGTTTGAACCCATTGCAACAATAACATGGTATGGGATCACGTGGTCGGTTGGGATTCCGGTAATCCCGATCATTAAATTACCCATCGAATGCTCACACCTGCCACCCACGTATATACGTATAGAATCTCATAAAACATAGAATGGCACATGCGCATATACCATTAACATTTACGGTGTTGAATTGTATTTTGTCGTCTGCTGTTTGTGTTAAATTTTCCATTTTTGTTACAAAAAATCATGATTTGACAGCACTTTAGAATCATTTCCAATGTAAATGATTCTAAAGAGCTGTCACACCATGTTTTTAATGAGAAAGAAGACACAGTCTATAACAACACCAGACGACAATTTTAGTTTCCCGCATTCTAAGGACTAATGGCAATACGTTCGTATTTACACGGAATATTCAGAGGAAATGTCACATTGTTTTTCAGTATTCTTTACATTTTTTTCTAAATAGAACAACCCAATGGTCAGTAAACAAGAATGAAAATTTACAATATTTTCAGTAAATGGAGTCAAAAGTTGACAAAAATGTTCAGAGTACATGCGGAATTATGTTGAACATTTTGTCAACTTTTGACCATATTTATGTAAAATATTGAAAGTTTTGTAAACGTATTTAATGAAATTACGCAGATGTCCGAAGGTACAAAACATCATGGTGTGTCTCATATATAGTGATGCCAGATTTAGCAATGCTAAATAGATTCCATACTGGTCTGTGATACAATGATCGTCAACATTCATGAATCGCTGTTTATTGGCAACGTCTGGAATTATGATTGACTGCTTCACTGCCTTGTTTTTAACGAGCATAATCATGTTTTAAGATGTCGTCATGTTATCTAGTTGTTATTATGTAGTACGGGGCGCCATGCAGGACAGGTTAATTATGTGTACAAAACCAATTTTGTCCAGACACAATTGAGTTTTGTAACACTAAAAATCACAAAATCCAATTCTATGTCACAAAATTCAATTCTGTGTCACAAAATTCAATTCTGTGTCACAAAATTACAAAATTTAATTCTGTGTCACAAAATTCAATTCTGTGTCACAAAATTTTGTCACAAATGTTTCTGACTTTGTGATGTATGATGGCGGGTGGAGGGTGGGGTCTGGGGTAGGGGCAAGCAGAAAAGCAAATATGCGGTGGGTGAGGTTGTGGCGCCGCGTTATCCAGGTTTAACTGCCCCAGTAAACTATTTTATTTTGGTCATTGACTGTTCCAAGGCGGCTCCCTTTCTGACATGATTTATTTTGCTATACCAGAGTCTATTGTTTTCTCCTTAGTTAATCGGGGATTATTTCTTGCGGAGTGTTTATGCATTTGTTTTATTTTATTTTTTATCTATTACATATACTGTTGGTTTCCATTTGTGACCGTACACAACTGATCTCTGATTGTGTGTTCCGCGTTAAAGGCTCTCCCTCAATCATCGATGTTCGCGTGTCATATTATTAGCATGGTGTATTGTATATTTCTTTCTTTTTGTTTCCTCTATCTTCCTATCTCTATCTTTCTTTCTCCAACTCTCTCCCTCTCTTTCCCTCTTTCCCTCTCTCCCTCTCTCTCTCTCTCCAACAAACTATCTCCAAACAACTCTCTCCAACCAACAACCAACTCTCTCCAACCAACAACCCACTCTCTCCAACCTCCAACCAACAACCAACTCTCTCCAACCATCAATCATACCAAACTCTCTCCAACCATCAATCATACCAAACTCTCTCCAACCATCAATCATACCAAACTCTCTCCAACCATCAATCATACCAAACACTATCCAACCATCAATCATACCAACTCTCTCCAACCATCAACCAACTCTCTCCAACCATCAATCATACCAAACTCTCTCCAACCATCAATCAAATCAAACTCTCTCCAACCATCAATCATACCAAACTCTCTCCAACCATCAATCATACCAAACTCTCTCCAACCATCAATCATACCAAACTCTCTCCAACCATCAATCATATCAAACTCTCTCCAACCATCAATCATACCAAACTCTCTCCAACCATCAATCATACCAACTCTCTCCAACCATCAACCAACTCTCTCCAACCATCAATCATACCAAACTCTCTCCAACCATCAATCATATCAAACTCTCTCCAACCATCAATCATACCAAACTCTCTTCAACCATCAATCATACCAAACTCTCTCCAACCATCAATCATACCAACTCTCTCCAACCATCAACCAACTCTCTCCAGCCATCAATCATACCAAACTCTCTCCAACCATCAATCATACCAAACTCTCTCCAACCATCAATCATACCAAACTCTCTCCAACCATCAATCATACCAATACCAAACTCTCTCCAACCATCAATCATACCAAACTCTCTCCAACCATCAATCATACCAAACTCTCTCCAACCATCAATCATACCAACTCTCTCCAACCATCAACCAACTCTCTCCAGCCATCAATCATACCAAACTCTCTCCAACCATCAATCATATCAAACTCTCTCCAACCATCAATCATACCAAACTCTCTCCAACCATCAACCATACCAAACTCTCTCCAACCATCAATCATACCAAACTCTCCCCAACCATCAATCATACCAAACTCTCTCCAACCATCAATCATACCAAACTCTCTCCAACCATCAATCATACCAAACTCTCTCCAACCATCAATCATACCAAACTCTCTCCAACCATCAATCTTACCAAACTCTCTCCAACCATCAATCATACCAAACTCTCTCTCTCTCTCTCTCTCTCTCTCTCTCTCTCTCTCTCTCTCTCTCTCTCTCTCCTCTCTCTCTCTCTCTCTTTGTCCATCTCTCTCTTTGTCCATCTCTCCCCCTCTCCATCTCTCCATCTCACTCTCCCTCATCTCTCTCATTCTGCTAGTTTCGAAATTATTTACATTCCTTCTCTTATAGAAAGTATTTTGCTGCCTGATCTCCGCGAACTATAATGCGCTTGATGTTTGAAGTTAATGATATCCCCAGGCAGTAGCGATTAGTTATTACATGTACACAGCTCAGCGCAATGATTCATATCGTACGGTTCATATCAAGTTCATGCTAGAACAACGAAGATGGAACGTTATGCAGTTCGGTACACGTAGTCGCAGCAGTTCCAGTGGTTGCATTTTATAAATGTAATATAACCCGAATGTGTTGTCGTTAACGCAGGGCGTAAGTGACGCACTGTGGTATTGTATATATATAGAATAGTAGGTTAGTGCCGTGAATGGGAAAAATAGTTGGGAAGGCTTAGGAAACGGGATGGGCTCGGCTCTGCCGAGCTCATCCCGTTTCCGTGCCGCGCCAGATATGTTTTCCCATTCACGACACTAACCTACTATTCTATGTATCCCGTCAATACTACAAATAGCATTAAAATGCAAAATAAATAACCCCAGCCGCATCCTCAAAATCGGACAATCGACAAGTCTGACAACCGTACAATATTCATACGCTGTGATTAGGTCGTATTGACAGGATATCAAAGATGTTTCACGGCACCGTGTTTCACGGCACATACGTGTTGACTGTGTTGACGGGATAAATTTAAAACAAGGATTCCACCTCGGAAGCGGTGTCGCACCTACCGAAGCATTTGACCGTAACATGAGGATGGGCATGTGCTAAAGTAAGCATCACAAAAACTGTCGGAGAAGTGCATGCTTAAAAGCACGAAAATTGTCAAGGTTGAAGAAACCTTTTGACATAAAGAAATGGCTAAGTGTTTCCACAACCATGTGAAGGTCACAAATGTCAATGTCATGTTAATGGCGGTATGAGTGTGTTCCAAGTACTTACATGTATCAAGTGTCCAAATATTGAAGCAATCCAATAATAGTAATGTTATACGATGATGAAGAAACTTGCACAAACTGTTTACGCAAAAATGTGAAGGTACTAAATGTCAAGGTCATGTTAATGGGGACATGAGTGTATTCCAAATACTCACATGTATCAAATGTCCAAATAGTGAAGCAATCCGTTAAGTAATATTAAAGTTATATCATGATGAAAAAACTTATATAAACTTTTTGACGCAAAATAACCGCTAAGTGTTTCCTCAAAAATGTGTAGGTAAAAAAGGCCAAGGTCATGTTAATGGTGGCAGGAGTGTGTTCCAAAATGCTCACATATATCAAGTGTCCGAATATTAAAGCAATACGTCAAGTAATATTAAAGTTATACCATGATGAAGAAGGTTGTACAAACGTTTTGACATTTCGGACGACAACGACGACGACGCGGACGACAAACCGACGACGACGGAAAAAGCCTTCTATATGGTCTAATCAATTTGCCTGCTTGAAGACAAATACCAAAGCTGTTTCAGCAGGCGCGACAATCACAGACGATTCAATTTTCGCGATGCATCAAACCGACCAGCGTCACATTTGAACGGAATAAATTTCCAACACACTGGGGACAGGAGGATGCATTGTGTTCCTGAACTCGGAGAGATGCCGCTCTGTTACACGGCAACAACGAAAAATATAGCACAGCGTCAACTGAAAATATTGCACATTTAAAGACGTGTCATTCATGACGTACAATACTTTAGTGGGGATTAATGGCGACCGGGACCAACTACATTTATGAATGAGAGACACGTTTATCCAACAAACTTCTATTCTTATGATTCTGATAAATACAAACCGGCCCTTGCTGAGAATTAGAACGTCACGACGCATGCGATCAGTGCAGCCGCAGATCAGCCTGCGCATCCGCGCAGTCTGATCAGCGCCTGCACTAATCGCCACTTCGATACTGAAACAGCTTTGGCAGTTGTCTTCACGCAGGCAAATTAATTAGACCATAATTATTCTGTATCATGAATAAACAATATGACCAGGGTAAACGCTTGTTCAAACTGTCGTCAGGTCAATTTCCTCAAACAGTGGGCAAATTACGTAAGGACGCACAGGCATGCCAAATCCCCTGGTCAGCGTAGTTATGGCAACCAGCTTAGCAACCAAATTAATTGGCGGCCGGAATGAGAGATTCTTTAGATCTCACGAAATCCTGTATTATGTAAAAGTGCAAGACTTACTTGATCACTTAACCCCAAATTCAGTTCATCAAAATATATAGAACATTTGTATCACACATAATGGCTAATGTCATAACTACAGGTGCCCCCCAAAAAACTTGGACACGTTGTTTGTAACCTATATATCTTTGGACACACTGTTCGAATGTTAATACATTTTAGCATACATATTGTGTAATGTCTGTGCTATTTGAAGGATACATAATACTTACTGCTCGTCAATGCATGTTGACATCATTATGATTATGACGTCACTAGGTCATACTCCAGAATTTCCATTGCTGAGAACGAACGTTGTGAAACAGTTGAAAAGCCGTGCCGTATCCATTATTTTCATTGTAATAGTGAAATAAATGATATACTGAACAGATTAAATACATAAATAAATGTTACTTACATGGACAATGCCATTAACAGCAAATAGTGCACAGACAAGTTGATAAATGTCACTGAACTGAGACTGGGAAATTGAAGGCTTAAAGTGCATGACACGGGTGTCAATGATTCGTGTACCATAACTATTGTGTCCATAATGAATTATATAATGACATGCATACAAGTTTTCAATGGTAAAACTAATCGAATATCACAGTCAGTCTGCCGGAAAGGAACACGATGAATGGTCAAAGGGAAGCACATGTAACTACATGGTATTCACATCGTGGGCCAACGTACAGTGTGGTCAGCGTGTAAGTGCACACACGAATGAACACGGCAGGTTGGAATCAACCTGTCGTGTTCGTTCGTGTGTGCACTTACACGCTGACCCCACTGTATAATGCAAATGCATTATAGTTTGGCACGCATGTTGAATATGCATGTATTATTATATATGGAGATATAAGAGTTATAAAATGTGTCCGAGTTGTTTTGTGCCACCCTGTACATAGCGACCTCGTGTCATTGGAACGTATTTGAAGGTAATCTTAGGAACTTATTCGTCAGTAACGAAATGTGCTGGACTCAATATCAAATTATTTGAAGGCCAATCGCATGTGTTTTTACAAATATAATACAATTGAGCAAACAGGAATTACTTGTCGCGGCAAGATATGCGTCATTTGTGGAAGAATAACAGCCTAAAGATACCTTTTGTTTGCCAATACAAATTGAACATGATCAGAAAAGCATGCGTGCAAGCCAATAGTAACTGAAGGGGTCAGTGGCAGAATGAGGCTAACTCTTGAACGAGAGTTAGCCTCAGTCTGTCACTGACCCCTTCACTTACTCTCCTACTTATATAGTTACATTATATTTGCCATTCTCTTCGGGAATGGGAAAATGTGTCGTTCACCAGTTAAGTTTAATCTGGGTAAGTCTGGTTGGACATGCCGATTTTTACATATTCTTATGACCAGAATCAAACACAACAGTTTAGCCGACTTAGCTAATAATAGAAATAATGCACGGCTTACGTCTCCTAAAGCTGCTTTCATGGAGTCATTTTCCTGCAATCCACATCAAGAAATGTGATGCACCAGATCATTAATAGCACAGCCGCTTTTAAAATAGCGTCTGATCACCCTGCCGACGATGTGTTTTAGACAATTAAACGTATTACCTGCGAACATTATCAAACCCCAAAGCGGTAACCATCTTCCGTTCTTTTACTTTAAGAACATTAATAATCTGTTGATTTAATTGCGAATATAACAAATAAATTGCGGCTAAAACAGATATTTTAAAAATAATGGTCGCATTGTCCTTGGTGTCTAATTTGCCCGTGACTAACAAAACGCTAAACACATATGCCTGAAGTGAAGACCTAAGACATGTATGTATTGCCGGAAACATACATCAGCGGAAAATCGAAAATGTGGTATTTGAGCGAGCCCGAAACTCGGTCATTTTGTCCACGCAAAATTATGATACATGTAGTCTGTAAATTATCACATTATGTATGGTTTCTTGTAAACAATTATTGGATTTACATTTATTGAGCATAGGCTGCATATGCAGCCTATGCTCAATAAATGTAAATCCATCAATTGATATTTCTAGACGATCCTAAATTTGCACTTACGAACATTTTAGTCGTACGAAGTTTAGTGAAACGGGCCCCTGTACAGTATAGTATAACATAAATAAATGGGTGGGTGTGGTAATGGGCCATGTACTGGGTCCCATGTCCGAGTCTTCCACCTTTGCGATGAAGTATAGTTTGAACCCATTGCAACAATAACAGTGTATGGTATCACGTAGTATATTGTTACATTGGATTAATGGCGGCGCCCATGAGGTCTCGGCTAAATCTTATGTTTCATCAATACATCTGCGGTTCCTACTTTTTAATGATGACCATGTTCCAGCCGTTAACACTACGTAGTTAACACTTATGTAGTTAGTCTGAACATTCTGCAGATAAATTTGAATCGGACGAAATCGAACGATGATTAAATTGGCCCGACTAAAATTGCTCTGCAGAATGTTCAGACTAACTACATAAGTAATGCTGCTAAATTTGTTATTGGCGGACGCCATTAATCCAGTGCAAACAATAGACCACGTGATCCCATACCCTGAATAACGTTAAAGGTTAGACCACACCTAATAGTTTTACTATGTAACTTAACCGAATCCCATCCAATAAGACCAGTCTCTCCTACTTTCACTATTCGCATGGATGCTGTGGGACCTACTTGTGTATGACCTGCAGCCAGTCTGTACTGGTTCTGCATGAATTAAACAATAGGTTCACTTACTCCTAAGAAAGAAAAATCTAACCTCGTAATATCCCCCAATATTGTTTACATGTTTGGCCACGGAAATTCTGTTTACATCACGTGACCAACAGGTTCAGTGTTTTCTTTTAAATGCTACAAATATGTTGAAAAGCTGGTGTTAAAAGCACTCCAAAATGTTCCTCAAGTGGAACTGGGTAGTAATAGATCAAGATTTGCAAGCAAACTAGGTATGTGACCTCAAAACGCCCGCACTATTTGTTATACTGGACTCCTTCTGCATACCGCCTGGGCGATCTCGCGCCATTTGGTATTCTCTAACCTAGACGTACTAACGGTGACACGTTGGTTTTCTAGCGCACAGCGAAGTCGCTGATCAGATCTGCGACTACGCTGTGCGCAATCGTGCCAACACATATTGTGTCCAACGGCGCCCAAATGGAAAATAACACTAGGCTAGACAGCAATGAAGCGAGAAAAGCATATGACTAATGGCATTTATATTGCCATAGAAACTAACAACGAGTGAATGTGTCTCGTTAGTGTTACTTTCTACACATCATGTTGCAATCGTCTCCGACGGATTTGTCCGTTCCACCAAATTGCTTTCCCACCTTAACATAAACGTAAACAAGTGTAATGTTCACCCAAAGTTAACGTTTACACAACGTGACTCACGATGTATACTTGAGACCGCGTGTTACAATGGTCTTGTAAAATATATGTTGCCATCAATTACTGTGATGATTATACGTTTTATGGAAGTTTTTTAAGAACATTGCAGTATGTGGTCGCCAGATCGGACAAGTGGGTTTGAACCGGGTACTCCGGTTTTCTCCCATATGCATGACCATCCTTACGTCTTCATTTGTGCCAATGAAAGCATTTGTCAGTATAAGTGAACTCGCGCTTGCCTATAATCGTTTCAAAATAAACAAGAAATGCGTCTGTCGAACGCGGATGCCACCTGCAGCATATTTGAGAAACTGTGACAAAGTGGTTAACCGAAAAGTGTGACGGACGGACGGACGGACGGACAGACGGACGGTCCAAACACTATATGCCACCCTTTTCTTCGAAACCCGGTGGCATAAAAAAAGTTTCTATTCTCATAATTGAGTTTGAAATTGATATTTGAATTATATATAGCCCTCATACGCAGATCATATGTCATTAAACTGTCGTGACGCCGTTAAGCGGAAGTAAGTCAATATACGTCACGGTGCATACTAGTTTTAAAAATATGTATTACAATATAGAGTGTACATGATGGGACAATCAGCATACATGTTTCTGTATACTCGTCTCAGAATGTATTAGAGGAATGAATGGCCTTTTTGTGGAATTTATCGGGGTTATAAACTTGGAAAAGTCGCGGGAATACTGGACGAGGCCGGATCGGGGTATAAACTTGGAAAAGTCGCGGGAATACTGGACGAAGGCCGGAAGGCCTCGTCCAGTATTCCCGCGACTTTTCCAAGTTTATAACCCCGATAAATTCCACAAAAAGGCCATTCATTCCTTATAATTCCAGCATTTTAAATAAATTCATCAAGAAAATGTGTTTATTTTCCGCTTTCTTAATAATTATGTTAACTGCGCCTCACGGTTACGGAAAGTAGTTCGGCGTGGGAGTTTACTGGGATATAAACTTTGGACAGAGACTAGCTATGGGCCAATCAAATGTTAGGGAATTGTGTAAATATGTTTGTGCTGGAATTATTGGTGCACTGTTGTGACACTCGAAGAGAAATGGAACTCGTCACCTAAAGCATCTGGGGTGGGGGCAGTTTCAATAAACTTCGTACGACTAATCAATATGTTCGTAAGTGCAAACTTATGATAGTCTGTGAATTTCACATTAACAAAGTTTTCTTGTAAACAATTATTGGATTTACATTTATTGAGCATATGTATGCAGCCTGTTCAATAAATGTATTCCATCAATGGAAATTTCCAAAAGATCCTAAATTTGCACTTACGAACATTTTAGTCGTCCGAAGTTTAGTGAAACGGCCCCCAACAGTATATAACGCGCAGCAAGACTGGTAAACATGGCTACAACTATTAACCCTTTCAACCCTAAGGAACTGAATGGGCTGCGATATGTTAATTTTGAAATCAATCCAATCATCGCAAAATGATTTTCAGACTATTCCATTTATAAAAAGGGGGTATTTGTTGTTCTCAAAAATATGAAAATTACTTTCAATCAGTGCAGATCCTGATGAGACGGCTCGTTACGAGCCGGCTCATCTGGATCTGCACTGTTTGCATAAACCGATATAGCGGGCTTTCGGGTTCAGAGGGTTAATTGTATCATTAGAACTCGGCAGAAAGTCAACGCAATAAAATTGCTATGAAAACCGAAAAACAGCTACTAAAGGCCTAATATATAGTGAGCCTATAAATTGAAATTTTCATGAAAAACAAAATCCGCCACAGTGACTAACACTGTGGCGGATTTTGTTTTTCATGAAAATTTCAATTTCTGATTTGCTGCTAATTCCTAAAGATAATTGTGGAAATACAAATGTAGTAACCATATTTATCCCGTCAACACAGTGCGTATGTGCCGTGAAACACGGTGCCTTGAAACATTTTTGATATCCTGTCAATACGACCTAATCACTGCGTATGAATATGTGCGGTGGCTGGGATTATTTTCTTTGCATTTTGAAGCCATTAGTAGGTGTTGACGGGATAAATAGAATAATAGGTTAGTGCCGTGAATGGGAAAAATATCTGGCGCGGCACGGAAACGGGATGTGCTCGGCAGAGCCTCGCCCATCCTGTTTCCTGAGCCTTGCCATATATCTTTACCCATTCACGGCACTAACCTACTATTCTCTATTTTCCATCCCCACTACGCTGTATTTACCAGTGAGAACGTTCATGTCACATGTGTCCAAGGATATCATTCGTATTGGTGGCTCGGTGTCTCGTGCTTAGTTATATTGCCATGAATGGTAAAAAAATATTTGGCAATGCTTAGGAAACGGGATGGGCGAGGCTCTGCCGAGCACATCCCGTTTTCGTGCCGCGCCAGATATGTTTCCCATTCACGGCACTAACCTACTATTCTAGTTATCCCGTCAACACCTACAAATGGCTTTAAAATGCAAAACAAATAACCCAAGTCACCGCACATATTCATACGCAGTGATTATGTCGTATTGACAGGATGTCAAAACTGTTTCACGGCACCGTGTTTCCCGGCACATACTGTGTTGACGGGATAATAAACAATATTTATTTCAAATTATGGCAAGTGAGATATACATGTAGCTTTTACGCTTATGTGAATTCGTCTCACTTGGTTTGTCTCATATCATACACTGTTAATACAATGGGAACCAAGGTGTATGATCACGTGGTACTAACAACAACAACAAGTACTGAAACTTCCAGAATCCATCTGATTCAAAGTACTTATTCTTTTATATTGTCTTTATTACGTAACGGATTTTGATGAAATATAGCGCATCAAACGCGTCTTGTTAAGCTGCATTTTGTGGTCTCTGTATTTTCGCCCAAACTTCTGTCGTTTTTGCGAATAATAGATTTCCGTGTCTACCGACACGGAAATCGATTCTTCGCAAAAACGACTCCATGGACCACCAAATGCAGCTCTCGAAGACGCGTTTGCTGCGCCATATTTCATCAAAATCCATTGCATATTAAGGAAAATATCAAATAATACTTACTTTGGAGTGGGCGACCTTGTTGCTGTTGTAACCACGTGATCATACACCTCCGGGAACTAATGTTTGTTGGTGAGTGCTTCATTTCCATAATAGTACTCTCATTGATGTAACACATCTGAGAACCTCATGTTTATGATAGATCTTCAAACATCTAGTGATTAACCCTTTGAACCCGAAAGCCCGCTATATCGGTTTATGCAAACAGTGCAGATCCAGATGAGCCGGCTCGTAACGAGCCGTCTCATCAGGATCTGCACTGTTTGAAAGTAATTTTCATATTTTTGAGAAAAACAAATACCCCCTTTTTATAAATGGAGTAGTCTGAAAATCATTTTGTGATGATTGGATTGGTTGCAAAACGAACATATCGCAGCCCATTCAGTTACTTAGGGGTGAAAGGGTTAAATTATAGTATAGCCCGAAGAACAGGGGCATCGTTATTACAAAGGTAATCATCTCACTAGCAGCCGTGATACTATTGTTAAAGGTACATGCCCACTCAGTTGGCACGAAATGTTCTGTATATCAGAGACATCTGACATCTGAGATCTTTTCTGGCAAAATAAACATTCATTCACCATTACCACACGTATTTATTGCCATTATTATACATTTTATATCCGATTTCCACACTGATGTCAGGGGCGATAACCGTGTTTCCTTAAAATGTTAAAGGACATTAATATTTATTATATGTATTTATTTTTTGAAACTATAATTTTTTCTAGTGACGCATTTAATTAGTATAAATAATTAAAAAAGGGCGACACCGAATATATTTTATATTCTAAGGCACTAACCATGTATTTACGTCTACGTTTACGTCACGTTGATTTATGACGTAACGTCAAGTTGTCTGACTGACGTCATTACGGCCGTCTTGGATGAGGAGCAGCACGGAAAACATTTTATTTTAGAAATTCGCCCCAAAACCATGCTAGCTACCTTGGAAATGATCCAAATAAGAAAACAAGAGCTAGTTTTTTCAAATCGGTCCGGTAATTCTGAAATTATTGCGAAAAATCGATTTGAAGTGGGACAGTTTTGACAAGGTGGAGGAGCTCGAGAAGCTGATCGAAAAACAACTTTTTTAGAAATTCACTCCGAAACCCGGCTAGATAGCTTGGAAATGGTCTAACTAAGAAAACAAGAGTTATTTTGTGAAAATCGGTCCAGTAATTCTACAATTATTCCAACACTATTGAGGTGCAAGTGAGACACTTTTTCCGTTGCTACTTTGAACCCACTGGTCACATGACGAGAGGTCAAAGTTGAGAAAATAAAGCTAGTACAGCTGGTACCCGGTTACATTGTAAGTATATGCAAACTGAGCACCAAAACAAAAGTGCAAGTTTATTATGGTACTTTGATGTATATACGGTTAGTAGCGAATATAGATGATGTTTATTCGGCCCCCTTTATTAGGTTACTTCAGACGCTGGTTGCGGTATAAATATGTATAGCGGGCACTCGTAATTTTTAGAACCGACGGAATAGTGACACTATTATATACTTATTTAATTCCTATAAAGAACAGTTTGTGCCTACCGAATGGGCATGTACCTTTGATGCATTTTCCATACAAACATGGGTCGTATCCAAAAAAAAGCACCATCCCTAGACACACATTGTGGCTAAATAAATGTAATATCAAAATCGGTGATTGAAAAATGGAAGGTGTTACTAACTTACGTACATATGTACGTACGCACGTACGTACATGACCTAACGCTATGTCCCATCTTGTCTATCGGCGAGGGGGGTAATACATGAGAATGTGTGGAGAAACGGAGCGTATGGTCTATGCGACCAGTGAAGACTCAGGTCAGACTGATCAGAGCCTGCACTATCCGCCAATTAATCAATGAAAAATACTCTAGATATCAAACATTTAGAAGCTACGCACGACGTTCGTTCAGATTTGCCTTCACTCAATGGTTTACAAGTAAGTTCATACGATGTTATCAAACGGCATTGTCAAATCAGCCCTAATTGCAGGACTTTGCAAGGATCTAAACAAGTCACACATGTCATAAACCACAATTTCCTCAGTCGCAGCTGCACATCGCTTAAACAGCTGCCTCACTGGCGACGCTGTCGGATTCAGGAACCGGGCGAATTTTGTCTTCCTGATTTATTTAACGATTTAATTCCGTGTGCCAATTTCTTCTAGATACATTATTTGTCTTTAATACATTTAATACCATTAAGTTTCCAAATAAAACAAATTGGTCCCTGAATAGCCCCCAGGAGATCCTTAAATTGGCCATACATTTGTTACTGAAAGCCAACTTCAATTAGTTACCAACATCATGACAGTCGTTCTAAATACTGCTGTTACAAATCAAATTAGCCTAAATAACGAAGACAGTTTCGATTCGCATTTTTAAAGTACAGAATACAGGATCCGGATTCAACCTTCCGCACGCCGTGATGAATAAATATGTCGTATAATGGTTGAATATATTCACATGTGTGGTATAACGGTTCAAATATATTCACATATGTCGTATTACGGTTGCAATATATTCACATATGTCGTATAACGTTTGCAATATATTCACATATGTCGTATAACGGTTGCTATATACTCACATATGTTCGCGTGACCTAGTGGATAAGGCATCCGCCTCGCAACTGTTAGGTTGAAGGTTCTGGCCTCTGTTCGGGCTGATATGCCCGGTTGGTGAGACGCCAGCTCGTTAAATAAATGGTACCGAGTGCCTTCCTAATGCCTGGCATATAGGACAGGAATTGGGAAGTACTGATGTTCAGAGATTAGAGTGTATCGTAAGTCAAAACCAGCTCACCCTTTCAATAGGGTGACACTATAATAAACAACACATTTTACTTTCCATATGTCTTATATCACTTACTATATGTCACATATGTCGCATAACGGTTGCAATATATTCGCATATGTCGTATAACGGTTGCTATATATTCACATATGCCGTATAACGGTTGTTATAATTCATATAATTATGCCGTATTACGGTTGCTATATATTCACATATGCCGTATAACGGTTGCTATATATTCACATATGCCGTATAACGGTTGTATATTCACATATGCGTACGGTTTATTCACATATGCCGTATAACGGTTACTATATATTCACATATGTCGTATAACGGTTGCTATATATTCACATAATTATGTCGTATAACGGTTGCTATATATTCACATAATTAATTATGTCGTATATCGGTTGCTCTATATTAACACTATATTCACATATGTCGTATAACGGTTGCTATATATTGACACTATATTCACATATGTCCTATAACGGTTGCTATATATTGAAAGTATTCACATATGTCGTATAACGGTTGCTATATATTCACATAATTATGTCGTATAACGGTTGCTATATATTCACATAATTAAGTCGTATACGGTTGCTATATATTGCTATATATTCACATATGTCGTATAGCGGTTGCTATATATTCACATACTTATGTCGTATATCGGTTGCTATATATTCACATAATTATGTCGTATATCGGTTGCTATATATTGACACTATATTCACATATGTCGTATGACGGTTGCTATATGTTGACACTATATTCACGTATGTCGTATAACGGTTGCTATATATTGATTTATTGACACTATCTTCACATATGCCATATAACGGTTGCTATATATTCACATATGTCGTATAACGGTGCTATATATGTTCGAACAAGTTCTATATATTCATCTCTAAGGTTGCTATATATTGCATAGTCGTATAACATTGCTATATATTTGCATAGTCGTATACGGTTGCTACATGCAATCGTCAACGGTTGATAATTGGCATGTCGTATGGGTATAACATTGCTACATATGTCGTCTAACGGTTGCTATATTGGCATATGTCGTATTATGTCGGGTTATACAGTTGCTATATATTCACATATGTCGTCTAACGGTTGCTATATATTGGCATATGTCGTATAGCTGTTGCTATATATTCACATATGTCGTATATAACGGTTTCTATATATTGGCATATGTCGTACAACGGTTGCTATATGTTGGCATATGTCGTATAACGGTTGCTACAATGATTCCAAGAATACGGTCGGTCTGGTAACAGGAAACGCACCATTTTTAGGCCTAACATCAAGGATATAGAAGTTTAGAAACAAATTTGCTACCCCGCTCCATACCTCTCACGAGGGTAGCAATTTAACCCCATCTCTTTAACGTAACACATGGAAGAGTGATTTTTGCAATCGGTTATCCGGCGCGTTTGATATGTTAGCTATATAAAACTGTCAACACTGTATCAATAAATTATTACTAAATAACATACACATGCAGAAAAGTGTTATTTTACTGTGTCTATGTGTTTATCTGACATTTATTGTAAATTTGAAAGCTTCATTTCTTTATGTTGAATGTAAGACTAAATTGTTTGTAAGTGCAAAATTATGATAGTCTGTAAATATCACATTAACACTGTTTTCTTGTAAACAATTATTGGATTTACATTTATTGAGCATAGGCTGCATATGCAGCCTATGCTCAATAGGCTGCATATGCAGCCTATGCTCAATAAATGTAAATCCATCAATTGAAATTTCCAGACGATCCTAAATTTGCGCTTACGAACATTTTAGTCGTACGAAGTTTAGTGAAACGGGCCCCTGGGGCTAATTTCACTAAACGTCGTACGATAAAAATGTTCGTACGGAGATTTGTATTAATTTGTTCTTCACATTACCGTGGTTAACTAACGTTACCAGTTTGCATATACATGTACACATCATTTCATGTGACCACATGCACTAAAGATATTTCAAACTCGGCTCGCAGTGCAAATGGTATTCTAAAATTAAAGTGTGCACTTACGAACATCTTAGTCTTACGATGTTTAGTAAAATGTGTCGCAGTACACAACCGCCTACGTTAATCTTACCCAGATTATCAATGTTTCTGAACATCGTGTCAACTCGCAATCTAACCAGAAATTTATCTCTGTAACGCAGGGCGACTGGTAAGCCGGTCCGTACGCAGAGGGGGTGCGACGGGTGCGTACGCACCCCCTTAACCCTTTCACTCTTAACCCGCATGCATGTATAGTGGTATTGGCAAACAGTGTAGATCCAGATGAGCCGGCTCGTAACGAGCCGTCTCATCAGGATCTGCACTTTTTGCAATTAATTTTCATAATTTTGAGAACAAAAACACCCCATGTTCATAAATGGACTGGTATGAAAATAATTTTGTGATGATTTAGAGTGGTTTCAAAATTAACAAATAAAAATCCATTCCAGTTACTTAGGGGTGAACGGGTTAATCTGCCGAGGTCTGTTCGTGGATGTGCAAAAACAATGTTTAGCCCTTCGCGCCGTCGATAACGCACCACCCTAAAATAATTCCTGCGTACGGGCCTGTACAGATAGAAATTTCGGGTTACTCACACTGAAACAATTTGATTGTCTGGGTCTCGGCTGTAGCTGCTTCAGTTCAAGCACAATATCCAAGTGTTTCGAAATAAGGAAATGGACAAATATTTGCAAGAATAGCGCAGGCGGTGGTGTAACACTTTCTGAATACCCCCCGTGAGAGAAATAACAACACCTCCGGACGTGCAGGTGCACTCTAGTGCCCACATACGGCGATACCAGTCACGAGAGTGTTAATTAACAACGCCTAATTGATTAAAGATACGTGTGACAGATAAGCTTTGCCGTCGAGATCTATCTATGGTACGGATAAATAGAGTCATGAGTTCTGGTTGACCTTTAGAACGCGGGCAAACGAACATTTATATCGTCTGCTGTTATTTCATAGTTTGTATTGTTTCTCACTAAAAACTATGTTTTCCAATTTCCATTGGAAATGATTCTCAAGTGCATGTTTTGATGAGAAAAATGGAAACTAGAAGAAAAACAGCAGACAATGCAATTTAATTCAGAATTAAAAGGATTAAAGTGACTGCCTTTCAGAAGTTGTATACAATAATGCTTTAACCCTTCCTACGCTGTTGACGGAAAATTGCCGTCTGCTGTTTTTCATTTTTGCTTTAATGATTAACAAAAAAATGATTTTGACAGCACATGAGAATCGTCTCCACTGGAGACGATTCTCATGCGCTGCCAAAACAGGGTTTCATCGAGAAATATTGAAAATAAAACATTTCCAGCAGACGACAACATTTAATTCAGCGTAGTAAGGGTTAATTGCCACGTTTGTGTATTCTGTGTAAAAAACATTCATAACGAGAGCGCATGCGCAGTTTGATCGGAGCCTACTATATTCGTCATTCAGTTTTAATGAGTACATTGACCGTATGACTGCTAGTGATGATTAGCGGCAAAAAAACGGGGATAACAATTATCGTCTGCTGTTTTTCCATTGTAAACATATTTCTTCACAAAGAAAATGACTTTACAGCTTATGAGATGTGTTTCCAACGGAGACATCTTAACCCTTACACTGCCGAATTAAATCTTGTCGTCTGCTGTTTATTTTTTATTTTCGATTTTTCTCATCAAAAAGCATTTTAGAATCATTTCCAGTGGAAATGTGGAAATGATTCTAAAGTGCTGTCAAACCATGTCTTTATTGAGAAAGAAGTCAAAATATAAAGCATCAGCAGACGACAATTTTCGTGCTCAGCAATCTAAGTGTTAAAGGTACATGCCCACTCAGTAGGCATTGTGTCACTATTCCACTAGTTCTAAAAATTACGAGTTCCCGCTATACAGATATAATCATTTAGTAACGTTTATTGGCGGGAGACATACTGTCTCCACGCTATTGGGATCGTGATTCTGGCCGTTTGCACGGGTCTACTTTCGGAAGTGGTTCTCTGTTCATCGGGGGACGTCTCAATAGGCTCAATTTGCGTTCGCAATTAACAACAGTCAGGTGACATTTAAAGTCAGCGAGTGAACTGAAAGCAAGTTATTAATAGCAACGGCAATGCTCAACATTATGTGTAAAATAGTTGGCATGCCCAACTTTACTTTTGAAGAGAACAAATTGCTGTTATTGAGACGCCCCCTTTCGGAAGTGGCTCTCTATTCATCGGGGGACGTCTCAATAGGCTCAATTTGCGTTCGGAATTAACAACAGTCAGGTGACATTTAAAGTCAGCGAGTGAACTGAGAGCAAGTTATTAATAGCAACGGCAATGCTCAACATTATGTGTAAAATAGTTGGCATGCTCAACTTTACTTTTGAAGAGAACAAATTGCTGTTATTGAGACGCCCCCTTTCGGAAGTGGCTCTCTATTCATCGGGGGACGTCTCAATAGGCTCAACTTGCGTTCGGAATTAACAACAGTCAGGTGACATTTAAAGTCAGCGAGTGAACTGAGAGCAAGTTATTAATAGCAACGGCAATGCTCAATATTATGTGTAAAATAGTTGGCATGCTCAACTTTACTTTTGAAGAGAACAAATTGCTGTTATTGAGACGCCCCCCGTGCTGTTATTGAGACAACCCCTTTCGGAAGTGGCTCTCTGTTCATCGGGGGACGTCTCAATTTGCGTTCGCAATTAACAACAGTCAGGTGACATTTAAAGTCAGCGAGTGAACTGAAAGCAAGTTATTAATAGCAACGGCAATGCTCAACATTATGTTATCCGTATAAAGGCGTATATCACCACTTCAATTCTGGGTTCTACCCCAATAAATACGTCTGCAATATACCTCGTAAAACGGTTTATTAGTCGGACATAAAGCACCTTTGCTTCATCAACCTATTTGTGTTTAGAGCAGGCTGTATTTTACAAACACCAGTAACTGATCAAGTTCTCCAAATTTGCAGATTGTACATCCAATAATCAACATCGAATATATTTCTAACAAGGAATTTCTGAGTATGCAAATTCACAAGTGGCTACTTGTCTCCCGCCAGTCAGTACTTTCAGTACTTTGATTTTACTAATAGGGACGCGCGGTGGTATCAGGCTAATTTCATATGTAAATGAGGCATGATATTTTGTAATTATTTATAATAATTAAATGCGTCACCTTTAAAAAATAATAATTTCGACATATTATAAAGTATGATCATTGCACATCAAAACATAAATACAGAGAATAAATAATTATGTCCGTTAACATGTTAAGGAAACACGGTTATCGCCCCTGATATCAGTGTAGAAATTTACGTCTGATATAAAATGTATAATAATGCCAATCAATACACGCATGTTTCGTCTAGTAACCGGCAAATTTCTGGCGCCGGTTACTAGACGAAAATGTATTTATGCAGTATCTTTTGAATGCAGCTGAATGGAAATTCGTCAGGAATCCAGCACGAATTTCGACGTGAAACATTTTAAGTTGGCGCGGAGTGCAGCACCCGTGAATATACAGTGGAACCTCTCCAAACCGGACACCCTAGGAAGTCCCCAGATTGTCCGGTATAGAGACAACAATACGTCATTCAGCGGTTATCAGAAGATCCGATCATTAAACACAGCCGCCATAGCCATATTAATTGTGGAATATCTGTAAACGGACATTGGCCTTTTTTCTGATATGATGCTGATGCTATATTTGTTCAGATTCTCTTATCTAGACACGCACGCAATTAGGAACGTTTGACGTCTGTTGAACCTTATATGTCACAGAAACGAATATATCACACGTGTGATATATTCGTGCGAATGCGTCACACATGGTGAAGAATACGTACGAATGCATCACACAAATGTGTGACGTTTACGTTTGGCATCACTACCCCTTGCAACAAAAACGAATGTATCGCATGTTACAAAAACTCGAACAAAAATTAATAAAATATTGTCCAGACGAATATATCACATGAACATTCGAATGGGGGATAACAGTGCGATAAAATAAAACAGAATAGGGCAGGCATATTCGCCCGGTTATTTGAAAGTCATGCGACGCATACAGACAAGGTAAATGTAAATGCTTTGATTTAACGACGGTACTGGCTCGATGACCTTGCATGTCGAAATCCAGTAAATGTCCCGGTAAAATGCCCAACAGTGCAGGGCCATTTGTTTGGTGAGCGTCGCAGCACATTTTTAGCAACAGTTAAAGAACCTGTAATGTCACCGCAGTGCGGGACATCATCGGCGGTTAAAGCCCCGGTGTATGCCCAGTATGCCCAGATAAAGCCCCGCTACTCCCCTGGAGGGGAGTGGTGCGGGAATATACATTGACTGATGATAAAATGCTTATAACACAGCATTAACAAATGTGATGCAGAACAAATATGAATAAATGATAAACGGTGTATATAACAGACAGTCTGATGCACAAGGAAAATACGCTTGAAATCACTAATAAACTTTCGGCGGGCGGACATCTTAAATTATGTAATCATCCGATGTCGATAAAAAATGCTCCAGAGTGTTCGTCGTGTCGATACCTTTGAGTTGATATATATGACATGACCATAAACGGTAAAATCTGAAATTTGACCCCTACTTGATCACTCCGGCCCGCCCTTTCTTGTCCCAGGGGCCACCATTTGAACAAATCTGAAACAGCGTTGACTATCGATTATTCCTACCAAGTGTCATCGAAATCCGTCTGGCGGTTCGTGAGAAGTTTGTTTAAGAATTTGACATACTTTTTGACTGCGGCCATTTTGGATTATGCGATGATCTCCATTTTAACAAATATGAAAAGTCTTCACCCACGGACCATAGCTGTGAAGTTTGTCAAATATCAGCCCGGCGGTTCATGAAAATAAGACGTTTGAAATATCTAATAAAATAATGACCTTTTGACCTTTCGGCGGTCATATTGGATTACGTAATGATCAGATTTCGACGATAAATGCTCCAAAGTGATCGTCTTGTCGATACATTCGATTTGATAATGATATGACCATATTCGGTCAAGTTTGAAATTTGCGATTGTGTGACATATTCGTTTATACCAAAAAGTGAAAAATATTTGGGTGAGATTTTCGGTTTGTGATGTATTCGGCCGAATTCGGCCAGTATTCACTGAAATATGTGACGCATTCGCACGAATACTTCACACGTGTGATATATTCGTTTCTGTGACATATAAGGTTCAACAGACGTCTATAGTACATGTCATAGAGTCTGGATATTTTCAACGGTGATCTTTTTTTTCAGTTAAGCGCGAGAGAATGGTGATTGTTGTTCGCCTGTCACTAATGTGTTGTTTTAAATTTGTATTGGGTATGCAGGGAATTTAATTGTTTTTATGCAGAAAATTGTTGTTTTCTGAATAAAGACAACTAGATTTTTCAGGAATACCCCCGCGTAGGTACCCCTAAATAGATTTTTACGAAGTCTGTGGGCCTGTGACATTGACCTTGGGATCATCGGGAGGAGTACAGTCATGGATTTGTCACAGCATGATAGTAGACCCTTAGAGGAACGCATGCGTGAAATATTAAGACTTTTCAATGAAGTTTATAACATATTTCTCTGATGTTAAGGTTTGTAAAGAGATTAAGTATGTGACAGTGACCTTGGAATCAGAGGGGGTTTGACTGGAATTGTCTACTTAGTGAAGAACAAAATCCATTATCTCAACGGTTCGGCTGAACCATTTCACCCCTAATATATAACATGGTATGTTCCATGACAGTACCGGACTATTCCAATAATCAAGAAAATGGTTATTGTTTCAGAATATTAACAATAATGACAACCACTGCTTATCCTGATGGAACTGGATCTACAGTGTGTGTAAATGCTGGCTTTATCAAGGTGCATGATCACGTGGTTACAACAACAACAACGTCGCCCACTCCAAAGTAAGTATTATTTGATATTTTCCTTAATATGCAACGGATTTTGATGATATATGGCACAGTAAACGCGTCTTCATGAGTTGCATTTGGTGGTCTTCTTCGCAAAAACGACAGAAGTTTGGGCGAACATATAAAGACCACCAAATGCAGCTAACAAGACGCGTTTTATGCGCCACATTTCATCAAAACCCGTTACGTAATAAGGACAGTATAAAAGAATACGTACTTTGAATCGGATTGATTCTGGAAGTGTCAGTACTGGTTGTTGTTGTTGTTAGTACCACGTGATCATACACCTTGTTTATGGTATGTATTGTTGAAAGGGTTCATGCCTTCTTCATGTTTCTTTTTTGCTGTTGCTCTTTTGTTAAGCCACAGTTAGATCACGGTTCGTCCGCATGTACGAGGAGATAATCCGCGAGCTTTAGCCACAGGCATTCGGCGTGATTCAGCTTTCATATAGTTATACCGACGATGATAAGCCTGTGGCTTTAGCGAGTGGATTATAGACCGTACATGCGGATGAACGTAATTTAACTATGTTATCAAAGATGTAATAACTAGTGTAGTTTCAGGTGACACAGACAGACACAAATTCATGGTTTCATTAGTGTCATGAACATGTACATAGGTTGACCTGAGTCCACACATGTAACAAACATCATAAGCCCATTCTCGTCATGGCGAGTCACGTGTACGATTATGGAGAAGTTCGCCGTGTGAAGGTATGACAGTGATTCCAATATGCTGCCCACGTACGCTCTTGTGTTGTTATCATTTAAGTACCTTACCTAGCTAAATACGTCGGGTATAAATCTAGTTTGTCATTTGGTGTATTTACAGTGGGATGTAAGTGTTTTGTAAGTGGAGATATATACAGATAACAAATTCTTGTTCGTCATTTAATACTGTTTCTACGGAGCCTTATAACGGACATGAGAAGAGAAAAAAATGTTCTGACAAATGTTATTATTTCGTTCTAACTTCGTTAGAACGCATTCCAATTCGTTCTAACGATTTCAATTATTTCGTTCTAACGCATTCCAATTCGTTCTAACGCATTCAATTTTTGCGTTCCAGCGCATTCAAATTCGTTCTAGCTATTTCAATTATTTCGTTCTAACTTCGTTAGAACGCATTCCAATTCGTTCTAACTATTTCAATTATTTCGTTCTAACGCATTCCAATTCGTTATAACGCATTCAATTATTTCGTTCCAGCGCATTCAAATTCGTTATAGCGATTTCAATTATTTCGTTCTAACGAATTCAAATTCGTTCTAACGCATTGCAATTCGTTCTAACGATTTCAATTATTCCGTTCTAACGCATTCGAATTCGTTCTAACGACTTCCATTCTTTCGTTCTAACGAACTCGAATTCGTTCTAACGCATTGCAATTCGTTCTAACGCATTCCAATTTGTTCTAACGATTGCAATTATTTCGTTCTAACAATTTCAATTGTTTCGTTCTAACGAATTCTGGAACGAATTGGAATGCGTTAGAACGAATTCGAATTCGTTAGAACGAAGTAATTGAACGTTAGAACGAATTGGAATGCGTTATAACGAATTAGAACGAAATAATAAAATTTGTCAGAATATGTTTTCTCTTCTCATGTCCCTTATAAGGCTCCGTATGTTTCTGACGTCTTTGCATCCCATTTAGTTAGCCACACTTACGCCATGTATTGCCCGTATATTGTACAAGTAAGATTCGCACAGACAAAAAAAATCTTCTCCACAAGTCGTAGGCTATGAAACGCATAGGAATTCCGAGAGTCGCCGAAGAATTCTTACCGTTTCCGAGCCGATAAACGTATAGTCCGCAGACGATAACTTGCTACTTGTTTACAAACAAACAATATGAACAAAAGACAGAATAGGTGATGAGACAGGTAAATATACCCGTGCCTGTATTCCTTTTGCAATAGTGATTTTGCTATTTGTCACCAAATCGTATGTAGTTGAGGGGTTAAGGCGACGGGTATCAATGAGGTCGGTAGTCAGTTCGGATCTTAGTTTTCATACATATTATATTTTATATTTTATTATATATTTATTTTGTTCATACGTGTTGCTCTAACAAATTGCATTAACTTCTGCATGCGATAGTTTACATGCACTTTGAAGAAAACAAATAACTAAATGCACATTTCATTTGTGTCCATCATTTGACATGCCTACAGTACATGCAGAATATGGTAGTATGTTCTCGGAGATCATGTCACACTGAGGTCATACAGCAATAGTGATAACCCTCACCGTTTCACATATTTCCCTCTACACCAACCAGTCATAATCAAAGTACTGAAAGTACTGAAATATGTTATCTCCACAAAAACTGATCGATGTGTGGGTTAAGTTAGCTTTGTAAAACACACTGGTGTAACTTGCAGGGTCAGTACTGAAATATATTGAAAATCGTTCACCCCATTTTACTGATAGCTCAGTACTGTTCCCGTGAGACCTAAAGATAATAGCTGCTGTATTCATAGCACGAAATGTCTTGTAGGAATGAATGGCCTTTTTGTGGAATTTATCGGGGTATAAACTTGGAAAAGTCGCGGGAATACTGGACGAAGGCCGGAAGGCCTCGTCCAGTATTCCCGCGACTTTTCCAAGTTTATATCCCCGATAAATTCAACAAATAGACCATTCATTCCTTATAATTCCAGCATCAAGAAAATGTGTTATTTTCCGTTTTCTTAAGACTTATTGTAACTGCGCCTCACGGTTACGGTGTGGGAGTTTACTGGGATATAAATTTTGGACAGAGACTGACTTGCTACGGGTCAATCAAATGTTAGGGAATTGTGTAAATAGTTTTGTGCTGGAATTATTGATTAGTATCTTCCAGGATTTAACTGACAAACTGAGCTCAAAAATGTGAAAACTATAGAGAATAGTATATGTAGAGTTTTAGATACAAAGCAAGACAGACCAAAACGCAATAGGATAAGATGGCACAGGGCACTATTTTCTTGGATCAATGGCTGTCCCCATAGACATTTGTGTGACAGAATATGCTATCTCAAGGGAGATAACATGTAAAAGGAATACAATACTATCGACCAAAGTAATGTGTTTTGCGAGGTCGCACTCTCTACCAGATAGAATGAACACAAGTTCTGCAATATTCATTGGCTTCGATACCACTGAGCCACCACATGTATATTTTAGAGACTATTATAGTGACATTCATGCACGTGCACTCCATCATGTATTTATTATTTAACACGATGCTATGATGATATAATAATACACCTGGGCCCGGTTGCTCAAAACCTCTGTTAGCTTCACAGACTGTTAAATCCTTAGCAATGCTAAGGATTGAACAGTCTGTTAAGCTAACAGAAGCTTTGAGCAACCGGGTCCTGGTTTACCTATTTTTGGGCACATCGATTTACCTCCAGCAACTTATTTTCGTCTGTCATTTATACATAATCTGGGCAATATTAACCCTTCCTACGCTGTTTACGGAAATTGCCGTCTGCTGTTTTTCATTGTTGCTTTAATTCGACCAGGTTTTTGTCGGGAAATATTCAAAATAAAACATTTCCAGCCAACGACAACATTTAATTCAGCGTAGTAAGGGTTAACGAAGGCGTTTGCGTATGCAATATACGCATGGTTACCAAACTGGAGAACTATTAGACTAATGGACAACAGTGAAGTTGACGTATTACTGAGACACCACCTGTGATGTTGGTCACGTAATTCCATTTATCGCAGAATGTTGAAGGTCCACCACCACCATTGATTTTCTCCAATATATACTAACCAATGACCACACATTTTGCTGTTCTCTGCTACTTTCATTTTTCGTATGGATGTTGTGGGACCTATTTTCCCATAACATGCAGCCATTCTGCTCTGGATATTCACTAATTACAATATAGGTCTAATTATTGTTAAGAAAGATTAGTTCTCACCACTGGTGGTAGTGCAAAAAGTCCGCGGCTGGAATTGAAACCGTATCACATGACAAATATGACAAACATGATACGACTTACAAAATAACCCCAAAGCCCCAAAGCATATGCTTGAAACTGATGTGCAAACAAAGAGTGGGTATGACATAACACGCATGAATATCTAATGAGTTAGTAGGGTTATTATAAGAATATATTCTTATATAAATTAAAAGAAATTTACACGGGCATTAAGGTTTTGAGCATACTAAGTATATGACGTTGACCTTGTGTTGAACAGGGGCCTGAAGATCATGGATTTGTCACAGCATGATATAGGATCATCAGAGTAATGCACGTGTGAAATATGAAACATTTACGTGAAAGTAAACAGAAGTATAATCAAAGGACTGAAAGTCCTGAAATCCTTCGCAGTATGTGCTCAACCATTTTAATATTTCACACAAAAAATCATATATACTCCATTTAAAATCAATATATTCGTCGAATCAGTATACATTATCAATGCTGCAAAAACAATTTTTATCTTGACAAACATGATTGTTCAAAGTAATTTCACCTTCACCTTGGACATGGAGGACACATGGGTGTGGTACATGTATGGAATGAAAATATGGATGATGATAAGGAAGTATATGAAGTTTGAAGTCAATCTGACTTACGGTTGCAGAAAACTTTAAGGCAAATAGGAATCCTCAGCGATTTATAACCCGGAGGATATAACAAAAACGTTCTATTTTCACTTTCATTTCAGCTACACATTCAATTTTAATTTATTGAGTAAATGATGCCGAAATATTTATTTAAATTAATATCTAATTATTTAAATATACTTTTTTTAATTCATAATACAAATAATCTAGAGATAATTATTATCATTATTAAAACTCAAGACAACGTTTCCTTTGTGAAGTGTATCGTACTGTATATGCTGTGTAACGTCAAGTCGCAAGACTGTCGGCAGCGTATGCGCTAACACTCACGACGTGTAATTATCAAAAAATTGTTAGCACCTCTTTGGAAAGCTTGGATTTCCGCGCGAACTGTTTTACTAAATTCGTTATAGATTAATTGATTTTTTAAATAAAATGGACACTGATTAATAATATCGATGGCTCAAGATGATTAAAACAGTATGTAACTGTCAAAAAACAATGTTTCTGCTTTAAATCATCATCATTTCACTGTCCAATGTCGGATTTTATCGAGCCATTGACCTATGTAAAGTTCTGAATGTAAGCTTTAATCTGATTGGTCATTCAAGAAAAGCGTCACAGGGAAATCCCGCCCCCTACTTTATCATTGCGCAAAATATCAACATACATAACAAAGAACTCATATTAATACATAACAGTTAATAGTTTATAAAGTATACAAAAACCTTTGCAATAACACACATATATCACAAAAAAGCAAACAACACATGTATTACGCTGACACGGTAAGATAGCTCGCTGTTTTACTGTTGTTGAACTACTTTTTTATGGCGTAGTACCGCGTGTTTTTCTAAAGTTAAACCAGCAAACAGTGACACTGCGACCGCTACTTAACTCATTAGCATATCTGCAATGACTGAGAATTTTCATATAGTTACTAAATCCGAGCTAATAGCTCGGATAAAAAGCATTATCCGAGCGGGACGTACGGACGCTGGTAGCACGCCCCCCTCCCCCCACCCACCCCACCCCCTCACCGTTCGGTGGCGGGGTTATACAAAATATGAGATTCCGCTCCTACTGAGTGAATATGCCACATGAGGAAGATGTACAATTGTTGAGTATATCGTAGGGTACAGTTTCTTGGCTAGTGACCAAAATTACGTGTCACTTACATACACGCCAATTATAATCGGAACCTCTCACGTTATACCTTATGGCGTTATATGTCTGTGACTCGAGACATGGGGCTTATGGGTTGTGTGACCAGGGTGTTTCGTTGATGGAATGGCGAACAGTGCAGATCCTGATCAGACTGTGCGGATGCACAGTCTGATCAGGATATACACTGTTCGTAAAACCCATAAGCCCCATGTTTCCAGTCACAGCCACATATGTTGTGTTTTCCTAAAAATGTGGTCGTGACAGCGAAAATGGGACTTGTGGGATTTGTGGCCAATCCAGTTGCTGATTTTCAAGCGCACACCAGCTACCTGATATGGAGCAATACCCTTCGTCAAATATGGTGTACAAACTGGGTCAAAACTAAAATTTACATGTGCACCTATAAAATTGTACAGGTACACCTGTAAAATATGCAGGTGGGCCTATAAATTTACAGGTGCATCTGTACATTTTACAGGTGCCTCTGTAAATGTATAGGTCCACCTGTAAAATATGCAGGTGCATCTGTAAAATATAGGTGCACCTACTGATACGTACAATATACAGGTGCTCCTGTAATGTAAATTGTACAGGTGAACCTGTATATTTTGCAGGTGGACCTATAAATTGACAGGTCCACCTGTACATTTTACAGATTTGCCTGTAAATATATAGGTCCACCTGTAAAATGTACAGGTGCACCTGTAATGTAAATTTAACAGGTGGACCTGTAAATTTATATGTGCACCTGTATATTTTACAGGTGGACCTGTAAAATAGTATAGGTGCACCTGTACTTTTAATTTTTACCCCGTTTGTATATCATAGTCAAAAGCAGGAAATGTGCTTCACTGACTGAATGGTGAACAGTCGATCCTGGTCAGACTGTGATTGCACATACTGTAGCCGATTTCAGCAAAATTGCAAAGTATACTTATCTTTATAAGTACTGTTTGAGGGAAAAATTATTCAATTTAAGGATAGATTTATTCAATTTTAATATACTGAATTTATTACAATATCACAGCCGTTTCGGCTGTGATAATGTAATAAATCCAGTACTGATGATAATAATTCTGCATACTTTTAATCATCAAATATATGCAGTCGTTACTTCTATATGAAATAATTCACTTCGGGGGGAATAAATGATTACTCACTCAATGTACACTTAGCTAGAAAAGTATGCTTTTTGGTCAAATCGGCAACAGTAGCCTATTTCATCAACATTTATCATAAAATTGAAAATTTCTCCCTCAAAGTATACTTTGCTAATAAAGTATACTTTGAGGGAGAAATTTTCAATTTTATGATAAATTTATTAATTTTTATTATGCTGAATTTATTACATTATCACAGCCAATTTGGCTGTGATAATGTAATAAATTCAGTATAATAATTCTCCATACTTTTAATCATGAAATATATGCATGTGTTAGTTCTATATGAAATAATGCATTGCAGGAAAAATAAATGATTACTCCCTCAAAGTATACTTTGCTAGTAAAGTATACTTTGCAATGTTGATGAAATAGGCTACTGGTCTGGCCCCGTTTTCTTCTGTCACGGGCATAATTACCACACGTGATTGCCATGGACACGAATGACCGCGATTTACAGCCAACACGTTGGGTGATGATAAGATTCAATATATGATGATGTGCGTATGCAACAGATATAATCTAACATTTGAGTTAATATGATATGTATTACACTCATTAACATAGTTCATAAGAAACGCGGCTAAATAAGTAAACTCGTTTAATAAAGATCATATTAAACCATCACTCATGTAACATTTATATGAATATAATTTTTTTTTATTATTATTATTATTATTATTTCCGCTCCATATTCATTAGTTTACCAACATTTGTATACTATAACTAGTTTACAGTAAGACATCTTACTAAATAAATTAGCAACACAATACGTCAATTAGGTATGCTATACTATTAAATAATTGATAAGTACATGTACTTACTTCAGTTCATTAAATTAACCCTTAGACCGCTACTCACAACAATTGTCGTCTGCTGTTGCTTTTATATATTGCCTTATTTCTCAATAAAAACATGGTTTGACAGCACTTCAGAATCATTTCCAAAGGAAATGATTCTGAAGTGCTGTCAAAGCATGTTGTAAATTATTCTAAAGTGCTGTTAAAGCATGTATTTGATGATAAAAATGGAAACTATAAAACGAACAGCAGACGACAAAAATAATAAGATAGCGGTCTAAGGGTTAAGTACGATTTAATACGTTTACTTAGCAATTTATTTTTACTGTAGCTAATCAGCTCGTTGTTAAAAGTACGCACGTACTAGATCTGCTCGGGATGATTGAAAATCATTGTAATTGTGATGAGAATTTCAGAACGTCTGTATAACTTATGACTAATTTCGACCTATCGACAACTGTAACAGTTTTAGCTCCTTGAAACTATTTACAGGATTAACTTTCATGTCTCACTACTAAAAAAAACGAACCCTGCTCAAATTAACAATGCAAAAACAATATTTGTTTAGTTAATATTAAATTATATCAAAATTTAAGCATGAGCCTTGTTTTTATTTCGTGAAATTTGGTCAAATATTGACTTTATTACGAAAAATGAGTTCTCTATAGGAATTTGACATGGGGGGAAAAGGAGGCAGAGGATCAGGGGGAGGAGTAAAAAAAACGAAAGAAATTGGAAATTAACGCAGAAAACTGGCTAGATAGCTTGGAAATGATCTAACCAAGAAAACAAGTTAGATGTTGAAAATCGGTCCACTATTTATGAAACTAGAAATGTGGCCTGTCGGCACACGAGTACCCCCACTGGCAGCCAAAGAAAACGAGGCATTTATTAGTATAAGCCATTTAGCTGAGCGTTAAGGTTTCAAACGCATCAAGTCTGTGACCTTGACCCTGGGCATAGTGTGATAATCCATGCATCGGTGTAGAAGATATAGAGCGGAAGGGAATTTCAATAGGTTTGACCTTTGACCTTCAACTGTGACCTTGACCTTGGACGTAGGTGCGTGGTTATTGATCGCGACACACCTTCTCATCATGAAAAACATTTGTGCTAAGCCATTTGATAATCCATTCATGGGTGTAGAAGATATAGAGCGGAAGGGAATTTCCAACAGACCGACCGACCGACCGACCGACCGACCGACAAGCTGATTCCTATATACCCCCTCAAACTTTGTTTGTGGGGGTATAATAAGAACAATGTTCCCATGTTAAATCCCCATAGATATCTTCACAGAGCATCGTTTTACGTCAAAATGTGTACCGGTAGCAATCGCTTTTTTTCTATTTTTATGATCCAGTATTCCAGGGGCACACCCAAGTTCTACAAACGCATTGTAACCTCTCTAAATCGGGAGCCCTGGCTCCCAGGGTGTCCGGTTTGGAGATGTTTCACTGTAATTCTGGAATATGAGAGGTCTCCCAAGATATGTTTATTTACTGTGCAATCATGATCAGACAATAATATCATATATAAATGTCGAGAAACAAATCAAATTAGACACATTTTTGTTTCTCGCAATCCGGTTTAAAGAGGTTCCACTGCATAATATACTGGTTCTAAGGTAATTTGCTGCAGTATCTAAACAACCGCTTGTATTGATCTTGTCGAGATGAACAACGTTTCTAACCATAGCCATCTCGTAAATAGTTAAATACGGGATAGTGGTGTTAGCAGTGAAGTGATACGACTCCTGAAAATCACCGAATTCAACGGGATTTATCTTGGTGCGCCTGTCATATGCGGGATCTGCAACCTACAGTAACAACAATAAATTGGCAATACCAGCTCTCCGTCAAGCAACTTGATTGTCTGAGCCTGAGCTGTAGCACAGCTCAGGCTCAGACAACCAAGCTGCTTGATTTAAAGTACATTATTCAATTATGTTTAAATAAAGAAACTGACAACTATTGACAAGATTAGCGCAGGTGGTAGTGTACGGTTGGGCCAAACTCAACGTGTTTCTGCCACTGCTCTTGGTTATAAGTACACCAACTGTCCCCTGATACGTTTAGGCAGATAGAGGGCTGGGGCTATTGTCTACGAAATTTCAGTAAAATTCCCGTTGATCGTGAAGCTGTAGCAATCGTAATTGTATCAAAAATAAGCGATGGCACACATTGAGTTGTTTTTTTTGCAATTGTCGGCCGACAATTACCGCCTTTAAAATCTCAATTTACCAGTTTTATTTGTGGAATTATATAGTGCAGTGTCTGTAAATATCATGTATGTGATTGGGTTTCGAATTTAGCAGTTGTGTACTCCAAAACGGTCATTATAATGTGTTTGTTCAGCATGTTTCGGTCGAAATTGGCGTATTTTTAGACACTTGGGAAGTTCAGGAAAGCAGTTCGATAATGCAACACCATTCCAGCATTTGCCAAACTTTTGTGTAGGTGTATTGTTTTCACATATTATTATACTACGAATACACTAGCCCTTAGAGAATAATGTTTTACCTTTCCTCCTGTGTGAAAAGCGAAGTTCATAACTGACCGTTCCAACGGTACCTTTTGTCAGCTAACCATTCGAAAGTGGCATACATGTTGAGTGTACTTTGAGTGTTTAGTCTGTATATGTAGAATGGCTTACTATAACAATATTTATGTTAATTTTATATGACCTTATGGAATTTTGTGTTCATAGTTTTGAATTGGCTCAATTTGAAACAGAATGTGGACGTTCACATGGTAGAGTTGAACATTTGCTGTGTAGGAACCGGCTGGGATATTTGCTACAAATTTGATATTGTATCGGCGAATAGAACATGGTTTTGAATAGTGGACATTGCATACAGGTTTGTAGTGAGACTGATAGCCTGTTATGTTTGAACACGCTTCATAAACTGTAAAACTCCAGGGGGTAAAAGTAGTCCTGTAGAAACAAAATAACGCAGCTGAATTGAGACACGGCTTGCTTGCAAATCCTGGTCCATTACTGTCACATTAGTGTGTAATTAGTCTGTTTCATTAGTGCAGCTCGGTGTAGTCGTTGTCGCCATTTGAATCGTTTTACTATATAACGGTTTGAATGGCTGGTCGCGGCATACAACCTGGGTGAGCAAGATGAAAATAGTATGTGAAATTTAATGAGGACAGAAAGAGTTTAGAATGAAATGGACTAGCAGCAAACTGACTGTGCAATGTTTTAGCCTAATAATATCTCTTGGCTAATATGTCTAATGAAACCATCATACATGTTAGTTATGTAGCTATAAATATGCTTCTTGCTGTTTAATGTCAATAAACGAACTGTATTCAAGAAGCATATACAAGGTGCATGATCACGTGGTTACAACAACAACAACGTCGCCCACTCCAAAGTAAGTATTATTTTATATTTTCCTTAATATGCAACGGATTTTGATGAAATATGGCGCAGCAAACGCGTCTTCAAGAGCTGTATTTGGTGGTCCAGGGAGTTCGCCCAAGCTTCTGTCGTTTTTGCGAACAAACGATTTCCGTGTCGGTAGACACGGAAATCGATTCTTCGCAAAAACGACAGAAGTTTGGGCGAACATACAGAGACCACCAAATGCAGATTAACAAGACGCGTTTGATGCGCTATATTTCCTCAAAATCTGTTACGTAATAAAGACAATATAAAATAATACGTACTTTGAATCAGATGGATTCTGGAAGTTTCAGTACTTGTTGTTGTTATTAGTACCACGTGATCATACACCTTGATATATATACGGTATATTGTATTGTATTGTAAAAATAGGTTCCACAGCATCATACATACAATGAATGTAGGTGAGAAGGGTCATATGTGATGGATTCGGTTAAGTTATAAAGTAAAACTATTTGATGTTTGCTAGCCGTTAGCTTTAATCCTTAAATGGAGGGAAACTGTGTTATTATGAATAAAACAATAAAACACAATGTTTAGCAGTTTCTCATATGCTGTCAGAGCACGTTTTAGTCGAGAAATATTGAACATCAGTAAAAACAAATGGTGAAATTCAATTTTTGAAAATTTGACAATTCGTGGGAACGAAATAACAATTCGTTCCCACGGAAACGAATTGTTAATTCGTGGGAACGAATTGTTATATAATCCTACGGATATTCTTTGAGACTATTCTGCCCTCCCAAGTCAAACTGCAGTATCTGTTAAACTGCAGTATCTGCACTATGATGCTATGCTGACCCTGTGCAATCATCCCAAGTCAAACTGCAGTATCTGTTAAACTGCAGTATCTGCACTATGATGCTATGCTGACCCTGTGCAATCATCCCAAGTAAAGCAGAATACTGCAGTATCTGCACTTGATGCTATGCTGACCCTGTGCACATCCCAAGTCAAACTGCAGAATCTGTTAAACTGCAGTATCTGCACTATGATGCTATGCTGACCCTGTGCAATCATCCCAAGTCAAACTGCAGTACATGTTAAACTGCAGTATCTGCACTATGATGCTATGCTAACCCTGTGCAATCATCCCCACCACCTGGGGATGATTGCACAGGGTCAGCACAGCATCATAGTGCAGATACTGCAGTTTGACTTGGGAGGGCAGTATTGTTGGTGTTTCTCTTACAGGAAGAGGGCGCTCGTGACAAGACGGTGAAACTGTTGTTACATCACGGACCTATGAATCTATAAATGCAAATATACTTAACAGGATCAGTAAATGAACAAAATAAGTTGAGGAATGTTTCGTTTTGCTCCCTGTTATACGGGTATTCTCGTAACAAGAAACATTCCTTCTGTTATTGTTTTCACTTATTATTTGATAGTTTAGATATATTCAACTCCTATATTGCTGAATTAAATTGTGTAGTTTATTTTTTATTTTCGATTTTTTTCCATCAAAAACATGCAGAATCATTTAATTGGTTTCAGAATCATTTCCAATCGAAATGATTCTGAAGTGCTGTAAAACTATGTTTTTATTGAGAAAGAAGGCAAAATATAAAGCAACAGCGGACGACAAGTTTCGGGTTCGGCAGTCTAAGCATGCTAATGGTTAATTTAATGCATGTATAGTCCTTGCTCCGTTACTTCAACCTGTGTTGTCAATTACAGGAAGAGGGCGCTCGCGACAAGACGGTGAAACTGTTGTTACGTCACGGCGCAGACGTCAATAATACAGACGACTTCGGGCGGACGATGCTGAGTTACGTGTGTGAGAAACGCTGTAACGACATACTGCGGATCCTGATCAAGGAGCACAATGTCGATCCAGATATCGCCGATCTCAATGGTGGGTACACAACCACCCGCGTTAATCTTGCCCAGATTAAGTTTCTTTTACTTCTATTGTATGTATAGCCGCTGTGTATATGCCTGTCCCATGTACACAACCACAGCAATCTCGTGGATAGTGCTGGTAGCAGTGAAGTGATACTTCTCCAGATTTATCACCGATTTATCACCGATTTTATCACCGATTTTATCACCAATTTATCACCGATTTATCACCGATTTATCACCGATTTATCACATTTACAATGCCAACTAGGAATCAAGCAATTTGAGTGTCTGAGCCCGAGCTGTAGCACAGCTCATGCTCATCCAATCAAGCTACAATAGTCCAGTATTTCGAAATACAGAAATTGATAAATATTGGCAACATTAGCGGAGATTGTAGTGTAACTTGACGCAGCAGGTGGCGCTTCAGGATATAGAGAATAGCAGGCTAGTGTCTTTTGATATCAAGTTTATCAGGCAAGGCTAGGAAACGCGTAGGAATTCCTCGGCGAATTCCTGCGCGTGTCCTAGCCTTGCATGATAAACTTGATATCAAAATACACTAGCCTGGTATTCTATTTATCAGGTAACGTTTTATGCTCCAAAATGACATTAGATGACGCCGTATTATATGGCCAGAACGCGGACTTGTTTACGTTGCGTCATTACATTGACGTCATTCGGTAACGTCACGTGACGTCAGCCGACCAGTTTTCACTTCGTTGTAACCCGGATGTTGATATCAGGTCAATGCCTGATACAACAATATGTTATCAGTCAGTACGTATTCGGTCAATGCAGGGCAGGTTACCTGATAAATATTCGTTAACGGACATTCTATGTCTATTTTAAATCATGTTGGTGTTACACTAGTGGAGGATGAGCAAACATAATATTATGGGGGCAGTTTCACTGAACTTCGTAAAATCGACTATGGAAAACCAAATAAGGTTAACACCCATTAAAACATATGTAACATACCTGGATGTAATACTGGACTATTATGGCTGGGTAGTATCTCTGTAACTTTCTTGTATATCGCAAAAGCAGTGTTTAAAATGACCTAATCTGAAGCCGAATCTTCGTAAGAAATACCGGAAAAGGAAATGTGTACATGTGACAGGAGGGCTAGATTTGATCGCTATCAGCGGCATATATACAATTCGTATGTGTGTGTGAGGAAGACAAGTAAAGTAATTTCTACTGTTAATCGTCTTACATGTAACAAATCAGATTTTTTCCAAGCGCATCACGATACCAAAATATCGCAAAATTACGCCGCCATCTTTGAAAGTCGATATCTCGAAACGTCGCGACTTCCCATAAGCCCCACAGGTGGAAGACTCGGACCTATGACACCAAAACAATGCCTATTAAAAAAATCCCATTACCCCACCCACTTGGTCTCGTACATTACCATCTTCTATTTATAGAAAGGTGGGTATAAATATGGCTATTATAGAAAGAGCCCTCTCTTTTCCGATTCGCACAAACACAATAAACATCGATTAAATGTATGAAATATGTCTCTGGCAATCGATAAAGGTATTAGGTGTGTGAATATACTCGCTTCAAATCTCTGTTTCAAGTATTTATTGAGTTATTCGCGTTTTGATTACCCCATCCAAAGCGAAAGTTGCGTGTACGAAAGAATCTCACACAGAATCGGAGGCCGTCCGGCGTGGATTATCGGTCATATTTGGCCGATAGCTGATCGCCAGCTCAAACTAAAGTGGTGCACCATGACCATATACATTAGAAACTCCAACCATACAAAGTTCGTCCAATTGTGATCGTTCACCGATCTAAAAAACACATTTTTGTCTAATTTCGTTCATTATCTGGAACCGGGTCAATGCACCATCTTCCATAATACAACCGGAAGCGTCTATGTAAAGAACATCTCTGATTGGCTAAATCTAAACTGTAATGACGTCATTCAACCTATTTCGGGATTCCGGAAGACATAATCTGATAGTACGCGAATCATGAATGAAAGTAGAAAAAAATGTGTTTTTTAGATCGGTGAACGATCACAATTGGACGAACTTTGTATGGTTGGAGTTGCTAATGTATATGGTCATGGTGCACCACTTTAGTTTGAGCTGGCGATCAGTTATTGGTCAAATATGACCGATAATCCACGCCGGGCGGCCTCCGATTCTGTGTGAGATTCTTTCGTACACACACATTTCGCTTTGGATGGGGTATACAAAATGCGAATAACTGAATAAATGCTGGAAAGAGCGATTTGACGTGAATATATTCACACACCTAATACCTTTATCGATTGCCAGCGACAGAAATCATACATTTAATCGATGTGTATTGTGTTTGTGCGAGTCGGAAACGAGAGGGCTCTTTCTATAATGGCCACAATGTTATCCACCTTTCTTTATATAAGATGGTTATGTACGAGACCAAGTGGGTGGGCTAATGGGATTTTTTTTAATAGGCATTTTTTTTGGTGTCATAGGTCCGAGTCTTCCACCTGTGATAAGCCCCATTTCTCCAGTCACTGCTACATATATATTATGCGCTGTAATACTGTATAAATTACAATGATTATTTCCCTTGAGAGTAGCATAACGCCATTTGCTTAGTTATTTATAGTTGTACATATATAGTAATACCGAAGACAACCGAAACACGCCGACTGCCTGCGTTTACAGAGAATACACCAGTGGAGGAATATTATTGACATAATTAGCTACTGTCTGTTTCACGAAAGCTGCCCAAATGTTACGGCTATATAAACAATTAAAAACAAATATTTTTTTCGGTAATATTAAATTAAAGGAAAATTTAAGAATGAGCCTTCTTTTTATTTCGTGAAAATTGGTCAAATATTGATTTTATTACGAAAAAATTAATTTAACATGGGGGGGGGGGGAAAGGAGGTAGAGAAGCCATGGGAGGAGTCGGATAACGAAAAAATTTGGAAATTGACTCCAAAACCCTGGCTAGATATCTTGGAAATGATTTAACTAAGAAAACAAAAGTTAAATTTTGAAAATCGGTCCAGTATTTCTGAAATTCAAAACGAAATTCCCCATGTTAAATCCCCATAGACATCTTCACTCTGTGAAGATGTCTATGGGGATTTAACATGGGGAAATTGTTTTTTCGCAATAAAATCAGACAAAATAAAAAGAAGGCTCATTCTCAATTTTTCCTTCAATTGAATATTATCGAAGAAAATATTGTTTTTGAATTGTTTATATAATATAGCCGTAAAATTTGGACAGCTTTCGTGAAACAGACATTAATGAATATGTACGTACTGAGGATTTAAAATGGATGTCAATGGATAGCGATGTGGTGTGCACGAGATGCTATATTGTGCGCACGAGATGTCATGTCGTGATTTAGAGATGGTATATGTCATGAGCACGACATAGGTATTTCGTAATCATGAGATGCATATTATACAATTATTGTCTTTTGAGGAGGTGTATTTCTCATGTAAATCTCATGTACACCGACTCAATATAAGAATGAATGGCCTTTTTGTGGAATTTATCGGGGTATAAACTTGGAAAAGTCGCGGGAATACTGGACGAAGCGATAAAAAATTACAATTTAAAAAAAAAAAAAAAAATTGTAATTTTTTAAGGCCAAGTTTATATCCCCGATAAATTCCATAAAAAGGCCATTCATTCCTTATAATTCCAGCATTTGAAATAAATTCATAAAGAAAATGTGTTTATTTGCCGTTTTCTTAAGAATTATTTTAACTGCGCCTGACGGTTACGGAAAGTAGTTCGGCATGGAGTTTACTGGGATATAAATTTTGGACGGAGACTTGCAACGGACCAATCAAATATTAGGGAATTGTGTAAATAGTTTTGTGCTGGAATTATAATACTATAATTGCTTTATTATATGACCCTTACCACGATTTCCCTCCCACAGAAAGTAGATGGTCGGTACATCCGACAAATGCTCCCCGATGACGCCATGATTGAAATGCAAAGTCCTTGACCCTAGGTATTGGTGTAGTATGCTTATTAATAACAATAAATGGTGATCAATGTGTATATGATGTTTCAAGTAATTTGACCTTGGGCTCATGTGCAGCATGAGTAGGGTATACAATGAAACTGTGAATGTGTATATGAAGTTTCAAGTTGATATCGCTAGCGGTCACAGAGATATAGCAATTTGAAAAAAAACTGTAACGTAAGCATTAACAAACACAATTTGTCATTTGACCTTGACATTGGGCTCCTGGACAGCATGGGTAGGGTGTACAATGAAAATATGGATGATGATCAATGTGTATATGAAGTTTCAAGATGATATCGCAAGCGGTCACAGAGATATAGCAATTCGAAAAACGTTAACGTAAACCTTTAACAAAAAGTTTAAAGTCATTTGGCATTGACATTGGGCTCCTGGGCAGCATCGGTAGGGTATACAATGAAAATATGGATGGTGATCAATGTGAATATGAAGTTGATATCCCAAGCAGTCACAGAGATATTGCAATTTGAAAAACTTTAACGTAAAACTCGGACGCCGAACGCCGGACGACGGACAAAGTGGTAACTATATGCTCCCGGGAAAAATATCTCGGGTGCATAAACATATGTTTACAAACTTCTCCATAAATAAATCGTGTGTTTCAAAACAAGAGTTGAATAAACTTTATATTTAGTTATGATTCAGATTTTACGCATGCGTTCTTAGGAGGTAAACAGTATACACTTAAGTCTTTTGAGTCGGTGTACATGAGATTTACGGACCTTCTAAAAGTGGTGTTCACCGATGCCGAAGGCGGAGGTGAACATCACTTTTCGAAGGTCCGTAAATCTCTTGTACACCGACTCAAAATACAATAATTGTATAACCCTTGCCACGAATGTTCATACTAGATGGCCGCGGCCTGCATGTCGCGCCTTGGGGCGAGGCATGGACACTAAAAAAAGAGATATAGTAGACGGTAAAACTTTAACCAAAATACTTAAACCAAAAAACTTTAACCGGACACACGGACGTACGGACAGACGGACGTACGCCAAAGTGGCGACTATATCGTGCTTTCCGCAAGTGGGCGTGACAATGATGATAAACACCCATGTGAAGTTTCAAGATAATGGGCGAAGCAGTTGCAGAGATATAGTATAAGGAAAAACTTTAACCAAACAACTTTAGCCAAAAATTTCAAAGTAATTATACCTTGACATTGGGCACAGGGGCCGCACGGGAGGGGGGTAGAATGAAAACTTTCGTACACGCAACTTTCGCTTTGGATGGGGTAATCAAAACGGGAATAACTCAATAAATGCTTGAAACAGCGATTTGAAGTGAGTATATTCACACACCTAATACCTTTATCGATTGCCAGAGACATATTTTATACATTTAATCGATGTTTATTGTGTTTGTGCGAATCGGAAAAGAGAGGGCTCTTTCTATAATAGCCATATTCTTACCCACCTTTCTATAAATAGAAGATGGTAATGTACGAGACCAAGTGGGTGGGGTAATGGGATTTTTTTGGTGTCATAGGTCCTAGTCTTCCACCTGTGGTCTCGCGGTCCGAGAGTACGTATTCGTGTAAACAAACCGTTCAGAGGTCAACATTCAATTTGTAGATAATTACGTAGCCGTGTTTCGGCCAATGAGAATGACAGAAATACTCAGTCATAGGTTTGTTTACATGAATAAACACACCTCGATCCGGTCTCGCGGTCCGAGAGTACTTATTCGTGTAAACAAACCGTTCAGAGGTCTACATTCAATTTGTAGATAATCACGTAGCCGTGTTACGGCCAATTAGAATGGCTGAAATACCTTGTCAAAATAAAATAAGTTATTGTGCGCATAACATTGTATCTCTCGCGCACACAAGGTGTATGATCACGTGGTACTAACAACAACAACAAGTACTGAAATTTCCGGAATCCATCTGATTCAAAGTACGTATTCTTTTATAGTGTCCTTATTGCGTAACGGATGTTGATGAAATGTGGCGCATCAAACGCGTTTAGTTAAGCTGCATTTGGTGGTCTCTTTATTTTCTCCCAAACTTCTGTCGTTTTTGCGAAGAATCGATTTCCGTGTCGTCGATTTCCATCGATTCTTCGCAAAAACGACATAAGTCTGTGCCAAACTCCCTGGACCACCAAATGCAGCTCATGAAGACGCGTTTGCGGCGCCATATTTCATCAAAATCCGTTTCATATTAAGGAAAATATCAAATAATACTTTCAAGATTTCAACACTTTCAGCCACTGTTGGTGTGGTTATAAGCACGTGATCATGCACCTTGGCACAGCACCAATGTGTTTATGTTTCACCTCAATTACCTCGCTTGTTGACAATTGAAGTTGTTGTTTATGTGTCTTGTTTTCCTCTACCGTGAAGGTGTCTTGGGTGGAAAATGTAATAAATTGTATAGAAATCGATTAAATGAGTTCAAGCCTGTTTGTCTCTGGCAATGTCTGGCTGTAATTTCATTGGATTGATAACGGCGGAAATTGGCGATGATTGGTATCATTTGCAATTTGATTTAGCTGGCTTGTAACTTAACCGCCGCGTTTCACAAATGTTTGTTAGCACTCAGTGCAGATTTCGTATCTGTGTTAATTTACACTGCACTGTCAATACGAACTAATCACTGCGTATGAATACGTGCGGTTGTCATACTAGTCGATCCTCCGATTTTGAGGATGCGGCTGGGGTTATTTGTTCGCGTTTTAAAGCTATTTGTAGGTGTTGACGGGATAAATAGAATAGTATGTTAGTGCCGTGAATGGGGGAACATATCTGGCGCGGCGCGGAAACGGGATGTGCTCGGCAGAGCCTCGCTCATCCTGTTTCCAAAGCCTCGCCATATATTGTTTCCCATTTACGGCACTAAACTACTATTCTCTATGTATGCACTGTTAGGAGCTGGGCTGATCACAACTGCCATAAGTCACATTTGAGACACGCCATGTGATTTTGTACCATCGGACATCTGCGTAATTTCATGAAATACGTTTACAAAATTTACAATTCTTTCCGTGAATGGCGTCAAAAGTTGACAAAATGTTCTGAAAATGTCAACTTTTGACTTTATTTATAAAAAATTACGCAGATGTCCGAAGGTTTAAATCACATGGCGTGTCTCATTGGGGACTGATCCGTCTTGGTATCAGCATCATCACGTAACGGTCTACATGTTTCGTCAGTCGGTGAGATATCGGTACTGCGTCCGGCCAACACATTCGGGGCGCGGAATCACGTGGTATTTGAAAGGTGTGACGTAATGCAGCACATATTTCGAAGATTTTTCTACAGAAACGGCATAACATATCTTTATGAAACTTGGTGCAGCAAATACACAATATGGTTTTATGTAAATCGCCTGATTTTAAGTGGGTCACATCTATTTGTTTGCCGAAGAATTAATCGAGTACAGCCACTGTAGTGACGGACCCATAATGACAATTGAATTATGTGATACATAATGACACATCTTGAGGGTTCCTAGCTATGAGACAATTCCAAGAAACAAATCCACCATTTAATCATCTGCCAGTTTTTATCATGCGGAGTCAAACACATGTAAGTGATCCAGCCTTTACTTTTACTGGAATTATGCGATGTGTGGGCTGCGAGCCGAAAAATAAGTGCGGAACACAACACAACAACAACAACAACAACAAAAAAGTTAGCCTGAACGAATCTGTCAGCACTATGAGCATGTTGTAAGTAATTGCATAGCCTGTGTTTTCACACAATATGACCTTTGATAAGGATGATTATCAGTCAATGTAATGTTATCCTAAGCATGTTGATCACAGCTAGGACGACCGAATTTCGACGGGTGTCTAACGTCGACATATTAAAAAAAAACAGATGCGTGCAGAACGATTATGATTTTATGAGGGTTGGGGTGTTGCTGATATAATTTTCAATAATGCGACAGGTGTTGACACCCTTCAACCCACCACACACACACACACACACACACAGTCCTCACAGGAACACACACGAAATCGTGCATATCAATTAATAAAGAAGTCAGTGCTCAACTGTTGTGACAGTGTTCAGGCCCGTAGCCAGGATGAGGCAGACGAGGCAGCCGCCTCGAAAGAAAAAAAAGTCTCAGATTTTGCCGATTTTTTTTTTTTACAATTTTAACACTCGATCGTTTTGCGGTATGTTTGAATTTCTGTAAAAAGTTGAGGCTATCTGTCGGCGCATTCTGGGGTGTTGACTTAAGTGTTATTTTCACTCGATGCCAATGTTGCTGGACAAAATAACAATAGTACATTTGTGCACACCTCCTCTCGCCATTTTTTTCTGGGGTGTTGACTTTGTTGGGTTTTTTTCACTACGCCAATGTTGCTGGAAAAAATATGCGATTTCACTTCCAACCCCGATGTTGCTGCAAAAAATAACAAAAGTACAGGTGTGCCAACCTCCCCTCGACATTTTTTTTTTTACTCTACGCCAATGTTGCTGCAAAAAATATGCGATTTCAGGGCATTATATTTAATGCCGTATCCGGTGGTCAAAGTGCCTGGAAATCGCATCTGTGACGATCTAGATGTTAAAATTTTCTTAGGGGAAGATCCCCAAACATCACCCACCCCACCCCCCACATTAACGTTAAGCTTTGCGCTCGCTTTTTCACTATTTATTTCGCCTCGTCTCATGTTTAGGTCTGGCTACGGCCCTGGTGTTGAGTTGTTTTGTTTACACCCTGTCACTTACTAAAGTTCTGACATGGCATAGGCCAAAATAAAAAAATAATGTGTTGTTTCCAGTGGCCAGGCCGACCGTGTCTTTTCTTATTGCAATTTTCAAACTGGATTTTGTAGAGTGTCATCTTTTAATTAGTCAGAAAAACAGAGAGCTGCGTCGAGTGTGTACTGTTTCAGGTATCGAACTACCGACCAAACTTTTCTACGCCTTATCATATTATGTCGTATAATATTTGTAAATGTTCCGAACAGCCGCCATCGCGAGTGTGATTGATAATTACGAAGTCCTTATAGAAACTATGGACCACATAAACAAAACTGGGAATGATGACTACTCGCGTCGTGCAGGTGGTGTGGCTGCACCGATGCAGAAGTTTGGGGTCTCTTTGCACTGCATGTATCACACATGCTATTCTCGGCCACAGAACAATTGTCAATATCGCTACAACGTAAGGATGCATGTGTGATGGATGCAGTGAAAGGAGCTGCTATGGTTGGATCATTCTGTGAACAGAATAGGAATGAGAAATCATTTAATATATTGTATGAACGTCTTGAAGCAAACGAGATTACGGATCCGCCATGCCTACCTAGGATTAGGCGAGTGCCAAAACGATTTGATTCTGGTGGTGATGGTGTCACCTATGCTACTCCGAGAGACTATTACAGACATCAGTTCTACGAATCAATTGATTCTGTCAAAGGCCACATGGAACATAGGTTTTCTGGTGACAATGTAAATGTTGTTGTTGGCATTGAACAACTTATCATAGATGCGGCAAATGGTGAGCCTGTCACTGTGTCGCCAGCACTACAAGACATGTATAGTAAAGATGTAGAGTTTGACACACTCAAAATACAACTGCCGCTATTAAATGACATAGTTAAAATCAGTGACTTGAACATAAAGACAGTAACAAGTATCCGGACAGTCTGTGATGTAATGAACAAAGAACCTGTCACAAAGAAACTGTTATCATCAGTAACCAAGTTAATGCAGATATATCTCACGATTCCAACTGCAACGGCAGAACTGTCGTTTTCTTGCCTCAGGCGCTTGAAAGTACGATGTCTCAGCCACGCCTGAGCAATATAATGATTCTCCATTGCTAAATATGAATGCACTGGCATCAGAATTTGTCACCAGAAATGTAGAAAGAATAGCATTCTTTGGCAGTCATCTGTAACCGTAGTCAGTGTTGTCGGCACATGGAATTGGATTTTAAAGTGACATAGACTAGTCTAACTTAGAAAGTAAAATATACGTGGTTTAGTTTAAGGCGCTACACTTACTTATGGTGAAGGGGTCTTCTGTAATCTTGTTTGCTTTTGTCGGCTATGGTGCGGGGTGTAGTACATGTATACTGGAGTCAGCTTGTCCGTCCATCGCGTGTCCATCATACAGTTGTACTGTTATTCCATATTATAAACTTGCTTACAAGTAAACATTGTTTGCCAGCGTCAAATTCTTTAATGCACCAGGGGTTATCCTGGACAATGAACAGGATGGGTTTGTTATGTCCGACCATGTGAGTGAAAGGGGCGTATAGGATTACCCTTGTCCGTCCGTCCTGTCCGTTTCGTCCATCGCACTGCATCTACACCTTGTTTACACCGTCCATATGTCAGCAACTTATTCAAATATCAGACCAAGCTGTTCATTGAAGGAATATAACTACAAATGTATTACCACAGCGTATGGCTCAGTGGTAGAGCGTGCGCCTTGTATTGGTGGGTTGTATAATATGCTTTATAATGTGTGTTATATGTTTATAAGTTGACACTGCATGATTTGTGTTCAAATAGTTTGGGCCCCCCCACCCCCCACCAATAATTAAAACGCTCCTACGCCTATGAAATCTACCGTACACGTTACGTCACACGTTACGTAACTTGGTTAAGAAATCACATGACCTAATACCCTGATATTTGTTTTCATAATGGGACTGTGTTCAAATGTGATATATCATGATCAGGATCCAATGTACATGTACGCTGTTCCACAATAACGAAGTGTCCCATTTATCAGTCAGTCTCACAACGTAATATTATTATACTGAAAGACGCGATGTAATTCCAGGAAACCGCCTTCAGACAATTCCGGTGTGACCTTACAAATGTGGCTTATTGAAGTTCCGTCCAGTGTAGACCCAGACCAGCCTGCGCATCCTGCGCAGGCTGGTCTGTGTCTACACTGGTCAAAGTATAGTCAAATGGAACACCTGAATGCTTGAATAATAATAAAAATAATGATCCTTATCATGATTCGTGTGAGTAATATAGCCAATAAGAAGCTAGGCTTGTCACAAATGCAATACGTCCCATTTCTCCAGGTTTAGTCACAAATTACATGATGTGGCTTCCCGGGGTCATGTGTCACTGCCAATGTCCTGTGAAATGTAATTGATCGTTAAGGACATATTGAAGCGACCCATTCACGGCACTAACCTACTATGTATCGGCGGGCGGACGGGCACAGCTTTTCCACGCAATAACTAGAGTTCAACTTGACGGATCATGATCAAATTCGGCACACATGTGTATCACGGCAAGACGAAGAAAAGTATTGCTGTTTAAAATCTTCTGATAACTTATCTACTCTAATTTTAACATTCTGCAACACTGTCCACGCAATAACAATAACTCGCCATTTAACCAAAGTCGGTATACATGTTTATCATGGCCAGAGGATAAACATTTCGCGTTCTGTATCATTCTCCGCGAAAACCATAGTTCTACCTGACGGAGTATAAACACATATAATTCCAGCACAAAAATATTTACACAATTCCCTAACATTTGATTGGCCCGTAGCAAGTCTCTGTCCAAAATTTATATCCCAGTAAACTCCCACGCCGAACTACTTTCCGTAACCGTGAGGCGCAGTTAAAATAATTCTTAAGAAAACGGAAAATAAACACATTTTCTTGATGCATTTATTTCAAATGCTGGAATTATAAGGAATGAATGGCCTTCTTTGTGGAATTTATCGGGGATATAAACTTGGAAAAGTCGCGGGAATACTGGACGAAGGGATAAAAAATTACAATTTTCGAAAAATAATCAACAAAAACAAAAAGGTTTTTTTTTTTTTTTTTTTTTTTTTCCGAAAATTGTAATTTTTTAAGGCCTCATCCAGTATTCCCGCGACTTTTCCAAGTTTATACCCCGATAAATTCCACAAAAAGGCCATTCATTCCTATAATGGCATACATGTTTATCGCGAATATACGAAGAACCATAACCACATTTGGTAGACACACACATTTATCATGGCAAGGTGAAGAACCGTATTGATTTGTATCCCCCCATATTGCGTTGCTCTTGAGGTTCCGTACCTCCGTACGTCCGTCCGTGTACATGTACGTCGAAAAGTTTGTAAGAGTTTCTCCAACATGTAATATCTTCAATATTACACGAAGGATTGCTTCAATACTTGGACACTTGAATCACCTGAACATTTGTCACACACTCGCGCGACCATTAACACGACCGTGACCTTTGTCACCTTCGAAATGTCGCTGAAACACTTAGCCATTTGTTGCGTAAAAAAGTTTGTAAGAGTTTCTCCCACGCGTAATATATTCAAGCACGAAGGGTTGCTTCCTTACTTGGACATTTGAAACACCAGTAGCCTATTTCATAAAAAATGCAAAGAATACTTATCTAGCAAAGTATAGGTTGAGGGAGTAATCATTTATTTTTCCCCAAAATGCATTATTTTATATAGAACTAACGACTGCATATTTGATGATTAAAAGTATGCAGATTATTATACTGAATTTATTACATTATCACAGCCAAAATGGCTGTGATAATGTAATAAATTCAGTATAATCAAAATTAATAAATGTATCCTTAAATTGAAAATATCTCTCAAAGTATACTTTGCTAGATAAGTATACTTTGCAATGTTGGTGAAATATGCTACTGAACATTTTGTCACACACTCATGCCACCATTAACACGTCCTTGACGTGTAACTTGCTGGAGGTCACGTAAATTGTGTGTTGTAACAATGCACCCAAACCACCAGATATACCGAAATAACCCATAAAACACCGAAATATGAATCGTTCTTGAAGAACCTGTGATCAACTGTACGTCCCTACCTCATTTATTTTCCGCTGGACTAACTTCATATCAGAAAAAAAGAATGTTCGTATGAGTGGGTGGTGTTGTCATTTCTCAAAAGAATGCAACATAATACGACGTCACGTTTGATTCTCCTCTATCGTACGACAGTTTTATACTTGGCCCAGACAAAAAGATAATTTATTTTAACTAGCATTACATTTGGGAGGCTTCCGTCGTCTCGCTAATGAACAGTGTACAAATGTCACGTCCCCTGGCAGTCTAGTTATAATGAGCGGTGTTCACTAGCTGATTAGTGTGTCTTGCAGAATTGCACAGCGCATAATAAGAACTGACAAGCAATGTTGCGCAATATAATATTGCAATCTGATAAACCGGTCCTCCGGCAAGTGCAATGGGATGTTCTGCCTCGTCGCATATGATATTTTTTGGCAGGATATATTGTGTAAATGACGTAGAAAGTTGATTTCAGAGCACACGCGGAATGCTCTGAAATTTTCATCAGCTTTCAATGACATTTACGGAAGTTATCGTCATTTGTTGGAGTCAACATCGCTGAAATACGGAGATAAAATAAAGAAGAAACTCAAATCGATGGCCCATGTAGTAACTGTATGCTGGCCATGTATGAATGTGTGTCGTCTTTGTATGTCAAACCAGCTTAACTCACAGAGGCAGGCAGTCGATGTTTTCTGGTATAATTATACAAATCAAGCCATACTCCATGCTGCTGATTTATGCTAGAACGACAAAGAACCATATGAGACACGCCATGCGATTGTACCTTCGGACATCTGCGTAATTTCATTAAATACGTTCACAAAATTTACAATATTTTTCATACATAACGGCAAAAGTTGACAAAATGTTCAGAGTAGCGCCATTTACGGAAATCATTGTAAATTTTGTAAACGTAGTTCATGTAATTATGCCAGATGCTTTTTTGTTTTGCTTTTTGTTTTGCTTTTGCCAGTATACTGGTATACATCTTCAATACTGAGGCTTATCACCAGTGGATCATATTTTTATTCATAAGTACATGTACATACATGTACAATCAAATACAATCAAATACAATCGATGTTCCCGGTATTTAGCCGGTACCCATTTACAGCTGGGTGGACCGAAGGTACAACATCACATGGCTGTGTCTCATATATAAAGATATACATGTACATGTACCTCATCACTGAATAAATATGGATCACCATGGAAACAATGTTTCCAAACAGGGTCACTACCAACATACAGTGAAACCTCCCTGTGGACCTCCCAGGGTGTCCGGTTTAGAGAGGTTCCACTGTAGTTTCTTCAAGCACGAAATCCCGACAATTACTAACACAATGTCAAAATGCAAGGCCGCGAAAACACATGACACAAAAGTAGTTTCGAAAATGAATACCTGCACTTGAAATATAGACATACCAATTGTATTGTAATATACTGCAACGCTAGCGTAACAAATTCAAATGCAAAAGAAGTAAAGTATAGGATAAAAATAAAAATGATACTGCATTAAAAACGCAATTCGTCGGCTTGCAGAACATCATAAAACTGTATATATTATGCCCAGTTTACACATAAAAAAAAAATGTTTCTGCCAACCGACAAGTTAAACAACGTGTATTTCTAAAGCGATCGAATCAAGCCATAGACAAAATGTAGATTATATATGTTGTCCTTGATTGAAACCACCCACGTCACCCGTACGTAATTTGCTTATCAGAGACGGAACGCGATATATTCCACCGACCATTCAAGTGTAGATTTCCATTATCGCCCTGCAACCCACCTCATGACATAACCGGTGCTCAGTGTGTGATTATACCGGATAATTACGTTTCCGAGTATGTGAGTTCAAATCACATGATCTGAATACGGAAGTTTTAGTTTTACAGCGGCTGAACTCGTGAAACTGCGCTCTCCGTCGGGGCCAATCAAACTGCGTAATTTCTGGAACACATTTGGAGATCGGAAATGTTTTAATGATATGTCATAATTCCTCTTACATGTTCCGGTGTTTCGCATGGCAGCCAATACACTGTGGCTGTGAATCGAGAAATGGGGTTGGTGCCCTTTGCGAGCAGTGTAGATCCAAATCAGCCTGCGCATCCGCGCAGTCTGATCAGGATCTGCACATATCGCCATTCAGTCAGTGAAATACGCGTCCTGCTTCAAACGAACGTGCATCCGTCCATGCAGTCACTGGCACATTATGCTGCCATAGGTGTTTATGTGTTTCGCTTGAAACACGAATACGTTTCAGTGACAAACTTACATGTACTAACAGTGCATTCCCTGGTCGGACTTCGTAGTCGTATCTGGGTATACACTGGTCACGCAGGTGATGCATTTTTGTTTTATACAGTTTCCCCACAAAATCAAAATCGGTGACACTTCGATTGAGATAGTATTCAAATAATAAACAAGAACTGTGATATGTCGGCACACGAATGCCACCGCTGGCAGCCACAGAAAACAATGGCACATGTGAAAAATGCAAAATACAACATGATAGAGGACCATCTGAGGAAAACGAGTGTGACATATGAAACAGTAAAGTGAAAGGAAACAGAAATTAGGTATTCTCCCCTAAGTGTTAAGGTTTTGATCTTGAGTTTAGTGGGGGACCAAGGATCGTGGATTTGTCAAAGCATGGTAGAGGACAATCGGAGGAATGCGTGTGTGAAATATGAAGCCGTTACGTGAAAGAAACAGAAATTATAAGACATTTACCAGAGCGTTATCATTTTTATAGCACTAAGTATGTGACATTGAGCTTGGGTTTAGCAGGGGGCCAGAGGATCACGGATTTGTCACAGCATTGTAGAGGACCTTCAGAGGAATGCACGTGTGAAATTCGAAGCAGCTACATGAAAGGAAACTATGATAAATTTACCCGAGCATTAAGGTTTTGAATGCACTAAGCATGCGACCTTAATCTTGCGATTAACGGGGACAAGAGGATCGTGGATTTGTTACAGCATGATAGAGGACCATCAGAGGAATGTATGCGTGAAATATGAAGCAGTTACCGGTTGTGTGAAAGGAAACTCCAGTCGGGATTCCGATAAGGATTAATCCCGATCGTTAAATTACCCATCGCATGCTCCCAACCAAACACCACGGATGACCATCAGAGGAATGCATGTATGAAATATGAAGCAGCCACGTGGAAGGAAACATAAATTATGAGATATTCACGGGACGGGACATACGGATGGGACATACGGACGCCGGTAACACTATATACCCACCTCACCATTCGGTGGTGGGGGTGGGGGGGGCATAATAATTGAGACAAAGCATGTGAGTTTGAACATGTGAATATGTGCGATATTTTCTTTAAATGACGTCGAACGTTGACGAAATTCTCTGCATTTGCTCTGAACAGTTCGTAAACTTCCTACGTCATTTACAGAAAGCAAAGTAAATTTACGAGACATGGCACATCATCTTACACAATACAACGACGTTTATAGTTCCTGTGACGTGTTACAGTTACATTGTGTGTATTGTATGGCAATGACGCGATTTGCGTTGTAATATATGACTGTGATTGGAGAAATGGGGGTTATGCGTTTGCGACCAGTGTAGATCCAGATCAGCCTGTGCATCCGCACAGGCTGATCAGGATCTGCACTGTTCGCAATTTCATCAATGAAACACCCGTCATGCTTCTAACAAACAATATAGATCGCTACCAGGCTATATTGCGTGTACTATTTATTCAGGAGCTACACTGGTCACAAATCCCATAAGCCCCATTTCTCCAGTCACAGCCACATATATAAAAATAATATATCGCTAGATTCTGGTCGTGTGATAGTCTCCTGCAGCATATAAAACGACGTTAGTAGAAATACTGTAACAGCAATGCGGTGTTACACGCAATTAGGGCATGCTTAAAGACAAAAACACGCATTTTGTATGTCTGGTGGACATCGATTCTGTCCGATTCGTTCGTTACGACCATTTGTAGATTGCTAATTCACACCGTAAATGCTAAGTCTGAAGACTTGATAGCTGATTTGCCGAGTTTCCAGATTTGTTTTCCGGTTTTTTATGGACGTGTGTTTATCTCAAAGCGGATATACTGAACTATTACACAGTCTGTGGACGTGTTATTAAGTCATCGTTGTACCCCGCGGAACGAGTTTTGGGGTCATACTGTAAGTCAGATTGTCCGTTTTGGAGCGGTATGTGGGAGGTTTTATGGTCTGAAAAGCAGGTTTGCGGCGACACTGTGATGTGTCTATTTTTATAGTCTGTAATTACAATTGACCAATCAGATGTGTGTTTGAATTTTTGTTTTATTTGCAAAATAGCGTCATATTTCGCCACAAATGTATATTTTGCGATGTCACACTTGAATCGACTCAATGAGACGATGCAAATAAGGTGGCACAGCAATATACCTTCATGCAAAACAAACTTGTTTTGCAAAAAAAGAACACTGATTTTCATTGGCGATTTCGGTGAGTGCTTGCCGCCGTTGTTTTCCTATAATCGTTCTCCACCAAATAAGCCTGTATAAAAACGTAGTTGCTGAGTAATCAATTTGGCGCCTAATATTTATTGCCGTCTGCAACCAGAATCAATGTTTATTACACATCTAATGTATATTACAAATTGATCAGAATCTCAAGTGCAAGGCAAATACAAATAGGAATAGGCAGAATGCAATAACAATTTGCATATGAGCCTCAAAAATTAAACACATAAATGTAAGTAGGTGAATATATGGAGGACCTTGCATGAGTGATGATTTAATATACTTAACCCTTTCACCCCTAAGTAACTGAATGGGCTGCGATATGTTCGTTTTGCAACCAATCCAATCATCGCAAAATGATTTTCAGACTATTCCATTTATAAAAAGGGGTATTTTATTTCTCTCAAAAATATAAAAAATTACTTTCAAACAATGCAGATCCTGATGAGACGGCTCGTTACGAGCTAACCAGTATTTGAAAACACAAACTTGCTAAAGCAACATACAGAGTACAATGTACATCATTGGTCAGTTACAACTCACAGGGGTCCGAATTTGTGCTGAGAAAGTTTATTGGGAGTCCGGCGCCCGTTTCACTAAACTCCGTACGACTAAAATATTCGTAAGAGAAAATTATGATAGTCTGTAAATGTCATATTAACAATGTTTCCTTGTAAACAATTATTGGATTTACATTTATTGAGCATACGCAGTATATGCTCAATAAATGTTAATCCATCAATTGAAATTTCCAGACGATCCTAAATTTGCACTTACGAACATTTTAGTCGTACGAAGTTTAGTGAAACGGCCACCTATTCGGTACAAAGGCGTCCCACTTGCAGTAAGCTTTCTCCGCACGACAACGGACACTGTGAGCTAACTATACTGGAGTTCATATAACCAATGGAAGCATTTGAATAATATTAATGTGGTCATTATTTAGACCGTATTATTTGATCGCCTGACCAGCTTCAATCACTCCATAGTCAATAATGTTCTCATGGGAAAAACATAATATCAAAATAAATGTAATTCCCGACGCTTACTGCTATCATCAATACAATACCGTGGACATTTAGGGTGAAGTATCAGTGTTTAACCCTTTCAACACCACAGGCCTGTATAGTCAGTGGTATTGGCAAACAGTGTAGATCCCATTGAGCCGACTCGTAACGAGCCGTCTCATCAGGATCTGCACTTTTTGCAAGTAATTTTCACACTTTTTTAGAGCAAAAACACTCCTTTTTCATAAATGGACTAGTCTGAAAAGCATTTTGTGACGGTTGGATTGGTTGCAAAATTAACATATCAAAATATATTCTAGTTACTTAGGGATGAAAGGGTTAAAGGAAAGTATAAATTGCCATTCCAATCTCGAACTGGAGTACATCAGCCGCAATAGCTCAGTGGTAGAGCATTGGACTAAGGATCGAAAGGTCCTGAGTTTCAATCCCGATTCTTGGGCAAGACACCTTCGTGATAGCCTAGTCCTATCGGGTGGGGACTTAAATAGTCGGTCCCGACATGCAAGGTCATCGAATCAGTGCCGTCGTTAAATCAAAGCATTATATTAGGACTGGAGTAGTATACTAGGTTGTTCCAGGAGTAATCAATGGGCGATGTATTTACTACAGTAAAACCTCTCTAAACTACGGAAGCCCATTAGGGCCACTTCACTTTTTTTTAATTTCCATTTATTCAAGATGTTTTCTTAACGAGAAAAGATCTTGCAAATTCAAGAAAAGATCTCGAAAATTCAAGAAAGTATCTTGAAAATTCAAGAAAAGATCTTGAAAATTCAAGAAAAGATCTTGAAAATTCAAGAAAATATAAAAAAAAAAGTGAAGTGGCCCTAATGGGCTTCCGTACTAAACCGGACATCCTGTATTTCTGGTTGTGACTAGCGAAATTACATGTGGCTTATGATATTTGCCACCAGTGTAGTCCCAGTAGCCGATTTCATCAAAATTGCAAAGTATACTTATTTAGCAAAGTGTATTTTGAGGGTGTAAACAGTTATTTCTCCCGAAATGCATTATTTCATATAGAACCAACGACTGCATATATCTGATGATTAAAAGTATGCAATTATTATACTGAATTTATTACATTATCACAGCCAAAATGGCTGTGATAATGTAATAAACTCGGTATAATAAAAACTAATACATTTAAATGAATTGAAAATGTCTCCCTCAAAGTGTATACTTTGCAATTGTGGTGAAATAGGCTACTGGTCAGCCCGCGCCTCCGATGAGTAGCTACAGTGATCTCAAATTCCTCCAATAATAGCCATATATGGGCATTTGTATAGGCTGGCCAAACTCCTATACTCCCCATTTCTCCAGTAAAAACCACATTTGAATAGTCCCATGTATATTCAAGTGACTACCTCAAAGGGAATTATAATATGACGTCGTATTTTATAGGAACCATTTATTAAGTGCATGCCCACTCAGTAGGCACAAAATGTTATTATATTAGAGACATCATCTGAGACATGTTCTGGCAAAATAAACATTCATTCACCGTTACCCACTTATTGATTGGTAGTATTATACATTTTATATCAGACTTAAAATTTTCACACTGATATCAGGGGCGATAACCGTGTTTCATTAAAATGTTAACAGACAGTGCAATGATCATACTTTATAATCTGTCGAAAGTATTATTTTTGCAGGTGATGCATTTAATTAGTATAATTAGTATAAATAATTAAAAAATATCATGCCTCATTTGCATATGAAAATAGCCTGATACCACAGCAAGTCACTATCAGTAAAATAATTATTTCTAAATGATTATATCTGTATAGCGGGCACTCGTAATTTTTAGAACTGGTGGAATAGTGACACAATTATACACTTATTTAATTCCTATAAAGAACAGTTTGTGCCTACTGAGTGGGCATGTACCTTTAAATGAAATCATGATTAATACCAATAAAAATCAAGGAGTCACAACCGCATTTGACTAGTCCCATATACTTCAAAGGCAATTACAATATGACCTCGTATTTTGACAGAACTCTACGGAGCCCCGTAGGGGACGTATAATTATTTTTTTTATTAATTCGTTCCAACGAAATAACAATTAGTTCCCTCAATTTAACAATTCGTTCCCACGAATTAACAATTCATTCCCACGAATTAACAATTCGTTCCCTCAATTTAACAATTCGTTCCCACAAAATAACAATTCGTTCCCACGGGAACTAATTGTTAATTCGTGGGAACGAATTGTTTATATCATGGGAACGAATTGTTAATTCGGGGGAACGAGTTGTTAAATTGAGGGAACGAATTGTCATTTCGTGGGAACGAATTGTTAATTTGAGGGAACGAATTGTTATGTCGTGGGAATGAATTGTTAATTCGAGGGAAAGAATTGTTAAATTGAGGGAACGAATTGTTATTTCGTGGCAACAAATTAATAAACAAAATCCGTATAACTGTAAACAAAATCAAAGCAGAAAGTTCATGATAGTCCCTAGACGAATCTGGGCGCTTTACTCCTTACAATGCTGCATTAAATTGTGTCGTCTGCTGGTTATTTTTAACTTCCATTTTCATCCACAAAAAAAAACATAGTTTGGCTGCACTTCAGAATCATTTCCAATATGCTGCCAATCTATGTTTGAATTGAGAATAAGGACAACAAATGAAACAACAGCAGACGACAAGTTTCAATTCACGCAATCTAAGGATTAATTGTGCGTCTGATAAATACTGAGCATGCGAAATCGACATCGATCACGTCTTGGTGTGACAAACGCAATAAAACACGGCCTGTCAGACGTAGGATCTATGCAAATTAGTTTGGGACGAAAATGCCAACTTGATTTATTTATAAGCCTTTTGTAATGTAATACGCCGCCATTGATAAATAAATCTAATTTTCGTTATCGAACGATTTCGGGTAATAAGTTTCGAATAAGAGGGTGACCGATTTACGTGGGGCGGATCCAGCATTTGGGGAACGGGGGGGGGGTGTCTAGTTGCGAAGGTAACTCTTGCAATATACTCCCGTACAACCCGTGGCTAGCTACGGACGGTACGTGAGTAATTGCAAGAGTTACCGTTCGAAACTAGGGGGTTGTCCTATTTTCGAGCTCTTCGAAATGCACTTTCCTGTGTTTTACGGCATTTAAATTCAGACTCCAACTGGTGGTAAACTGTGATCTATGTAAACTCCGTGGCTGACCGGGGGGTTGAACCCCGGAACACCCCGGAACCCCCCCCCCCCCCCCCCTCCTCCAGATCCGCCCCTGGTAATCACTGCAATCAAAACTTGGTATGGCACACTTCCAGCACGCTACGCGCGGGTTAACAAACATTCTGCGAGAAATTTGAATCGGACGGAAACGGAAGTTGTTTAAACTTGGTCTGATTCAAATTTCTCTGCAGAATGTTCAGACTAACTACGCAAGTAATACTGCTACATTTGGTATTGGCGGACTCGAAGTGTTAGAGGGTGGAACATGGTCATCATTAAAAGGATGACAAATATTGATAAAAAAATAAGATTTACCTGTGACCTCGTGGGAGCCGCCATTACAGCAGAGTAAACTAGAGCAGCTTGAGCTGCATCAACGGTTTGAGCCTCAAACATTGATTTCATGTGTAACTAAGCTTTAGCCCAAGGTGTAAACTATCGGTTACAAAAAGAATTTCTGAAGTTTTAGAATGAACAGTCCAACATTAATGTGTTCGCATCATCACACCGATATGGGGCCGGTTAGCTTAGAGGTAGAGCGATGGACTCGGAGCGAGGGATACCGGGTTCGATCCTCAGCCAAAGTTTTAGCTAAAGGACTGAAATATCGACTACAGCAAAAACAATTGAAATCGAATGATAAATAACGAAGCTGACGTCACATCCGTTTGCTCTATTTTGAAAACTTGAAAAAATACGTTCATCTTTGACATCGAATAGAGCCGTAAGTAGTCAAGATATAGCTCTGAAAATTATCATCTTTCATGCGGCTGACACTCCCCTATCACCCTGGCAAGAAATTGTGTTGCTGACAGTACTGTACAAATTGGAAAACGTTTGTAAAGACCACCCGTTATCAGCCGAAATTCGGCAAAATCGTTGAAAAGTATGTACATTTTTCAAATTCAAATGCATATAGATCTTTTATTTGAGCAGATAGCCGAAAACTGTCAGTGAATCTGAGATAGAGAATTTGGTCAGCTTTCAAATGCAAAAAGAATTCTTGAAATCGGTTGGAAAATAAGGAAGTTATAGGAAGTATGACGTCACTTCCGTTTTCGTGGAAAGTAGCATTAAAAGATATCTGAAAATCTCTGAGTCTCTGCTCATACTTGATCCGAATCGGTATGCAAAATTTGAAGTCGATCCGACCAGCGGTTTGGTGTAGATGGAGGAAGCCCGTAAGTCAGCGGATGATTATTTTTCGATAGTTATCGCCCTTAAATGGCAGTTTACGCCATTTGTAAATACACCTAATAAAACGGAAATATGCAATATTCCGCCAGTGAAGTTTTCGTTTGTTTTTCACCATAGGCCGGGCACAAAGCGGGAAAGTTTTAGCTAAAGGACTGAAATATCGACCGCAGCAAGAAATTTTGAAATCTATTGATAAATAATGAAGCTAACGTCACATCCGTTTGCTCTATTTTGAAAACTTGAAAAAAAGATGTTCATCTTTGACATCCAATAGAACCGGAAGTAGTCAAGATAGAGCTCTGAAAATTATCATCTTATTATGTTGCTGACATTACTGTACAAATTGGAAAACGTTTGTAAAGACCACCCGTTATCAGCCGAAATTCGGCAAAAATTCGGCAAAATCGTTGAAAAGTATGTACATTTTTCAACTTCAAATGCCTATAGCTCTCTTAGTTGACAAGATAGCCGAGAGCTGTCAGCGAGGCCGAGATAGAGAATTTTGTCAGCTTTCCAATGCAAAAAGAATTTTTGAAATTGGTTGGAAAATAAGGAAGTTATAGAAAGTTATAGAAAATATGACGTCACTTCCGGTTTCGTGGAAAGTGGCATTAAGATATTTCTGAAAATCTCTGAGTCTCTGCTCACACTTGATCCGAATCGGCATGCATAATTTGAAGTCGATCCGACCAGCGGTTTGGGCTGTAGACTGAACGGCTGAATAACGAATACAATAGGTTTTCGGCGCAGCTGAAAGCCGCCTCAAACCTAACTAGGGCATAGTCGATGGCGCAATATAGCCACGTTTCCCAAATGAGACGCGCCATGCGATTTTGTTCTTTCGGACATCTGCGTAATTTCATTAAATTCGGAAATTATTGTACATTTTGTAAATGTATTTCATGAAATTACACAGATGGCGTGTCTCAAATGCTAAGTCAGAAAGGAGGAGATAATCCATTTATCCCGTCAACACAGTGCGTATGTGCCGTGAAACACGGTGCCGTGAAACATTTTTGATATCCAGTCAATACTATTTTTGCATTTTACAGCCATTTGTAGGTGTTCACGGGATAAATAGAATAGTAGGTTAGTGCCGTGAATGGGAAAAAATATCTAGCGCGGCACGGAAACGGGATGTGCTCGGCAGAGCCTCGCCCATCCCGTTTCCTGAGCCTTGCCAGATATTTTTTCTCATTCACTGCACTAACCTACTATTCTCTATGACCGGGGGTATAATCAAAAATCGAAATGCATTTTGCGCATCTGCATACCATAAGGAAGGCACACGCCCAGTCCCTGCCTATTACGGTTAAAAAGTTTTACTTCTTACAAGGCAAAATTGTAAAATTCTAAGTCGAAAAGAGGGGGGATAATCAATGACCGGGGTTCCAATCAAAAATCGAAATTCACTTTGAGCATCTACATACAGTAATGAAGGCACACACTAAGATTCAAGTCCCTACCTATTACGATTAAACAGTTTTACTTCTTACAAGCTAAATTTGGAAAATTCTAAGTCGAATAGGGGAGAAAATATATGACCCGGGTTCGACAGACGGACGGACGGATGGACGTACGTACATACGGACAATTGCGTATTAAAAAGTTACACCACCCACCAACTTTTAAAGACTATACATCGTACTTTGTTTTCTAAGCATGGCTCCCAGTCATACGTCTTGTACCACTGGTGCTGGGAAAAATGAGTGACAGTGTATTGTTACAACGAGGGTTGTTTGTATATATTTACTAATTTACTTTTACTTATTTTAGACTTGGGGAATTAGCTCAATTTGATCGAAAGATGAAAGACAAAGACACATGTTGATTCTACAATGTAATATTCCCAAGAGCTCCCTGGCAACCCAAACAATGGCCTTTATACTTGGCAACGCGGACCTTATAGAAAGCACCTGACCACTCGGCATGAAATGCACACAATGCAGACTTTTCCTGAGAACTGTGTTTGTTCAACACAGTTCAAATTGCTATAATTCATTACTTATTGAATGCAAACCTTAGATATTTTACATGCACATTTCATCCATTCATCTACATACACACAGCAAATATCAATGACGACATGAAATTAGAACTATGTCTAAATTGGCTTTTAATACGAATATCAAAGTCAATTTAGACATCGGACTGGCTTCTGAATCATATTTGGAACCATCTGCAATATGCCAATGACTGTGAACAACTACATGTTATAGTATTATGTTTCGACTCAGTGTAGCTCAAATACTAGTCATCAATGTACAGTCTCAAAAGAGTTATTACATGATCTATGAAATTTCACAATACTTGCAGACAACAATTCAGAATTGCAACAGCAAACCTGCATTCATTGTGTGTGACCCCAAGCTATTTGACCGGGGCATAACGCCCATTACAGAGGTCTGGTTTCTACAGAGAGTTACTCAGAGGTCATGACCTGATTCCACATGAACAAAGAATGGTATGGTTCAAATGACTATTCAAAACATGTACTATATTCCCTATCACGAGCCCTAACTTGTAATATTACATAATCTCATTATGTATCTGTAGCAATGTTTATATTTCATCTCGGCACCATTAATATAGTGAACAGTGTAGGTTCTGACCACTAACCTATTCAACCATTGTGTTCTCAATGCATAAAACAAATCAACTACCATTCCATTGCAAACCAGTCTAGTCCCAGATTGGATAACTGCATCTGCATGGTTCAGTGAGGGTTTATACTGTTTGCCATTCAGTGCATACAATTGGTACACTATAACAGTATTCTACTAAAAACAAATCAATAACAAAAACTCACCCTTCCCAAAATATTTTGTTTGATGAAATTCCATCAAATATTGATTTTATTGCGAAAAAACGATTTTTCTATGAGAGGGTGACTTTTTTGTTATTGATAAAAAAGTACTTACTTTTAAATATTTTTTAGATTTAATGTGTTTAATAGCCAAAAGTTCGTCGGCAGCAAAACGTGGAACAGACAGTAGTTAGTATAAGAAAGGAGAGATCACGGGTGGTAAAGAAAAGGACTAAAGTCTATAAATGCATTAAATAATAAACGTACAGTGGAACCCCTCTAAACCGGACACTCGAGAAAATATAGAGGTTTACCTTAGATGTGTTTCGCTGTTATGTATCTCTGATTACAATGACTTTTCATGATTGCAAAACACTAGAATGTGTCATGCTCACATGTCTTATTTACAGTGGAACATCTCCAAACCGGACACCCTGGGGACCTCCCAGGGTGTCCGGTTTGGAGAGGTTCCACTGTACATGTATCAGTAAATGAAAGAAAAATAAGTTAATGAACATTTGTTACTCCTTTTAAAAGACATGGAGGGTAAAACGATTTCTTAACTACTTGTTTTCCACTTACTGATAATTTTAGGCTACTAGTATATAATTTTGTGTCACCTGTGTCATGTACTCATGTACGCCAAAATCTGCCGAAAACGTCACAGCTTTTGTTCACATGGGAAACAACGGAGCCCCGCAGGGACGTAGAATTATTTTGTTTGTTAATTCGTTCCTACGAAATAACAATTCGTTCCCTCAATTTAACAATTCGTTCCCACGAATTAACAATTCGTTCCCACGAAGTAACAATTCGTTCCCTCAATTTAACAATTCGTTCCCACGAATTAACAATTCGTGCCAAAATCTGCCGAAAACGTCACAGCTTTTGTTCACATGGGAAACAACGGAGCCCCGCAGGGACGTAGAATTATTTTGTTTGTTAATTCGTTCCTACGAAATAACAATTCGTTCCCTCAATTTAACAATTCGTTCCCACGAATTAACAATTCGTTCCCACGAAGTAACAATTCGTTCCCTCAATTTAACTAACAATTCGTTCCCACGGGAACGAATTGTTAATTCGTGGGAACGAATTGTTATATCGTGGGAACGAATTGTTAATTCGAGGGAACGAATTGTTAAATTGAGGGAACGAATTGTCATTTCGTGGGAACGAATTGTTAATTCGAGCGAACGAATTGTTATATTGTGGGAACGAATTGTTAATTCTAGGGAACGAATTGTTAAATTGAGGGAACGAATTGTATTTCGTGGGAACGAATTGTTATATCGTGGGAACGAATTTTTATATCGTGGGAACGAATTGTTAATTTGAGGGAACTAATTGTTATTTCGTGGGAACGAATTAATAAAATAAAATCCATGTCCCCTGCGGGGCTGCGTATGAAACGGTCTTTGGAGCATACTGACCGAACTAAATTGTGCGAGATTCAGCGATATAATTGTAATACTCTCAGACAGCTGAAGCAATTTATTGGGGCAATAAAATATGCAGAATATTTCACCATTGCGTAGTTTCTAATATCTCTGTCGTATTTATGATACAATTAAATATGCAGAATAACGACATTTATTACACTGCTAGAAAGTTTTTGAATGTCATTCACTGTGAGAGAACACTCCTTACAAATAATACTCAGCGAAAAGAATACCAGGACTTGTACAAGTGCATACTCCCGCACAAACTTACATAACCTTTCTGCATATAGATATATGTATATCATGTATATGTATTCATCGTACATTTGCTTGTAGTTTTCCAGACACATGATGTGTCTGGAAAACTACAAGCAAATGTACGATGAATACATATACATATATGATGTGTCTGGAAAACTACAAGTAAATGTACGATGAATACATATACATATGTGTCTGGAAAACTACAAGCAAACGTACGATGAATACATATACATATATGATGTGTCTGGAAAACTACAAGCAAATGTACGATGAATACATATACATATATGATGTGTCTGGAAAACTACAAGCAAATGTACGATGAATACATATCCATATGTGTCTGGAAAACTACAAGCATACGTACGATGAATACATATACATATATGATGTGTCTGGAAAACTACAAGCAAATGTACGATGAATACATATACATATGTGTCTGGAAAACTACAAGCAAACGTACGATGAATACATATACATATATGATGTGTCTGGAAAACTACAAGTAAATGTACGATGAATACATATACATATATATATATATATGCAGAAAAGTTATTTAAAATTGGCGATAAGACTCGCATAATCTACAGCATTTAGTGTACATTACAGAAATGTAGTCAACTATAAATAGGTCAGATAGTTGCAGCCTGTAACCCTGTGATCCTCCAGTATCGTACGTACGGTACAAGTGGGTCACAGAGTTACAGGCTGCAATTATAGGTCAGAGAAATCAGTTAAAAATCAGGGGCCCGTTTCACTAAACTTCGTACGACTAAAATGTTCGTAAGTGCAAATTTAGAATAGTCTGTAAATTCCAATTGATGGATTTACATTTATTGAGCATAGGCTGCATATGTGACGTGAAAACGCGGGCTACACGCATAGCTGCTATTCGTGGGCACAATACATCTACATTACTCTATTCTTATAAAGAAACTATATTTTCATAGGTGCCTGTGATTCGAGAAATCGGGCTTGTGGGATGTGTGACTAGTGTAGCTCCTGTAGCCTATTTCACCAACATTGCAAAGTATACTTTAGTAGCAAAGTATACTTTGAGGGAGAAATTTTCAATTTTATGATAAATTTATTAATTTTTATTATACTGAATTTATTACATTATCACAGCCAATTTGGCTGTGATAATGTAATAAATTCAGTATAATAATTCTGCATACTTTTAATCATCAAATATATGCAGTTGTTAGTTCTATATGAAATAATACATTTCAGGAAAAATAAATGATTACTCCTTCAAAGTATACTTTGCTAGAAAAGTATACTTTGCAATGTTGAAGAAATAGGCTACTGATCAAATAGCACACGCCTGTAGCCTGATAACATGTGTTTCATTGATACAATGGCGAACAGTGCAGATCCTGATCAGACTGTGCGGATGCACAGGCTGATCTGGATCTACACTAGTCGCCATTTCTCCAGCCACATATCTGTCCCACTTACGAATATAATTAATAGGACATTCTATTGCATATGTCTGAATAGTATGAAATAATACGCCCGTGTGCGTTGTTTGATTTCTTGCAAGCAACTCGTTCGTTGCGATCACTCGTTGTTTACACAGAACGTATAACGCACATCCGTGTATTATTTCCCACATGTACGATGGAATATCACCTGTTTATGTCCATAGTTCGATATTGGCGTGTGTTTTATAGTATTGTCATTCATGTCCGTTTGTTCGAGCTTCCTCTCTTTCTCTATCCGTCCGTCAAGACGACTTTAATAGGCAGGATAAGGATTTTGACGCTATTTCGTGTTTAGTTTTTACATTGTCCAATTTATCTCGTCTTTATCAGCTAGTAAGTCGTCGTGACACGATAATTAAGACAACTTAGACGGCGTATTAAGACGACTTAGCTGTCATGGTATCACGTTATAATTATCTAGCAGGCAGATTTATGCCACCATAACTCAATGCGCAATCTGTGAATGTAACCCCTTGGTATTCCACGTTAACCGTTAGACCGCTACACACAACACTTGTCGTCTGCTGTTGCTTTATAGCTTGCCTTATTTGTCAATGAAAACATGGTTTGACCGCACTTTAGAATCATTTCCAATGGAAATGATTCTAAAGTGCTGTCAAAGCATGTTGTAAATTATTCTAAAATGATGTCAAAGCATGTTTTTGATGATAAAAATGGAACATAGAAACTAATCAGCAGACGACAAAAAATTATGATAGCGGTGTAAGGGTTAAGCGTTTCAACACTACATACCTCTATATCGGTGTTGGCAAGCAATTTTCTTCAGGATCTGCTATATTTGCAAACAATTTGCATACTGATTAGATAAAAACGCCCCTTTTTCATAAATGGACTAGTCTGAATAGCATTGTGTGACGATTGGATTGGTCGGAAATTAAACATATTAAAATCCATTCTAGTTATTTAGGGGTGAAAATGTTAATCTCACGACATTACCTGTCCCTAAATACAACTCTATATTATACATTGCAGGGAACACGCCATTAATCTACAGTGCGATGGTTGGAAACGACATCGCATGTGACATTCTCATACGTCATTTCCGGCGACTGGGACTAAACGTAGAAGCCGCAAATGCCGAAGGATTTACAGCACTTCTCATGGCTGCCAGGCATGGTCATGTGACATGCGCACAGATTCTGATTGGGCAGGGTAAATCGTCGGTGTGCCAACGTGATAGCAAACATGGACTCACTTTAGAAGAATGGCTGGCAAAAACCGGATTCACACTGCAGGATGTCACGCCGGTACGAAACGATGGCAGGGGACGCTCGCGTTTTCTGAAGTTCGCCAACGTGGCTGCGATTTGTAGCGCCTCGAAGACATTGTTATCGGAACCGGAATTGGATGATTACGAGGATTACAGTTACCTGAAAAATTTGAACATCGACGACGAAGATGATGACTATAAATCGGACATAACAACAACAACAGAAATGGCGGAAATTTCACTTCCGCCATACGTGCAATACGGCGACCTTGACATATCGGGGCGCCACTACCGGGTCTACCCTTACCAGCAGGGCAAAACTCGCCTGCGCAATCAGGAGACGCAGACACCGGATAAAGAGGACTCAGACCGGGAAACAGTTCAAATGCCGAAACTGAACATTCAAACGGATACCACTGAAACGGAAAACAGGAAAGCGGAAATTGAACTGAAAAACAGAAAGACTGAACAGGAAATGAAAAAGAAATCCTCCCACGCGCAAGTTACACACGTTCCAGTTATGAAGCGAACGCATGCTTCGTTACGGGAATCATTCGATATAAAACGGAACGACAAAAGGTTCTCGCTGCCAAACATAGACACATACGCGCATATTCGTCGAGGGAGCATGGAGCGCATAAGTGATGAGAAAGAAACAGTTGACATGTTACCGGAAGTCCTGGTTGCTAACGTTGACCTTGGAGACGGTGTTCTAAAAAGTATCCAGCTGTTCTCCGACTCGCTTGGTAACAAGGTCTACTGGAAACCGCTGGACGGCGAGGACGAAGGAACACATTTGCCGCCAAGAAAGTTTGATTCTCCAACAATGGTGGAAAGCGAAACGTCAACAGGCGATGATCCGCTCTTCTAGGAGCAACGATACACTGATATGAAGGCATTACTCAGTTATAGTGAATAGTCGTGACAAGATAAGAGAGTATCGGTAAACGTAAACCTGGGGCCCGTTTCACTAAACGTGAAAAGTTGAAATTTAAATTGATGGATTTACATTTATTGAACATAGGCAGCCTATGCTCAATAAATGTAAATCCAATAATTGTTTACAAGAAAACATTGTTAATGTGAAATTTACAGACTATCATAATTTTACACTTACGAACATTTTAGTCATACGAAGTTTAGTGAAACGGCCCCCTGGTTATCATAGTGCTTCTATGTCATATAAAACCTTTATTACCGGGTATACAGATAACATATGTGTGTTTTATTGTGATGAGACCTATGATATTTATCTATGATGATAATGTGTATTCGTGCTCTCAAAGTACATACTAATACATTGGAGGTCTCAGTCGCCTGATTACAGTGGAACATCTCTAAACCGGACACCGGGGGACTATCCAGAACGCCCAGTTTCATTAAATTTACAATAGACTGTGACACAGCTGAATATGTATGTTCTGTGTGAAAACGAGGAAGTCAGGACCGTGCCAAGTGTTTTACTAATGCACAATAGAACACACTGGCGACCCCATTGTGTTTAATTTAGATGTGTTTCTCTGCCATTTCTTTTAATGCCGTCTCTTTTCATGATTGAAAATGACAAAAACTGTCCATGGAGTGCTTAATTACAGTGGGACCTCTCTAAACCGGACACCCTGGGAGGTCCCCAGGGTGTCCGGTTTAGAGAGGTCCCACTGTACTTGTAGTTGTTGATCAACGAGCAAACTTGAATATAGTTGTCCTGTAAGAATTCAACAGCATTAAGTCGCGGGATTTGATTTGAAACTACACGAATACAGTAAAACCTCTATAAACCGGACACCCTGGGAGGCCCCCAGGGTGTCCGATTTAGAGAGGTTTCACTGTCAATCGGGCATTTGAAAATTCTGAGCCATGGCTGTGTGCTATGCGATCATGAACAGACATCATCACCTGAGATAAATGACCAAGAAACCATCAAACATAAGATCAAAGATGTTTTCTTGCTGTCCCTGTATCACTATATAAGTTATGACCTCGGTCAAGTCTCTATTGACTTATTGATACACAATTCATTCATACAGTGAAACCTCTATAGGCCGGACACCCTGGAGACCTCTCCGGGTGTCAGATTTAGAGAGGTTCCACTGTAATTGAGCATTCCACTAACAGTTTTTTTGTTGTCATTTTCAATCATGAAAAGACACGACAATGAAAGAAATAATGACAGAGAAACCCATCTAAATTAAACACAATGGGGGTGGCCAGTGTGTCCGGTTTAGAGGGGTTCTACTGTACCTGATAAATGCTTGTTTATTTAATAGTTATTATTAAAATATAAAAAACGCATGCCATAATGGTCATTCACGGTGTTGAAAAAGGTAAACAAATAATTTTGCCCAGTACCTGATGAACATGAAAACAAAATTCAAGATATAGAAGAGAAAACAATCAGCAAATGCATATGTTTTCACGTTTCGACACAGATTGTATACGGAATTGTCTACTCGAGTGTTGTCTAGTGCGATAAACGTCCGATTTGCGATGCTAATCTGCACACGATCGTGACATATTGGCGGCACGAATGGTAATAAGCCGTACTATAAATTGATTGGTTCGTCCTAGAAGGGGGTAGCTACATTCGTCTGGGAAGTAACCCCCTTCCTGCACAAACGCCAGTATCCGACTGATGAATTGAATAAATAGTAAATGAGACACGCCATGTTATGTTTTACCTTCGGACATGTGCGTAATTTCATGAAATTTACAATATTTGCTGTAAACGGAGTCAATAGTTAACAAAACTTTCAGAGTACATGCGGAATATAATTCCGCATGTACTCTGAAAGTTTTGTCAACTTTTGACTTTATTCATGAAAAATATTGTACATTCTGTAAACGTATTTAATGAAAGTAGCAGATGTCCAAAGGTACAAAATCGTATGGCGTGTCTCATATGTGGCTGTGACTTGAGAAATTGGGCGTATGGGATTTGTGACCAGTGTAGCGCCTGGTCAAATAGCGCACTGATGTAGCCTGATATTGGTCCCGTTTAAGTGTTAGAAACATGCCGTGTGGTTCATTCATGGAATGGCGCAAACAGTGCAGATACTGGTCTCAAAACCCATAAGCTCCATTTCTGCAGTCACAGCCACAGTGATATAAACAGTTGTCCGCATATGATTAAGGTAACATTTACAAATACAGTAGAACCCCTCTAAACCGGACACCCTGGTGACCCAATTTTGTTTAATTTACATGAGTTTCACTGACATTCTTTCATTGTCGTGTCTTTTCATGATTGAAAATTACAAAAACTGTTCATGGAGGGCTTAATTACAGGGGAACCTCTCTAAACCGGATACCTGGGAGGTCCCCAGGGTGTCTGGTTTAGAGAGGTCCAACTGTACTTGTAGTTGTTGATCAACGAGCAAACTTGAATATAGTTGTCCTGTAAGAATTCAACAGCATTAAGTCACGGGATTTGATGTGAAACTACACGAATACAGTAAAACCTCTATAAACCAGACACCCTGGGAGGTCCCCATGATGTCCGATTTAGAGAGGTTCCATTATAGCTATGTGTGAGGAGTTGTCGACATATATGAGTCTGGCATCCGCACAGTCTGGTCAGGATCTGCACTGTTCACTATTCGATCAATGAAACACCCGCCATGCTTCTAACAAGCAATATACAAAATGTAGATTGTTATCATGCTAAACGAGCGTACTGTCTGATGATAGCACTGATACACTGATCACAAATACCATAAACCCCATTTCTCCAATCACAGCCACATATATGGTTCAGTGCTCCAGATAAGCTGCGTATTTGCTTAAATACCCAATAAAAATTGCAAAAAACAACATCAATTGAAATCAGAAGTAGCGAGTATCAAAAAGCAATACAAAAATTATGGTACCTTTATAAAGCTGCAAGAAACAATAAACAGACCACAAATATAGCATATTTTTCTTATTTTAAATGAAAACATATATTGGTATTTCATTAGAATTGTCTCCAAGGAGAAAATTCTAATGAAATGCCAAGACATGTTTTTATTTCGAAGCAAACTATTCAATAACTGCTGTCTGTTGATGTGTAAACAGTAGTGTGATTTTATTTTACCCAAAATTTTGAAATACCCAATTGCTTCAGAAATGATGGAGTGACAATATTCAATTACTAATTACTAATTCCTTATCTGGAGCCCTGTGGTTTATTGATTCATGGTCTTGAAACAAACGTGACTTATTTGTCTTTGGTAAAGATGCAAGTGTTACATATTTTATTGGATTTACAAATAACTTGGGGAATAAATCATGTCGTTCAAAATGTTAATTGAAAAAATGTACATGGTATGTATATACTGTCTGTTTCACGAAACCTGCCCAAATTGTACTGCGATATAAACAATGCAAAAACAATATTTTTTGGATAATATTAAATTAAAGCAAAATTTAAGAATGAGTCTTCTTTTTTGTTCGTGTAATTTGGTCAAATATTGATTTTATTGCGAAAAACAATTTCCCCATGTTAAATCCCCATAGACATCTTCACTCTGGGGATTTAACATGGGGACATTTTAGGAATTTCAGAAATACTGGACCGATTTTCAAAATTTAACTTGTTTTCTTATTTAGATCATTTCCAAGATATCCCGCCAATTTTCGGAGTCAATTTCCATTTGTTTAATTCTTTTTACTCCTCCCACAGCTCCTCCATCTCCTTTTCCCCCATGCTAAATTCCCATAGACAACTCAATTTTTCGTAATAAAATCAATATTTGGCCAAATTTCACGAAAAAATAAGAAGGTTCATTTATAAATTTTGATAAAATTTAATATTATCGAAATAAATATTGTTTTTGCATTGTTTATATGGCCGTAACATTTGGGCAGGTTTCGTGAAACAGACAGTAGTAGATCTTACATATGTGATGATTTAACCCTTTCACCCCTAATTAACTGAATGGGCTGCGATATGTTAATTTTGCAACCAATCCAATCATCGCAAAATGATTTTCAGACTATTCCATTTATAAAAAGGGGGTATTTGTTGTTCTCAAAATTATGAAAATTACTTTCAAACAGTGCAGATCCTGATGAGACGGCTCGTTACGAGCCGGCTCATCTGGATCTGCACTGTTTGCAAAACCGATATAGCGGGCTTTCGAGGTTCACCGGGTTAATAATAACAACTTATTTATAAAACTGTTTACTGATATCATAAGAAAACGAGGCCATGACGACTTTCATATGAAATCAGTGAGTATTGATTAATGAACATGTTAAATGAACACAATGTTTTGATTATATTCCGTTTGATATAAACAAAGCTCCCGATAAGCTGCGTATCTGCTTAAATACCCAATCAAAATTGCCAAAAACCCAATTGAAATTAAAAGTATCGAATATCAAAAAGCAATAACAATTTTGTGGTACCTTTATCATGCTGCAGAAAACAATAAAAATACCACAAATATAGCATATTTTTTCATATTTTTCATGAAAACACATCTTGGTATTTCATTACAATTGTCTCCAAGGAGACAATTCTAATGAAATGCCAAGACATGTTTTCATTTCGAAGCAAAGTATTCAATAATTGCTCTCTGTTGATGTGTAAACAGTAATGCGGTTTTATTTTACCCAATTACAATTTTGAAATACCCGATTGCTTCAGAAATGATGTAGTGAAAATACTCAATTACTAATTCCTTATCTGTAGCCGATGTCATCAAAATTGCAAAGTATACTTATCTAGCAAAGTATAATTTGAGGGAGTAATCTTTCATTTTTCCCAAAATGCATTATTTCATATAGAACTAACCACTGCATATATTTGATGATTAAAAGTATGCAGAATTATTATACGGAATTGATTACATTATCACAGCCAAAATGGCTGTGATAATGTAATAAATTCAGTATAATAAAAATTCATAAATTTATCAAAAAATTGAAAATTTCACCTTCAAAGTATACTTTGCTAGATAAGTATACTTTGCTAGATAAGTATACTTTGCAATGTTGATGAAATAGGCTACTGGAGCTCCGGCATAAACAAAACATCATACCTGCAATACATTGACGCTGTATTTGTCGCCTATAAACATGTTTTATGTTGCCGTCTCATTTACGTACATGTATGTATTACAGTTAGTGTCTGTTTCACGATACCTGCCCAAATTTTACGGATATATCCACAATGTAACAACAACAGTTTCTTCGATAATATTAAATTTTAGAATGAGCCTTCTTTGTATTTCGTGAAATTTTGTCAAATATTGAGAAAAGAAAATTGAAAATCGGTCCACCGTGACTATTTATGAAATTAGATACCTTTCCCGATGCTAAATCTCAGATGTCTATGGGGATTTAACATGGGGAAATATTTTTTTCGCAATAAAATCAATATTCGACCAATTTTCATGAAATATAAAGAAGGCTCATTCTTACATTTGGCTAAAATAAAATATCAAAAATCAATTTTGTTTTGTGTAAAATATGTCAAATCTGGGCAGATTTCGTGAAACAGACAGTAGTGAGCTATATTTTAATAGTTCATTGCTCACGTGTCTGATTTACAGTGGAACATCTCCAATCCGGACACCCTGGGACCAGGGTGTCCGGTTTGGAGAGGTTCCACTGTATACACGATATTCAAGATTCGCCTGAGACGATATGAAACTTATATAGAGAGGATCTTACATGAGTGATGATTCAATATGATATTTACTAAACGAGACATATTCTCGTTTCTTATGAAAATAGTTAACGAGCTTAATAATTATAAATATTTTTAATTTTAATTATAATCAGCAGAATTGTTAGATTATATTATTGCAAAAGGACATCCTCATGCATTGAAGCTGCATTGGTCAGCGAACATTCTGTCTGTAGCGGTTTCATTTGTATATTTATTGCACTGGTGTATTATGAGTTTATTACATAGAGGATCTCAGACGAGTTTCCATTTCCATGAGATTTATGAAACGAGTCACGCGCCATTGACTATTGTCACATCTAGTTGAAATTCTCCACAGAGAAAACTAGTTTTAATCATAGCAATAACATTATTATAAATATGCCATACAACAGGTTCCTGTTATTTGTTAGCACTTCATGCTACCAAACGGGAGCTCATTCTGACAATTACAGTAATTTTAATGAGTCACGGACGCTCCTAATGACGTTTAAAACATGATGGCGTCAACGTCAAAACATCATTGCTCTATCGCGCCATTACGGACGACTCTATTTTATTCATTTGACAAAACGTTGGCGCATAATACGAATACGTAATTAGGGTGATGCGGCCAGCCAATCGAATTCGCTCAAGGTATTATTGCACGTGTGTCATAACACATTTATTAAATGGGTTAAAACACGGCATAACACGGATTTCATGTGATAAACTGTGTTATTAATTACACCGCGAACGCCCATTTTATTGCAAGTTATGCAATACTATAAGCGTATTGAAATTGAATGTAATTTACAAAACGTATTTATCATCACGGTTTTTTCTTCTAAACCAATTTTTAAAAATGTCCATAGGCGATGTAATATAGGTACATGCAATTGTAATCGTATTATTATTAATTTAATCAGATGGACTGCCCCATTAATTGTAAATGTGTATTGTGTTGTAAATACATGTATATAGATTATTCGTTCATGTTTCATAATAAAAGTACAGATTTCACAACAAACAACGTTTGCACTTTGATATTGGTAACCACCCAGCACACACCACTGTGTTCAATACAAATGGGTTTCACTGTCCCCTGTTACTGACGATGTCTGTTCGTGATTAAAAAAACACACGGGCAAGTATTGGGGTTCTCATATGTGGATATGACTGAAGAAATGGGTTTGTTTTGGTTATACGACCAGTGTAGTCCCAGATCAGCCTGCGCATCCGCGCAGTCTGATCTGGGCCTGCACTGTTTGCCATTCAGACAATGATACGTTTTAATCCTTATCAGGTTTTAGGAGCGCGCTCGAAGATCAGGGGGCCATTTCACTAAACTTCGTAAGACTAAAATGTTCGTAAGTGCAAATTTAGGATCGTCTGGAAATTTCAATTGATGGATTTACATTTATTGAGCATAGGCTGCATATGCTCAATAAATGTAAATCCCATAATTGTTTACAAGAAAACATTGTTAATGTGAAATTTTGCAATAACGAACATTTTAGTCGTAAGAAGTTTAGTGAAACGGCCCCCAGATGTATATGGGGATTTAACATGGGGAAATCGTTTTTTCGCAATAAAATCAATATTGGACCAATTTTCATGAAATATAAAGAAGGCGAAAGATTTGCGAACTGTGTTGAACATTTTAATTTTGCACTTAACGCACTTCTTCGCCGTACGAAGTTTAGTGAAACGGGCGCCAGGGTTTCCGATTATGTGCGGTTCAGTCGAGCTCAACAAAGAATAATAATATCTTTGAAAGAACGTACATATATATATATATATATATCAGAAGCTAAACTGACCAGAAATACCATAAGCCCCATTTTTCCAGTTACAGCCACAATTATGGTGTTTTTTTCCGCTAGAGGCGGACCCAACTACGTAATGTACGAAACGGTGGGGGAAATCTACGGAGCCCCGCAGGGACGTAGAATTATTTTTGTTATTAATTGCTTTTATATCTTGCCTTATTTCTCAATTAAAACAACGTTTGACAGCACTTCAGAATCATTATAAAGTGCTGTCAAAACATGTAAATTATTCTAAAGTGCTGTCAAAGAATGTTTTGATGATAAAAATGGAAAATAGAAAACAAACAGCAGCCGACAAAAAAATAAGATAGCGGTGTACGGGTTAATTGTGGCTGTGACAGGAGAAATGGGCATCATTGGTTTGGCGACCAATGTAGATCTTGATCAGCCTATGCATCCGCACATTCGAACCAGGATCTGCATTGTTCGCCATTCCATCACCGAAACACAAAACAAAACTGAACATGAAACATTGATCGTCACTCGTCTACAGGAGTGTGATATTTCACCAGTAGCCGATTTCACCAACATTGCAAAGTATACTTATCTAGCAAAGTATACTTTGAGGGAGTAATCATTTATTTTTCCTGAAATACATTATTTCATATAGAACTAACGACTGCATGTATTTGATGATTAAAAGTATGCAGAATTATTATACTGAATGTATTACATTAGCACAGCCAAATTGGCTGTGATAATGTAATAAATTCAGTATAATAAAAATTAATAAATTTATCCTGAAATTGAAAATTATGTTCAACGCTCCAGATAAGCTGCATATTTGTTTAAATACCCAATTAAAATTGTCAAAAAACCCAATTGAAATCAGAAGTAGCGAGTATCAAAAAGAAATAAACAAAATTGTGGTACCTTTATCATGCTGCAGAAAACAATAAACAGACCACGAATATAGCATATTTTTCTTATTTTCCATGAAAACACATCTTGGTATTTCATTAGAATTGTCTCCAAGGAGACAATTCTAATGAAATTTCAAGATATGTTTTCAATTCGAAGCAAACCATTCAATAATTGCTGTATGTTGATGTGTAAACAGTAAGTGTGATTTCATTTTACCCAATTAAAATTTCGAAATACCCAATTGCTTCAGAAATGATGGAGTGACAATACCCAATTACTAATTCCTTATATGGAGCCCTGATGTTATTATCTCATAGCCCATTAAAATACACACAGTATCATTACCAAGGTGCATGATCACGTGGTTACAACAACAACAACGTCGCCCACTCCAAAGTAAGTATTATTTGATATTTTCCTTAATATGCAACGGATTTTGATGAAATATAGCGCAGCAAACGCGTCTTCATGAGCTGCATTTAGTGGTCTAGGGAGTTTGGAACAGACTTATGTCGTTTTTGCGAAGAATCGATTTCCATGTCGGAGGTGTTAGTACCACGTGATCATACACATTGACTACGGTTTCACATCCTGCAGTAATGATACGTTCCAAGCAACTATAGGAAACGGGCAACCAATTGATTTCCCATAGACCCACATTCACACAAACATGACAATCGCAAACTACCTGCGACAAAATCAATTGTGTTACTTCCATTCCTGGAGTCAGTGACCTAAGCCGGTACTAGATCCATGCCAAACAATGGGTCATGCGGGTTGATTTCCATGAGTTATTTCCTCTTTTTTGACGGAACCGTCTACTTTCACTTTCGAAATCTCTATCTCACCCCCACATCAAGTCGCACACAGAAAAATTAACCTGCATGTGTAGACCATGCACATAATATAATAAAATGCTTGGCACAGATATACCTTTCCTGCAGCATCTATTTTATGTATCTCTCTATCATAATAATAACAATGAATGCCGTTGTCCTGAAAATTTACTCCTTGTTGCTAAGCTGTTCCAGGACTGGTTTACCGTCTATAGTATTCATAAGTTGACTGTGTCCTGTAATGCTCGCTGTAAGGCCAAAACAATGTCATGTTCCCGGTAACCCGACATACCGTAGTGAAATAGTACCGAACGTAATTATTCTTTCTGCAAAAAAAACAACAATTTAAGCCGACTGACCATCACGTATTGGTCAACTGAAATTGACCATGTGGTCACTATGGATTTTGTCCAGGTACGATGGCCGCGAAAGTTGGATATGTTTGTATAAGCTTTTATTCTCCCCGTAATTTAGGTCTGTGGTGCGTCGGGGAAACATCCCCCACAAACCGAACAAATGTGAATGTGTGTATACATATAAACATAACTAGATTTGTCAGCAAAGCGGCACTCACATATCGGTCGCGACGCCCGCGCGACTCATAAACCAGGCCAAAACGACGCAGCCCGATTTCTACAATGCGCCCGCCAGGTAGTCGACCGTACAACTTTATACAACGCATCTATATATACTCGATGCGCGGACGCCGGGGGCCGGGTTCCGCCAGGACGCCTACCGATCTGTTCTTTGAAGCAGATTCGAGCACGGAAACGGAAATTATAATTTACCCGAGCGGTAAGGTTTAGTGACGGACGGACGCACACACGGACGCACGGACAACCTGACTCCAGTATACCCCCAACAATTCGTTGATGGGGTATACGTATGTGCTTGTATTATACATGTATGATGGCTGTTCTAGATTTGTTTTCATATTCCTTTTTATTTCTTTGGAATGTTAATGTGAGTAATGGAAACTATATGATGGAGTAGAAAATTAAGATTGAAAACTGGCATCAGGGTTAAGGTCGTATAATGGTTGTCACCTAGACTAATCTTTATATCACAATACCACCAGTAGTCTATTTCACCAACATTGCAAAGTATACTTTTCTAGCAAAGTATACTTTGAGGGAGAAATTTTAAATTTTAGGATAAAGTTGTTAATTTGTATTATACTGAATGTATTACATTATCACAGCCATAATAATTCTGCATACTTTTAATCATCAAATGTATGCAGTTCTATATGAAATAATGCATTTCAGGAAAAAATAAATGATTACTCCCTCAAAGTATACTTTGCTAGAAAAGTATACTTTGCAATGTTGGTGAAATCGGCTACAGACACTCGCTATTTTGATTTGTTGCCGCTCTGCGACCTATTTTGAACTAGTTTTGGTAAATAGTTCTAGATAAACATAACACCAATGTACAGGCTATATTTGACAGATATTAACCAATAGTTCAGAAATTTTGAGAGAGAGAGAGAGTGGGATTTTATATGGCGTGTGTGTATTGCTATCTGTCGATGGAGGTATTATCCGGAAAAAAATTATATCACGAAACGGCTTTATACTGTATTGTATGAAATAGCTACATGTGTATTAAATTAATTGCATGTATCTCGCATATAGCATTTTCTAACGGTCTGAACAGATAAGAAAACAGTTGCGTGAATATGCATGTTGTATATTAGTCGTGAGTTCATGACTGTCTTGATATACAGTCATGATTGCTTACTTTTGCAAAGTGGCATTTTCCTGTGGAATTTTCAAAAAAGGTCGGTGGCAGGTGGGAGCACGCGATGGGTAATTTAACGATCGGGGTTCATCCTTGCCGGAATCCCGACTGGAGACCTGGTTTGGCCCTCACGTACGTCTTTGGCATTTTGTATGTGACAGTTGAATCTGGTTATAGCCCTTATGTGAGTTTTCGTAATCCTATTTTAGGGGAAGGGGCCAAGTGACTTTGGTGTGGTATGGACCTGGCACCAGGTCAGGTTATTCTAATTTCAGGGCTGAATATATTTGTTCTCGATGTAAATATTCCGTTCTGATTTTGTTGGCTCCAACACTCGCCTCAGGTCGGAGGTGACTTTGATGTTCCTCGTGACATATACTTATAACATTGGTTTATCCTCTAGTTTCAGCAAATATGCGTGAATGCCTATAGGCCTATATAGAAAGTTCATCCCCGTTCAATAAACTGGTTTCGTTAATGAATACATTTTATACACTAGGGAAGTAGATCATCGTATAATAAGGAATTAATGAAGGAAGTTGTGTTCTGGATTCGAGACGTGCATACAGTACAGAAATCAGCGACACACAATGGGGTGACTCATTAAACACACAGGTAGAGGACTCGGACCTGTGACATAAAACAGCCATTGAAAATACCCCACCCACCTGTTGTCGACTCGTATTGGACGTTACGTTATTATTATATAACATAACGTACAGTTCGATAATAGGTGGGTGTGGTAATGACATTTTTTAAATGTTTGTTTTCGCGTCACAGGTTCGACTCGGACATGTGACGCGAAAACAAACATTTAAAAAAGCGTGATCCATCGTGATTAAGCACGAGAATTGTGGCATTCACACAAACATAGATGGAACCAATTATCTGATAAAGATAAACAACTTGATAATGACCAACCGACCGACTAGTCGTGATTTCATGACTGTCTTGATATACAGTCATGATGGCTTACACTTGTAAAGTGGCATTTTCCTGTGGAATTTTCAAAAACAGTGATAAAGTATCCAATTTGCATATTTTTAAATTAATTAACTTGTGAGTTATTTCAATGTATTACACTCTTGCAAATTATTTGCACGGGTTTCGCTGTGAGAGAAAACCCGTAATCAACTCCTTACAAATAATACATCGTGAGGAGAACACCCGTAATTGCACGCCTGTTTTCTTGGAAACCACGAGCTACCATGCAAAATGTTTAATTTGTATTACAGTCAAAATAAATTTATTTGAAAATTTGGAAAGACTAATCTAGAATGTTAATGTGATTGAACACATTCCAAACATGCACTCAAATATATCTGGCTCATAGAAACAGATGCGTAATTTGGATTTCAAAAAGTTTACATGACGTCACATTTAACGTCACACATCGTAACGTCAAAACGCGGGAACACACGTCATTGTATAACTATTCATGCGCACATAACAATTAATTGATTATAATCTCACAAATAGACTAAATGTGCATATATATCAGCCGTTGAAGTGTACTAAATAGGATATTCCATCGTACATGCATGAATAGCGAAAATAATACACTCGTCCGTCGGCGTCTTTGCAAGCAACTCGTTCGCTACGCTCACTCGTTGCTTAAACGGAAGCCGACGCACACTCGTGCATTATTTCCCGATATTGAAAATGTACGATGGAATATCCTCTATATGCATGTAATTAGTGGTTGTGAAATATTTTGTGATTTTATTTTTTATAGTAATAAGAAAAAGATAATAATTATTGACAAAATCCATGAATATCTGAGAAAAATAAACATTTTTTGGGGGGTAAACAATTGTATTGAAATCAACAATATAATGCTGGTGTATGTTTGTAAATGTAAATTAGGGTTCAATCCAAGTGTTTATACAGTTCGATGCTGTATATATTCAATTTTATTGAAAAATATAAAATGCCAATAAACAAATGCATGTAGCAGCTATCACGACCCAACTTGAACTTGATTAGGTCGGTGATGTTCTCGACTACCGACCGACCAACCCGACTGACTGCTAGATAGACGTACAGTACAGTCGGATTGCAACATATGCGCAAATTGGTTCAAAACATTTCTGTGACGCCACATTTTGTAAGTTAAAAGACACATCCAGAAAATTAACACTGCTATGTTGTTTCATGAAATGTGGCTGTGACTGGATAAATGGGGCTTATGGGTTTTACGACCAGTGGTGTAGATCCAGATCAGCCTGTGCATCCGCACTCTGATCAGGATATGCACTGTTCGCTATTCCATCAATGAATCACCCGCCATGCCTTTGACATGATATATCGTTATCGATCTACATGATTTAGCTGCACGTGTCGGGTATAGGGTCCGTTACATCTGATGCTCACTTAACCCATTACATGATGCGGAATACACCTGTATTGTTATGTTTGTTTATTAAATATATTATTGTTATTTTTGTTATTTCTCAGTGAAAGTATATGTTGCGACCACTCATTGTTCAAATGGTGGTCGTGACATATACGTCTAAGCACATTTAACGAAATATTTATGAGTTTCCCGCAATCGAAATGACATATCGTCAGTATGAAATCGGTTAAATCCCGGTTGCCCGTATGTACGGATCATTATCCTCGTATATGCGGACGAACCGTTGTCTAAGCAATGCATGTATACTTCGAGTATGCGAGGGCTGATCTGTGTCCTATTTCCATGGGCGCGCCTGATTTCACCAAAATTGCAAAGTATACTTATCTTGCTAAGTAAATAATGTTATTATACTGAATGTATTACATTATCACAGCCAATTTGGCTGTGATAATGTAATAAATTCAGCATAATAATTCTGATTACTTTAATCATCAAATATATGCATTCCACTGTCGTTAGTTCTATATGAATAATGCAATATTCCCTCAAAGTATACTTTATAGCTAGACAAGTATGCTTAGAAATTTTGGTAAAATCGGCTACAAGGATTACGGTTTTTGTTCGAGTCGTATGTTGTCAGCATGTGGCCTGTCTGACCTGTTATATGCGTAGAAGCAGGTGCAATCCGTCCGTAGCTCTTTCCACATTCCAGAAATGTCAAGTCGATGTTTCAGAATAATGTACACTGTATGCACGTGTCGCTCACAGGTGGAAGACTCGGAGCTGTGACAAAATAAAATTCCCATTACAAAAATACATTACCCCACCCACTTGGTGTTATACAGTAGTATTTTCTATTATAGGATAATAGAAGATAGTACTGTACGAGCCCAAGTGGGTGGGGTGATGGATTTTTTGTAATTGGCATGTTGTGTGTCACAGGTCCGAGTCTTCCACCTGTGGTGTCGATTGCGAATTTCAAACACAACTGTCATTCAAGGAAATTGAAAATGTTTTAAATTCCAGATCACTGAATGAATCTGCAACTAATATCCGGAGTTGTTCACAGCACACACCCAGCTGACACAGTTGACACACCTGACACAGTTGACACAGCTGACACAGTTGGTCTCAAACTTGAAACACGAAGCACTAGAGCATGCCAAACTACACACATGTGTCCGTGCAGCATGCTTCTACATGTACCAGGCGCGTTGGAAGGCAGCTGACATTGGGGCCGCTAGGCCCCCTGTAAAAAATGGTTAATGAGGCGCGAGCGCGATGGGGTTCGCGCGATACGCATCATAGGGCGGGGGTGGGGGTCCTCCCAAAAGAAAATTTAGAAAACCAGAACGCCTCAGACGCGATTTCCCGGTACAATATACAATATTAGGGCCACACAACCTCCACCCAGCTTGCCAAAATACTGGGGCCGCGGCGCCAAAATATTGGGGCCGCGACCACGGCCCCGACGCCTCTGCTGTGTCTGCGGTGCGACGCCTCTGCTGTGTCTGCGGTGCGACGCCTCTGCTGTGTCTGCGGTGCGACGCCTCTGTGTCTGCGGTGCGACGCCTCTGCTGTGTCTGCGGTGCGACGCCTCTGTGTCTGCGGTGCGACGCCTCTGCTGTGTCTGTGGTGCGACACCTCTGTTGTGTCTGCGGTGCGACGCCTCTGCTGTGTCTGCGGTGCGACGCCTCTGCTGTGTCTGCGGTGCGACGCCTGTATCTGCTGCGAGCCTGTGTGCGGTGCGACGCCTCTGTGTCTGCGGTGCGACGCCTTGCTGTGCTGCGGTGCGACGCCTCTGCTGTGTCTGCGGTGCGACGCCTCTGTGTCTGCGGCGACGCCTCTGCTGTGCGCGGTTGCGACGCCTCTGCTGTGTCTGCGGTGCGACGCCTGCTGTGTCGCGGACGACTCTGTGTCTGCGGTGCGACGCCTCTGCTGTGTCTGCGGTGCGACGCCTCTGCTGTGTCTGCGGTGCGACGCCTCTGCTGTGTCTGCGGTGCGACGCCTCTGTGTCTGCGGTGCGACGCCTCTGCTGTGTCTGCGGTGCGACGCCTCTGCTGTGTCTGCGGTGCGACGCCTCTGCTGTGTCTGCGGTGCGACACCTCTGTGTACATGTAATCACTCACTCATCTAATATTAAGGACTGACTTTATAGAAAGTAATCATTCGTTTCAAGTCATAGCTTCGTAAATATGATGGCATAGTTGTATCATGCATATCAGACCATGTTCTTAGTATATATTAATCTGTTCATTGAGTTGCCATCTGAGCCATCTTAGCGTGGACAAGGTATCGACCAGTTTCACCTAGTGTAACGTTTGACACAGATTGCTCAGCATTTGACAGATCAGATATACAATTTAGTGCAATACGTTGTATAAATATGTATTTACAACGTGCTATCCGTTGCATGTAGCAACAGTCAATATCAAGTCCGATTTCTGTACACAGATGATATACCATATACAGTGGAACCTCTATAAACCGAACACCAAGAAAACATCTGTGACCTTATTTTTGATGAGTTACTTGGTAATTTATTTCAGGTGATAATGTCTGTTCATGATCGCATAGCACACAACTATGGCTCAAAATGATCAAATGCCTGATTTACAGTGAAACCTCTCTAAACCGGACACCCTGGTGTCCGGTTTAGAGAGGTTTCACTGTATACGGTATTTAATGCAATAAGAAATTTGACTTTTATTATGTACATGTGCTGCTATCATAAAGATGATTCTAGCAGAATATGTGTGTCATCTAAAATTACATGAGTGGAGTGAAATGGGACCGTTTCACTAAACTTCGTACTGCATATGCAGCCTATGCTCAATAAATGTAAATACATCAATTGAAATTTCCAGACGATCCTAAATTTGCACTTACGAACATTTTAGTCGTAGGAAGTTTAGTAAAACGGGTCCCTGACAATCTACACAGTGTGTCATGGCCATTGTACGTTTTGGAAATGACCAAACAATATCATATGTATCAAACATGGTGTACGCTTTGGTACGATATATACATTACAGCACGTTGTAAATAATTATCTTTGAAAGATCTTGTGCTAAATGTTATTAGTGTACCTGTTATATGTTGTGCTGTCTATGCAATTTCCAAACGCGTGAAACTGGCTGATGGTGTGTTCATATATACAAAGATGGCCGAGATGGCAATTACATACATAATGTTCACACATATGTTATACATCACAGTTACGAAGTAATTATGTTTGAATCAAATGATGATCTGGGCCCGGTTGTTCAAAACACCAGTTAGCTTAACGGACTGTTAAATCCTTAACGGACTGTTAAATCCTTAACTGAATGGTTAAAATCTCTGTTAAAACAGAGATTTTAACCATTCAGTTAAGGATTTAACAGTCCGTTAAGCTAACGGATGTTTTGAGCAACCGGGCCCAGGTATGTAACGGGTCCTTAACAGCAATATGTGATTTTCGTGGCATAAGTAACCCGTCCAGAACATGCATAGAATACATATTACATTCTATATGTTTCATGCAATCACACTGACGCGCGATCCGAGTCTGGCATTGTGCTCTTATCGAACCACGGGACACGAAATAACAATTTGTTCCCTCAATTTAACAATTCCTTCCCACGAATTAACAATTCGTTCCCACGGGAACGAATTGTTATTTCGTGGGAACGAATTGTTATATCGTGGGAACGAATTGTTAATTCGAGGGAACGAATTGTTATTTCGTGGGAACGACTTAATAAATAAAAAAAAATCCATGTCCACTGCGGGGCTCCGTAGAGTTGGACCCTGTCACGTGGCTCGACAAGAGCACAATAATTAATAAAAACAATAATTATACGTCCCCTGCGGGGCTCCATACAACTCAACTGACAGACCAAAGAACTACACCATTTGAGACGACAACAATGTTATACAGCGAGAAAGGCATTGTTTGGTTTTTAGAGTCATGTCGGATTCTACTCCTGCGAGTTTCCCACCAATCAATCGTCTTTAAGTCACAGTGTTTGTGTTTCCCAGCCGTGAAATTGATCATAAATTAGTTTTAAGAGTTAATTTTCCAAACCAAATCAATTTACAGAATGACTGCACGTGCGTGACGCATCTGTTATTGCGATGTGCACGCCGCGTGCTTCTTGTGGGAACGTGTGCCTTCTACTTCATTTGCCCACCCACCGACGGCTGACAAGAGACCTAACGACGATTGCGGCCAGCGTAGTACCAGATCAGAGTTGTGATTATACAAGAATTCCGCCGAGGCATTTGACCGTAACATGATCATACCGGGGTATGTGCTAAAGTAAGTATCACAAAAACCGTCAGAGAAGTGCATGCTTAAAACAATAAAAGGTCAAGGTTGAAGAAACATTTTGACATACAAAAATGGCTAAGTGTTTCCACAACCATGTGAATGCCAAAAAGGTCATGGTCATGTTAATGGCGGCACGAGTGTGTTCCAAATGCTCGCATGTATCAAGTGTCCAAATATTGAAGCAACCCACCAATATTAACGTTATACCATGATGCCGAAGCTTGTTTTTGACATTTGGGACACGACGACGACGACAGAAAAAGCGGCGACTATAGTCGCGACTTCTGCTACAGCAGGCGCGACAAAAAATTATCTGAGCATGTACTCAGTTCTCGTTTTCGAAAGCAGGCACACCTCGGTCAATCAGCCTGATCTAGAGTACAGGGACGTCGCCAGACCCTGTCTAAAGCTGAAACATAGGTGGGTTATCCAATGGAGCTAGTTGCGAACAGTAACTCTTGAAAATCTACTCCCGTACCGTCCGTAGCCAGCTCAGACTATGTACATGCATTTGATGAAAACACGCATAGCACGCTGTTCTCTGATGTGTTTGGATCATGTTGCATCAAATTTTGTTCACATGTTTGTCATATTATTATTGGTATGTGTCAAACGCCACAAGAGGTAAAACTGGCCGATGCCTTGTTTGTTTATTGGTGTTTAACGACTTATCAACAGCTAATGTCATTTAAGGTTGTGCCAATGGGTTCGACCCCGCATTTAACCTGCTGCATTGGGGGGATCACATTATCAGAACGGAATATTAACATTGAGATAAATAAAAATTATATATTCAGCCCTGAAATAAGAATAACCAGACCTGGTGCCAGGTCCATACCATACTAGTCACTTGACCCCTTCCCCTAAAACTAATAGGATTAGAAGTAATCGTATTACTCATACAAGGGTACAACCAGATTAAACCCTCACATATAAGAATGGCAAAAACATACCCGAGGACCAAACCAGGTCTCCGTCCGGGATACCGGTAAGGATGAATCCAGATCGTTAAATTACCCATCAACATGCTCCCACCTGCCACCCACTGCCGATGGCATGTACACACTAAGATAGCCGACATGGCAACTCCATGCACCGTGTAGGATATAGCAAGAGAATGTCCACATATTATGTTATGCATAGATCACATTACAATTACGATGCAAAACTAGAAAATGTGGTCTGACGACGCACTTAGGGCCCCTATTTGAGAATCTGTTACAAAAACGTTCAAATAAATAAACAGACTGACGGACGGACGACGTACAATCTGTAGCGAAGATAATTGTATTAATGTGGAAGAATGTATCGTTACTAAGTAAGGCATGTGTGCAATATGAAGATATTAGCTGAATGCGAACAGAAAGCATAGGCGATTTGAGAAACTGTTATAAAAAATAAACGGACGGAAAGACAGACAGACAGGGCGAAACCTATATAGGACACCGCAGATTCTCGGCGGGGCCCTAACTATGAATGAATCATGGGATGATCTGGGGTCCCATGGGTGCTTAACCCTTTTCATGATGAGGATACGATTTTCTTTGTGGAAAATCCTAAATATTTCTGTATACGAGTTCAGAAGTATATGTCACGACCACCATTTCAACCGTCTCAAACGAGTGGTCACAACATATACTATCATTGAGAAATAATAAAAATTAAATATTTAATAAATGTCATACCGGTCAAGGTGTATTCCGAAAGGAATGGGTTAATGAATGGGTAAACAATGGGTTAATGTCATCCTAACGACACGCAACGCATAGCCTCCCATCCTACCATTTTATCTGGTACAGTGGAACCTCTCCAAACCAGACACCCTGGGGACCAGGGTGTCCGGTTTGGAGAGGTTCCACTGTAAATCAGACATGTAAGCACTTCATGACACATTCTAGTGTTTTGCAATCATGAAAAGTCATTGTAATCAGAGATACGTAACAGAGAAACACATCTAAGGTTAACATCTATATTTTCCCCGAGTGTCTGGTTTAGACGGGTTCCATTGTACAAGCCCAATAGCATAAAGATGGATTCTTGAAAGCTGGCGTGGAACTTGGAAGAGATAACAAAAGAGCGCTACAAGTTTATATATTTATGTTTACATTATCAAAATGAAATATTTAAGCGTAGCTGTACAAACAAACATGATAAGAATAAAGATATGACAGTGCCCAGCAAATAAAGGGAGGAAACTCGGCATTACAACAACCACGTACAACCAACTGCTATCTCTGTCAGAGTCACATGCCAGACGTGCCATGTGATTTTGTACCTAAGAAGATGTGTGCGATATCTCATGAAAATTATTTACATCATTTACGTTATTTTCCGCAAATGAAGTTGACGAAATGTTCAGAGCAAGAATTCCGCATTTTTTCTGAACTTTCAACATCCTTTACAGAAAATATCAGTTTCTGTGAATTTTGTTTGTTTATTGGTGTTTAACGGCCTATCAACAGCTAAGGTCATTTAAGGCCAGGCCAACAGGTTGAACTATCCCGTATTTAACCTGTCCATAATGAGAGAAATTCCCAAAATCAGCCCTGAAATTAGATTATCCTGACCTGGTGTCAGGTCCATTCCAGACCAGTCACTTAGCTCCAACCCCAAAAGTAATATGATCAGCACTAATATTATTACTTTTTAATGGAGTATAACATGATTCAGCTCTCACGTATGAATCTTGATCGTTATATTACCCTTCGCATGCTCCCGACAAACCACCCAGTTTCTGTAAATGGTTTCATGAAAAATCCCACATCTTCTTAGGTACGAACTCATGTGGCTTGTCTCGCAAACTGTGTCGATAGTTTATTACGTAAACCATTGTCATGAACCTATGGGCGTACAAAATGGGCTCGTTTCATCACTTGTCAGTATAGACTTGTAGATCCTGATCCGGATAATCACATATGAGACGCGCCATGCAATTTTGTACCTTCAGAAAAATCTGCATAATTTCATTAACAAGAGGGCCATGATGGCCCTAATTCACTCCATGAACACCAGAGGAGAATGTGACATTGAGTTCATATGTGTTTTTAAAAAAATTGTGCTATTTTTAGAAGGTCATCTTGGATTAAGCGATGACTCTCATTTTACCAAATCTGAAAATGCTTCACCCAAGGATCTTAACTTTCTATAAAGTTTGGCCAGCATCGGCCTTAAATTTGATATATGACATGACCATATTTGGTCAAAAATAAAATTTGACCCCAAAGGGACACGCACATTTTTGACCCCGGGGTCACCATTTTAACACCTTTGACAGAGCATTCTACATCGATCATTCCTACCAAATTTCGTCGAAATCCGGCTGGCGGTTCAGGAGAAAATATTTTACGAATTTGTGCTATTTTTAGATGGCGGCCATCTTGGATTAGCGACGACCTCCGTTTTAACAAATCTGAAAAGGCTTCACCCATGGACCATAACTGTGAAGTTTGGCCACCATGGGCCAAGCGGTTCGTGTGAAGAAGAATTTTGAAATCTCTAATAAAAGAACGACCTTTTGACCTTTTGGTGGCCATCTTGGATGACATGACCATCCAATTTCGACAAAAAATGTACCAGAGCGATCGCGTCTTTGATACCTTCGATTTGATATAGACATGACCATATTCGGTCAAAAATAAAATTTGACCCCAATTTGACCCCATGGGCCACGCCCATTATTGACCCCGCGGTCACCATTTTAACAAGTTTGAAAGAGCGTTGTACATCGATCATTCCTACCAAGTTTCATCGAAATCCGGCTGGCGGTTCATGAGAAGAAGATTTTTTAAGAATTTGTGCTATTTTTAGACGGCGGCCATCTTGGATTAGCGATGACCTCCGTTTTAACAAATCTGAAAAGGCTTCACCTATGGACCATAACTGTGAAGTTTGGCCACCATGGGCCAAGTGGTTCGTGTGAAGAAGAATTTTGAAATCTCTAATAAAAGAACGACCTTTTGACCTTTCGGCGGCCATCTTGGATGACATGACCATCCAATTTCGACAAAAAATGCACCAGAGTGATCGCCTCGTTGATACCTTCGATTTTATATATGACATGACCATATTCGGTCACCATTTTAACAACTTTGAAAGAGCATTGTACATCGATCATTCCTACCAAGTTTTGTTGAAATCCGGTTGGCGGTTCTTGAGAAGATTTTTGAAGAATTTGTGCTATGGTTCTTGAGAAGAAGATTTTTGAAGAATTTGTGCTATTTTTAGACGGCGGCCATCTTGGATTACGTGAAGACGTCATTTTAACAATTTTGTATTCCCCCTACATGACCATGAAGTTTGGTAACTATAGGCCCAATGGTTACCGAGGAGAAGACGTTTGAAAATGTTCACGGACGACGACGGACGACGGACACATTGTGGTAACAATAGCTCACATGAGCTTCGATCAGGTGAGCTAAAAAGTCACAAGTTGACAAAATTTTCAGATTACAAGAATAATTATAATTCTGCATGTAGTCTGAAAGTTTTGTCAACTTTTGACACCATTTACGGAAATCTTGTAAAGTATTTCATGAAATTACGCAGATGTCCGAAGGTACATAATCGCATGGCGTGTCTCGTATATAGTGGTAATAATCAAAGCAGTTCTCTGGAAAATGGCTTAGGGTTTCAATGATCTAACAGTTAACAGTGGGGACACGGATCACAGGGATCACAGCGTGCTGTTGTGCAGACTGGTCTGAATCTACACTGGCAAAGTGTAGTAGACACGGATCACAGGGATCCCTTGCAAAGTGTAGTAGACACCAATTGTTTCAGAACTTATCCCACTTAGGAGCCTATTACGTAGACAAATTACAGTTCATAACAACAGGGTTACACATACAGTTGAACATCTGTAGACTGGACACCCAGAAAGCTGAGTGTTTTATTCTGATTGGGTCCAGACGGTGTGGATTGCTACCATGCCAGAATTACAGTGTAACCTCTCTAGAACAGATACCCTGAACCTCCCTGGGTGTCCGGTCTAGAGAGATTCCACTACACAATACAAAGTCAGTCACTATTGCCCCTCCAAATGAACGATTCAGTGTTCAAATAACTATATTTACCCAGAGAGGATTTGATTTGATTTATTGGTGGTTAACGGCTATCAATTGCTAAGGTCATTTAAGGCCAAAGTCACTTGGCCCCTTCCACTAAAAGCCGTTTCTCAGGATCTGCACTTTTTTATTATAACAAACCTTTTTACTAATCCCAGATTTGTGTTCGTGCGACGCATAGGAAATCTACAATTAATTCATTCATCTGGGGCCCGTTTCACTAAACTTTGTACGACTAAAATGTTTGGAAGTGCAAATTTAGGATCGTCTAGAAATTTCAATTAATGGATTTACATGTATTGAGCATAGGCTGCATATGCAGCCTCTGCTCAATAAATGTAAATCCAACAATTGTTTACAAGAAAACATTGTAAATGCGAAATTTACAGGCTATCATAATTTTGCACTTACAAACGTTTTAGTCGTGCGAAGTTTAGTGAAACGGCCCCCAGTTTCATCACTTATTCATATCTGAGATCCAGTGCCTTTAACAGCAAAATGTGCTTATTACCGGTATCTCAGAAGTATGGTCAAGTTCACAATAAGGTCAATAGCATTTATTATTTTCTATAATTATGACCTTACCGGTAGGTAGTTACTCTACTTACGTTGGCTATGCCACAGTAATTTAGCAGCACATGAACTTTTTGATGTGATCGACCATGATTACCTTGCTTAATAACGGTGATTCCCTACCTAGCTTCATACAGGCATTAATTAGGCCAGTGCATGACATATTCTGTTGGAGTTTAACAGCCTTTCAAAAGCTAAGATCATTTAAGGTCGGGTCAATGGGTTTAGTACTAAAACCCATATATTACCTGTACAAATGGGGGGAAAATACCAAAATCAGAACTGAATATTTACAATATTTTTTTTTTATAAATTCAGCCCTGAAATCAGAATAATCCAGATCTAATGCCAGGTCCTTGCCACACCAGAATCGTCTGGCCCCCTCCCAAAAGCAGTAGAACCAGCAAAGGCCAGATATCTTTTTTACCAGTGTAACCACAGCTCAATCTGCAACAACCAGTCAACACTGTTCAGTACTAAGCATTCTAGGGGAAATAGTGTTATTCAATAGTTCAATTTATTTCAGTCTGCTAATTGAAAGAAAGTAATGTTTCCTTGTTGACATTTCATTGTGTAAATATACAGAATGATGAGGATCTACGCGGGTCAGAGATCACATACAGTGCCAGCTGTTCTCCAGTTTGCATCACTACGTCAGAATGGGTGCGACGTCTACAAAGGCACATACAATCTGCAAACTGATTGAAGAGGTGAGTGGAAAAAGGGGGCTAAGTCCATAATGGACTTAGCCCCCTTCTTCCACTCACCCCTTCAGTTTCTAAAATAAAGTCTGTACTATACAAGGAACAACACATGCACTTATGTAGTTACTAGCACATATATAATTACATGTACATGAATACCACAATGTTCAAATGAGCATGGAATCTAAACTAACCAAGTTTCGATCAGTGAACATCTGGGTATAAACACAAATGTAACAAGCTGAGTTTTCTCTGAGCGTAGTCTTTTGGATATTTTCCCACATATCATAACTTCAAATTAAAGATACACGATCAAGGTAGGGGCATAAACGAACAGATGAGAACAATAAAGTTCCGTCATTATCAGGTTCAAAAACTGTCAGTAATGACCATGCTCATTTGAAATTTGCTATATATAAATACTGCAGCAACACCATATACATAGTATTGCTTATAATGGTCCAACCACACCGCCAGTATAACTAGATACCAAAAGAAATAACAGTGCCTGTGATTATAAAACGGAGCATGTATTTGGTTTTCGTGCTAAAAATCTGAAATCAGACAGTTTAATTGGTTGATCCTGAGCTGTGCTCAGGATCAACCAATTAAATTGTTTGGTTTTTAGTACAAAATCAGAGTAAATGTTCAGAAAGTAAAAATCACAGGCACAGGACCCGTACTACTACACCCTTGGTCTGTTCCGAAGTTTAACCCTTCCTACGCTGTTGACGGAAACTGCCGTCTGCTGTTTTTCATTTTTGCTTTAATTCTTAACAAAAAACTGGTTTTGACAGCACATGAGAATCGTCTCCACCAGGTTTTTGTCGAGAAATATTGAAAATAAAACATTTCCAGCAGACGACCACATTTCATTCAGCATAGTAAGGGTTAAAGTCGAGCATTTGCTTGCAAGTTTGATACAAGAGTAGTTTCACACAAGAATTCCGCCACGGAACTGTGTCGCGCCATTTGACCATAACATGATAATGGGCATGTGCTAAAGTAAGCATCACAAAAACCATCAGAGAAACGCATGCTTTAAACACGAAAAAGGTCACGGTTATGTTAATCGCAGAACACGTGTGCTGTAAATCCTCACATGCGTCAAGTATCCAAATATTGAAGCAATGTGAAGGTCAAGTTTCTTCCAAATGCTCACATGTCCAAATATTGAAGCAGTCCGTCAAGTAACATTAAAGATAATCATGATGGAGAAACTTGTACAAACCTTTTAAAAGTGTTGATGAGGCCGAAGGCAACGCATATGACGGAAAAAGCGGCGACTATAGTCACGCTTTCTGCTAAAGCAGGCGTGACAAAAAGTTGGGCCAGGTGACATGTAGAATGTTTTCTGAAAACCAGACAGGTCAACACAACGTCTTCAGTGCAGGCCCTGACCAACATGGTTTTGTTTGTTTTTGTTTGTTGGGGTTTAACAGCTATGGTCATTTATTTTCTGTTGATCACAAGTAGATAATATATTATTACGCTTAATATGGGCCACTTCTGGAATTAACTAACCCTTTCAACCCTAAGTAACTGGAATGCATTTTCACATGTTAATTTCCGGGGCAAATTCAATCGTCACAAATTGATTTTCAGACTAGTCCATTTAAGAAAAGGGGTGTTTTTCTCAAAAATGTGAAAATTACTTGCAAAAAGTGCAGATCCTGATGAGACAGCTCGTCACGAGCCGGCTCTACACTTTTTGCCAATACCACTATACAGCCCCGTGGTGTTGAAAGGGTTAAATGCCTTATTGTAGATTTCGGAAATCAGCACATCTTCCAGAAATGATGGGAAAGCGGACAAACTTCAACACAGATACAAAGTTGATTGACGTCCACTTAAAGTTGATTGACGTCCGACATCACTTACATAAACGATCCTATCTCTTTCTAATAAATACTGCCAAAAAACGGTGAGGTGGTAGGCAATTCCAGAGATGGGGCCAACTCAGTGACATGATATGTGGACAAGGTCTGATCACGGTCAACACTAATTATAAAACATCTAAGGCTTAAAGCAAATGTAGCAAATTATTTTTTGTCCCATGAAAGTTACCAAATTTGACAGTAATCAGCTGTTCAACATCTCACAGCATGCCTCGTGCACAAGAATGTTTGTTTGTTTTGTTTAGCACAAGAATGACGAGTTCATTTATAGTTAAATGATGATGATGATGATGATGATGATGATGATGATGATGATGATGATGATGATGATGTGATGGTGGTGGTGATGATGTGGGTGGTGGTGGTGGTGGTGGTGGTGGTGGTGGTGGTGGTGGTGGTGGTGGTGGTGGTGGTGGTGGTGGTGGTGGTGATGATAATGGGAGCGGAAGTGGTCAGGATGGTGTGTGTGCATCATGATGACAAATCGATGGTCTAGTAACATAAGGTCGTAACTGCTATGCTAAAGCATAGCACTTACGACCTTATGTTACTAGACCTTCGAAATATCGTGACATAAGTGAGATGGTCTGAATCATCAGGATTAGCCTGGGTACCTATCTGAACCCACAACATTTGAAATAAGCAGGGTATTGAATTTTTATATTATTTTCACAATTTCTCAGTGCAAAATATATGTGGTGACCACTCATTTGAACCGTCTCGCTGAGACGGTTCAAATGAATAGTCGCAACATATAATTTCAGGTGAAATGATATATTTGATTGATTTATTGGTGTTTAACAGCCTATCAACAGCTAAGGTCATTTAAGGTCGGGCCAACAGGTTTGATCCCGTATTCAAACTGTTGCATTGGGGGGAAATCCCAAAAACCGAACGAATATTTACATCGAGAAAAATATATATTCAGCCCTGAAATCAGAATAACCTGACCTGGTGCCAGGTCCATACCACACCAAAGCCACTTGGTACCTTCCCCTAAAAGTAATAGGATTACAAGTAATTGTAATACTCACATAAGGAGTATAACCAGATTCAAACTGTCACATGCAAAATGCCAAAGACATATGTGAGGGCCAAACCAGGTCTCCATTCAGGATTCCGGTAAGGATGAACCCCGATCGTTAAATTACCCAACACATGCTCCCACTTGTCACCCACAGTACTTTCAAGTGAAACGATAGAAATATTTAGTATTGTGCTCCACTTATTTCACATATTGCAATAAATTGTGTATTACCAGATTTAATGATCAACTGTTCGACAGGAAATGGAAAATCAATACTCGGATGGGACATTGCATTGTACACTTGGCTGAACTATAAGTCAGTTAAAGTTCACATATTTGATTTTTCAGAAACTAAATGCTACAGTCGCTAGCGCTCCCTCGCATTTAATTCCTTAAAAATCCAATATGTGAACAATAACTTCTACATACAATGAAATGAACATAATTTGATACTGATGAATACTGGAAATTTAAAGCCATTATCTCATAACTTCACTATTAACTCCATACACTAGTTCATAGAACAAACTAATCACAAACACGATTGCAAATAAAATGAGCAACATATACATCACATGATTGTTCATTACTACCATCAATTAACAGTGACATATCGGAACACAAAGTTAGCTGTGTAATAAATTGTTGTCATATTACAATGTACTTGCATTTAAAAGCTTTACACACATCACTATAATAAACTTACTTATACACTATTTTCTATAAATTGCCCAATGCAATGAATTGTTCCAACACTATAAATTGTTCACTTTGTGTTCTGACATAATCAGGCTTATTACATATCATGATTAATGACTTCTGTAGACCCTGATAATTATCTGTATGAATGTACGATAAGTTGATTGACTGATTGATTGATTGCTTGATTGACTGATTGATTGACTGACTGATTGACTGATTGATTGACTGATTGGTTGACTGATTGGTTGATTGATGGACTGAAATTGGATTTATGTTTGTTTGTTTGTTTGTTTGTTCGTTTGTTGGTGTTGAACTGCCTATCAACAGCTACGGTCATTTAAGGCCTGGCCAACAGGTTCAACCTGCTGTATTGGGGGGAAAATTCCAAAATCAGAACGGAATATTCACATCGGGAAAAATATATTCAGCCCAGAAATCAGAATAACCTGACCTGGTGCCAGGTCCATACTGCACCAAAGACCCCTTCCCCTAAAATAGGATTACAAATAGTCGTAATACTCGAGGCATATAACCAGTTTAACTGTCACATTCAAAATGCCAAAGACGTATGTGAGGGCCAAACCAGGTCTCCAGTCGGGATTCCGGTAAGGATGAAACCCGATCCTTAAATTACCCATCGCATGCTCCCACCTGCCACCCACGGATTTATGTTTAAACAACAAGGTCAACTACAGCAGCAAAACACAAGTATCGGTGGCATATATTGCATTGCGGAAAACAAAGACTGAGCCCGGTAAAATATTGAAATTTCCGCACTGAAGTTAGTAATTTACAGTGTATATATGTACCATCTTGTCAATGTAATTGTCTGACAATTAAACACCTACAGTAGATTATTTATTTATTTAATGATGTTTAACGGCTTGGGCCATCAACCCGATTTGATTTGATTTATTGGTGTTTAACGGCCTATCAACAGCTAAGGTCATTTAAGGCCGGGCCAACGAGTTCGGTCCCGCATTTATCCTGCTGCATTCGGGGGGAAATTTCAAAATAAGAACGGAATATGAACATCGAAATAAATATAAAGTCAGCCCTGAAAATAGAATAACCCGACCTGGTGTCAGATCCATACCACATACACCAAAGTCACTTGGCCCCTTCCCTTAAAAGTAATACCGGTAGCATTACTCCTATAAAGGGTATAATCAGATGTAGAAAGAAATCAGTCAATATTTAGGATACAATGAATCATGATCAGGGCCTACAGTATTCTAAATGTGAGAAATCAGCGAAACAATACAGGCCAAGAGTCCATATTGGTCGCAGACTTCAAATGACAGGTTTTCTCATTTAACCCTTGGAATGCGGGAACGGAAAATAATCGTCTGCTGTTAATTCATATTTTGTCTTTTCTCTCAGTAAAAACATGGTTTGGCAGGCAGCATTTTAGAATCATTTCCATCGGAAATGATTTTAAAGTACTGCCAAACCATGTTTTGATGAGAAAAATGGAAAATAAAAAATTTAATTCAGCATTGTAAGGGTTAATGAACCATATAAATGATAAAAGGTAATATATACAATGAGAATATTCACTATGTGGGCCAGTGGATGACATTTTCTGCCTTATGATTGAATGATTGATTGATTGATGGACTAATCAATTTATCAATCAACCAATTGATTCCGGTTTTACATCCGTTCAACATTTAGCTATTGCATGTCTGGGGGCCGTTTCACTAAACTTAAAGTGCAAACTTATGATAGTCTGTAAATTACACATTAACACCGTTTTCTTGTAAACAATTATTGGATTTACATTTATTGAGCATAGGCTGCACATGCAGCCTATGCTCAATAAATGTAAATCCATCAATTGAAATTTCCAGACGATCCTAAATTTGGACTTGCGAACATTTTAGTCGTAAGAAGTTTAGTGAAACGGACCCCTGATGTTTATTACTTGTAAATTATACCATTCACGGAACTCTTCTTTTTTTTCGGAATCAACATCGGCGAAATAGAGATTATACAAGGCAGAAAATCTTGAGCACTTCCCCAGGGATTCCGCTGGCGATCGCCACTTTCGCATTTGGCGATAAGAATAAACAATTGGCGATAAAAAATTACAATTGGCAATAAAAAATTACAATTTTCAAAAAAAAAAGAAAATTGTAATTTTTTATCACCAATATTTTTTATTTTTTTTTGAAGTGGCGATTTTTTTATTTTCCCCAGCGGAATCCCTGCTTCCCCATCTACAATATGAATATTCACTATATACAATGTATGGATACCATGTAACTAAACCTTGAATAAAATAATTTCTACGTATTGTATATACACACGACTGATATGACTAAACAGTGAGCTATTCTCTATATGTAATACAATCACAGCCAGAGACACAACCATTAACTTCCCAGCCATCTCACACACAACCATATCTAACTGGTCACAACGAAAAGCAATTTATTGTTGTTACAACCAGAGTAACCCGGATCATCCTACTCATCCTTGCCGTCTGGTCTACACTGTTTGTGGTAGGCTTGATGAAACAGTCCTTTATATGCCTCTAACAAGGAGACTTGATGTTGTACGACAATTCTTTCGGCGCATGTTCTCCAAGTTTGTACTCAAAATCAGGAAGTTTGATATGGCCGAGGCTGAGCACAGCTCAGCTTCGGCCAATCAAACTTCCTGATTTTGAGTACGAGAACAGAGCACATGCTCAGAATGTTTTATAATCACAGGCCAAGGATTCACAAATGTGAAAACTGATCAAAGGGTACAATGGTTAAAAACTTAGAAAGCTCTGGATTTCCAGGGCAGAAGCATATACCCAATAAACAACATTGAAATGTGGCAAAAATGTTAAAAGCACATGGAGTGCTTTAAAAGCACAGGTCATTTAAGGCTGGGTAAATGAATTTAGTACTAAACCTCATTTATTACCTGTACAAATGGAGGGAAAATCCCAAAATCAAAACTGACCATTTACAATAAACAAGAATTCCGCCACGGAAGCGGTATCGCGCCTGCCGAGGCATTTGACCATATTCAGTCCTGAAATCAGAATAATCCTGATCTGATGCCAGGTCCTCATCACATCAGAATCACTTGGCCCCCTCCCAAAAGCAGTAGAATCTTAAAACTTTCTCAGCATGTACTCTGTTCTCATACTTTAAATCAGGAAGCATGATCAGTCGACTCAAAATGAGAGTTTAATTGGCTAAGGCTGAGCACAGCAGCTCAGCCTCGGCCAATTAAATTGCCTCATTTCGAGTACACATTTTGAGAATGTGCTCAAAATGAATGTTTTGAAACATATTAAACATCTCCAGTTACATGCTCTTTATAAGATTAAGTTTAGGCTCGGTATAAAAATTTTGCCCGATTCATTTCATTAATCTGATATCCAATTTAATCTAGTTTGAAGTCTTATATATACAAACTAAAACTGCCGCCATATAAACTAACAAGCCAACTGTGTGTGCGTAAGATACTTTTCAACATTTGGTACGTAAAATCTGGTATTAATAATAAAATAAATAAAATTAATAATATAATAAAATCAGACTGGCCAATTCACAACCTTACATTACAATTACGTACAACCAAACCACATATGTAACCAAATCCTGCACACATGCTTGAATAGTCAAATCAACTCATCTCTGCTCAGGCTCGATCAATAAATTATCACCGAAACTGTGATTATAAAACTTTCTGAGCATAAACTCCAATCACATGCTCTAAATCAGGCAGTTATGTTGGTCAGTCTCAGCCAATCAAACTAGTTGCTTTAGAGTATAAATACACTACAGTGAACAGGCTCAGGATTGTTTTATAATTATTGATTAAGCACGTTTACAAGCAGCATAGCATAACCAAAATCATAAACCCTGATATGTTGGTTCTAAGCACTCTGTCGATCAAACTACATGTCTTCGAGATCAGTAGCCGTTTTCACCAACATTGCAAAGTATACTTTTAATACTAGCAAAGTATACTTTGAGGGAGTAATCATTTATTTTTCCTGAAATGCATTATTTCATATAGAACTAACAAATGCATATATTTCATGATTAAAAGTATGCAGAATTATTATACTGAATTTATTACATTATCACAGCCAAATTGGCTGTGATAATGTAATAAATTCAGAATAATCAAAAATTATCATAAAATTGAAAATTTCTCCCTCAAAGTATACTTTGCTACTAAAGTATACTTTGCAATGTTGATGAAATAGGCTACTGGAATCACAGATAGTTATCGAAATAGCTGGCAAAAAAATGCCCGTTAACAAATAATAAAAGTAGTCCAATATGGGTGTTCACAACATCTAATTTCATTCAGAATGACAAAACAAATTGAAAAATCTAATCCCTGTGTATCCTTGCATTACAACGTTTAATTTCTTTATCAATGTTGACAAGATGCGAAAAGGGAAATAATCCATGATCCTCTGCTGAATAAAAGTGGATTCTCCTGCATAGTCACTGTCGAATTATGACAGTGTTGCCGACAGATGTACGCGGAAAAGAGGGAATGAATCTCGAACAGCGTAGACCCCGATCAGACTGCGCATGCGCAGTCTGATCGGGGTCTACGCTGGTCGCTAATGTTGAACGGTCCTTTTATCAACCAGTGGTTTACAGAGTTCTGAATCTGACAGTAATAGTGATTGTGGTTGTGTAATGAAAATACTCACCATAACTAACTTTGTAGGCATACTTTTACTGATATTATTCTATTCTGATATTGATTGATTGGGATTGATTGGGGTTTATGTCCTTCCATTTATAGACGGGAACACCTGTATGGGACGAGTACCATTTTTTCTGCATTGATTCCGATACTGAAATAAACAGAACAATTTTATCACATTTTGCATTTTAAATTTGTTGGCAAGATTACGATTACTGATAAATTATACCAAATACAGAGTGTCCAAAACTGATAATTGTAAGAACTAGTTAACCAGTGAGTATATTCGTATGAAATATAAAAGGTATGAAATATATTTATATAAACTGCGATACTTTATGTAAATGACATCGAAAGAAGACAAATATTTTCTAGTAAATGCAGAATAGAATTCTTACGTCATTTACAGAAAATATCGTAAATTTTGTAAATATTTTTCACGAGATATTGCACATGTTCTTACAGAACCACATGGCTTGTCTTATATGATATGATATTAACTATTTTCTGATGCATGAATACAATGAACACTAGAAATGTGGCCTGTCGGCACACAAATGCCCCCGCTGGCAGCCAAAGAAAACGAGGCATATTTAAATTATAAGCCATTTACCGGAGTGTTAAGGTTTCGAACGCACCAAGTCTGTGTCCTTGACCCTGGGCTTAGTGGGGGCGGGACGAATGTGGATTTGTCACAGGGTGGTAGAGGAGCATTGGAGCAATGTGCGTGTGAAATGTGAAGAAGATCCGAACAAGGAAACAGAAATTATAAGCCATTTACCCGAGCATTAAGGTTTCGGGACGGACGTACGTACGGACGGACGCCGGTAACACTATATGCCCCCTCACCATTCGGTGGCGGGGGCATAAAAAGAATATAAAATAATGATGTTAATATATATTTTCTGGTTTTTTCTTTCAAACATAACATTTGAAGCAATTCTTTTCTTCATTCCTGCGGGACCTCTGGTGTGTGTATCTATCAATTTATTTACTGAGTACAATGTCGAAATTTTCAAAATTAATTGGTAAAACAGCTCATTAATATGTTTAGTGTGGTAAAATACAGGTTTTTTTAAAAAAAATTAACAAAATATTGACACCCAATGTGTCATGTAGCGCAACATTCACACAACAACACAACTAATATCACATAAAGCCCAGCGATCATCGTATATGTCTGTGACTGGAGAAATGGGGCGTGCAGGATTTTTGACCAGTGTAGCTCCTGATAGCACACTCATGATGCGTGATAACGATCTACATTATTCGTTTGAAGCACGGTGGGTGTTCATTGATGAAATGGCGAACAGTGTAGATCCTGATCAGACTGTGCGGATGCACAGGCTGATCTGGATCTACACTGGTCGCAAAACCCTTAACCCTTAAGCCTCATTTCTCCAGTCACAGCCACATATACTTTGACCCATCTTCTACCTTTTTCATTTAATTCATTTACATAAAGCAAGTTATGAGGTCTGTAGATTCACCATAATATAATTCTACAGACATCCCAAAAAGGATTTTTTTGTGGAGAATTAAGAAAAATATTTTAAATAAAAATGCTAACCTGATCTTCAAGAGCATGTACAGAACCTCTCTAAACCAGACACACAGAAAATGTCAATGTGTTAAGTTTTGATGCGTTTGCGGTCGTTTATGTCTACGAGTTTGTGAGTGCAAAACGCACAAAATGTCTCGGTGCCAAGGTGCCTGATTTACAGTGGAACCTCTCTAAGCCGGCACCATGGAAACCTCCCAGGGCGTCTGGTTTAGAAGTTACACGGTACATTGCCTCGATAAGTAAAAGTTACTACTTCAATAAAGGCTTACGCAAATGATAGCTTCCACAATTCCACAAAGGCTTGCAAAAATGATAGCTTCCATAAAAGTTTGCAAAAATGATAAAACGTAGCACAAATGGTGTTAACCTACAAACCCGCAAGGATGATGATGTGCATGTGTTAAACACACATTTCATCACAAATCAACTTGATACGTCTTCACAGTTTTCGTTGAAAATGGGTTACTGGCACCGCTAGTACTTCCATCCTCATTATGAGCGGGCTTCGCTGCCCATGCCACGTCAAATGGATCCACAAACCCGGACGTTGCCTCGGTTGTTGATGTTCTTGTTCGAGGGCGAGACTGGCTCAGAGTTACTTGGGAACTTGTAGCAGGTGCAACAGAATTTGTCCCAGCCCAGTCTAAATTCCGTGCCCATTCCTTGTTATTACTCGACGTCGTCGTACCATCTGTAGTTTGAAAGTTTTGATGGTGCGCCATCTGAAGAAGGGTTTGTTTCCGCGAGTACGGCGACTGGCCCCATGTAGACGACATATCACTTGTGTCTATGGAATGACTACGCATGTGCGACTGTAAATGCGGGGCCACGTTAGCAGAGCTGGCCCCGGCGGTCCCGTTAGTTAGCGGCGGAGTGCTCGGCAGAAAAGGGTTTGTGGGTGCGGGCGATGTCCGGGCAAATGCGTCCGACTGTGACACAGCCCCACTCCCTGTGGCCCCGGGGTTCTGGGCTGCCCAGGGATTTGTCTCGTGTACGGGAGGCGCTGGGTGGCTGACAGCAGTCGCTGAAACACATTAATGACAAGTGTAGCTCCTGATCGAGTATCACACTCCTGTGGCCTGATAACGATCTACATTGCGTGTTGGGTGTTTCATTGATGGAGAGGCGAACAGTGCAGATCCAGACCAGACTGTGCGGATGCACAGGCTGGTCTGGATCTACACTGGTCGCAAAACCATAAGCTCCATTTCTCCAGTCACAGCCAAATATATACACATGGTTATGACTGGAGAAATACCCTATGTAGGTGCCACTGAAGGAATGTAGCCTGGTAGGGATCTGGCGGCCATTTCACTAAACTTCGTACGACTACAAGGTTCGTAAGTGCATAATTATGATAGTCTGTAAATTTCACATTAACAATGTTCATGTAAACAATCATTGGACGATCCTAAAATTTGCACTTACAAACATTTCAGTCGTACAAAGTTTACTGAAACCGCCCCCTTTACGGGTGTTTCTCCGACTGAATACTATGAACGTATCGCTTTATGCCGAGAATCGGGACTGAACCCACAACCTCCAGTATTGAAATCCAACGTTCTAATACTCGACTATCAACCCATCACTTCTGTGATGCAAATTCTAATTTTGCGACTGGAGAGCTTATGGGATTTGTGACCAGTGTAGCTCCTGATCAAATAGCACACTCCTGATGCCTGATAACGATCGTAATAGCTTGTTAGAAGGCCGACACGTGTTTCATTGGTGAAATGGCGAACAGTGCAGATCCTGATCAGACTGTGCGGCGGATGCACAGTCTGATCTGGATCTACACTGGTCGACAAACCCATAAGCCCCATTTCTAACATGTATTTCAACATTCAGTGTCAAGGTCGGAATTACTTGCTTCTGAGGTTTAACATGCATTCAACAGTAAGGCCATATATAAACTGCATGTATATTCAGCAACAAAATTGCAACAAGGACATCATTATCATTAAGCTAATCCCCACGCTGGCAGCCTAGATAATAAAATGAAACATTAGTCATCAGTGACCTTGACATTGGCTGTTCAGACAGTGTGTGCATAGGAAACACAGTACCATATCTAGACACACATTGTGGCCAAATATTATCACAATCGGTGAAGCAATTCATAATTTATTGAAAAATGAAAGATGTTACTACCGTACACATACATGCACACATAGGGACGAACACATGGACCAACGCTATATCCCCTCTTGCCTATCGACGAGAGGATAATAAAACTTTCCAGCACTGAAAGATACAATCCTGATAAAATGCCAGACACTCATATTACACCAGACAGCTCAGCCACAGGTGTGCATACTATTAAGATTCATAATAAAGAAATGAATTCATGAGATGGATTTATTGCTAAGATAATATACATATCCTTTTATCATCCACTACATGTGGGAGAAATAGATATAGATTGTTTGATTTGATATACCTGTTGTGATTGGGGGGGGGGGGGAGGTTGGGGGGTTTAACCACATTCAGCTCTCAAGACAAAAATGTACATGAGAGACGGTACTTAAGTATAAAGTATTAAGTTTCCTCCAACATACCTTGTTGTGAGTGGTGGAATGTAGCGGGCATCGACTGCTGCTTCACAGGCCCCTGTGGGTGGGAGGGGCCCTGCATGGGGGCGCGGGCGAAGGGATCCTCTGCCAGGGCAGACAGGCCCTGCGTGAGCTGCTGGCACATCTGCGCGATCGAGTCGTCATTCTCTGGCGATATCTCTGGTATCACGCCGTTGTTGTTGATACCGCCACCACCTACATATGGTGGACATGGACGGTGTTACATGGGTGAGGATGGGTGGCCATGACTGGAGATAAGAAAAATTCTATATTTAGCTGTGTACAAATTCAATGTATAATGAAATATAGTGTAAATATTGACAATTTATGTTGTATTTATTGTTATTTTTACTGATTAATATGCTTATTAAAAATTCACGATTTATTCAACCTACTTACGAAGAAGTTTGTTGTATATAATTCCACCATATTTGTCATTTGTGTATAACATAACAGACCGCAATACACATATATACGTATTCGCCAACACACAGCAGCCATGTGTCAAACTGCTTCCCCAAGGCGATATTAAAATAACACTATTAGTGACCTGCACATGAGAAATGGGCCATAAACAATTCCCCCCAGCCAAATATTGACACTAGGTTTAAAAATAGACATAGCGGTCGCGGATATTATACGGTACTACCTGAATACACAACATTCCATCATAGCCCCATATCAGTGTACGCGCAGATGAATCAGGGGACATGCTGGTCGCACATGTCATAAGGTATTGATGTGTGAATCCTTGTCAATACTTTACAAAAATAGTAACACAGTCAGTCGGCAACCTAGCAACGACAACGACCATTACCGAGTGCAATCTGAATATGTGCGACGCTTGATTTAGCATCTAAAATCTTACATCAAGCGCTTATGGACTTCCAAAATTTACAACCGAACAATAACAGGCAGGCAACATTTGACCGATATGAGATCAGTACATCAGCGTAAATCCAGAAAACATGTAAATTTCCTCTAATGCACGTAGCCTCTTATGTTACGAGCCTGGCTATATTAAATCACCTCCATAAAATAGAAATCAACTTCAAGATGGAAACAATGTCAATGGAATTGAATTGGTGTTTACACCCAATGTGGATACATCTGGATTAAAAATGAGGGTGAAAAAGGGCGCACAATACACTGCAAAATACGATATGTACAGATAAACTATATATGTGGCTGTGACTGGAGAAATGGGGCTTATGGGGTTTGCGACCAGTGTAGATCCAGATCAGCCATTCCATCCATGAAATACCAGCCATGCTTCTAACAAGCAATATAGATAATTATCAGTCAACAGGAGTGTGCTATTTGATCAGGAGCTACACTGGTGACCAATACCATAAGCCCAATTTCTCCAGTCACAGCCACATATTCAGCCCAGAATAGAATATCCTACAATCAACTACAGACAGCCTACCCATTGACTTAGGGTCGGCAAACTCCACGGCGTTCTGCCTCTGTAGAGTCGATGGCAGTTCGTTCAGCCGCAGGGACAGGGTGCGTTTAAACGGGGACGAGGCCTCCTGCAGCTTCTGGAAACCCCGGAAGGAGCCCTGTCGCACCAACATGTTCGGGGTCGCGTGGGGCCGCTGAACAGCAAATGGGTTGTCTACCTTTCTCACTGGAACTGGTTCTGTGAAAACGGTGCGTACGGAGTTGATTGGTCCATTAGCACAAAACACATATTGACCTCGGATTGGTCGATAAAACGACGTATTCACCTATGCGATAAGGCGATAATTGTTTTATTATCAATTGAGAAATCCCATATATGTCCCCTTTTCAATAATATTGCATAAATATCCATTTAGCTCCAAACATTACGATAAATCTTGCTTTACGCCATTTTGCCGCAATTCATAATCATGAAATTCAGCGACGTTGCTGGTGAAGAGCGTGATATGGTTAGCAACGTCATTGATTTTAATGACATCAAAGAGACTTCAGCCAATCCACAACGTAACTCCGCCTTCAGGTCAATATGACATTTTGAATAAACTTTCTCCGGTCAATATGCATATACAGTCGAACCTGTGTTAACGACCACCTGTGAATAGCGACCACCTGTCCACAACGGCCAGTTAAAACCCCCCCGTCCAATTTGTTCTTTAAAATACCTTGGAATAACGACCACCTCCGAACAACGACCAGCGACCGGCGATTTTCGTTCCCATGCGGCATTTTTGACTGCAAACAGCGACCATTAGCGACCATTATCGACCAAGTCATGTTTTGTCGGCAAAAAAAAATAACATCGCAATCGCCGATTTTCCTTTCATCAAAATATTGCATAACTCCATTAACGGTAATTCCCGATATGTATTCCGTGTCGTGTATTCCAATAGGCATAATGAAATTCCGCGCAAGTCATAAAACTGGATCATTAGCTGGCAAACTGTGTTTACACGATGCTGATTCGTCTACAGTGACAAGACTAAGACTTCAAACACACCGCGCGTGTCAAGTGTAAATTTCACACCGCAGGGCACAAGGCCATATCAAAGATCAATACACGCGGTTGCCGACATCAGTCAGTTAGTCCACACTAGACTGGTACCCTGTCGGATGCGCAGCATAGCGTTATTCCTAGCGACCGGGAACCAGTCTAAAGTGACACGACAAACGTGTTTATATGAATTGGGTCTCGATCTCCGACAAATCCCGGCTTATTGCATTAGCGACCAGACCAGGCAGTGGATTCGCGTAGTCTGCCCATGGTTTACATGGTCTACAATGCTCGCGAATCTCTAATTAAAAACACCAGTAATTACGTCAGCGGACATTGCCAATTCGTCATAGGTTGCTTAAATATTCGGACTTGACCAGGATAGTATACAGTACATTGGACAGAAAGCAAATAAGCCTGGTGTTCTCTCCTGATTTGGACACCTAGCTCGTGTGGGTTACTCGACTTGACGCATTCAATGAAATATTTTTGTTACAAAAAAACTCGCGGTTTTCACAGGCCGCGCCACATAGGCTATCGTTTTAATACAGACTATATGACCGTTATTAATTTCAACTGGTGGTGTGAAATACTAATGGTCATGCTAAATTAAACCACTTACATGTAATTACGACAAGCTATTAAATGGTGCGGGATATACTTATCGTGAAGATAATTACTCCCCTTTGTATATAATTTCCAAAGCGAGGCTGGGTTCAGAACACTAACAACAAGATGACAAAACAAAATAAATTGACTATTTTAGCCATTTTCGTGCAATTTTTAATTGATGAAAAGCATATACACTCCACGATCGTGCAATAGCGAATTGTCAGGTTGAAGTGTATACAGCCAAGATGTTTTCTATGCATGCATATATATTACAATAGAATGCTAAATACATGGCCGACTTTGTTGTGAAACTGGGAAAATGTTCGACCCTTGGAACAACGACCACCTGTCAACAACGACCACTTTGGCCACTTCCCTTTGCTGGTCGTTGTTCACAGGTTTGACTGTATATCAAATGTCACATGACCAGCATCTGACCAATCGCAGTCACGTTATTGAGGTTTTACAGTCAACATGGTGTCACAAAGCACGTCTCAATATATATTCACACAAGGCACAGAAATATGACACCATGTTGACTAGGTAGAATCACAATAACGTATTTGCCATACCGTGGTGTGACGTCGTGATGTTACAAATATTGCCAGACGTCACCCAACATAAACAAACAATTTGTTAATAACATGGCAAATTTTGGACGATTTTCAAAATCTAACTTTTGTCGGGTTTCGGAGTTGATTTCCAAATTTATATATTTTTTTGAACCGCCACCATTTTAATTCAAACATATTGATGGGCTTGACAAGCAATATCAGCTCATATTACCGGTCAAGTTGTCCAATCATAATGAGAGAATTTTATATGGGTAATGAAACAAGAGGCCCAAATGGGCCTGTATCGCTCACCTAAAAGCCTCCATAGTGGTCATCTTGATTTCACAAAGACTCTTCACTTACAACTTCAAATGTTCCACAGAATTTGTTGGTACCTTCTGATCTAACATATTGCGAATGTGCATGTGATTTACTGCTACACCTTCGATTTAATATATAAAATGACCATATTCGGTCAAAAATAAAATTTGACCCCTATTTGACCCCTCGGGCCATGACCATTTTTGACCCAGAGGCCACCATATGAACAAATCTGAATCAGCGTTAACTATCGATCATTCATACAGTTTCGTCGAAATCGGCCTGGCGGTTTGCGAGAAGATTTTTTGACAATTTGACCTACTTTTCAACGGCGGACATCTTGGATTTGGTGATGACCTCCATTTTGACAAAAATGAACAGGCTTCACCAACAAACCATTTCAGTTAAGTTTGGTCAATATATCGGCGAAGCAGTTCACAAGAAGAAGTCCTTTGAAATCTTTAGTAAAAGAACAACCTTTTGACCTGTCGGTGGCCATCTTGGATGACGTAATCATCTGATTTTGGCAAAACATGCTCCAGAGTGATCGTCTCGTCGATACCTTGGATTGGATATATTATATGACCATATTCGGTCAAAAATATAATTTGACCCCTAGTTGACCCCTCGGGCCACGCCCATCTTTGACCCAGGTGCCACCATATGAACAAATCTGAAACAGCGTTAAATATCAATCATTCACACCAAGTTTCGTCGAAATCAGCCTGGAGGTTTGTGAGAAGAAGATTTTGTTGACAATTTGACCTACTTTTCAACGGCGGACATCTTGGATTTGGTGATGACCTCCATTTTAACAAAAATGGACAGGCTTCACCCACAGACCATTACAGTTAAGTTTGGCCAATATCGGCCAAGCAGTTCACAAGAAGAATACGTTTGAAATCTTTAGTAAAATAACAACTTTTTTACCTTTCGGTGGCCATCTTGGATGACAAAATCATCTGATTTAGACAAAAAATGCTCCAGAGTGATCGACTAGTCGATTTGATATATTATATGACCATATTCGTGCAAAAATATAATTTGACCCCGAGTTGACCCCTCGGGCCACGCCCATTTTTGACCCAGCGGCCACCATATGAACAAATCTGAAACAGCGTTAACTATCAATAATTCACACCAAGTTTCGTCGAAATCGGCCTGGAGGTTTGTGAAAATATTTTTTGACAATTTGACCTACTTTTCAATGGCGGACACCTTGGATTTGGTGATGACCTCCATTTTAACAAAAATGGACAGGCTTCACCCACAGACCATTACAGTTAAGTTTGGCCAATATCGGCCAAGCAGTTCACAAGAAGAATACGTTTGAAATCTTTAGTAAAATAACAACTTTTTTTACCTTTCGATGGCCATCTTGGATGACAAAATCATCTGATTTAGACAAAAAATGCTCCAGAGTGATCGACTAGTCGATACCTTCGATTTGATAAATTATATGACCATATTCGGTCAAATATAAAATTTGACCCATATTTGACCCCTTGGGCCACGCCCATTTTTGACCCAGGGGCCACCATATGAACAAATCTGAATCAGCATTAACTATCGATCATTCATACAAAGTTTCGTCAAAATCGGCCTGGCGGTTCGTGAGAAGAAGATTTTTTAAGAATTTGACCTACTTTTCCACGGCGGCCATCTTGGATTGTCGATGACCTTCATTTTAACAAATCTGAAATGGCATCACCCATATATCATCCCTGTAAAGTTTGACCAACATCGGCTCAGCAGTTCGGGAGAAGAAGATGATTGAAAATGTTCACGGACGACGGACACTTTGCCATAAGAATAGCTCACATGAGCTTTGCTCAGGTGAGCTAAAAACACCAAACATTATAACATGATTTTCGATATAACACGATCACGTGATGACTCCCAAATACTCAGGGCCCGTTTCACTAAACATTGTACAACTAAAATGTTCACAAGTGCAAATTTAGGATCATCTGGAAATTCCAATTGATGGATTTACATTTATTGAACATAGGCTGCTAATGTGAAATTTACAGACTATCATAATTTTGCACTTACGAACATTTAGTGAAATGGCCCCCAGAACAATTTCAATTGGGATTATTGTTCGTTCAGCAGCAACATCATGTGCAGACACGAGACATTGGGTAGAATAAGTCACTCTAGGGAAATCACAAATTATACACCGATTGTACCGGATCCTAATATTGTTAGGTTACCTTTCCTCAGCCAAAATTGTGCTTGTCGTAAAAACCAACAGGGCCTCTTCTACGATGAATGACTGATTGCTTGCTTGATTGATGGAATGGGGTTTGTTCTTCGACTTGCCGGGATAAACATGTATACCAAATTTGGTTACGATCCGTCGGGTAGGAACGAGTTATTGCGTGGAAAAGGATACAGTGCGAAAATTGAAAATGACTGCCGAGGGGAGATAAGTCATCAGAAATGTTTGATTTTCAAATAGAACTTTCAGTTATTGCGTGGACAAGGATATAGTGCGAAAATTAAACATGGCCTCCAAGAAGACATACTTCATCAGAAATTATTGAATATTAATAGGGTTCTTCGCCTTGCCGTGATAAAACATGTATATCAAATTTGATTAAGATCCATCAAGTAGAACTTAAGTTATTGCGCGGACAATGATACGGAGTGTGAAAATTAAACATGGCTGCCAAGGGGAGATAAGTCATTGGAAATATTTGAAAATCAATAGGGTTCTTTATCTTGCCATGATAAACAGGTATACCGAATTTGGTTACGATCCATGAAGCAGTTATTGTGTGGACAAGCTGTGCCCACCCTAGGTAGAACCTTCTGCACCTGGGGGCCGTTTCACTAAACTTCGTACAACTAAAATGTTTGTAAGTGCAAAATAATAATAGTCTATAAATTTCACATTAACAGTGTTTTCTTGCAAACAATTATTGGATTTACATTTATTGAGCATAGGCTGCATATGCAGCCTATGCTCAATAAATGTAAATCCATCAATTGAAATTTCCAGACGATCCTGAATTTGCACTTGCGAACACTTAAGTCTGAAACGGCACACTGGTTCTACACGGGGCGCAAATAAAATACGCCCGTGGAAACACACAACTGCGTGTATTGAACGTCATACGCGTATAGTAGGTATAGACAACTTAACAATCAATTTGTTCAATACATCAATTGAAATTTCCAGTCGATCCTAAATTTGCACTTACGAACATTTTAGTCGTACAAAGTTTTGTGAAACGTCCCCCTGCATTCTGTGAGGACTGAGCAGCTGCTGAACATTAAACCACAGCCAACAACAACAATAACAACTACAAACCCGCGAGTATTGCACTTTGTGGATCCGTGATCCTCTCTGTCATCGTCGTCTGTCTGAAGGAGCCCATCCTCGTGAAGCTCGTTCTGTCGTTGCTGTACGTGACCGTGACGTTGGTCGCGCCCGAGTCCTTGTCACGCTTCTGTTTCCGCTCGAGGCATATCGCGAAGGCACAACCAACCGCATGGCTCAACCGCTCACCCTGGAAAAGGAATATTTTGTTTGTTGGTGCATTGCCCAGAATATCTACTAAATGTTTATGAACTCTGCATTTGGAATACACTTTTATGAGTATGCAAATTTTGAAATATTTTCTTTTATACTTTTCTTATTTCACAACGAAAGTATATGTTGTGACCACTCATTTGAACCGTCTCCTCGAGACAGTTCAAATGGTGGTCACAACATATACTTCTGATAAGAAATAAAAGAAATATTTGAAATTTTCCGAAAACAAAACTGCGTATCTTCAGAATGCCATGGGTTAAATAACTAGTTTTAAATTATGTTGTTCTCATAGTTTGCCTCATGTCTGTATCAATATTGTTTGAACCAACTTGAGGACGAGTGATCACAACATTTTTACAGTGAAATTCATATTTTACATACATGTATGATCAACAACATACGAGAGCATGTGTCCTTAGCTTATATGATATGTGTTTCTGAATACATTGGCTCTTGCAAACATTTCTGCTGACCTTACAATTACAGTAGAATCAGCATTTTGAAGAAAAGAAAAATAGTTCAAGTCTCATCCGACAGACCAGTGGGATGGAAATACTATGTAAGTATTTGTGATGTCTAAGGCCATGTTTGACACCACAACCTCCAGATTGGAAGTCAGGTGTTCCAACAACCCCTTGGGCACAGCTCATTCCTAATAAGCAAATGAATCTGGGGACCATTTCACTAAACTTCTTAAGACTAAAATGTTCATAAGTACAAAATTATGATTGTCTGTAAATATCACATTAACAGTTTTCTTGTAAACAATTATTGGATTTACTTTTATTGAGCATAGGCTGCATCAATAAATGTAAATCCATCAATTGAAATTTCCAGACGATCCTAAATTTGTGCTTACGAACATTTTAGTCGTACGAAGTTTAGTGAAACGGGGCCCTGTATTGCATTCTATATTGGATTGCAAAGTAAATCTCATATCATGATGAAATACCAAGTGGGGTTCCCATGTTTTAACAAAACCTGTGAGACAACAAAAGGGACGATAAATGCAACATTGATTACACAAGTTAACCCTTTCACCCCTAAATAACTGGAATGGAATTTGATATGTTAATTTTGCAACCAATCCAATCGTCACAAAATGATTTTCAGACTGGTCCATTAATGAAAAGTGGGTGTGTTTGTTCTCAAAAATATGAAAATTACTTGCAAAAAGTGCAGATCCTGACGAGACGGCTCGTCATGAGCTGTCTCATCTGGATCTACACTGTTTGCCATTACCACTATATACAGGCCTGTGGTGTTGAAAACGATACATCAAATCAAAACTTGTCGACTGCTCCAAACCAAATGTTGGATTATCAAATTAAACAGAAAATGGATATGCTTAAAGGTACATGCCCACCCAGTAGGCACAAAATGTTCTTTACAGGAATTAAATAAGTGTATAATTGTGTCTCTATTCCACAAGTTCTAAAAATTACGAGTGCCCGCTATACAGATATATTCATTTTGTAATATTTATTTTACTGATAGTGACTCGCGGTGGTATCCGGCTATTTTCATATGCAAATGAGGCATGATATTTTTTAATTATTTATACTAATTAAATGTGTCGCCTGAAAAAACTAGATTGGTCAATAAGCAAAGCTTACGGAATACCCCCCCCCCCACGCGTGGGCCCAGGTACCCCTAAAATATGTAAAAATGTCCAAGTGTGTGGGCTTGTGACCTTGACTCTGGGATTAGCGGGAGCGGCATGAACGTGAATTTGTCACAGGGTGGTAGAGGTCCATTGGAGCAATGAGTGTGTGAAATGTGAAGCAGATCCGAGCAAGGAAATAGAAGTTATAACCGATTTATCTGATGTTAAGTTTTGTAAAGAGACTACTGTATAACCTCGAATTAACGCCCCCGGGGGCGTTACATTTTACAAAAGGAGGGCGTTTATTAGCCACTAAAATAAAAAAAATAAAAAAAATATGTGTTTGAAATTGCCCGGTCCTTGGTAATTTTTATATATTTTTTTTTGTTCATGTGCATGTGTGCATGGGGGGGTGGGGGGGTGGGGGGGGGGGGGGGTTCGAGGTTATACGGTAAGTATGTGACGTTGACCTCTAGATCAGCGGCGATTTGTCACAGCATATGAAATATTAAGAATTTTCAATGAAAGAAATAGAAGTTATAACATATTTCTCTGATGTTAAGTTTTGTAAAGAGACTAAGTATGTGTGTGACCTTGACCTTGGGATCAGCTGGGGTTGGACAGTCGTAGATTTGTCACAGCATGATAGTACAACCTTAGAGGAATGCACAAGTGAAATAATAAGCATTTTAGATGAAGGAAATAGAAGTTAGAACAATATTTCTCTGATGTTAAGTTTTGTAAAGAGACTAAGTATTTGACCTTGGGATCAGCGGGGGTTGGACGGTCGTGGATTTGGCACAGCATGATTTTGAGTGTTAGAGGAATGCATGTGTGAAATATTGAGCATTTTAGATGAAGGAAATAGAAGTTATAACAATATTTCTCTGATGTTAAGTTTACGGACTAAGTATTTGACCTTGACCTTAGGATCTGCGGGGGTTGGACGGTCGTGGATTTGGCACAGCATGGTAGTAGAGCCGTACAGGAATGCATGTGTGAAATATCAAGCATTTTAGAATAAGGAAATAGAAGTTATAACTTCTATTTCTCTGATGTTAAGGGGTATAATAATATTTTATTATCCTAGAAAGAACAGTTTGTGCCTACTGTGTGGGCATGTACCTTTAACCCTTACACCACTATCTTAATTTTTGTCGTCTGCTGTTTATTTTCTATTTTCCATTTTTATCATGAAAAACATGCTTTGACAGCAATTTAGAACTACAAATGTGGCCTGTCGGCACACAAATACCCCCACTGGCAGCCAAAGAAAATGAGGCATTTTTGATTATAAGCCATTTAGCCGAGCGTTAAGGTTTCAAACGCATCAAGTCTGTGACCTTGACCCTGGGCATAGTGTGATAATCCATGCATCGGTGTAGAAGATATAGAGCGGAAGGGAATTTCAATAGGTTTGACCTTTGACCTTCAACTGTGACCTTGACCTTGGACATAGGTGTGTGGTTATTGATCGCGACACACCTTCCCATCCTGAGAAACATTTGTGCCAAGGCATTTGATAATCCATGCATCGGTGTAGAAGATAAAGAGCGGAAGGGAATTTCAATAGATTTGACCTTTGACCTTCAACTGTGACCTTGACCTTGGACGTAGGTGCGTGGTTATTGATTGCGACACACCTTCTCATCATGAAAAACATTTGTGCTAAGCCAATTGATAATCCATGCATGGGTGTAGAAGATATAGAGCGGAAGGAAATATTTCCAACAGACCGACCGACAGACCGACCGACCGACAGACCGACAAGCTGACTCCTACATACCCCCTCAAACTTTGTTTGTGGGGGTATAATAATTTACATGCTTTGACAGCACATCAGAATCATTTCCAATAGAATCATTACCATTGGAAATGATTCTTAAGTGCTGCCAAACCATGTTTTTATTGAGAAATAATGCAATATATAAAAGAAACAGCAGCCGACAATTGTTGTGTGTAGCGGTCTAAGGGTTAATATAATCTCAAGTGTGCATGCAAACTATAATATAATCTATAATATTACTGTGATTATTAAAATCGAAACAAGTTTAACAAAAATAGAATATAGTCAAATTAAACTAATAGCTATGCATGGCAAATACACACAAATTAGAAAACCATTCTAGAGCAAACAAAATGCTAAATGATTAGCATGCAGATAGGCGAGATCAAGCTGTCTATATTATATGCAGCTACCATCGAGATTATAACACAACAAATGCCACTCAAGTATCAAGGTGATTTATTTGTGTTTCATGTCCGTTTAACAGTTAAGTCATATATAGATGGAAATAAATATTAACCCTTAGACCGCTATCTTAATTTTTTGTCATCTGCTGTTTATTTTCTATTTTCATTACCAAAAAAACATGCTCCGACAGCACTTTAGAATAATTTACAACATGCTTTGACAGCACTTCCATTGGAAATGATTCTGAAGTGCTGTCAAAAACATGTTTTTATTGAGAAATGAGGCAAGATATACAAGCAACAGACGACAATTGTTGTGTGTAGCGGTCTAAGGGTTAAAGGAGCCATTTAAGAGAAAGTGAATGGGTTTAATGTCCTAGCAATAGCTAAGGTCATATTGAGAGGGGGGTTTGGTTTTAAAGTTGCATTCGAAAGACCAGTGGTATGGAAAAACTTAACCTTAAATAGCCTTAACCCTTTCACCCCTAAGTAACTGAAATGGGAGTTTGATATGTTAATTTTGCAACCAATACAATCGTCACAAAATGTTTTTCAGACTAGTCCATTATGAAAAGGGGGTGTTTTTGTTAAAAAATATGAAAATTACTCACAAAAAGTGCAGATCCTGATGAGACGGCTCGTAACGAGCCGGCTCATCTGGATCTAAACTGTTTGCCAATACCACTATACAGGAATGTGGTGTTGAAAGGGTTAATTTGACCAGTGGTAGATCCAGATCAGATTGCACTGCTTAATTAGTTTTCAGTATACACCATTGCGTCAGTGCAGTCTCCATGTGTATCCAGGGATTCCGCAAAAAAAATTCCGAAAATTGTACTTTTTATTTTTGAAGTGGCGATTTTTTTATTTTCCCCAGCGGAATCCCTGTGTATCCTGCACATAATTAACACACCTGCTCAATGCTCCAGATAAGGTGTGTATTGGCGTATTTTACGCACTTATTTTAGCAGAATACGCATTGATTATCAAAAAGTGGGGTACAAAATACTCACAGCAATGTGAAAATATGCATTGATTTTCAAATTGAGTGTTTGCTTGTGCAGCTCAAATAAGTGACTTTTTAAATGTGTCTTATTTTTTTTTATCAATTGTTCCCTATTTAATAAGGAAGAAAATCAATAATACATTTGTAAAAGTAAAATATGCATTTAATTTGAAATCTGGGGGTATAGTACTCTGTACATACAAAACTTATCTGGAGCCATGAATAGTAATGTCCTTTAACATTTTAAGAAAACATGGTTATCACCCCTGATATCAGTGTGGAAATGTAAGTCTAATATAAAATATATAATAATGCCAATCAATACACCAATAGTGATTATACTATATACGAGACACACCATGTGATTTTGTACCTTTGGACATCTGCATAATTTCATGAAATACGTTTTTGGTTACGATCGATGAAGTAGAACTTGAGTTATTGCATGGACAAGGATACAGAGTGCGAAAAATAAAAATGGCCGCCAAGGGGAGATAAGTAATTGGAAATTTTTGAAAATAAATAGGGTTCTTCGTCTTGCCGTGATAAACATGTATACCAAATTTGGTTACGATCGGTGAAGTGGAACTTCAGTTATCGCACACACATAGTTATCGCGTACAGAGTGCGAAATGCGAAAAATAAAAATGGCCGTCAAGGGAAGATAAGTCATCGGAAATTTTTAAAAATCAATAGGCTTCTTCATCTTGCCGTGATAAACATGTATACTGAATTTGGTTGAAATCTGTCAAGTAGAACTCTAGCTATTGCGTGGACAAGCTGTGCCCACCCGCCCGCCCGCCCGCCCGCCAGTACAAGATGAATACATAATACGTCCTGTTTTTTCAAACGGGCGTATAAAAATATCGTAAATTTTGTAAACGTATTTAATAAAATTACGCAGATGTCCGAAGGTACAAAATCACATGGCGTGTCTCGTATTTGTAATATATTTTCATGTACAAAAGTGCAAGTGAAAGGGAGGGATTGAACCCACAACTTGTACGTCGTATTGAAGTCCAACGCTCTACACACTAGGCTAGCAAGCCATCCCACAATTGTTACAAGTGTGAGAAACAACTAGACAACGTACTAATGCATGGATGTCCCACATTCCGCTTTATTCTTAGATCTACAACACTAGTTTGTTGAAGGTAACACCAGTCTATTCTTGTTCGGACATTTTATGAAAATAAAATCTCCATGGTTTGTTTTTAATTGTGCAGGTCTGACAGTACCATAATGGTGAATAGTGAACAATGTAGGCCATGAGCTGGGCACATGCTGATCTGGAGCCTATTTCACCAACATTGCAAAGTATACTTTACTAGCAAAGTATACTTTGAGGGAGAAATTTTCAATTTTATGATAAATTTATTAATTTTTATTATACTGAATTTATTACATTATCACAGCCATTTTGGCTGTGATAATGTAATACATTCAGTATAATAATTCTGCATACTTTTAATCATGAAATATATGCATTTGTTAGTTCTATATGAAATAATGCATTTCAGGAAAAATAAATGATTTCTCCCTCAAACTATACTTTGCTAGTAAATTATACTTTGCAATGTTGATGAAATAGGGTACTGGAGCCCGTTTCAACTAACTTTGTACGACTAAAATGTTCGTAAGTGCAAACTTGTGATGGTCTATAATTTCACATTAACAAATGTTTTCTTGTAAACAATTATTGGATTTACATTTATTGAGCATAGGCTGCATATGCAGCTCAATAAATGTAAATCCATCAAGTGAAATTTCCACACGATCCTAAATTTGCACTTACAAACATTTTAGTCGTACAAAGTTTAGTGAAACGGGCCCCTGGGGACTACACTGGTCACAAATGTCTTGCAGCTGTCACTGGAGAAATAGAGCTTATGGCATCTGCTACCAATGTAGACAAAGATCAGGGTTTGCACTGTTCGCCATTCGGTTAATTGAACACCCATCCGGTCTTCATCCAGTATATTTAGAATGGAATGGTGCTTAACGGCTCACCAACACAAAAGAGTATCATTTAAGGCCAAGCAATTTAGATGAAGAAAAAAATAATAGTAAAATAGTACATTAGATGTGGTAGGCATCCAGTATAATTGACAATTAGTATGTATTAGTACTATATAACACCCTGACAAATTCTGAGTAAAAGGTTTATTTTGATAATAAGTTTGTGAGCATGATGAACCGACACACAAAAGGAGAGACAAGCTGACTATGGTATTTCCCCAAAACTAGTTGCAGGGTGCATAATATTCCCTGAAGACCCACATGTCATACCGTCTGTGCAGGAAACCATCAGGAGGCAATGGAATGGAAGAACACACCGACGTCAACCTCTCAGCATGACAGAAATGAAGATCATAATGGAACTAGGGGCCGTTTCACTAAACTTCTTACGACTAAAATGTTCATAAGTGCAAAATTATAATAGTCTGTGAATTTCACATTAACAATGTTTTCTTGTAAATAATTATTGGATTTACATTTATTGAGCATAGGCTGCATATGCAGCCTATGCTCAATAAATGTAAATCCATAAATTGAAATTTACAGACGATCTTAAATTTGCACTTACGAACATTTTAGTCGTAAGAAGTTTAGTGAAACGGGCCCCTGATTGCAACAAACTATGTTTGGGGTGCTCAAAATGTAACTGATTGAAACAAGCTGTGCTTGGGAAGGTAAGGGCATCATGCTGTAACCATCACAAATAATTGCTAATTATTATAGTAATCTGTAAAACGGTTCCCAATTCATTAGGGAGAACCAAAGTATACATATAACAGTGACTAATATTACATATGCATGTACTTACATAACAAGAAATTACATCGTTAAACGAAGCTTATCCCCTCGCTGGCAGCCTTGATAATAATAATGAATAAAAAAAATGAAAAAAAAACAACACAGGTCTTCAGTGACTTTTGGCAGTCGAACATAGGTTGTACTGGCAGTCTTGATAATTAAAAAAAAGAAAGAAAAAAATGTAGTTTTGCCTTACAAATTGGCCTTGCAAAACAAGATGAACATAAGTCCTCAGTGACCTTGATCTTGGGCGGTCAACGTGGGTCATATTCAAAACAAAGCACCATCCCTAGGCACTCATTGTGGCCAAATATTATCAAAATTGGTGATGCGGTGGAAAGTTAATGAATGAAAAAAAATTAACGTATTTACCTTACAAACAAGGTGAACATAAATCTTTAGTGACCTTGACCTAGGGCGGTCAGATCTGGGTCGTATGCAAAACAAAGCGCGATCCCTAGACAGACATTGTGGCCAAATATTATCTAAATCGGTGAAGCAATTCATGAGTTATTGAAAAATGAAAGGTGGTACTAGCGTACGTACATGGACTAATGCTATATCCCCTCTTGCCTATTGCGAGGGGATAATTACAATGCAGTGGAGTTTTTTGTTTCTGTTTTGGCAAGCTGCAGTCACCGGTATATCAACTATAACTCCAACTGTGTTCCAGCACATGTTTTTTTGTTTTTTTTGGAAGTGGCGATTTTTTTTTTTTCCCCAACGGAATCCCTGTACTAGTACCAAGTTTTTTTATTAAAGGTACATGCCCACTCAGTAGGCACAAACTGTTCTTTATAGGAATTAAATAAGTGTATAATTGTGTCACTATTCCACAAGTTCTGAAAATTACGAGTGCCCGCTATAAAATGTGTCACCGGAAAAAATAATATTTTAAGTATGATTATTGCCCAACAAAAAATAAATACAGAGAATAAATAGTAATGTCAGTTAACATTTTAAGGAAACATGGTTATCGCCCCTGATATCAGTGTGGAAATTTACATCTGATATAAAATGTATAATAATGCCAATCAATACGTGTGGTAGTGGTGAATGAATGTTCGTTTTGCCAGAAAATGTCATATCTACAGAATGTACAAAACTATCTGTCTCCCTATAGTATAACCTACTGAGTGGGTATGTGCGTTTAAGTAAACATTGATACCGCACATGTTTATTATCCCCTCGCCGATAGGCAAGAGGGAATATAGCATTAGTCCATGTACGTACGTTCGTAACACCTTTCATATTTCAATAACTCATGAACCCCTTCACCAATTTTTATAATATTTGGCCACAATGTGTATCTAGGAATGGTGCTATGTTTTGCATACGACCCACATTCCACATTCGACCGCTCTAGGTCAAGGTCACTGAGGACTTATGTTCACCTTGTTTGTAAGGCAAAAATGTTAGGTTTTTTTTCAGTAACTCATGAACACAGCTTGACCGATTTTGATAATAGTTGGCCACAATGTGTCTCTAGGGATGGTGCTTTGTTTTGTATACGACCCACGTCCGACCGCCCAAGGTCAAGGTCACTGAGGACATAATTATGTTCAGTTCACCTTTTTTTCTTTTTTTTTTATTATCAAGGTTGCCAGCGAGGGGATAAGCTCAGGCTCAGACAATCAAACTGCTTAATTGCATATCTGTGTTAGAAACATTGATCATCTTGGCACGATTAATGCAGGCGATTGTGTATATCCCATCCTGAAAATTGTCATGGCGATAGATCGGTGTCCATATCATTTCTCAAGGTAGGACACAGTTCTCAAGGTAGGACAAAGTTGAGGAAAATGTAAAAGTTAAGCTAAGTGACAAAAAGCGTAGGAACCAGGGGCTGTTTCACTAAACTTTGTACCACTAAAATGTACGCAAGTGCAAATTTAGGATCGTCTGGAAATTTCAATTGATGGAACCAATGCTCAATAAATGTAAATCCAATAATTGTTTACAAGAAAACATTGTTAATGTGAAATACAGATTATCTTAATTTTGCACTTACAACATTTTAGTCGTACAAAGTTTAGTGAAATGCACCCCTGGGGTGTCTATAATATACTCATGACATGGAGTTTTCTGCCAAATGTTATCAAATCAGTGTACAGAAATGGATGACTTATGCTGAACATAAATTATTGTAAAGTCAGAGCTCCAGATAAGCTGCGTATTTGCGTAAATACCCAATTAAAATTGCCAAAAACCCAATTGAAATCAGAAGTAGCGAGTATCAAAAAGCTGAATAACAAATTTGTGGTACCTTTATCATGCTACAGAAAACAATAACCAGACCACAAATAAAGCTTATTTTTCTTATTTTCCATGAAAACACATGTTGGTATTTCATTAGAATTGTCTCCAATTTCAAAGCAAACTATTCAATAATTGCTGTCTGTTGATGTGTAAACAGTAGTGTGATTTTATTTTACCCAATTAAAATATTGAAATACCAAATAGCTTCAGATATGATGGAGTGAAAATACTCAATTACTAATTCCTTATCTGGGGCACTGGTAAAGTGACCTTAGGCGTAGGCTGTTGAGTGCATGGCTGACAAAAGTGTCATGTGAGCATGTTGTTGCCAAATATTATCTAAATATGTGAAGTCGTTAGCCAGTTAGTGGAAAACTAGAAAATGTGTTAAAGGCACACGCAGCAGGTTACACTGTACTACTACTTTTCATTTTCTGTCATGCCTTATATGAGCCATTTGTCTACCCACTAACGAGTTATTTTTAATTACGGCGCATGTTAATTGGTGTTAAATCGCATTTTATATGCCGCGACCAGAAAGGGTATTTTCCGACCTCGTGCTATTTTTACCAACACGCGTCACGTGACACGGTCAATCATCACATCTTTGACATGCGCAGTGAAGTATCGGAAGTTGAGAAGAAAAATCTCTGTTCGAGTCCAAATCTAAATCTCCACGTTAACTCTTTCCATTTGGTGATCTGGTCGCCAATATTAACTTCTCTCTCTAGTACGCCTGTCCCTCAGACATTTCGCCTTTTTTTTGGCCGACGCCGTTTCATACAATTTCCGTCCTGGACATTTCGACATGTTGATATTCTTGTTTACATATTGGGAAGCCTACTGGCGCGCGTAGTATACTGCGCATGCGCACCGCAAGCCGTGATATGAAAGTCGTCGTCCCCGCACATTATCAAAATAGACTGTTACCGCCGCGCGTCGCTAACAGTAAATTGATAATTAATAAATGATTATATTTGTATAGCGGGCACTCGTAATTTTTAGAACTGGTGCAATAGTGACATAATTATACACTTATTTAATTCCTATAAAGAACATTTTGTGCCTACTGTGTGGGCAAGTACCTTTAATAGAACATGGATGCACCACCTACCACTTTGACTGTAAACATTTAGCTTAAATGAACACTTTCAGCAAGGGAAACAACTACGTCACATTTGCAATTGAAGTTCAAGGTCTTACAAAAGGGCATGTGATTCACGGTGGCTTGCAGTACACATCACAGGTTCATGATAGTGTGCAAGTCTATGGTGACAGTTGGCGTAACCCTTACACAGCTATCTTAATGTTTTGTTGTGTGCTTATTTTTTATTTTTCAGTTTTATCATCAAAAACATGCTTTGACAGCACTTTAGAATAATTTACAACATGGTTTGACAGCACTTTAGAATCATTTCTATTGGAAATGATTCTGAAGTGCTGTCAAACCATGTTTTCATTGAGAAATAAGTCCAGATATAAAAGCAACAGCAGACGACAATTGTTGTGAGTAGCGGTCTAAGGGTTAATACTATTTAAGAAGCAAACTCAACCAAAAACGTTAAGCTTGTGATGGGATATACGAGCAAGGTTAACACTAAATTCCCCCTCCACCATCGATTGATGTGGGGCATAAAAACAAGAGTTGCAAAAAAGCTGATGGGCAGTCAAATTGATGTGCATGTGTACATGTACATGGACTATGCAGTATAAGCATCACATGCATGCATGAAAAGTGAAAGGGTTTAAACTTTAATGTCCCACCAACAGCTAGGGTCATATAGAGACGGGACCACAGTTTTAAAGTCTCATGCTACAGACCAGTGGGATGGAAATACATTGAACGTATTTTTGATGTCTAAGGTGAGGTTTGAACCCACCACCTTCAGATTGGAAGTCAGGTGTTCTAACCCCTAGACCACAATCCATCCCTCATGCATGCATGAGGATTCATTACTGCGTCTTACGGTCTTAGTGGTACGTAAATCAGAAGATTTTCTATTACCAGTGTGTTAGAAAACAATATCAAGTGCCAAACGTACGGAGCCCCACAGGGGACGTAGAATTCTTTTTTTATTAATTCGTTCCCACGAAATAACAATTTGTTCCCACGGGAACAAATTGTTAATTTGTGGGAACAAATTGTTATATTGTGGGAACGAATTGTTAAATCGAGGGAACAAATTGTTGATTTGAGGGAATGAATTGTTACATCGTGGGAACAAATTGTTAAATCGCGAGGGATCGAATTGTTAAATTGAGGGAACAAATTGTTATTTCGTAGGAACGAATTAATAAAGAAAACTCCATGTCCCCTATGGGGCTGCGTACAAACATAAAGTAGTGAACACACAGCAGTATCTGCATTGATGGCACAGTAAGTGTGTAAAGTGATACCAGTAGCCGATTTCACCAAAATTGCTAAGCATACTTACCTAGCAAAGAGTACTTTCAGGGAGTAATCATTTATCTTTCCTGAAATGGATTATTTCATATAGAACTAACGACTGCATATTTGATGATTAAAAGTATGCAGAATCATTATACTGAATTTATTACATTATCACAGCCAAAATGGCTGTGATAATGTAATAAATGCAGTATAATAAAAATTAATAAATTTATCCTTAAATTGAAAATTTCTCCCTCAAAGTGTAGCATGATAAGTATACTTTGCAATTTTGGTGAAATAGGCTACTGAACATGTATTAGAATACCCCACAAGTTGTGAACCCATAGCACAAATACACAAGTCAGCTGTACAGGACACTTCCTCCATGTAGCGATTTGGGGGCCGTTTCACTAAACTTTGTACATGTACGACTAAAATGTTCGCAAGTGCAAAATTATAATAGTCACATTAACACTGTTTTTTTTGTAAACAATTAATGGATTTACATTTATTCAACATTTTATGTTTCAATAAATATAAATCCATGAAGAGAAATTTTCAGACGATCCTAAATTTGCACTCACAAATATTTTAGTTGTACGAAGTTTTAAGTGAAATGGGCCCCAGTGGTGTGGCTATCATTATGCAATTTAGGCATGTGCCTACAACAGCTGACCTACACATTATTTCCAGAAACAAAGTTGGAGATTGGTTTGTGGGTAGGTGATGGGTAGACCTATGTCTGCTGACTACTAGAATGTAGTTACAGTTCATATATATCCCGAAACAAACAAAAAATATCATATAAAATTGTCAGTTTTCATCAAACACATGTCAGGTGCACGGACTTGCATTCAGGGGGCGGTGGGATGTGTAGTCTCATTACTAGAGGTCGAAGATACTTTTCCTAAATACACAAGACAACTATTTGCGGTCATACAGCATGACCGAAAATAGTTGTCTTGTGTATTTCTAGTTATACACCTAGCAATAAATACAGACAGTACTAGAAATGTGGCCTGTAGGCTCACGAATGCCCCCGCTGGCAGCAATGCGTGTGTGAAATGTGAAGCAGATCAGAGCAAGGAAATAGAAATTATAAACCATTTACCCGAGCGTTCAGGTTTCGAACGCACCAAGTCTGTGACCTTGACCCTGGGCTTCGCGGGGGCGGATTTGTCATAGGGCGGTAGAGGACCATTGGAGCAATGTGTGTGTGAAATGTGAAGCAGATCCGAGCAAGGAAACAGAAATTATAAGCCATTTACCCGAGTGTTAGCGGACGCCCGTAACACTATATGCCCCCCTCACCATTCAGTGGCGAGGGCATAAAAATCAAATTGCCAAGCTACATTTTTATACTTGGTACTTTCATGTTGATAGTCTTACATAGATGTATGAAATGTGTAGCCAGGCAAGTAATGGTGGATGTATACCTGTACTAGTATAGGGACGGCTGACTGATGTACTGTATGCTACTAATGAAAGAATCAACTCAGTCTAGGTTACCATGGTTACCCAGTACCCGTATCTATGACAACAATATCATGCTGAAAATCCTGTTTCCCAAAAACAAGAAATCTAAATGGGCCGCAAGCCGACAATGGAACCAACCTGTGACCTTTTTAATCATCTGAGAATCATACAGCCAACAAACACCTGTGTTATATGACCAGTCTTATAACTTTAGTTATCAAACTAGGAAAATCGCCTCCCTTAGAACCATTTCCATGGCACCCTTCACATGAGAATTGGCGAAATTTGTCCGTTTGACATCACGTTGCTTAAACTAAGCAACGTGACATTGCTTAAACTAAGCAACGTGACATTACCGACAACCTCTGCCAATTCTAACATTGGTGATGCCCCTAGCAAGTAGTTCTAACCCATTTCAGTCTAAGGATACGATAATCTTTGTTGAAAAAATCTCATTATTTTGTTTATTTCTCCATAAAGGTATATGTTGTTACCACTCATTTGAACCGTCTCGTCGAGACGGTTTAAATGAGTGGTAACAACATATACGTTTGAGATGAAATAAAAAAAAATAGGATTTTTTCCCCCCTAAAAAGTTTCATACTACATGTACTATAATTGTATCCCGTCTTAATGGGCTAAAGAAAGTTACTCCTGATTTTGCAAGTTCAGTAACCTATTTATCACACTGCTTTAATGTACAGGATAATGGTGGCCCATGCTTAAATACATTTTTGACCACAAACTTGAAATATGAACACAAAGTCAGGCAATTTGATTGGCATAGATTGGCGAGTCAAGAAAATCAAACTTCCGTTACACCGTATTAACCCTAAATATTTAGACACAATTTTCTTGGGAAAAAGCAAATTGTATCCAAATACATTGTTATTGTGATCAAACCAGTACTGCCATACTAACCCTAAATATTGGGCACACTCACTGTTGTGGGAAACCATATGTTTTATGTGTTTCCCTAAATGAATGGTGTCCAAATATTTAGGGTTATTACGGTGATCATGTGGACAGGGTCTACATTATACATTGGTCACTATATAAGATGGAAAGGTTCCATTTGCCCTCGAGCGACCCATTAGTGTGTGTCTGGTCTGAGAAAAGTGTCCAAGTCTGTATGTAGGTAAACAATGCCACTAGCTTTAACCCTTTAACCCCTAAGTAACTGGAACGATTTTTATATGTTAATTATACAACCAGTCCAATCGTCACAAAGGGATTTTCAGACTAGTCCATTTATGAAAAGGGGATGTTTCTGTTCTTAAAAATATGAATACGACTTGCGAAAAGTGCAGATCCTGATGAGACGGCTCGTCACGAGCCGGCTCCGGCTCATCTGGTTCTACACTTTTTGCCAATACCACTATACAGGCCCATGGTGTTGAATGGGTTAATAACCTAATTGACTATTAGCCTACTGTCTGTTTCACGAAAGCTGCCCAAATTTTACGGCCATATTAACAATTCAAAAACAATATTTTTTTCGATAGTATTAAATTAAAGGAAAAATTAAGAATGAACCTTCTTTTTATTTCGTGAAATTTGGTCAAATATTGGTTTTATTACGAAAAATTTATTTCTCTATGGGAATTTAACATGGGCCTGATGGGGGAAAAAGAGGCAAAGGAGTGTGGGAAAGTCAATTTTTGGAAATTGACTCCGAAACCTAGCTAGTTAGCTTGGAAATGATCCAACTAAGAAAACAAAAGTTAAATTTTGAAAATCGGTCCAGGATTACTGAAATTCTAAAAAAAATTGTAAAAATTTTGTTTTCGCAATAAAATCAATATTTGACCAAATTTCACGAAATAAAAAGAAGGCTCATTCTTAAATTTTGCTTTAATTTAATATTATCGAAAAAAATATTGTTTTTGCATTGTTTATATAGCCGTAAAATTTGGGCAGGTTTCCTGAAACAGACTATAATTGAGTGCTAGCCTAATTGATTATGCGATGTGTGGGCCATCTTTATTGGAGCCATTTGACATTTCAGTTGTATCGATCATGCTCACATAATGCTTGAGAAATTGCGATTGTGATGTTTATAATTGGATCTACAATATGGTAATGAACCACATATATGTTGTCATGTATGCTTAGCAAAGTAAAACATATCCATTATCATTATGAAGCCAGTTTCCGACAGCTTACAGCATAACAAATTGTCTACCGACTCAACAGATTCACTTATCCACTCCTACAGACCTGGGGCCCATTTCAATAAACACCGTACGAATAAAATGTCTGTAAGTGCAAATTTAGGATCGTCTGGAAATTTCAATTGATGGATTTACATTTATTGAGCATAGCATATGCTCAATAAATGTAAATCCAATAATAGTTTACAAGAAAACATTCTTAATATGAAATTTACAGACTATCATAATTTTGCACTTACGAACATTTTAGTCGTACAAAGTTTAGTGAAACGGTCCCCAGTCCGACAAATAGGTTATGGAACTTGTAAAATCACGAGTATTGATAATTTCCCTTGTACAACTTCTGTGGCATCGTAGATAATGGAATTGGCAGAATTTGTCGGTTTGACTTCACGTTGTAAACCAACATAATCTGCCAACTTTAATGCAGTTGAAGCCTTGGAAGTAGTTCTAAGGGAAGTTACTCCTGATTTTCCCAGTTTGGTAACCTACTGTAGCTGGTCTAATGGCAAGTAAATTGGCAACTGCACGACAGCAACGTGTATCAAGCACTACTGCAGTATATACAGAGAAGTCAGTGGGTTTGTTTTTTTTCACCTAAATATATATTATGGCTTACTGCAGAAAAAATCCCCTATTGTCAAACTCATGTCACATTTTCCCCCTCCAAAAGGCACTGACCCGCTACCCGAAAAGTGAAGAAAAAAAACAACACTACGAGTATAATACGCGATTGGGAATACATTATTCACATAGCAAAGGTGCATTATTTTGTTTATTTTTCCATAAAGGTATATAGTGTTACCACTCATTTGAACCGTCTCATCGAGACGGTTCAAATGAGTGGTAACAACATATACTTTCGAGATGAAATATAGAAATAGGATTTTTTCCTAGGTGCATTATGTCCACAATGTATAGAAATAGGATTTTTTCCTAGGTGCATTATGTCCACAATGTATGTGAAAGAACTACATGAAAATTCCATAAGACTAGCTGGCATTGGTTAACAACAACAGTTTTTGAGTCCCTTTCCAGTCCCAGTTTGTCTCATTGTTAGCTAACGTCACAACCATACCTCCGCTTGAAATGATGTTGCACCCTTTTTACGCTACAAAACGAAGATACATGAATAAGCAGGTACATATCTGACGTGGTCAGTGGATGAAGGGAGCTAACTCCTAAATGGAGCTAGCCATCCTACTAACCTCCTCAATTATATTTGGAGCAACCCACATTTCAAGAAAACTAGATGGCCGCGGCCCGCATGTCGTACCCTCTGAGGCATTGATAGTATACCTAAAAACTTTAACCAAAAACTTGAACACGGACATATGCGTAAATCATACCGTCTGCAAGCGGGCGCAACAAAAAAAAATGTAGGCATTTCCATAAAACAATTTATCATATGAAAACCTTGTTATGACATGTTTGTAACCCATTATGACATGATATGACACAAATAACACCAGCAGCCAATTTGATTGGCTGGCCACATCACCCTAATTACATATTCGTATTATGCACTAATGTTATGTCAAACGAATAAAACAAAGACATTCCAAATGACGTCCCGAAAGAGAGGACAAAGAAACGTTGTTTTGAAGTTGATGTTATCCAGTGTTAAACGTTATTAGAAGCGTAGGTGACTCTGTAAAATCATTACAATTGTTAAATGCGCTCCTGTTTGGTAACACGAAGTGTTTACAAAGGACAGGAACCTATACTATGGCATATGTATACTATATTTGTTGCTAGTATTATAATCATTTTTCACAGTGGAGATTTTCAACTCACGGGTGGGAAAAACAGGCAATGGTGTCTTCTCACGGAAACGTATTGGATATCTCCAAAGTTTTTTGTTCTTTTGGGGTGTGAAGTCATGTGATGAACAGAATCTCAAACTCGTTTCTATTTGATGAGACATATGAAACTCATCAGCAATTTTATGCACCTCGCCAGTAGCTCGGTGTATGAATTGTGCGCGACTCTTTTCATAAATTTAATATCAAATGGAAACTCGTTTGAGATTGTCTAGCTTGATTCTAGCACACTGATGTAGTCACTCATCAGAAACGATTCACAGACAATTGTATTTCCTTATTCGTAGCAAGTTATCTGTCGATTCCGGGAATACAGATCATTTCCAGGAAGGTAATTTGTCAATTGGCGACTTGGAACTGGTGAAAATAACGCACACAAAGAATGCCCAAACATTACACAAGATTAATTGTAACTTATGAAAACTCGCCACCTGCATGACACTAAGATTTCCAGACATATACGTTTCTGTTTTTGCTGGGTATATCGCCCACCCCCCCCCCCCACCCCACCCCTCCCTCCCATGACATTTGTCACCAGTGTAGCTCTTGATCAAATAGTACACCCATGTAGCCTGATAACGATCTGTATTGCTTGTTAGAAGCATGACGGTGTTTCATTGATGAAATGGTGAACAGGGCTGGCTGATCTGGATCTACACTGGCCCAGAAAGCCCAGAAGTTCCATGTATCCAGTCATTATAAGCCACATATGAGATCCAAAACATCACCACCATAATTTCCCATCAGTTTAATACATAACATATTGTTTATCAGCAAAACGTGGACAGGCAAATGTTTTAGGGAATGATGAGCTGGGGTACCACTGGTTGTCACATATGGGCTTCTCATAAGGACACATCACAAATGTTACAATGGTGTGACAAGCAGGTATGAAAACACCTCACTACTAATGTAATCTAACATAATTGTGTACGTCATAACACGTCGGCTTGGTATAACAAATCATGTGTTTTGCGAAGTAAAACAGTTCAATATTACTGGCACATCTGTCAATATGAAGTCCAAAGTTGGTGATTATATAACATTTCTAATCCTGTTAACACAGTTTGATAGGTTAACTCTTTGCATGCTAGCAGTGAAAATATCCGCCAAACGAATTAGGAGTATATGTTATATTTCTCTCTGTAAATATGCCTTGAAATTTCATTAGAATTGTGTCCAATTCTAATGAAATTCCAAGACATATTCATGACATTTATAAGGAGAAATAAAAAGAAAATATAAGCCCACAAATTTCCCAGCATGCAAAGAGTTAATTGATTGATTTATATATTTATTAACAGCAATGTTATATACATGAACACGAGCAGACAGGGTGATAGGTTGAACCAGAGTTGAACCCAATTCACATAATTTAGCATGCTCCCAACCAGCCGCCTGCACATTGGTTTGTGTGCTTTGTGATCATGAACAGATAGTAGCTTACAAATAAAATGCAGTAAATTTGAATTTGATTTATTGGTGTTCAACGGCCTATCAACAGCTAAGGTCATTTAAGGCCGTGCCAACAGGTTCGATCCCGCATTCAACCTCTGCATTGGGGGGGAAATCACAAAATCATAATTAAATATTTACATCAAAATAAATATATATTCAGTCCTGAAATTAGAATAACCTGACAAGGTGCCAGCAGGTTCATACCACACCAAAGTCACTTGGCCCCTTCCTCTAAAAGTAATACCGGTAGGATTAATCTTATAAGGGGAAATAATAACCAGATTCAAATCTAACATACAAGAAAACCAAAGACGTAACGGTAAGGATGAATCCCGATCGTTAAATTACCCATCGCATCAAAATGCAGTGAAACCCATAAAAGATTGGTTATTGGTTTAACCCTTAGACCGCTATCTTATTTTTTTTGATGTCTGCTGTTTTTTTTCTATTTTCCATTTTTATCATCAAAAACATGCTTTGACAGCACCTAAGAATAATTGTCAGCATGCTTTGACAGCACTTCAGAATCATTTCCATTGGAAATGATTCTGAAGTGCTGTCAAACCATGTTTTTATTGAGAAATAAGGCAATATATAAAAGCAATAGCAGACTAAGGGTTAAAGTGGTTATACAGTACCGTATTCTGCCGATTATAGGTCGCAAGAGTGTTTAAGACGCACCGCTATTTTCAGTCCAAAATCTGGGAGAAAATGTCTACATGAGATTATAAGACGCACCCAATTTTCCTAAAAAAAAAAAAAATATAAAAAAAAATTGAAAAAAGTTGTTATTTATTCACCGACACTGTTTTTTTATTCGTACCTTGGACGCATTTGTCTGTATTTTCCCTATCATAGTTTGCTATGTCCGTAATTTGCCGACTCTATGTCCGTGATTCCCCGGTCCGTATTTCACCGTTTTCTAGTATCTTCAATTACACTGTGAACTCGGTAGTACACGCTTCACTATAACACGTGCTCGGTTAGTACACGGTTGTGCATTGGCTCCCGATTGTTTTGCCTATTTGTATATCAAAATCGTGTTAAATGTGTAACAGACTATTGTCATAAATCGTGTTAATATATTTGCAATCATATTGCTGCCGAAAGTGGTATTATATTGTTAATTATTGATTGCGGTATGTATTTTCACTTTTCAACACCATTTACGGAAACTATTTTCGAAATCAATATCTGCGTATAATCCAGAGTGTTTTTTTAACCCGTTCCTTTCTCAATACACATTTACGGATATGAAATTTATTAATCATTTTATTTTTATTTTTGTTATTTCTCACTGAAAGTATATGTTGTAACCACTCATTTGAACCGTCTCGACGAAACGGTTTAAATGGTGGTCACGGCATATACTTCTGATTGCATAGAAGGAAAATATTTAGGATTTTCCGCAAACATAAGCGTATCCTCAGCATGAAATGGGTTACTGATTGCCCCCAGGATGCAAGGATGAAAGCCGCACGTTTGCCACATCTGCGGCACACATCAAAAAGCGTGTTGACCAATCAGTGCAATTTCAAAACATAGCCTAAAGGTCACACAGTTTACAGCTCGTGCTGAATGATGACATAAGATAATAGCACCTGTTGACTGACACGGTTGGGTGTTATCGATTTTTTTCCACAAAGCAACACACAACTTTCGCCTACAGTATGTAATATTTCAAAATCAGTTGTATCTTCCGTAAATGACGATGAAAGCAGCCTATAGCTATGACGAATTTGCATTGTCCGCTGACGTAATTATAATTTTTTAAATAGAGATTGGCGAACATTGTAAACCATGTGCAGACTACGCGAATCCACCGCCTGGTCTGGCCGCTAATGCAATAAGCCGGGATTTGTCAGAGATAAAGACCCAATTCACATAAACACGTTTGCCGTGTCATAAATACAGTCTGGTTCTCGGTAGTATTGTTTCACTGGAACGCATTAGACAGGGTACCAGTTTAGTGACGAATACGAAACGGACGTCAGCAACCGCGTGTGTTGATATTTGATATGGCTTTGTGTTGTAAATCTTGACACGCGGTGTGTTTCATGTCGGCCAGCTGACTTAGGCTTGCCACTTTCATCAGCATTTTGTAAACACACAGTTTCGAAACTAATGATGGAGTTTTATAACTTTCGTGGAATTGCATTATGCATATTGGGATTTACCGTTAATGGCGTCATGCAATATTTTTCACGGCAAAATGACACTGACCGATATGGGACCAGTAAAGGTTTTCAAAAGATAATTAAAATGATAGAGGCAGATTCGGCAGAGAAAATGTCGACCGGATCTGATCTTGGTATACACTGTTCGCCTTCAGTGTAGAAAATGTGTACCGAATGTGACACATGGCCGGAACGAGTAAGGCACGAGTAAAGGCGCGAACTGTTTAGAATACGAAACCAATATTCCAATACCGGATTTTACCCCAAAGACTAACAACAACAACAAATATAGGAACGCATTTTTTTTTTTTTTTTTTTTTTGGTAGTTTATGTCAATATTTCGGGTGGAAACAAATGCTCATGTGTCTACATGTATTTATAAGACGCAGGGGCTTTCTGGGATACAAATCTGAGTAAAAAAAATGCGTCTTATAATCGCAATAATACGGTATATACAAATACAGGTTATAACCACAGGTTGAAGTAACGGACTGAGGTCTATAAATACATTATATATGCCTAAAAGCATCAATATTAATGAAGAAGAAAAATAAGCTAAACATTTTTTTTTTACTCCCTCCATATACTCCATAATTGAAGGTTACGAAGTGTTTAATGGGCCGAACCCGGACGGCCTCGAGACAACGGACTCTCACGAAACGTCAACCGAGTTATATCATTGTCGCCTATTGCAGAAGTTGGGACAATGTTTGTATTCCGCAACAATATATTTAAAAAAATTATCATCATTGCTAGGTCGTGAAAGAACGGACACATTTCCGAGGCCAATACTGCTATATAAAGGAGTAAACATCGGGTTCAAAATACACTTTTACGTCGTCCCGGCCCGTAAAGAAACATTTTGCATAGAGAAAACATTGTTTCCAATCGAACATTTGATCAAACCTACATTTATACCCGTCCTGTGCTAGACAATTTAATCGCACAGACATTTCTATCATTTCTCGGGAAGCCATGTTTTCCAATCACCGTGGGCTGCCCCGATGACGTCATCTCTAAACGTACAGTCGTTGTTACACTACATATGATTGGCCGATAACCGCGGAAGGCAAGTCGCCAGCGCACATATACTGGAAACAAGATAAGAAAACCAACAAAAAAGATCATTACAATGAGATGACGTCACACGGAATTCCGGATGAACATAGATTGGAAAACATGGCTTCCCGAGAAATGATAAGAAATGTCTGTGCGATTAAATTGTCTGTCATGACGCAGCTTCGGCGGTGCCCTATTAAGCTACAAATCATGACCATCACCAGGTACCTCTGCTTACATACATGCAAGTATAGCACAGACAATGAAGACTCATCCCTTTGAACCCTAAATATATAACGTGATCATTTTGGACTCTTTCAGTAACACTTTCACCCAAAGTAATTTTTTTCCGTTATCAGAAACAGGTATTGGTTTTATAAGTAACAAGGGCATCGTTATCACTAAGCTAATCCCTTCCCTTCGCTGGCAGCCTTGATAATAAAATAAAACTTTACATTTTTGCCTTACAAACAAGTCCTCAGTGACCTTGACCTTGGGCAGTCGGACGTGGGTCATATGCGAAACAAAGCACCATCCCTAGACACACATTGTGGGCAAATATTATCAAAATTGATGAAGCGGTTAATAATTAAGTAATTGACAAGAGTGCAGCAAGTCACAAAATACGCCCGTCGAATATGGGCCAGACAGCGAAGGTGCAGAAATGTGAAGCTGTCACCAAGGCAAGAAACATTAATGAGAATTTGAAACTCTATAGCATTATTTCTTCATCTCGTAGTGCTAAACATGTATATTAATTTAGGCAGAGATAGAAAAGTAGAGTGTAAAGTAGAAATGATAGGGAATTGGATACAATAATGAAGAAAAAATGGCTAAGTTAAAAAGGTGATATTTTTGTTAAAAAATAATTTTTTGGCATAAAAACACCAAGGTGCACATCTTCAATATGTGTAGCAGACGTGTGTATAGTTTCAGAACGATCGACTGAACTGTTTCGGAGGAGTTGTGTACACAAACTCTGTACCGTATATAGAATTGTATAGAACAAGAAACGAGGCAAAGCCACTAAGGCCAGGTTTTTTCCAAGCATAGACACTTGGATAACATAATTATACCCACTTTTTGTAGACTAGATGGCCGTGGCCTGCATGTCGCGCCTTGGGGCGAAGCATGGACACTAAAAAAAGAGATATAGTAGATGGAAAAACTTTAACCAAAAAAACTTTCTGAAATGTCTATGTCTAAGTCGATTATTCTGAAAAGAAGTTCAAGGTAAAAAAAAAAAATACATGTTGGGTAGTGGTATGTGAGGTGAGCAACCCTAGATTATGAAGTTGTGCAAGTATGTTGGTTATAGGTGATATAGTACGTGAAAAATAGATGTCAACACGAAAAATAAACCTTGAAAAAGTAAATTACGTGGAAAAAATAAGTCAACATAAAAAAAGTCACATGTTGGCTAGTGGTATGAGGTGGGCACGACTTGGTTATGAAGCTGTGAAAGTTTGGTGGTCCTAGGTGGTACAGTACCAAAGAAATGGACTTAAACACAAAAACTCAACATTGTAAACGCGAAAAGTTAACATTGAAAATGGCTAAGTCGACTGCACGGAAAAAATGGGACAATTAAAAAAAAGGTAACATGTTGGATAGTGATATGTGGTGGGCATCACTTGGTTATGAAGCTGTGAAAGTTTGTTGGTCCTATGTGGTACAGTAACAAAGAAATGGACGAAAACACGAAAACTTAACATTGATTGTGGACGCCGCCCGCCCGCCCGGCTTTCGCCAATCCAATAGCCTGATATTTTTCTTAAAAAAAAAAACGCCTAAAAATTAAGAAAAAATGGCTAAGCGATATTTTTTGTTAAAAAAGATTTTTTCGGCATAAAAATACCAAGGTGCACATCTTAAATATGTGTAGAAGACGTGTGTATAGTTTCAGAATGATCGACTGTACGGTTTCGGAGGAGTTGTGTACACAAACTCTGTACCGTATATAGAATTGTATAGAAAAATGTAGAAAAAATGGCCAAGTTAAAAAAAATATTTTTTTGGCATAAAAACACCAAGGTGCACATCTGCAATATGTGTAGAAGACGTGTGTATAGTTTCAGATCAATACACGGTTTTGGAGGAGTTGTGTACACGAACTATGCACTTTTTCTGTCAGCCGCCCGCCCGCCCGCCCGAATTGAAACATGTGAAAATATTCACAAATGGTGCAGATCCCGATGGGACGGCTCACTGCGAGAAGGCTGATCTGGATCTATACAATTTGAAAACAATATGATGGATATCTGTAGTCTTGAAAGGGTTAATCCAAAAATGAGTATCGTTTCAAAATTTGAAAAATAATGACAAACATTGTAGATCCGGCTACAAGCCGGCTGACATCCGGATCCAGAGCTCCAGTTAACTCATCACCCCCTTAACGCCACATTAATGTGGCAGCGATAACGACTCTATCCCGCAAGCCGCATTAGCGCGTCGCATTTACCTGTACCGATACACCGGATGCCACAGAAATGCGCAGGTTTATTTTCCGGTTCTCGTACCGCGTGCCACATAAATACGCCACTTACCATTGGTTTAGAATCGTACAAAATAACCGTGTTTTGTACTTTAGACCAATGAAATCGCCTGTTACAAGTCGAATCGATAAATAGCCGAAGTTATCCGAATAAATTTGTAAACATTGTTTGAAGACAAAGGGCTCTAAATTTGCATTGAAAATGACGGAAAATCGCGAAAATCGACCTGCTGCGGCTACAAATTTTAATGGCGACGGCTCAGATTCGGAGTTTTCTGGCTGGAATAGTGACTCAGTAGGCAGTGACATTTCGGTAAACAGCGATGTTTCTAATGTTTCTAACGTTAGCAGCGTCAGAACAAATGACTTGTCCGATTGGGAAAGTGACCGGGAAAACGACGAATTTAGAGATGACGAGATGCAAAGACCCCAATTTTGGTCAATAAATGATAGAACACCCATACTGAAACGGGCGTTTAGTGGTCCAGAACCGGGTGCTACTGTGATAATGGGACCGGACGAAAATGAGTTGGATTTCTTCCATTTGTTCTTCCCAAACCACCTGGTGGAAGAAGTTGTTCGCCAAACAAATCTGTATGCCAGACAGAAAATTGCAGTCAAAGCAGACCCAAACTGGGTTGAAGTAAAAGAAAGGGAACTATTGGCTTGGTTCGGCATTCGTGTTACATGAGTATATTACACCTGCCTGTGACTGCCATGTACTGGTCCAAAGACACATTGTTTGGGAATCTGAACATCAGACGTGTGATGAAGCGAGGTCGCTTCGACAAAATTTCACAGTATCTCCATGTGAACGACCGGCGCCAAAATCCAGAAAAAGGCCAGCCGGGGCACGACAAACTGTTTCTTGTGCGACCAGTATTATCCGAGGTAACTAAATGATAACAAATTTATAACCCGTATGTCTGAAAATCCCATCTGATCTAGCTCTACCCTTGTCACAAATCAATATAAAAAGGTAATTTTACTGGATTTGACAAGTGTATGAATTATTCATGATATTTGACTAACAGTGTTTGACTCGGTATTCTTGTATTTTGTAAAATGTATACAAACTAAACTAAACATGCTAAAGAACGCAGACGATAATAGATGTACATGTACGTATTACGTCTATAAATAATTTTGAAATTGAAAATAAAAATAATCCGGAAGCAGTGACATTTGTTCATCAAATGGGGAATGGAATTCAACATTTGATTTGATATATTCCATTACTTTCAACAGTGTTGTCAAAAACATACAACATTTAATTTCAAATCATTTTTGTCAAAAAATCAATTTGCCAATTATGACCTTATGATACTAGACATCTAATTATTTAATTTTTTTCTTCAGGTTCTATCGCAGTGCTTGGCCAACCACAATCCACACCAGAATGTCAGTGTGGACGAGGCGATGGTGAAGTTTCGGGGGCGGCTGGCATTTCGACAATATATGCCCGCAAAGCCTACGAAGTATGGCATAAAAGTGTGGATGTGTTCAGATCCTGAGAATGGATATACACACGAGTTCCAAGTGTATACAGGGCGTGAACAAAACACCAGAGAAGTTGGTCTGGCAACACGCGTTGTGATCGATTTGACGAGAAAACTGTTCGGCAAACATCACATCGTAAATACGGACAATTTCTTCACGTCGCCAGTCCTGTGCCAGCAACTACTAAGTCATCGTACTTATGCCAGAGGGACGGTCCGCGCAAACAGAAAAGGATTCCCTACGCAACTAGGGAAAAAAGATGTGAAGAATCAGGGTGATTACAAAATGGAAAATTATTTCTAATTTTAGTTTTTATTATTCATACTCACCTGAATGGTTGCAAACTGATAGGTTGCTATGAAATCGTCCTACTCTAATCACTCAAATAACCCACCATAGACCATTCCGCTCTACCCACAGCCAATTGGCTAGTCCGCTATTTAAACTCCTCCTATTATTGTTAGGTATACAGCTTCAAAAGTAAATCATTTCCATATGGAAATGACACTGCTAGATAAAAATAGCCTGAAGTATACTAAGTAGGGAGAAGATAAAACCATCAAGTGGGGACGGGAGGAGGGTCTACCTTACCATTCAGGTGAGTATGAATAATAAAAACTAAAATTAGAAATAATTTTCCATTTTTATGTCTTCAAACTAACCTGAATGGTTGCAAGAATTCGTAGTGATGGTGGGAGGTATTCTCACTACTCATACTCGACCGGAATGGTAAGGCAGATTAAAAACCCTCAAAACAGACAAAAATATTTGGTCTAGGTACAAACTTGGGTGTTACCTATATAGTAATAACATGGTCTCACCCTAGAATCATAGGGGAGCCCAAAGCGCCCCCCCCCCCCTTTTCTACGAAAGTAGAAGAGAGGTGGATAAAGACAAGCACCACCACGCTAGTCTCGTAGACTGACTCGTAGACTCCAACCTGCTATACTTGGTTAGAACGCCGGAGAATATCAAGGTATAGCTGCTGCTACCAGACGAAGCCCTGGCGAATGTAGTCGCCCGGCACTTCACACGCAATAACTCAACTGAGATAAACTCAAAGTCTATACATAGTCTCATGACGACACATGACTCGTACATATCGAGAACACAGTATAACGCCCTAAGCACTAAGGTCATCCTAACAAGCAAGTGCTGAGGAGTTTAAACTGGCCCTAAAGCCAGATCAAAACCTATACCAGGGTTTGACACTAACTTTTGGCCCAGGGATTCCGCAGCATGGACATCCCTATTGTTACATAATGTTGAATGGGATTTTCTTGAAAATGCAGTGATTCCTCCTACAAAACAGGGATCCTCGGGATCTCGGGACACTGCGAGTGTCGACCCCTGTATACCTATAAACCCATGTATAGTAGACAAAGAGAATAGAATCATTAACCCAAAGTGAAACACTATCCTTTTGCAACAACACTGCTACAAACTAGAAAGGTAGCCTCGCCCTAATTGAAACATGTACAAAACAATGCCTCCTCGGCCAGCGTGATGAACCGTAAGAACCATAGATCACCACAGATCCCCGTTCATCAACAAAAGCAAGTGAAGTTCATCGAGCGGAGAGTCACACTTACCAACCCCCAGGATTCCACTGGGACTGTAAAGACAAAAACCGAATAATCGGGTAATCAGAAAAAATCGCAGACTATCGCGAACAGGTAGATCCAAACAGCCTCCTAAACTTGATGCTACCGGCTGATAAACCCACAACTGCACCCGCTGCTACTAACGGACCCAGTTCTTAAACATCTCCCTGAGATGCCAACCCCACCCCATGTCGGTCACATGAGGAACATGGAGAGAAAAGGGGGTTACTTTCCGGAACACCACATATGTATTCCGGAACACAAATCAGTACTCACTTATATGCATAAAATAAGTTAAATATAGCCTTGGCCCAAGTTCCGGCTACCATGAGCACCCGAATAACTACAATAACACTGATTGCAAGACGCAAAAACATCACCGCGCTGTGACAGGACCAAATTGGGCCATGTCTCGCTGTAATCATAGATGAACAGAAGTGTTGTCCTAACTTCTTCCGATAAAACAATCCCCAAATAAGTTGGCTGCACGCTTAGATCAGACATTATACGAATTACGTGATGAATAAATCAATATCTCTGAGCGCTGGAATATCAAATGGTAATCGCCTAGACGAGAATGATAACGGGTAAATAAAACAATAGGATTATTGGCAGAATTGTATTTAAACGAAATAATAATATCCAGATATACCCGCGCCGATCAAAAATCGTACTTTTAATAGTAATCCGTACTACCGTCTATCTAACGTATTTCCCGGAATAAATACGGAAAAATCGTAACAGTTGGCAGTTACGCATCTCCTGCCAGTGCAGAGAGCGATCATAGAAAGAAGTTGAGACTACATGCACCTCGTGCATTTAGGGCCTAAACAACTCAGCTGCAGAACCACTTACTGTAGAATAAACTCAAGTAATGGCCCTATCTATCCAACGGAAGACAAAGGATTGCGATACCTCCCGTTGGCTTAAAATTGGTAATAAAAAACTTTACGGTCGGACCGGATGTCCTAATTCTTCCGAACCTAATGCTTCATCGCACGGACTGGACAGAAAGTGCGAACCACTGTCGCTGACAGGCGTGACGGAGGGAGGCCCGAACCACAACTGATTCCAGATCATGTGAGAAGGGATAAAGTATCTGAGGGAGAAATCTCGGTCATAGGAGAAACTGCTGATGTGTAAACAGTAGTGTGCTTCTATTTAACACAATTAACATTTTGAAATACCCAATTGCTTCAGAAATGATGGAGTGACAACAGCATGTTGTATATACAGTCGATACGCGTTATGTCGACATTGCTTACATCGATATACCTGCTTATGTCGATATACGCTAGTGGTCCCGGCCGAACTGCTATATAACTCATACATTACATACCTGATATATCGATATCGGAAATGTCGACATTTCGTTTATATCGATGTGGAAAACAAGTCCCGATGGTATAATTAATACACATTATACTGTAATGTCGATATGCAATTTGAACAGCGGGCGTCGTAAAGTCTGGTCAAACTTAATTGGCACAGGTAAGTTTTTCACACATACAAAGTGATCAAAACATGCCGCCGGTAACCGTGTTACAATCGCGGAATACCGTCAAAGCCGACCACGTAAGCCGTGGTCAACCAATTAACGACAGTGTGACGTGAAATCACAAAAATACTCTTGTTAAAAGCCAATTATATGCCTGACATGAATCGATCCGTAAATGCCATAATCATTAACGGACGCTTGTTTATAATAATTACAATTGAGTGAATTACATGCGATCTTATAAACACGAACAGTTGGTATCTCAAATCACTTCCTTAGCAATGTCCAACATGCAGTACATGGGTCCGAAGTTATACTGGAACGAGTAAATTGAAAAGTCCGAATCGGTACGTGGGCGCAAACAGTGGAAAAAATAAAACCGACGTTTGAGCCTTGCCGCAACAAAACCACAAATGGATACCCCCATCCGGACAAGATAGCACTGGACACCAACGGATGCAGAAGCCATTCCGTCAGAACCGGAGATGACCGCAGAAACCATAACCACCTGTCCGTGCAGAACAGAATCCGCCGCTGTCAACCCCCGGAACACTGCCAAAAGCTAAAACATGTTGATGTGTCCCTGAGTTTCCTGCACTGACCACCAACACACCAATGTAGGGGCTCCAATGAGCCCCCCAGCCTTCTCACGACGCGTCTGTGGACAGAAAGCGAGTAGGAGGAGGTAACACTATGGGAAATCCCTGTAGGAACCAGACCTCCACTGCCCACCATCTGATACAACGTAGGAAGATGGTGATCCTAGGCAGAGACCGATCCAAAGGATCGGGGTGCGGCCTCCATAGCCCTAGTAAGTAATACTGGAGGTCGCAAACATAACCTTCCCCTATTCTGCACCCCGAAATTCCAGGAGTGCAGAAATTTCCTAGCTGACAGAGAACCTCTGACCAGTACCCGGAAACTAAAACAAGATGCCACGCACCCTGTCCAAAGGTACTATGATGACTGATAGATCGGTCAATAAGCTCATTCCCACCTAAGAAAAAATCCTGTGTGGGAACCAACTACGACTACTCTAGATCTAAAAGACACAAAACTCGGAAACAACTTAAACTTCCGAGAGCATCTGCGGAAGGGCACGTGGAAGTACGAGACCCGCAGATCTATGGAAACAACCCAGTCTACCGGGCAAATGGCGGCTCCGACCACGTCCCGAACTTCCTCTATAGCACTATACTTCAAGAGAGAGACTCTACTAAACCCTTGAAAATACCCCCGTCAGGGGAAACGACCCCACAGGAGGTAGACAAGAAGGAGCAGCAGGAGGGACCATCGGTACCGTAGCTGCCCTTTGGCCGTTCGATCGCACAATTAACAGAGGTCAAAAGAGGCGAACGAAGCAAAACTATGGCCGTTCAAGAAAAAACTAGCCGGCTATCACTGCGTCTCACCTGGACAAGAGCATGTCCATAGAAAACTCCAAAGACATGTTGACAAGAGGCTTAGCGGCACAAATCGCCGACTGAAGCACTGCGTCCAGAGACGATGAATCATACTGATTCAAACATGAATCGAAAGTTGGCATAGCCACAATCGACTTAACAGCCTACACCCATGCCTTCGCAAACGCGAACCAGGACCAGGAGCCGAAGATATCCCAAACGCTGCGGCGTCCTTGTCCAGAAACGGAGATCTCAAAAACCATACCGCATAGAGGGGCATGTAGAACTTAGACCCCAGTGTGGCGATCAAAGTTTGAGCACTAGGAACCCCGCAGTGGCCAAATCCTACCTAAAGCTCCCCAATGTACGTAACAAAAAGCCCTACTGTAGGAGAGCAATGAAACCACGACAACTCCGGCAATTCCACCACCACCGAATCAGCCTCACAACAGCCATCCGAGGAAGTACCCCTATGGGAGGCTCCACTGGCAAAACCACCAGCTGTGAAAGAGCCGACAAACCCACTAAGTACTAGGACTTAGACAGGAACTCCAGAATCTTAGCCAACTGAACCATCATAACTCTATCGCGTGTCGAGTCCTGAATATAGACTGGGAATTCGAACTCATATACACTCGAATAAAGAGCAGGCCAGACAAGTACGGAGCCAAAGCACCACGGCGTCCAATACCACCTCGACCGTCTCCTCCGAGAACGGAAGAGCTAGATCTCGAGGAGCCGGATACAAAAACACAATATGTACACAGGATACGAACCCACGAACACCCCGGTCAGAAATAGTTGCTACCCCGGTACCCGGTACCCGGTGCCTGCCCGGTGCCCGGTGCCCGGTGCCCGGTGCCCGGTGCCCGTAACACAATACCGGCACCTCTCCTGCGAGAGTTAGGGTACGTTGTGACCGGGTGAATGTGATAAGCACCTGCCGCAGCAACCCTAGACTGGCAGTCATCTACCACATACGTGGAATCTGATTCAACAGAAACTGTACTGTATCGTTCCAAATAGTATATGTACTGCCGAAGCTAGTACTACATGTAGAAGCCCTATACAACCGTCTCCTACGACGAACAGGAGAACGAGATCTAGATGAACCTGTTCCAAAACCTGAGAATGACCTCGAGGAAAAGGAAGAACAAGATCTAAACTCCGAACCCGAAATCGAAGACTAACCCAATCCTGACCTTACGACGAGATCGACTCCTCGACTTACGTGAACACGTAGAACGAAGACCAACCGAAGACAAGAACGTCTTCCTACCGGAAGCAGCAGGCTGTCCAAGGAGAGTCTGGTGCCCGGTGCCAGGTGTTTGACCGGTGCCCGGTAGCCTAACCGGTGCCCGGTGCCCGGTGCCCGGTGCCCGGTGACATAATGCCCGGTGCCCGGGGTGCCCGGTGCCCGGTGCCCTGACATAACCGGCCGGTGCCCGGTGCCCGGTGCCCGGTGCCCGGTGACATAACCGGTGCCCGGTGCCCGGTGCCCGGTGCCCGGTACCGGGCGCCTCTACTGAGAGAGGCTGGGTCAGCTTCAAACCGGGTGATATAGTATCAAGAACCAGCCGAAACACCCTGTGATAGGTATAGCCCTCTGCGAACCGGGTGATAGAGATCAGGCACCGGCCCCAGCAGCCCGGTATCCCCTGTATGGATCACCGGCCTATCACTTAACACAACCTCCGAAACCTCGGACGGTTCCACTGCTCCCAAGAGCTGAGACTCGGACACAGACTTCTTCAGACGTGAGGTATGGGACCTTCTAGACCCAGCCTTGCCCCACGTCGAATCCGTCCAACGGACGGACAAATCACATGGCCTCTCTTTGCAACACCCGCAACAGGCAAAGCACCTGTCCGTATGGGTATCCCAAGGAGAAGTCATGTGTCCACACGCAGCGCGTGATTGCGGCATTCTAACAAGTATTGTATAACAAAACCTGATAGAAGAAACGCAAAAACGCTACAAAAAATGTGTCACGGGAGCGAATCCACTTGGGACGAACCCGTTAGGGTACGAATCGCGTACACGCGAAAATATGTGACACAAAGTAAAACACCGTGAAAAACCCCAAAAAATGCAATGGAGAATAATCACGTAACACACAAGAGTGATAATAATATGTATTGAACGAAATATAATGACAAATACGGCACAATACACGGCAGAAATTCAAAATAAGCACGAAATAAAGAGAGAGACAAATATACCTGCACTCTTGATAGCGTCCTAAAATAATAGGAGGAGTTTAAATAGCGGACTAGCCAATTGGCTGTGGGTAGAGCGGAATGGTCTATGGTGGGTTATTTGAGTGATTAGAGTAGGCAGATTTTTATTATTAGGACGATTTCATAGCAACCTATTAGTTTGCAACCATTCAGGTTAGTTTGAAGACATAAAAATGGCGCAGAAAGGTGAAATGACGGCATGCGTCTGGATGGACAAGAAGCCAACGTTAACTCTGTCAACGGCTGAAAATCCAGCAACAATTGCGACCACTGTGCAGAGAAAAACAAGAAGGGGGGGAAGTAAAAGAGGTGTCTGCTCCGTCCGTGATTGCCCATTACAACGACAATATGAATGGCGTCGACATCGCAGACCAGTTGCGGACGGAGTATAGCACGTACAGAACCTCCAAGAAATGGTGGTGTGCTACCTTTTTTGGTTTCTGTTTGACATAGCTGTCACAAATGGATTCGTTCTCATGAGAGAATCCAAAAATCACAGGCGTAGGACCAAAAACAACCGTGACAAGGCAAGAACGGTGGTAGATTTCCGCACAAATTTGGCGAAACTGCTAATTGGTGACTATGCGGGCAATGAAAGGGCAGCCCTTGCCACCATCAGTGTCGGCCACTATGTAAAAAAAGCGGAGAAGAGAGGAAGGTGTCGTCAGTGCAGAAAAAATGGGAGGCGCAGAGAAATTTCATACATTTGTATGGAATGTAATATCCATCTCTGCCCGGACTGTTTTCAACCATTCCATCGCGATTTGGCATTGAACAAGTAAATGTACATACAATGTATGTGTATATAACTGATGTGTGTCTTTGGATGATAAATGTGGATAAATGTAACTTCTATTGGATTACATAGAATGGATTTACAAAATTGCAAATAGTGTAATTAACTTTCTTTTCATACCCAGAATACACATTTTTTGTCAGCAAAATAATTTTCCTTATTTCATATGCTGGGACCACGGTTTGAGCCTTCTAATTAGATGATTCAAATGTGTGGTACCAGCATATACTTCCAGTGAATAATAAATGTTAGAAAAAAACAACATCTGACATTTCAATGTCATTGTGTATCCTGTCCGAAATGGGTTAATATTAAATCATGTAAAAAGTGGATTATAAAATATTGGATTATTCTGGGCTATAATTGACTAAATTCAGGTGAGTCATTTTAGAAAACATGTAACTTCTGCATGATTCTTAACATTATTTCAAGTTACAAACATTTGTCTGTTTTTCTTATTTTATCATGTTTATCCACAAAATATCATCCAAATTTAGATTTCTTTAGAATCGTCTCTATGGAGTGATTTTTAAAACCAAAACATGCATGTTCTGTTGAGAAATGAGAAAACAATTGCAATAATCACAACTTATCTGGGGCACTGGTTATTGATTTTTGTATACTTGCGAACAGAATTCAATTTTCTATAAAAGTGCCAAATTTCAGCTTCATGCTTTATTAATTTATGAGTTATAGGCTTTTAAAGAGAAGCACCTGCTAATAGTGTATTGATTTCTGAGAAATTTCCAAATTGGCCACAGGGAGACAGGTACTGCAGTGCTAATATCTGCTGCAGGGAGTAACTAGCCTGCAGGCGTTAGGGCTTATCAGTGCTGTGAGCAGTAGGGGATAATGAGTTAAGGTGCGTAATTTTATCAACTTTGGGGGGAATTTTGTTATTTCTTCACCAAAAATGGCAAGTTGAGAGTGCTTTAGAATCGTCTCATTGATACGATTCTAAAGAACTCCCAACTTAACATTTTTGGTGAAGAACTAAGAAAAATACTTTGAATATTTGGTGAAATTACGCATCTTAACTGGAGCTCTGCACGGATCTGCAGTGTTTGTATGTATTATGACAGTATAATTAAACAGAGGTAAGATAAATAGTATGTATTAATAGTAATATTAAGGTTCTCATTGTTTTTGCTATCAGTGTATAGTCCCAGATCAGCATCTGTGCAATCTGATCCAAGACCACACTTTTTGCAATTGAATTGAATAAATTCTTCCTAAAGCCCATAACAAAAAGTTTATATCTACATCAATTAACAACCCTGCTAGTTGATCACTGTTCAAACATTCAGTAAGCCCACCTACGCTCGCTATTTGGTTGTGACAAATCACAACTGGGTAGGCATCGGACAGTCAGACAGAAATATCACTTCAGTCAGCTGGTGTAGATCTTGATCGTTGTGCTCTTCACACACAGTGGCATCACATATTTTGTTCACCGATGACAGTAAGAGTACACCAATACCTGAAGGGCTGCATGCTTATGCCATTTTGGAGATACCATTCACCAAGAAAACTATCCTGAATACTCAATGTTTGACCTTCACCAATTTATACTGGTTAACCCTTTCCCTGTTTTGCAATATTTCGACTCATCCAAATCCAAAACATCTGAATAAAATAATCAAATGCTGGGTCAAATGATGGTTAAATTATCTGATAGAGTAGAAAACATTGTGGGAAAAGGAGAAATTGCTTGTTACAAGCAATTTCTCCTTTTCCCACAATGTTTTCAAAAGACATCTTCTGCAGAGGCGTGAAAAGTCGTCTCTATCAGGGAAAGGGTTAAGACATTACATATATTGTATTGACTGATTTCTTTAACTCTTTGCATGCTGGGAAATTTGTCAGCTATAAATAGTTCAAAAATAGCAGATAACAATTCATTATATTTTCTTTTATTTCTCCCTGTAAATATCATGAATATGTCTTGGAATTTCATTAGAATTGTGTCCGGATGAAATTTCAAGACATATTTACAGAGAGAAATAAAACATATACTCCTAATTCGTTTGGCGGATATTTTCGCCGCTAGCATGCAAAGAGTTAATACAGTAAAGCAGAGAAAGTATTTGTTGTCTGCTGTGTCCTATCTAATTTCATTTATATTTTCTTTCAGCAAATACATGCTCTGCAGCAAGTGTGTGATCCCACAAAGCCTTCCTTTTACATACATATATGCTGCTAAAGCATGTTCATCAGAAAACACAAAAAAAACGTTGGTGAGAATGGACCATATGTAGGTATACCTTGGTTCCCACCTTTTAAGAACAATAATAAATAGCAATTATAATAATAGTTTTTACTGTTTTTAACTAAAAGCAATACTATATGCAGTCCAACTGATGATGTACTGGCCAAGCATAACAAACAGCAAATCGTTATATCGTGGGAACAAATTGTTCATTCGAGGGAACAAATTGTTAAATTGAGGGAACGAATTGTTATTTTGTGGGAACGAATTAATAAAAAAAAATTCATGCCCCTGCGGGGCTCCTTACAATACCAACTTGATTTACTAAATGAGGGATTGCATGTTCAGCAAGGTTATTTTCAGACAGGAGAACGGTACAATTTGTAATATGTTCACTAATATAATTAACAAATAGGGGACAATCTAATGAATTTTATACTAGATTAGAAGCAGGGATTACGCTGGCGATCGTCACTTTCGCAATTGGTGATAAAAATAAACAATTGGTGATAAAAATAAACAATTGGCGATAAAAATAAACAATTGCTGATAAAAAATTACAATTTTCGGGAAAAAAATCCCCAAAAAAAAGATTTATTTTTTGTTTGGATTTTTCTTTCCGAAAATTATAATTTTTTATCGCCAATTGTTTTTGTTTTTTTGAAGTGCCGATTTTTTTTTTTTCCCCAACGAAATCCCTGAGAAGTAACTATAAATGAAATGGTGCACAAAAGGTGAGGTGATATCAGCCCATCCATGGAATCATATACACAATATTTTTTAAAATACAGCTGATTCTCGTTATCTCGATATCGCTTACCTCGATTTACCTGCTTATCTAGATATACGTCCGAGGTACCGGCCGAATTCCCTATATAAAATAAATGTAGATCATGTATTCTACTCCTGATAAATCGATATTGGAAACGTCAATATTTCGGTTCAGTCGAGATGGAAATTGAGTCCCGATAGTATGTCCTTCGGATTTGTATTCTGATAAGTCAATGTGAAAATTAAGTCTGAATCCGAGAGATTATCTCAGGTAAGTTTTAACACATCTATAGAAATCAAAACAAAAATTCCGCCGCTCAAATGTGTTAAAAAGTTGCACAAAGATGTTAAAGGGATTCACTTAAACTTTAAAGGTACATGTGCACTCAGTAGGTTATAATAGTGAGACAAGATAGTTTTGTATATTCTGTACATATGACATTTTCTAGCAAAATAAACATTCATTCACCATTACCCCACATATTAATTGGTATTATTATACATTTTATATCAGACGTAAATGGTCACACTGATATCGGGGGCGATAACCGTGTTTCCTGAAAATGTTAACGGAAATTACCATTTATTCGCTGTATTTATTTTTTGACGTGCAATGAACATACTTTATAATCTGTCGAAAATATTATTTTTTCAGGTGACACATTTAATTAGTATAAATAATTATAAAAAATATCATGCCTCATTTGTATATGAAAATAGCCCGATACCACCACGCATCACTATCAGTAAAATAAATATTACTAAATGATTATATATGCATAGCGGGCACTTGTAATTTTTAGAACTGGTGGAATAGTGACACAAGTATACACTTATTTAATTCCTATAAAAAGCATTTTGTGCCTACTGAGTGGGCATGTGCATGTACTTTTAATTAATCAATGTGACATCGACTACGTTAACATAAAAATAAATTAAACGGCATGGCAGTAAAGTCAATTGAACTTGACATTTCTTAACGGCGAATTCATTCATGCCCGTTAGATCACGGTTCTGTCACATATACAAGGAGATAACCCACAAACTTTAGTGAGTGGATTATCTATCGTACATATGGATGAACTTGATTTACTGAACTGTCCAAACATTGCCCATGTGCTGTGTGAATGTAGTAACAAAACTCGAAAATGATGACGAAGTGATAATAAAAATAATCACGAATTGATTGACCTGTCATAACTGAGTGAATACACCGTGCATCTTATATAAAATACGAAAAATCAAATCACTTTTCACAATGTCTAAACAAAAGAGAAATCTTGCGAAGGACCCTGCCTAATAAGAGGTGGGATGGGTATCAGCTATTGGGAGGCAGAAATGTGTGACATGATTTGACTTGGGCCGAATTTGTTTGTGGCCGACGACTAGGTCTGACGTGGTTTGGGGACAAAATGCGTATCTTGCATGATACAATTGAATAATAATATCGTCAGAAGAGACAACGAGCGTAGATATTTAGATGTAACGATTATTCATTAATGTGTATTGGTTATGTGTTGCAAAACAAATGTTGAGGTAACGGAAACTGTATCATGCTTTTGCGATATGTTTAGTAAAAACGCATGCACGTTTCGTGAAAAGAAAGTGAGGGATTTATGAAAACCCGGAAGTAAAAAAGTAAAGTTCGTATTTTGAAGCGATTCTGTTTTTTAGAGAATGGTAACTAAATTTGGCGAATTTTTATCTCAAAGTTCAGATATGTTGATATATTTTGCTCAGTCCGGTCAACTTCGAGATAATGAGAATTACCTGTATACAATGTATGAAAGGGAAATGTAAACGGTAAAAATTTAGCAAGACGTATAGTATAGACCAGGGGGCCGTTTCACTAAACTTTGTACTAAACTTTGTACGACTAAAATGTTCGTAAGCGCAAATTTAGGATCGTCTATAAATTTCAATTAATGGATTTACATTTATTGAGTATATGCTCAATAAATGTAAATCCAATAATTGTTTACTAGAAAACACTGCTAATGTGAAATTTACTGACTATCATAATTTTGCACTTACGAACATTTTATTTGTACGAAGTTTAGTGAAACGGTCCCAGAAACTGAATTACCATCTACATTTACTCTGAAGTGAGCCAACTTTCTATGCTATTATTTACCAAAAGAAACATCAACGTTTCATATCATTTTCAGCACAGACCACATAATTGTGAAGATATATGGCCCAAGATCCGAAAAACAATCAACCTAGCTTTTACATTTTCTATCAGTGCAGATCCAAATTATAGAAGCCTGCACAGTCGATCAGTCTACACGTGATCTTCAAACTAAAATAAAAAGTCTTTTGATTGATTAAGCCTTGGTCTGTGCATCTCCAGGATGGACCCATTTACACTAGTAGGGTGATATGGATAATGATCATCAAATTGGGCTCCTGGGGGACGTTTCACTAAACTTTGTACGACTAAAATGTGTGTAAGTGCAAAATTATGTAAATTTCACATTAGCAATGTGTTCTTGTAAACAATTATTGTATTAAATGTAAATCCATCAATTGAAATTTCCAGACGATGCTAAATTTGCACTTACGAACAACTTAGTCGTACAAAGTTTAGTGAAATGGGCGCCTGGCTAACAGTAGGTACCAATCACATCCGTGATCTGTATGGACCCAGATCAGTTGGCAAACACTATAGATCCGCAGCAGGCTGCTAGAGAGTTCTAGCAGATCTGAGCTAAACTGGCCACAAATACAATTAAAACCCATCTGATTTCTCCAATCACAGTTTCATTTACTGCTGAACAGGTTACGTAATTTACGCTAGCATATGATGATGAAGATGATGCAGCGATGATGACAGGTGGGTATGATGATGCAATGTATATGGGCCTAATGGTGTAGATGGAAGCTATAATCCACGGTTAGTTGTCAGGTTATAGAACCAGTAGCCTACATGTGTCAACACGCTAGCTTTATCATTGTATAACTGTTGTTTTTTTTGTTGTTTTTTTCTTGGGTTTACTGAACTGAACTAAAATTACTTTAGAAATTTAAACATACATGTACTTGAATGGGCAATTGAGAGAAATACCCATTTAGTAGCAAGGTCGGGTAGATGGGCGGCTGTCTAAAGATACACCATTTAATAATGGAAATTTAAAAAAATATTTTCTTTATTACTCATCTGATGAAGTATATGATGTGGCCACCATTTGAACCGTCTCGCCGACTCGGTTCAAATGAGTGGTCACAACATATATTTTGAATGAGAAATAAGAAAAATATAGCGAATATTCTGGATATAACGAGTAAACGGTTACTCAAGGTCTAGTCCTTGTAATGTATCCAGCGTGTTGACACAAGGAGAAAAGACATGCTATCAAAGTATCAGTCAGTTAATGTAGTTTTGTTAGTCAGAATGTTACCTTAATTTTGTGGGACTTCCAAAACCTCTGAAGAACATAAATTCAACATGGATTTTACATGCAATTCATTGTCGACAGAGAAATCCTTACATACTTTTCTCTAGTCACCAGTCATAATGAATATGTGACAACATTTTTGTTCAACTTTTCAGATTCGTTATTGTCGGATTATAAACAGCTGCAGCAAAATGAAGTAGTTGGACTGAATATTGTATTATCCAAAGTATTGTTTGTTTGTTTGTTAGCGTTTAACGGCCTATCAACAGCTAAGGTCATTTAAGGCCGGGTCAATGGGTTATGTACAAATGGGGGGAAAATCCCAAAATCAGAACTGAATATTTACAATTAAAAATCTATATATTCAGCCCTGAAATCAGAATAATCCTGATCTGATGCCAGGTCCTCGCCACACCAGAATCACTTGGCCCCTACCAAAGCAATAGGATCAGTAATAATCTTACCACTTTTATAATGGGCAATAACCCAATTCAACTCCCAGGTAACAAAAGAGCCAAAGATAAAAACGTACCTGAGGACCAAACCAGGAAAATCGTGATTCCTATAAGGAGGAACCCCTACCGTTAATTTAAGTCGTCACGTTCACCCGACCACCACCCACATTATCCAAATTAACATCATAGTGCGACAGCAACCTGCGCTCATCTTCGAGACATGCATGTGACATTAGTCTTAAGCAATCATGCTTGTATTCATAACTCAACAAGCTCGGCGATTAAAGCACAACATTTCCAGTTGAGATTCTGTAACATGCAACAAAAACATGTTAGACTTCTGTGCATAAATATTTGATACTTTACAATTTAATACTGACCATTCGGTTATTAACATAAAACATGTACTACTAAGCAAATAATTTATAATAAAAGCTGCACTAGATTTCGCAAAGAAGAAAACGTAAGATTCAAGCTTAGTTGTAGAGTAAGGGACATTTCTTAACCCTTACAATGCTAAATTAAATGTTGTTGTCTGCAATTTATTTTTCTCAACAAAAACATGTTTTGACAGCATCTTAGAAGCATTTCCAATGGAAATGATTCTAAAGTGCTGTCAAATCATGCTTTTACTGAGAAAGAAGACAAAATATAAAACAACAACAGACAATTTTTGTTCCCCCACCCGCATTCTAAGGATTAAACGCGCCATGATCTGACATAACAGGGCTTATGGAATTTGCCGACTATCACGTTGTTCACAAGCCAGCGCGACAAAAATTAAGTCCTTGTTTTGTCAGATTGCGGCTTAAATCACTTAAAAAAATTGGGACACTGAGAATTCTACACTAATATTTGATTGAATGGGGGAGGGTTAAAGTCAAGGGGAGAATTATCTTAACAATTTAATCACAGGCACAAATAAAATACATGTGTACCCTAATTATAAGCAAATTCACATTTTAGACATGAACACAAAATGGGGGGAAATCCAGATTAGCTCATACAGAACATGTACAGTTTTCATTTAACCCTTAGACCGCTATCTTATTTTTTTTGTCGTCTGCTGTTTATTTTCTATTTTCCATTTTTATCATCAAAAACATGCTTTGACAACACTTTAGAATAATTTACAACATGCCTTGACAGCAATTCAGAATCATTTCCATTGTTGGAAATGATTCTGAAGTGCTGTCAAACCATGTTTTTATTGAGAAATAAGACAAAATATAACAGCCGATGACAAAATTGTTGTGAGTAGCGGTCTAAGGGTTAAATCTTTATACATGGAAATATTGGTCATCTGTTGTTTTGATGTTGCTGGGTTTTTTTTGCCCTGAAGATGTTTTCAGCATATGGATATTACATCATAGTTACGAACATCGCATTATTTAGGAAAAAGATGAAATTGAAAATGAGTAAATCCTTTGATACTGAAGACTACGAAGCCCGGCAGGGGACGTGGAATTATTTTTTTTTATTAATTCATTCTAACGAAATAACAATTTGTTCCCTCAATTTAACAATTCGTTCCCACGAATTAACAATTTGGAACGTGGGACTGAATTGTTAATTCGAGGGAATGAATTGTTACATTGATGGAACAAATTGTCATTTCGTGGGAACGAATTGTAAATTCGAGGGAACATATTGTTAATTCGAGGGAACAAATTGTAAATTCGAGGGAAGAAATTGCTAATTCAAGGAAACGAATTGTTATTTCGTGGGAACGAATTAATAAAAAAAATCCATGTCCCCTACGAGGCTGTTTAGAAGAGCCAGTCTGGATATACGTTTAACGGTGGGTTTCCAGACTGTACAATCGTCCGGGTTAACCCTTAAAATATTGGATTAAATTTTGTATATAATTTTTAAGTTCCCACTTTTCTCATAAAAACATGATAGAAATGATTCTCAAGCGCCGTCAAACCATGGTTTTATCGAGAAATATCAAGGCAAAGTATAAAACAACAGCAGACGACAATATCTATATTTCTCGCATTCTAAGGGTAAAAGGTCACTCACAATACAACCACATAATATATACAATATACATTGAAACAGACGACAATACAATGTATTCACACGTTATTTGATATTTAGTTTGTGTATTGATATACATGAATATATGCACTCGTTTCTCGACACAAAGACGTGGCGTTGTTATGCAATATCGCTGTATTAGGCAACTACAGTGGAACCTCTCTAATCCGGACACCCTGGGAGGTCCCCAGGGTGTCCGGTTTAGAGATGTTCCACTGTAAGTATAATGCAAGAGCACTGAAATCCATGCCTGGGTGTATTGCAATCATGAACACTGAGCAACATCAGCGATATCGTCAGCAGTTCAAGGATGTTCGGTTTAGAGGTTCCACTGTTGTACATTTTTGCACATAAATTAAGGCTTTACTATATACATGCACCTACATTTACGTTTCAAAACATTTACTAGATGTAACCAAATTGTTTCAGTTTGTATCGGTTGTCATAACAACACTAAACAATATGGCCATATGATATGACTCTGCCTCAGATGATGCCATATATTTTCAATGAGTGTTTTTAACTTGCCAGTCATTGAAAAAAATTTAATGGCGAGTTAATCGAAAAAAAATCTGGATTTGTTAGAAAAGAAAAAGCAGATGGACAGCCTGCATGTCAAGCCCAACGAGGCATTTGTAATTCCGTTGACATATAGAGCTTGTGCATGAAGATCGCATGCCTGGGCTACATAATTAAAATATGGATGATGATAAACAAGCATATGAGGTTTCAAGTCATCTGACCAATGGCTGCAGATATAATTTACTTAACACCGGTGAGAGCGCGGGTATGTATTTGGACTTCATTTGCAGGGGCTTGGGAACAGGTCCGGCAGGTCCGGCGACTGCCGGATCAATAATTTTAACATATTTGTAATTCATGTATAAAAAAAACGGAATGTAAATATTTTTCTGCAATTTTTCTCATTTCTCATCAAAAGTGTATGTTGTTACCACTCAGTTGAACCGTCTCGGCGAGACGGTTCAACTGAGTGGTAACAACATATGCTTTGGGTGGATTCTGGGGGCACCCAGTAGATTCGCCGGACCAATCTTATGATGCCTCCGGCACCCCGATTTGAAGCCGATAAATTGAAAAACCACATAAATATCAGACATAATCGGAGATACAGAGCCTTCAATAAAAATATTAGGAATGTCCGTTTAGGGCGTTCTTACCGACTCCTTCACGGCGAGGAATCCGTGACACATCCATCGTCTCGTTGTGCCGTCTCGGCAAATGTACGCGAAGCCTTTCTCGTGGTTCCTGTCTGGCGCACAGAACGAAACCTTCTCGATGGTTTGATCAACAATCATGCTCTGTATAGAAATAGATAGAGGCATCCAATTATTGCATTAGAACTTGTCTGACTGAATGAACATATAACAACCGTTAATAACAACGGTGGATTGAATTTTGTTGGCTGCCGTTTTTGTTCTATTTTCCATTTTTCTCATCAGTAACATGGTTTGACAGCACTTTAGAATCATTTCCAAGGAAATGATTCTAAAGTGCTGTCAAACCATGTTTTCATTGAGGCTGTGATATTGGTAGCCATAGTAATACTTCATACATAATTTTAAAAGTACATACATCAGTGGCGTGGCCGGCCAAAGCCTGAAAAACATCGAGGCAATGCAATTGGTCCCCCTGCAGGGTAAACACTGAGGCATAACATTACATGGTCACAAATAGTCAAATCACAATCTGAAAGCATAAAATAATAATAACAACAAAAAAATAAAATCTGAAAAATATTACCTCCGTGTGCCTCAACGTGGCTAAGGCGCTGTAAACTATGTAAACTATGTAAACTATGTAAACTATGTAAACTATGTAAACTATGTAAACTATGTAAACTATGTAAACTATGTAAACTATGTAAACTATGTAAACTATGTAAACTATGTAAACTATGTAAACTATGTAAACTATGTATTTTCACATACATGTACATGTATTACCATACCAGAACATGTTGAAAATATTAAAACACTTTTTTGGTCTTTTTGAATAATTATGACTACTCTATAGGGTCATTTGAAATAGTATGAAGGTCACCCTGAAGTTGCACACAATTCAATCACACTCATATGTTTGGCAGCAAGCAGGCTTCATTGACCGACTGTAAATCTTGGCCTAATGTCTCCAGTCACAGTCATAAATCAGTCACTGGTAGCAGCAAGCAAGTTCCATTAAAGTGAAAGGATTTAACGTCCCAGCAACTGCTAAGATCATTTAGGGATGGGGCAAGTTCCATTAACAAGGTAAATTTGACTCCCACGTTCACGACAGTTGATTCTATTCGCTTTCTCTAAATCTGAAAGTTTGATTGGTTGAAGCTGACCTGAGCTTTGGCTAATTCAACTGTCTGATTTTTTGGGTACACATTTCCTGAACAGTTTCGGGCAGTTTTATATCAAGTACCCAGTTATTCAGTAATCAAGACTTGTTCAGAGCCAATTATAACTACAAGGTCAAGTGTCACTTCAAGGTCAATGGATTGTTTCCTCGTCCACTACAGAGTTGGGAAGCAATTTCCTCAACCATTGCTCGAAGCACTCAAAGTGCTTGACGAATATGTGACGCATTGAGACATAGTAAGGACTGATGTTGCTGAGGCTAAGACAGCTGTAGAAGTGAGGCAGGCAATCAACACTGTAACTTGTCAGAGCTCCAGATAAGCTGTGTATTTGCTTAAATACCCAATAATTAAAATTGCCAAATACCGGATTGAAATCAGAAGTAGTGAGTATTAAAAAGCAATAAAGTTTTTTGGTACCTTTATCATGCTGCAGAAAACAATAAACAGACCGCAGATATAGCATATTTTTCTTATATTCCATGAAAACACATCTTGGTATTTCATTAGAATTGTCTCCAAGGAGACAATTCTAATGAAATACCAAGATATGTTTTCATTTAGAAGCAAACTATTCAATAATTGCTGTCTGCTGGTGTGTAAACAACAGTGTGATTATATTTTACCCAATTAAAATTTTGAAATACCAATTGTTTCAGAAATGATAAGAGTGACAATACTCAACTAGATTGGTCAGTAAGCGAGGCTTACGGAATACCCCCCGCGTGGGCCCAGGTACCCCTGAAATATGTAAAAATTTCCAAGTGTGTGGGCTTGTGACCTTGACTCTGGGCTTAGCGGGAATGGCATGAACGTGAATTTGTCACAGGGTGGTAGAGGTCCAGTGAAGCAATGCGTGTGTGAAATGTGAAGCAGATCCGAGCAAGGAGATAGAAGTTATAACCGATTTCTCTGATGTTAAGTTTTGTAAAGAGACCAAGTATGTGACCTTGACCTCGAAATCAGTGGAAATTTGTCACAGCATTATAGTAGAGCCTTAGAGGAATGCATGCATGAAATATTAAGAATTTTCGATGAAAGAAATAGAAGTTATAACATATTTCTTTGATGTTAAGTTTTGAAAAGAGACTAAGTATGTGACCTTGACCTCGAGATCAGCGGGAATTTGTCACAGCATGATAGTAGAGCCTTAGAGGAATGCATGCATGAAATATTAAGAATTTTCGATGAAATAAATAGAAGTTATAACATATTTCTCTGATGTTAAGTTTTGTAAAGAGACTAAGTATGTGACCTTGACCTTGGGATCAGCGGGGGTTGGACGGTCGTAGATTTGTCACAGCATGACAGTACAACCTTAGAGGAATGCACAAGTGAAATAATAAGAATTTTCAATGAAAATAGAAGTTATAACTTATTTCTCCGATGTTAAGTTTTGTAAAGAGAGTTTTGGCACAGCATGGTAGTAGAGCCTTACAGGAATGCATGTGTGAAATATTAAGCATTTTAGATGAAGGAAATAGAAGCTATAACAATATTTCTCTGATGTTAAGTTTTGTAAAGAGACTAAGTATTTAACCTTGACCTTGGGATGAGTGGGGGTTGGACGGTCGTGGATTTGGCACAGCATGGTAGTAGAGCCTTACAGGAATGCATGTGTGAAATATTCAGCATTTTAGATGAAGGAAATAGAAGTTATAACAATATTTCTCTGATGTTAAGTTTTGTAAAGAGACTAAGAATTTGACCTTGACCTTGGGATGAGCGGGGGTTAGACAGTCGTGGATTTGGCACAGCATGGTAGTAGAGCCTTACAGGAATGCATGTGTGAAATATTAAGCATTTTAGATGAAGGAAATAGAAGTTATAACAATATTTCTCTGATGTTAAGTTTACGGACGGACGGACGACGGACGGACGTTCTTACATTCAGGTAACTATGTGGCTTATCACATGTTAAATATTAGCCACATAAAACGACTTTTAGCCACATAAAACGATACTTAGGTGGCTAATTGTAACCAACCCTATCCTTTAACAAGTCCATAACCCTGTGGGGCTAGCCACATAAGTACCTGAATGTCTGCCCGGACGGACGGATACGGACGGATGCGGCTGGACGGACAACCAGACTCCAGTATACCCCCCCCCCCCCGACAACTCGTTGCGGGGGGGGGGGGGGGGGGGGGGGGGGGGGGGGGGTATAATTACTAATTCCTTATCTGGAGCCCTGACTTGTCATTAGTACAGTAGAACCTATTTTATTAACTTTTTGCATGCTGGGAAATTTGTGGGCTATAAATACCGTAAAAATTATAATAGACGCCCATGTTCTAATAGACGCCCACCCCCCACTTTTTACGTTGAAAATGACACATTTGTTGGCCGATTTTCATGAAATTAGTGCCTCTATTAAACGCCCAGTACCGACATGAAACAAAATCTGAGCTAATTGTCCAACTAGATTTTTTTTTCTTTCCATTATGTCGAAAGCAACTTCCTTTAAAATCGGGGAAAAAAACATAATTGCTACTTTCACTTTCACAAGAGGAAGCGAAATTCGACTGTTTCCGGTGTCACAGTAAATTCCTCATCAGCAGTAGCTATTTGCACGGACACAGGGCGATCAGAATTTACACGGTTACAGACGCCATTTTCAAAGCATCTCAAACCCATCTTGCATAATATGGGTGAAATTGACATCATGCTGGATTTTGGCCGATATTACCTAGGAGATAAAATAAATATGGCTTGTTCTGGACGTGGCCGTGGGCCGAAATTAATCGCACTGATTCAGACCTAAACGTCCACGAGCCGAAACGTCCATGGTCCGAAATGAGGAGTACGAAACGTCCGTAGGCGTAAATCTGATCAGCATTATTAATGATTGACGCTGTCTTAATATACATTACCATTGTTTTAACATTTTTACCGACTGTACCATAATGACCAGAGTGGGCCGAAACGTCTTGCAATGACATGGTCCAAACTGTTTATAAACTGACAGACAGTACAATCAAGTCTGGCGTTTGAGAGTAACGTCCCTTTGTTATGTTTTTGTTCAGATAGCAGAACATCGTATATTTTTTTATCATTTTCTCATTACTGAATAACACTTGCCTCTATAAACGCCCACCCAGGACTTCGGAGCCAGTGGCGTCTATTAGAATCTTTACGGTAGTTCAAAAATAGCAGACGACAATTCATTATATATTCTTTTATTTCTCCCTATAAATATCATGAATATGTCTTGGAATTTCATTAGAATTGTGTCCGGAGGACACAATTCTAATGAAATTCCAAGACATATTTACAGAGAGAAATAGGAAATATACTGGTAATTTGTTGGATGTTATTTTCACAGCCAGCATGCACAGAGTTAACACATTATTATAGCTAGGTGGGATACAAATACAGTAGGAATAAAATATGGAGATTTATTTTTCGGTTTTCCACTATTTTCTTTATTTTTGTATCGAAAGTATATGTTGTTACCTGTCATATGAACCGTCTCGATGATATGGTTCAAATTAGTGGTAACAACATATACTTTTATGGAGAAATAAACAAAAATCATTTTTTCAATAAAAAGTATTTTATCCAAATACTTCATTGGATTAAACTACACACAGAAAACATGTTGCTTTCACTCAAATGAATATTGTTATAATATTGTATGATATATTGCAAAGCAAACAAACATGTTTTGGAGTGCTGAAATACCTAAATTACAGTGGAACCTCTTTAAACCGGAGGTTCCTAGGGTTTCTGCTTCAGAGGTTCCACTGAATAGAACACACATATGCATTTGTTTGAGGATTCGACTTAATTATATATACAGTGAAATATCTTTCTTAATCAGAAGTGTGTGTACTCCAGAGGTCCAGATAAGGTGCGTATTATTTGCGTAAATACGCAATTAAAAAAATGCAAAAACCCAATTAAAATCAGAGCCAATGCATATCAAAAAGCAATTAAAATGTCCGGTATGCAATAATTTTTTATCCTGTAGCGTACTCCTCAAATGTATTTCAGTCTGTCGTGTACTGCTAGATTTGTTCATATATACATCCTACAAAATCATCGACGATGATCTGTGCGGTCGGCCGTTTATTGTTTACAAAGTCTGGTCCCGGCTCTAGCTGCGGACAATGTCTCACTGTATTTCACCGATAACGGCTGGAAACCAGTCTTCGGGTGTATTCGATTTGAACTCCAGGAGTTAGCGTGAGCAATTCCGACTCTCAGCGGGAAAAAATGGGTCCACGTCGATACGAAACTCTAGCCCTTGTCAAAATTATTCCTAGTCCGTATAAAATCCTAGGATATTCCTAGGAAATAAAGTGCAAAAATCATTCATACCTTCACAACATAGGAAAATCTAAGGAAGCCTAGGAATATTTAGATTTTTTCATTCCTAGGTATGCTATAAGTCAGGATTTCTAAGAAATTCCTAGGAATTCCTAGGAATAACTTGTTAATTCAAATCCTAGAAATCCCAGTTGCTAGGAATTGTATCAGTCTGTGGGAATATTCTAGGAATGCTAGGAATGTACACATTACAAAATTCCTAAATGTCCCAAGTCTTAGGAGTTTCATCTTGTGTTATGGAAATTTAGAGAATGTTAGTAATATCTCCAAATAAATAAATTCCCAGAAATCCCAATTGCTGGGAATTTTCTCAAATCTCGAATATTTCCAGTCACAAAATTTCTACAATATTCCCAGGACAGGGAAGTGCCAGGTCGAGAGGTTTGAATCCCACCACCACCATATAGGAGAAAATCACAAAATCAACATTGATTGATTGATTATTGGTGTTTAACGGCCTATCAAAAGCTAAGGTCATTTAAGGCCGGGTCAACGGGTCTATCCCGTATTTAACCTGTCCATTATGAGGGAAATTCCCAAAATCAGAAAAATATATATTCAGCCCTGAAATTAGAATATCCTGACCAGGTCCATTCCACACCAGAGTAACTTCCCCTGCGAAATGAGGTTCATGAAATCATGAATTTTTCAAAACATTTAAGGATAGTTCATGAACTGGCTATTAAAAGTTCATAATTTATGTTCATTAAATTGTGTACATGAACAGTTCTTGAAATATGCCATGAACTCATGAACATGTACAAATTAAGAGCATTCATGAACTGTAGTATCATTAAATAGTTCATGAATTGTTCTTAAACATGTTAAACAATCAATTTAAGAACTATTCATGAGCTTTTGAAGAATGTAACAAAATCCTTGAACTGTTCATGAACATGTACAAAGATCATTCAAGCCGTCCTTAAAAAGATGTTTGTTTCCTGTAACCCGACCCAGAATTTTAGAAGTGGGTCGGTTGGTAGGCAATTTCATTTTTTTTTCTGTCATATGACATATTGAATTTAAAAATTATTAATATTAAAAAGGTACAATATTTTAACACTTGCATTGCAAGTGTTAAAATATTGTACCTTTTTAATATTAATACTTTTTAAATTCAATATTGCAAGTCTTGCAATAAAAGTATGTCAATTGCTGTATGTGTTGTTGTATGAACATGTATGCCATTTAGGGCCAGAGATTATATTAACCCTTTTAACCCACTGTAGCACTAAATTAAAAAAATAAAAATAAATAAAATTGTAAAAAAACATTAAAAAAAAAAATTGTAAACAAAATTGCAATAAAAAAAATCGGGTCGCACCATTTTTAGCGGGTCGGTCGGGTTACAGGAAACGGAGATATAATTATGGATGGCCTCATGACCATTTCATGAACTGTAGTATCATTAAATAGTTCATGAATTGTTCTTAAACATTTTATTCAATCAATTTAAGAACTATTCATGAGCGTTTGAAGAATGTAACCAAATCCTTGAACTGTTCATGAACATGTACAAAGAGCAATCATGACCATTTCATGAACTGTAGTATCATTAAATAGTTCATGAATTGTTCTTAAACATATTCAATCAATTTAAAAACTGTTCATGAGCTTGAAGAATGTAACCAAATTCCTTGAAACGTTCATGAACATGTAAAAAGAGCAATCATGACCATTTCATGAACTGTAGTATCATTAAATGTTCATGAATTGTTCTTAAAACAATCAATTGAAGAACAATTCATGAGCTTTTGAAGAATGTACGTAACAAAATTCCTTGAACCAGGCCCGTAGCCAGACCTGTTTGAAGGGGGGGGGTCGTTTCGAAGGCCCAAGGGGCCTGAGTATCTAGGGGGGTCTAAAAAAGTGGGGGTCGTCCGAAGAGCAATCATGACCATTTCATGAACTGTAGTATCTAAAATAGTTCATAAATTGTTCTTAAACATGTTAAACAATCAATGTAAGAACTATTCGTGAGCTTTTGAAGAATGTATATAACAAAATCCTTGAACTGTTCATGAACATGTACAAAGAGCAATCAATTGTCCATTTCATGAATTGTTATTATCATGATTATTGTTGAATGTTCAGTATTCCAATCATGAATGTGAATTAAAGTATGCTAAAAGTTCCTATGTACTTATATGGCCTTGCCCGATGTGTCACTCGCCAAATCGGACCAGTGACATGAAACCAACATGAAAATTGAATCGCCATGGCGAGCGGGGCGAGTGAATTTTTAAGCCATGTTACACATTACAAAATTCCTAAATGTCCCAAGTCTTATGAGTTTCATCTTGTGTTATGGAAATTTAGAGAATGTTAGTAATATTGGTGGTTCTTGAATGTGTACCCTTATGATTCTTACTGAAATTACCATTTGAGATATCAATGAAGGCGTGGATACAGAAATAATTGCAGGGGGGGGGGGGGGGGGTCTGTAATTAAAATTCGGCATAGCCGACCTCCGCGAGAGTGAAATCGTAAAGTAGGGTGTCTGGGGGTCCTCCCCCAGGAAATTTTTAGATGCCAGATCGCTGCAGATGCGATTTCCTGACACCTAGGCCACGAAAAAAGTCATCCAACTATTCGAGTATTGTAGCATCTTTCTCACTTTGAATTAATGTTAGTATGTTTGGTCGACCAAAATAAATTATTTCCTCGGAAACTTGCAGTCTTGTTCTTGGTCCATCGTCTCTAAGATAGGTCAGCTTATGGTAGATGTGCGATTCCTGTTTAGTGTGCATCATATTTTCATTCTTGGAGAATTTCTGAAGTAGTGAACTGGCATTTGCAATCTGCATTTCAAAATTCTGTGACCCATGAAAGTTTCCTGAGATCTCCATTTAAGTCTTCATAGATATGCAAAGCATGAAAATGTCCAGAGAGGTCCATGGTTCCGAACGCAAGAAGGTAAATGTAAAAGATGATAAATGTTATATGTGCACTTGTTTTCTAAATACAACGATGGCATATATTCTCAGACAGAAATGCTGCAGTATACATCCAATATTTTTTGGGATTGGGAACTGTTCATGAACAGTTCATGAACTATAGTTTTTGAACTGTTCTTGAACAGTAGTTCTTGAACGGTTCAAGTACATTTCGTGAAGATAAATGGATTTGGATGGGAAAAAGTTCATGAACAGTTCATATATCTGAACAAAATTCAAGAACATTTCATGAATTTACAGTAATTGAACAGTTCATGAACTTTTTAGGTCCAATATTTTTTGGGATTGGGAACTGAACTATTTTTCATGAACTGTTCATGAATCTATAAAAGTTCATGAACTAAAATATTTAAGAACATTTCAAGAATGTGTGCCATTTTATCTTCATGCACATCCCATGAATTGTTCATGAATCAGGTTCTTGAACTTTGCATGAATAATACATGAACAGTTCATGAACAGTAAGTGTTCATTTTGCAGGGGCTAGCTCCAACCCCATTTGTTGATTGTTTTAATTCTAAATTCACATGTTTGCTTCTGCAGGTTAGAGGTTATGTTTTACCCTTGTCCGTCCATCCGAGCAAACAAGAGTTACCTTGTAGGGTTTAAAAAGTTTGAAGAACAATAGGTAACTGCAAATTATTTTTATTCCATTAGCCTTGTGAGGTAAAAAGGAAACAAGAGGGCCATGATGGCCCTAATTCGCTCACCTGACTCCATGAACAGCAGAGGAGAATGTGACATTGAGTTCATGTGTTCATGTGCTATTTTTAGATGGCGGTCATCTTGGATTAAGCGATGACTCTCATTTTACAAAATCTGAAAATGCTTCACCCAGCATCGGCCATGTGGTTCCTGAGAAAAAGATGTTAAAAATCTTGAATAAATGGACCTTTTGGTGGCCATAATGGATGACATAATCATCCGATTCCGACAAATATTGCACCAGAGTGATCGCCTCATTGATACCTTCAATTTGATATATGACATTTTTTAAGAATTTATGCTATTTTTAGATGGCGGCCATCTTGGATTAGCGATGACCTCCATTTTAACAAATCTGAAAAGGCTTCACCCATGGACCATAACTTTTAAGTTTGGCTACCATGGGCCAAGCGGTTCATGTGAAGAAGAATTTTGAAATCTCTAATAAAAGAACCTTTTGACATTTCGGCGGCCATCTTGGATGACATAACAATCCGATTTGGACAAAAAATGTACCAGAGTGATCGCCTCATTGATACCTTCCATTTGATATATAACATGACCATATTCGGTCAAAAATAAAATTTGACCCCACGGCCACGCCCATTTTGACCCCGGGTTACCATTTTAACAACTTTGAAAGAGCATTGTACATCGATCATTCCTACCAAGTTTCGTCGAAATCCGGCTAGTGGTTCATGAGAAGAAGATTTTTTAAGAATTTATGCTATTTTTAGACGGCGGCCATTTTGGATTAGCGATGACCTCCATTTTAACAAATCTGAAAAGGCTTCACACATGGACCATAAACTTTCAAGTTTGGCTACCATGGGCCAAGCGGTTCATGTGAATAAGAATATTTTTGAAATCTCTAATAAAAGAACAACCTTTTGACCTTTCGGCGGCCATCTTGGATGACATAACAATCCGATTTCGACAGAAAATGCACCAGAGTGATCGCCTCATTGATACCTTCAATTTGATATATGACATGACCATATTCGGTCAAAATAAAATTTGACTCCAATTTGACCCCACGGGCCACGCCCATTTTTGACCCCGGGGTCACCATTTTAACAACTTTGAAAGAGCAATGTACATCGATCATTCCTACCAAGTTTTGTCGAAATCTGGCAAGCGGTTCATGAGAAGAAGATTTTTTAAGAATTTATGCTATTTTTAGACGGCGGCCATCTTGGATTAGCGATGACCTCCATTTTAACAAATCTGAAAAGACTTCACACATGGACCATAACTTTTAAGTTTGGCTACCATGGGCCAAGCGGTTCATGTGAAGAAGAATTTTGAAATCTAATAAAAGAACGACCTTTTGACCTTTCGCCTCATTGATACCTTCAATTTGATATATGACATGACCATATTCGGTCAAAAAATAAAATTTTGACCCCAAATTTATGAACCCCTCGGGCCATGCCCATTTTTGACCCCAGGGTCACCATTTTAACAACTTTGAAAGAGCAATGTACATCGATCATTCCTACCAAGTTTTGTCGAAATCCGGTTGGCGGGTCTTGAGAAGAAGATTTTTTAAGAATATGTGCTATTTTTAGACGGCGGCCATCTTGGATTACGTAATGACGTCATTTTAACAATTTTGTAATCCCCCTACCTAAGGACCATGACCATGAAGTTTGGTGACTATAGACCCAATGGTTACCGAGGAGAAGACGTTTGAAAATGTTCACGGACGACGGACGACGACGACGGACGACGGACACATTGCGGTAACAATAGCGCACATGAGCTTCGCTCAGGTGAGCTAAAAACCCACAATGTACGTCTTGTAAGAATGTCCATATGTTCCCGAAAATGTAACGTTCTGGTAAATAGAAAAACTCTTTTCCTTCATGGACCAAGGTCACTGCTAAAAATAGATTCATGCATGGACATTTGTAGTTAAAAATCATGGAATTCTTAAGATCCTAGGAATCCAAGGTATTTCCATGGTCTTAAATTCCTTAGTTCCTTAGGAATCCTAAGATATTCCTGTTTCAATACCAGCAAGGAATCCTAGGATATTCCTAGGATTCTTAAGAACTGGGATTCCTAGGAATCCAAGGTATTTCCATGGTCTTAAATTCCTTAGTTCCTAGGAATCCTAAGATATTCCTGTTTCAATACCAGCAAGGAATCCAAGGATTTTCCTAAGTTCCCATGTATCATTTGAGGCTGAGATTCTTAAGATATTCCTAGGATATTCCTAACAAGTTTTGACAAGGGAGTAGCCCACCACACGGTTAATGATCTCAAATCTAGAATTTACACCCTTATACATGTAGCATCGCCTATTTTCGCTCATATTGATTTTGAAAAAATAATCGAACATGACAGGGCCTATCAATTATGGCAAAAGTTGACACAAACTTCAGAGCTCATGCGAGCCGTAATTGAATTCCCCTTTAATCACAATCCACGTCCTTTACGGAAAATATTACTGATTTTCATATCAATAATTGTAAAAAAAACCGTGATGCGACACTTGCGTCAACCCGAGATCCAGGCTCATTACTAGTTTATTTTCTTAAATTCAAATTGATGTGAAACTGCTTGTTTCGGCGACCCCCGAGTCCACTCAAGGAGAAATGGAACGAAAAAAGTCCGTAGACAATCGTAAACGAATATCCGCACGGATAAAACAAATGGTACAGTGGAATTGGTCCAGGGGGAGGGCGGGGCACAGCAGACACTATATTATTTTGAATGTGTCAGGTTTATATTTTACGTGTGGGACAGTATCAGAAGTAATAAATGAAAATATGGTAACATTATTGCACATGTTGCATAAAATGGCGGTCGAATTAACTAAAATAGGACGAGTTGAACGGCGCCGTAATTCATCAATTAATATAATCGTAGTAGCGATAAGACACTGTAAATAACACAATCGGATCGTATCAGATTTTTACGTAGAAAATTGGTGACACATGGCGCAACAAAATGGTGGACAACAAACAAGTGTGGAAGAAGGAAATTGCAAAAGTCCACAACCAATGTTAACCCTATTTTGATTTATTTTACCACCGATGCAAAGGTGGAATCTCAATCCATTGCACAAGGCATCATACAGTCATTTTGTTGAGCTCGGTGTGTGGAGACCCCAAATTAATCTTGACTGACATTATTGATGAATTGCTGTCAAACGTGGTCAGCAAAAAAATACTGGATCGCGTGTTGCAAAGATCAATCTGCCAATCAAGGCATTCTGATGCACTGTTTGTCATTCAGATAATGAAACATCTCCCATGCTTTTCATGAAGACATGATACTGCTTGTAACAAGTTGTTACATAACTTATAACTATAAGTGTGCTAGCAGATCCGGAACTACATTGGTCATAAATGTAAGTCCAATTACTCTAGTAACAGTTTTATTTCAAAAGTATGTAGTAACAGTACCCAATGTCAAATTCCTTATCTGGAGCCCTGGTAGTCAATTTGTAGGCTTATATCGGCCTAGACGGGAACAACGGATTAACCCATTACATGCAGTATACGCCTTTACAGTATGAAATTTATTAAATATTTTATTTTTGTTATTTTTCAATGAAAGTATATGTTGTGACCACTCATTTGAACCGTCTCAACAAGACGGATCGAATGGTGGTTCCAAAATATACTTCTGAGAGCATAGATAATGGCGTAGTCTCAGCATGAAAAGGGTTAAGGTGTCTTTTAGATAACTACCATTTACAGCCCACCAATGAAGGAGTCAATGGAAGAAGGGGGCTAAGTTCCTATGGACTTAGCCCCATTTTTTCCACTGACCCCTTCAACTTGTAAAGAAATTCTTTGTTCTAAAGTCATATCTGGGTGTCCAGTGATTATTAGCCGAGAGAATATCAATTCAACTCGCATTAGTGGTCGTATTTGGCACAGGAAGCACTGTATTGATTCCCTGGCGGCTTAATTGAGAAATTGGACAGCATCAAGTATTCATTGACAGTCTCCTCCGAAAGCCATTCATTACGCGACTGGCAACGTAATGTCGGCTCATGTTGATGGTGGGGACGATGGTACACACACCATATTTAACCAGTTTCATGCCGAACACCCATATACGGTGTATGAACAACCTGAAATATTTTTTCCTATTTTTCTTATTTCTATTCTAAAGTATATGTTGTGACCACACATTTGAACCGTCTCGGTGAGACGGTTCAAATGAGTGGTAACAACATATACTTCCGTGCATAATTAAGGAAATAATTTTTATTTTTATATGTTATCTTCCTTCAGATAGCATATTATGTAACACACATTTCTATGGGGGTAGCCATATTGTCGTGCTATGCCTAAACAGCGAGTACGACCAAGAAAATAGTTCCCTGTGCCAACTTATCCTATGGCGTTTTAGTATGTCTTGCTTTGTATCTAACACTCTACGTATACTATTCTGTATAGTTTTCATAGTTTTGGGCTCAGTTTATCAGTTAAATTCTGGAAAATACGAATTAAGACATTTCGTGCGTATGAATACAGCAGCTAATATGAAATAGGCACTGCCTATGACGGGCGACGTTAGTGTATGAAACTAAATTACCAATTGATAGCTTTACCATGTTTTCCATGATGTTAGTATGCTATGAACGGTACAGAGTATATTGTAGTATTGTAGAGCTACTTCCCGCAACTACCACGGTGTTACAGCTTCTGTATTATAATTAAATAGTGTCTTTGGCGCACTTCTCTTTTTTGAACCAGTGATACAATTTAGATATTTCCTTTTCACATATCGTACATTAATAGCCTAGGGAGTTTCAAACAGTAATTTATTCTATAGAAAACGCGTATGGATGAGAATGGGTCTGCACCATCACCGTACATTTGCTTCTGGATGATGTCAGATTGAGAAAATATGCAACGTTCAGTTTCTAGTTCAGTTTTTGTGGAGTTAACATATTTCAGTACTTTGATTATTTATTTTCATTTATCAACAAAAGCATACAAAATAATTCAAATGGTGCCAAAATAGACTCAAAGAGAAAACAAGAATATGTGGACTGTCACACAAATGCCCCCAGTGGCAGATTGCAGCAACTCTTGACATACTAACTCACATACACAGACACGAGACCCACAGTCCAAACATTATATGCTTTCTGGTTCTAACGAGACCAGGGCATAAAAGAAAATACCCATACTTAGAATATCCCATCAGAAAAATTATGAATCCCCAGACTGCTAGCAGTGAACAATGTGTATGGTAGTAAATCACTACACCGCAAGCCATGTCCAGTTGCAGGATTATCTCCCTTTATTGTATGTCTGCAATCAGCTGCTATTGATGGTGATTACATTGTATGCGACTGGCTGGAGAAATGGGGCTTATGGCATTTGCGGCCAATCTGACTTCTGTAGCCTATTTCACCAACATTGTAAAGTATGCTTTTCTAGCAAAGTATACTTTGAGGGAGTAATCATTTATTTTTCCTGAAATGCATTATTTCAAATAGAACTAACAAATGCATATATTTCATGATTAAAAGTATGCTAAATTATTATACTGAATTTATTACATTATCACGGCTGTGATAATGTAATAAATTCAGTATAATAAAAATTAATAAATTTATCCTAAAATTTAAAATGTCTCCCTCAAAGAATGCTTTGCTAGATAAGTATACTTTGCAATGTTGGTGAAATAGGCTACAGATCTTGTGACATTTACACCTTCAGTCCAATAAGGTCTATATTTGTGTCACAAGAATGAAAGTTGCTCAATGGTGAACAGTGTAGACCGTGATCAGACTGCGAGTGCCGAGTGATTTGGGTCAACACTGCTCACAAATGCCACAAGCCCCTTTCTCAATTCACACCCACATGTCTCTAAGATTATCTCCTTCCTTCCTGACCGACCGACCAGGGGCCCGTTTCACTAAACTTTGTACGACTAAAATCTTCGTAAGTGCAAATTTAGGATCGTCTGGAAATTTTAATTGATGGATTTACATTTATTGAGCATAGGCTGCATATGCAGCCTATGCTCAATAAATGTAAATGCAATCAATGTTTACAAGAAAACATTGTTAATGTGAAATTCACAAACTATTATAATTTTGCACCTACGAACATTTTAGTCGTAAGAAGTTTAGTGAAACGGCCCCCTGAGCTTTAACTCTTTGCATGCTGGGAAATTTGTGTGCTACAAATGGTCCAAAAATAGCAGATGACAATTAATTATATTTTATTATATTTCTTCCTATAAATATCATGAATATCTCTTGGAATTTCATTATAATCAAGCCCAGAGGACGTAATTCTAATGAAATTCCAAGATAATATTTACAGAAAGAAATACGAAACACTCACGATTTGTTGGATGTTATTTTCAAGAGTTAAGTGCGTTCAACAGCAATTTCATATACAGGATAGATTCACCATTGAGATATGGATTCACAAAGGGATGGATTCATAATTAAGATACAGAGCTCCAGTTAAGGTGCGTAATTTGACCAACTTGGGGTGAAATATTGTTATTTCTTCATCAAAAATTGCAAGTTGGGAGTCCTTTAGAATCATCTCATTGAGACGATTCTAAAGCACTCCCAACTTGCCATTTTTGATGGAGAAATAAGAAATTTACCTCCAAATTACACACCTTAACTGGAGCTCTGAGATATTATTAAGATATATGCACACCCTCCAGCATTCAGAAAGAGATAAAGCCATAGATACTGGCATGCATACCTTGCTGATCTCATCGACAACTCTCAGGGCATCCCCAGATACATACAGGATCGCGCGGTGGTACTTTCCTTTGCAATTCTGAAATGGAAAATCAAATGATTTATTGGATACTTTGACAACATGATGTACAGTGGAACCTCTCTAAACCGGACACCAATAAAACACCTGTGATCTTATTTGATGAGTTTCTTGGCCATTTATCGTAGGTGATAATGTCTGTTCGTGATCGCATAGCACACAACTATGGCTCAGAATGATTAAATGCCTGATGTAGAGTGAAACCTCTCTAAGCCGGGAGGTTTTATTGTATCACACATGTGTGGCTCAGTGAAAATATTTTACTTTTATTTTTGTTATTTCTCAATGAAAGTATATGTTGTGACCACTCATTTGAACCGTCTCAACAAGACGGTTCAAATGGTGGTCGCAACATATACTTCTGAGCGCATAGAAGGAAAATATTTAGGATTTTTCGCAAACATAATGGCATATCCTCAGCATGAAAAATGTAACTCTTACAACACCACAATCTGCAAACACAATTGGAAGAGAGTACATCCAAACAAATCCATTACAGATACTTAGAGAGGAGAGGGTGACTGACTGATTAACTGAATTATTGATAAATCAATTCATTAACCCTTAGACCGCTACTCACAACAATTGTCGTCTGCTGTTGCTTTTATATCTTGCCTTATTTCTCAATAAAAACATGGTTTGACAGCACTTCAGAATTGGAAATGATTCTGATATCAAAGCATGTTGTAAATTATTCTAAAGTGCTGTTAAAGCACGTTTTTGATGATAAAAATGGAAAATAGAAAATAAACAACAGACGACAAAAAAATTAAGATAGCGGTCTAAGGGTTAATGTATTGATTGATCATGGATGTTTCACTGACAGAATCATGGGCATCACTGGCTTTTGAATTTTATGCAAAGAAAATTGTGATCAAATTCTAAGAAAGTAGAGCAAGTGAGCAGAGACTCACGGATACACTCTGCCACCACCTGCACCGACAAAATCACAAAATCACAAATCATACGCACGGACAGATAAACATGGATGGACGGAAATACGAAAACTATATACCCCTCGACATACATGTACTTCATATGCCGGCATATAAATTATTTCAACCTGTTATTTACAGATACAGTGAATTACACCACTCAGCAGCCGTAGTTTACACCACTCTCGTGTTTACCATATATGGACAAATGATGTCAGTAATGTCGCAATGACGTGTTTCCTTCGACCAATCAAATCATGTTCTCGGACAAACTCTGAATCGCGAGACAGTTGCCGTCACTACTTCACTGCCTTTGATTATATGAAGATTCATGTGTGAAATGTAAGAAAATGTGTATTTAACCCTTCCTACGCTGTTGACGAAAATTGCCGTCTGCTGTTTTTCATTTTTGCTTTAATTCTTAACAAAAAACTGGTTTTGACAGCACATGAGAATCATCTCCACTGGAGACGATTCTCATGTGCTGTCAAAACCAGGTTTTTGTCGAGAAATATTGAAAATAAAACATTTCCAGCAGACAACAACATTTAATTCAGCGTAGTAAGGGTTAACCAGGTGAGCTGATATCTTGAAATAATGCCCTCATGATTGGGTCCTACCACTAAACAAACTCGGTTCGCTACACTCACTAGCGTAAGGACCCAAAAACGTGTGCATTATTTCACAATAATCAATTGACCTGGTTTAATAAACAGTATGTATTTATGATCAATGTAAACCCACACCAGCCTGGTGTAGATCTACACTGGTCACAATTTCAATCTCTGACATCAGTAACAACACAATTCGCAATGTCAAAAGCTTCATTATTTCCATGAATATTAATCATAAACACTGTGAGTACTAGCAGCAGAAAAACAAGCGCAGTCTGATTTCTGTATAATTCTATAAATTATGTCAATTATTTATTGGTAATCGGTATATTTTTATGAAAGCAAAAAATTAAACCCTTACAATGTAACAGTAATATGTTATTGTCTGATTTCTATCTTATTTACAATAGATAACCAACATTCTACAATCGCCAAGTCTAGGCCAACGTCACCATGGTCATTGTCACAATATGAGGAAGTTGAAAATCATTGATACAAAGGTCACCTCCACACAAAGGTTAAAATCACCAAGGTGACAGCCAAGGTCACCCAAATGACAGCGGGTGGATAGCAATCAATGTGAGAAAGCTATTGATGAAATTTGGTAATGATCAGACTTAAACAAATCAAGAGATATGGGAAATTTGGCTATGTCCAACATTTAAGTCCCACAAAATCTAAGGTTACCAAGGTGAAAGTCCAAATCACCCCAATGACACTGGATGGATAGCTACGTCCAAAGTGTACGTCCAAAATAAATTGTTGAAGACACCGACGTCGCCGGAATTGTGACCACTATATCTCACATTCCACTGTTGTGGGTGAGACAAAAATAGCAGGCAATAATATTAATTTCACACGTTAAATGGGTTATCTACTATCTGAGTATGTGTTATCATGTTATAAGGTCAGTAACACATAACAATATGCATTATCATGTCACAAAGAGTACACTGTTTGCAATATTGTCAAAATTTGACACAGAAACATCATACATGGTATGCATGAAGACGTCTATTCAAGAACAAGACCATCCATAGATGGGATTTTATCAGAAAACTAGCTGCACATTGGCTGATAAAAAAAAATGAATAAAAAAGTAGTGATGATGATATAATACATCACAGTCAATCAGAATTCTAAAACTATGTTTTACTCATGTTCCATTAGTTGAATGACGTCACATGGTGTTACCAAATGACGTCAGTATAATGATTAAATGTAAACAAGTCTGCCTTTCAATGACAACAACATTAACACATTCCTTTTGGAATACACCTTTACCGGAATGAAATATTTTAAATATTTCCTTTTTATTTTTCTTATTTCTCAATGAAAGTATATGTTGTGACCACTCATTTGAACCGCCAAATGGTGGTCACGACATATACTTCAGAAAAAAGTTCTAAGCACAATTAAAGATAATATTTAGAATTGTTTACAAACAAAATGACATATCCTCAGCATGAAATGGGTTAATATTGCACTGTTCATGGCTTTATAAGGCGTTAAACAGTTATAAATGCAGGCTAGTGTCTTTTGATATCAAGTTTGTCAGGTTTGTCTCGGAATTCCTACACGTTTCGCAGCCTTGCCTGATGAACTTGATATCAAAACACTAGCCAGGTACAATAGTCTCTACATGTATACATGTATACCAGTATGAGAGGAGCCTGGCAAATTAAACACCGATATGTTGCTCTGGTGAAATGGGGCTTATGGGATTTTTGACCAATGTAGCTCCTGATCAAATAGTACACTACTGATAACAATCTATATTCTTTGTTAGAAGCATGACGGGTGTTTCATTGATGGAATGGCGAACAGTGCAGATCCTGATCAGACTGTGCGGATGCACAGGCTGATCTGGATCTACACTGGTCGCAAAGCCCATAAGCCCCATTTATCCAGTCACAGCAACATATTACAATATTCAGCTTGCAATATTCACCATCAAACCCCAATCTGTTGATCTACATCATGATATACATGTACCAGACACATTATGTCATGGTTTGTTTTATTATACCAGGGCTCCAGATAAGCTGCGTTTTGCTTAAATACACAATGAAAATTGCCAAAAACCCAATGGAAATCAGAAGTAGCGAGTATCAAAAAGCAATAAAAATGTTGTGGTACCTTTATCATGCTGCAGAAAACAATAAACAGACCACAAGTATAGTTTTTCTTATTTTCCATGAAAATACATCTTGGCATTTCATTAGAATTCTAACGAAATGGCAAGACATGTTTTCATTTCGAAGTAAACAACTCAATAATTGCGGTCTGTTGAGGAGTAAACAGTATACCGGGTAGTGTGATTTTATTTTACCTAATTAAAATTTTGAAATACCCAATTACACAGACATTATAAATGAAACCACTGATTGATTGAATAGGGTTGTATGTCAGTACAACAAGTACATACATAGACATAGACAGTAAAATTTGGTACCGAAATCACAACATTGAAGATGACTGATAATATACAATAAACTATCCACTAAATTGGCCTTGGCATTCAACTTGTAGGCGAATACTTTGTAAGAGGGGGTCAGTCCCAGAACAGGGGCTAATTTTTCCCAGAATGGGGGCTAATTCCACATGTTCCGATTGTGCCGTTTCAACGTTCAGCTTGAATGACGTCTAAGTTAGCTGGGTAAAGCAACCGGCGCTCATATCAAAGATAGTGGCAACTATTGAAGATATCGGGTTCGTCATCGAGGCTAAGCACACATTACCCACTGTGAAGTGATTATTAATGAAGGGAATTAACCCTTTCCCTGTTTTGCGATATTTCGACTCTTCCAAATCTAAAACATCTGAATAAAAGAATCAAATGCTGGGTCAAATGATGGTTAAATTATCTGATAGAGTAGCAAACATTGTGGGAAAAGGAGAAATTGCTTGTTACAAGCAATTTCTCCTTTTCCCACAATGTTTTCTAAAGACATCTTCTGCAGAGGCGTGAAAAGTCGTTTCTATCAGGGAAAGGGTTAAACAACGTATGCCTTTCTCGTTTCCATGACGTTCGTGTCTTGCAGATGTCCCATGTGTGTAATTTTTCTGCCTTTTCCAGTCATTCTGGGATTGACATTACGTTTTTCGGCCCCCGTTCAGGGATTAGCACGTATTTTGGGATTATCCCTCGTTCTGGGATTAGCTCCCGTTCTGGAATGGGACCCCGTTCTGGTACTGACCCCCGATCTGGGTCTCACATGTATTTGTTGACACAACAAATACATCAAATAATAAAAAACTTAAATCTAATTCAACTAATTAAGGTTCACAAATATGGTCATAAAGGGTGAGAAAACATATCCATCATATACATTGGTATGGGAGAGAATACCGGTATGTCTTCAGAAAAACCAAGTTTCTGACAACATATTCTGTAGCCTATTTCACCAAAATTGCAAAGCATACTCTAGCAAAGTGCACTTTGAAGGAGTAATCATTTATTTTTCCTGAAATGCATTATTTCATATAGAACTAACAAAATGGCTGTGATAATGTAATAAATTCAGTGTAATAACAAATAATAAATTTCTCCCTCAAAGTATACTTAGCAAGATACTGGTAACTATACTTTGCAATTTTGGTGAAATCGGCTACTAATCACTCGGATGGAATATCCATGTCCTAAACCAGTGCAGATGTAGGATATTGCTATTTCTGGGTGAAATTCGTGGAGGCAAAACCTGGAGACTTTCTTTGATTGTCTGGCTTCCCTAATTGACTGCGCTGACATAGATTGCTGCAACAACGGGAGCCAGTAAATTACTTAAAAGCGTTGTTAAAGGTGGCGTTTAATCATTATGCTATCTCCAAGTTTGAGATGTAAAAAGTGTATATACATGTATGTAACACTTTAGCAAGGCTAGAATAACTATAAAATTGTTTGTAAAACAAAATGCCACCGCTGTTGAGCATTCATGAATACAACAGCAATCACTGAGTGAGGGATTGTAGGGAGTCGAAAAGGGGCATAACTGCAGATGGATCGCTGGGAGAGGGAAAATGTTATGGTATGCACTCCTGCACTTGATGGTTGGAATGTATACCGAGTATGAAGAGAATCGACCAAAAACTGCAGAAGTAGTTCGCCGTATAAAGAAAAAATATATATTGAGTCAAACAAAGGGGCATAACTGCGGATGGAACGGTGGGACAGCAAATAAAATTATGTCACGCACTCCTGCACTTGATGCTTGGGATGTATACCAAGTATGAAGAGAATCGGTCAAAAACTGTAAAAGTAGTTCGCCGGACAAGGAAAATTGCCTACTGACAGATGGACAGACAGACAGACGGACAGGACAGGGTAAACACTATAATATGCCACACTTCTGTGTAGAATCCCAATTTTCACATTCATGTAAAATATGACCCATATATGTATGACACTATGGTCCTTTGTCAATGTTAGACCAATGTATTAAATCCCCACATCAGTCTCCGATTACAATCATTGTAGTCTGATTAACCCTTAGAATTCTGGGAACGAAAATTGTTGTCTACTGCTGTTCTATATTTTCCCTTCATTCTCAATTAAAACATGGTTCTACAGCTCTTTAGAATCATTTCCATTGGAAAGCACGTTGTTAAAAAGCATGTTGTTGAAAAGAATGTTTTTGATAAAAAAAATGAACGTCAACTATGTTGAATCGTAAATATACTGTTGTTTTCATTGTTATATTGCGCCATCACACTGACGTTTGGTATTGGGTATGTAATGTGTCATCATTTGACCAATGCAACTACAGATAAAGTAGTTTTTTAATACAGACTGACCGTGATACATTGTATCAGCTTCAATGCCGGATACAGAACTTTGTTATCTGTCGGTGAACATATAGGGTGGTTTTCATTGAGAAGGACGTGGACTGTTTAGCACACCGACATTGCTCTGTATGTACTGTGAAATCACTTGACCAAACAAGAGGGCCATGATGGCCCTAATTCGCTCACCTGACTCCATGAACATCAGAGGAGAATGTGACATTGAGTTCATGTGTTTTAAAAAAATTGTGCTATTTTTAGATGGCGGTCATCTTGGATTAAGCGATGACTCATTTTACAAAATCTGAAAATGCTTCACCCAGCATCGGCCATGTGGTTCCTGAGAAAAAGACGTTAAAAATCTTGAATAAATGGACCTTTTGGTGGCCATCATGGATGACATAATCATCCGATTCCGACAAATATTGCACCAGAGTGATCGCCTCATTGATACCTTCAATATATGACATGACCATATTCAGTCAAAAATAAAATTTGACTCCAATTTGACCCCACGGGCCACGCCCATTTTTGACCCCGGGGTCACCATTTTAACAACTTTCAAAGAGCAATGTACATCGATCATTCCTACCAAGTTTCGTCGAAATCCGGCTAGCGGTTCATGAGAAGAAGCTTTTTTAAGAATTTATGCTATTTTTAGACGGTGGCCATCTTGGATTAGCGATGACCTCCATTTTAACAAATCTGAAAAGGCTTCACACATGGACCATAACTTTTAAGTTTGGCTACCATGGGCCAAGCGGTTCATGTGAAGAAGAATTTTGAAATCTCTAATAAAAGAACGACCTTTTGACCTTTCGGCGGCCATCTTGGATGACATAACAATCTGATTTCGACAGAAAATGCACCAGAGTGATCGCCTCATTGATACCTTCAATTTGATATATGACATGACCATATTCGGTCATAAAATAAAATTTGACCCCAATTTGACCCCACGGGCCATGCCCATTTTTGACCCCGGGGTCACCATTTTAACAACTTTGAAAGAGCAATGTACATCGATCATTCCTACCAAGTTTCGTCGAAATCCGGCAAGCGGTTCATGAGAAGAAGATTTTTTAAGAATTTGTGCTATTTTTAGACGGCGGCCATCTTGGATTACGTAATGACGTCATTTTAACAATTTTGTAATCCCCCTACCTAAGGACCATGACCATGAAGTTTGGTGACTATAGACCCAATGGTTACCGAGGAGAAGACGTTTGAAAATGTTCACGGACGACGACGGACAACATTGCGGTAACAATAGCTCACATAAGCTTCGCTCAGGTGAGCTAAAAATAACAGCAAAAGTAGTTGTCAAATACATATGGACCAGGATTCATTGTAACAGTAAAAATTCCTGATACAGCACTGTGTTATCGGTCAGCGAGTATTTAGTCAATGTGCAAATAATTACCTGATAAAACACAGATTTTCAGATTGTGACTCATGCGTGGCTGTGACCAGAGAAATGGGGCTTATGGGTTTGCCACCAGAGTAACTGATTTTACTCCTGATCATGAAGCCTGAAAACGATCTACAGAGCTCCAGATAAGGTGCGTATTTGCATATTTTACGCAATTAGTTTAGCTGAATACGTATTGATAATCAAAAGTGGGAGTGCAAAATACGCACAGCAATGTGAAAATACGCATTGATTTTCAAATTGAGTAGTGGCAGTATTGTCATAAAGTTGAAAATTCACTCAGTTGAGCTGCAAAAAGCAAACAGTGTTTGCAGCTCAAATAAGTGAATGTTTAATTTGTTTTATCCTTTGTTCCCTATTTAGTAATGAAGAAAATCAATAATCCATTTGTAAAAGTAAAATACGCAATGATTTTGAAATCAGGGAATATAGTACGCTTTATACACAAAGCTTATCTGGAGCGCTGGATCTATATATTGTTTGTTAGCGGCATAACGTGTGTTTCATTGATGAAATGGCGAACAGTGTAGATCCTGATCAGACTGCGGATGCACAGGCTGATCTGGATATACACTGATCTCAAAGCACATAAGCCCCATTTCTGCAGTCACAACGACATATATATTATCTTCCAAGAAACAACCCAGCTATATGGATCACGCCGACAAATTACACTGACACTGCCAGATGTCACACTATTCTGTCTGTGAAGAGCTATTTCTGGCTACATTTGTGTGAAATAAGAAGGGATTGGATTGTTGATTGACCCATTAGAGACAGGATACAATAATAGTAGTATGAAACTTCAGACAGAAAAAATAGCTATTTTCTTTATTTCCTCTCAAAAGTATATGTTGTTACCACTCATTTGAACCGTCTCGACGAGACACTTCAAACGAGTGGTAACAACATATACATTTATCAAAAAATAAACAAAATGTGATTTTTTTCAACAAAAATTTTCATATCCTTAAACTGAAATAGGTGAAATCAGCTGGATGAGAAAGTGGAATGGGTATGGCCTCTTTTTTTTTAATTACTTGGTTTACTGATCCGCCGCACCTAATTTTGCCGATTTTGAAAAAAATTAAAATTGGCATCTCAATTCTTTTTTCTTTTTTAATTTTTAATATCGTCAATTTTTCGTCTCGCGCTCGCACCGATCCACCGCCGACCACTAAATCTGAAGAACTAGATGGCCGCGGCCTGCATGTCGCGCCTTGTGGCGAGGCATGGACACTAAAAAAAAAGATATAGTATAACAAAAAAATTTAACCAAAAAACTTAACCAAAAACTTTAACCGGACACAACGTACGTACGCCAAAGTGCCGACTATATCGCGCTTTCCGCAAGCGGGCGTGAAATTTTTTTAACCAAAAACTTCAAAGTAATTTGACCTTGACATTGGGCACAGGGGCCGCACGGGAGGAGGGGTAGAATGAAAATATAGATGATGATAAACACCCATGTGAAGTTTCAAGGTAATGGGCAAAGCAGTTGCAGAGATATAGTATCACGAAAAACTTTAACCAAAAAACTCAACCAAAAACTTTAACCAAAAAACTTAACCAAAAACTTTAACCAAAAACTTTAACCAAAAAGCTTAACCAAAAACTTCAAAGAAATTTGACCTTGACATTGGGCACAGGGGCCGCACGGGAGGGGGCTAGAATGAAAATATAGATGATGATAAACACCCATGTGAAGTTTCAAGGTAATGGGCAAAGCAGTTGCAGAGATATAGTATAACGAAAAACTTTAACCAAAAAACTTAACCAAAAAACTTAACAAAAACAAAAACTTAACCAAAAAACTTAACCAAAAACTTAACCAAAAAACTTAACCAAAAACTTCAAAGAAATTTGACCTTGACATTGGGCACAGGGGCCGCACGGAAGGGGTAGAATAGAATGAAAATATAGATGATGATAAACACCCATGTGAAGTTTCAAGGTAATGGGCAAAGCAGTTGCAGAGATATAGTATAATGAAAAACTTTAACCAAAAAACTTAACCAAAAAACTTAACCAAAAACTTTAACCAAAAAACTTAATCAAAAACTTTAACCAAAGAACTTAACCAAAAACATTAACCAAAAAACTTAACCAAACAACTTAACCAAAAACTTTAACCGGACACACGTACGTACGCCAAAGTGCCGACTATATCGCGCTGTCCGCAAGCGGGCGCGACAAAAACTGAACCAAAAAACTTAACCAAAAACTTCAAAGTAATTTGACCTTGACATTGTCACAGGGGCCGCACGGGAGGGGGGTAGAATGAAAATATAGATGATGATAAACACCCATGTGAAGTTTCAAGGTAATGGGCAAAGCAGTTGCAGAGATATAGTATAACGAAAAACTTTAACCAAAAAACTTAACCAAAAAACTTAACCAAAAACTTCAAAGTAATTTGACCTTGACATTGGGCACAGGGGCCGCACGGGAGGGGGGTAGAATAAAATATAGTGATGATAAACACCCATGTGAAGTTTCAAGGTAATGGGCAAAGCAGTTGCAGAGATATAGTATAACGAAAAACTTTAACCAAAAACTTAGCCAAAAACTTTAACCAAAAAACTTAACCAAAAACTTTAACCAAAGAACTTAACCAAAAACTTTAACCAAAAAACTTAACCAAAGAACTGAACCAAAAACTTTAACCGGACACACGTGCGGACACACGTGCGGACACACGTGCGTACGCACGTACGCACGTACGTACGTACGGCCAAAGTGCCGACTATATCGCGCTGTCCGCAAGCGGGCGCGACAAAAAACATTGATATCGCCATATTTTCGTCTCCGGGTCCGCGACGTTTCGTCTTACGTAATCGGTATGAAGTTACCTCTCGCATTTTATTAATTAAAGCGTTTATTGATACGGATCAACCTCACTCGCTCCTCGCTCCTGCAGAACGCTTTTTCTTTCGGATATTTTTGGACTTTTTATCGGACCATTCAAAACAGAACAGTTTTTTTTAAAAGTATTTCCGGGCCAGAGTATCGGTGATGCTCTGGCGCCAATGCTGGCCGAAAAGGATGTGCTCATCAAGGACATGTCTGCCTCAAGCAAATGCGAGAAATCTACTGCCTTCGCCGTACCAAGAGACACCCCGGGGGAGGTCCTGCACGAGTTCGGCACCAAAGTCATTTTTGTGACCGTTGCCCCTAGAGGTTTGTAGTGGTGGACCGATATGCATCGTTTGGCTTGTGCGCAGTTGATGGAATTTTTTGTTAGTAACCTCATATCAAACCGGAAGTTCGGAACACGAGCCGTGTCATGGGTTTTCGCGACCATTTTTTTTTTCACTTCCACATCGAAAAAGGCAGCGTTACAGTAGACCTGGCCGTTTTTGGTGTAAAATTAAAGTGCAAAATTGTTGTTAATGATGTCTCTGTGTGTTTGTGGGTCCTTGTAGATTAATTTTGAATATATGTTAACAATTCAATAAAAATAATAATTCAACTCCAAATCACAATGTTATTATCAATCAAATTGAGCTGCCCGTACAACGAGAAAACTCTATTAATAAATAGAGGATATTCATATTTTTGCAGTGAATGTGCCATATGTTCATCGAGTGGTGTGACATGTCCATATTTCACGAGTGCCGGCAGGCATTTCAGACCACAACATGAACATATACGACAATACGTATGTCATACATTGTATCCGTTGCAAAAAAATGAATATTCTATTTATTACATACATACAGACCAATAATGTGAGTTAATTTACAGATCTTATGATAACTTCACAATTATGCATCTGCAGTATGACGTCAAAACGTCGTAATACGTCACGTGAGTTTATTTATTTTTTTTATTGGTGTTTAACGGCCTATCAACAGCTAAGGTCATTTAAGGCCGGGCCAACGGGTTGGACTATCCCGTATTCAACCTGTCCATAATGAGGGAAATTCCCAAAATCAGAGCTCTATATTTACATAAACTATATATTCAGCCCTGAAATTAGAATATTCTGACCTGGTGCCAGGTCCATACCACACCAGAGTCACTTAGCTGACCCCAAAAGTAATATGATTAGCTCTAATCATATTACTTTTTTAATGGGGCATAACAGGATTTAGCTCTCAAGTGGCAGGGGCCGAAAATGTACAGGAGGGCCAATTAACCATGTAATGTCGGCATTCCGGTAAGGATGAACGCCGATCGTTAAATTACCCATCGCTTGCTCCCAACCAACCACCCACCACGGACGTGAGACGAACGCCGTACTTAACCAGAATATGAATAAAGATACCGGAAGTAGACATTATCACATTGTTTAATTGATATTTATGTCACAATGTTAGCATGTATTCCTACATATTAAGTACATTTTGTTATACTGTATGTCCTGAATTTCCTATGTTATGCAGAACGTGAATTTTTTTTTTTGCTAATCTCCTACCCTAAGTTTTCCTCAATTTTTATTTTTATTTTTTTTCGCCCGCCCGCACTAAATTTAAAAAAAAAAATCAGTAAACCAAGTAATTAAAAAAAAGAGGCCTATCGATACAGAGAGAACTCGGCCTACATGTAGCTCTTATAAATATCCAATAGTCGACTCTGGTACTTCAGCATGCTTATAGATATCCCCCTTTAAATTTGATACACAGGACCACCACTTTAACCCTTTCAACATTAAATACCTATTTGCTAATATTTGCAAATGGTGTAGATCATGATGAGCCGGGGCTCATCAGTTTCTGCACCATTTGCGGATATTTGTACAAAATAACCGCCTTTCCTGCATACTGGAAGTCTCACAAAGTCAACACGACATAGCCCATGTCAGATGCTTATGGGTGAATCCCAATAAGATACGCTGTTCAGATGCACGACCTGTATTGCGCTGGTACCGGTACATGTATACTTACCGCCTTCAGAGTTTTCACGGCCTCCTCACACACCTGCATGCCGCGAGATTCGAACACCTCCACACAGCCCAGGTACTGCAAATACACAAGTAGATCTGTAGCCTATTTCACCGACATTGCGAAGTATACTTATCTTGCAAAGTATACTTTGAGCGAGACATTTTAAATTTAAGGATAAATTTACAAATTTTTATTATACTAAATTTATTACATTATTTTGGCTGTGATAATGTAATAAATTCAGTATAATAATTCTGCATACTTTTAATCATCAAATTATGCAGTCGTTAGTTCTATATGAAATAATGCATTTTGGGAAAAATAAATGATTACTCCCACAATTTGCCACAAAGTACACTTTGCTAGATATATAAGTATCAGAGCTCCAGATAAGCTGCGTATTTGCGTAATTTTGATGAAATCGGCTACAGATCATTCCATCAGGTCACCATGATTACGTACCTAAGAAGATGTGCAATATTTCATAAAATGCATTTGCCAAATTTACGGTATTTTTCGTAAATAACGCCGAAAGTTGATGAAATGTTCTAAGGAAATGTGGAATAGTATTCAGCATCTGCTGTGAACATTTAATTAACTCGACTGATTTATTGGTTGATTGATTGAACAATGCCCCCGACATTTACTGGTCAAGTGGAAACCCCTTTCACCCAAAAATATCTGATGCGCATTTCACTAAACTTTAATATGTTCAAAATAGAATTTTACAAAAAGATTACCACAAAAGGCTGATGTTGGAAAATATTTAGTGGCACTGAACATTTTCCAACATCAGCCTGTTGCCGTAATGTCTTTTTCTAACAATGCTCCAGATAAGGTGTGTTTTGGCGTATTTTATGTACTTATTTTATCAGAATACGCATTATCAAAAGTGGGAGTACAAAATACTCACAGCAATGTGATAATACGCATTGATTTTAAAATCGAGTAGTGAAAATACTGTAAAAAAATTGAAAATTCACTTAGTTGAGCTGCAAAAAGCAAACACTGTTTGCTTTTTGCAGCTCAAATAAGTGAATTTTTAAATTTGTTTTATTTTTTTATGATTTGTTCCCTATTTAATAAGGAAGAAAATCAATAATACATTTGTAAAAGAAAAAAATACGAGTTGAATTTGAAATATGGGGGTATAATACTCTTTAGATACAAAACTTATCTGGAGCACTCTTCCAAGTGGCTTGGTTTGTGTACATATACAATGTAGGTGGAAAGTAATAATATAAGCGAGCCACTTTCCCCAGTGTTGTGGCTCATTTATCGCAATTGGTTGCTTTTCTCCTACTATGTTCCGTGCCATGAATATTGCATGTGATACAACATATTCACTTGAACCCCACCAGCAGATGGAGTAGCCTTGTCACTTCTGGATCACCTCACTCCAAGCATAACCAACAAATCCCAAAGGATGATCAGCAAACAGATAGCTAGATGAATGGCAATTCACAATCCACACACAACGCACTTAACTCATTGCATTCCGAATACACTTTTGTTTGTTTGTTTATTTTTATTTAACGGCCTATCAACAGCTAAGGTCATTTAAGGCCGGGGGGGAGTGGGTCAATGGGTTTAGTACTAAATCCCATATATTACCTTACAACATTCAGCCCTGAAATTAGAATAACCTGACCAGTAGCCGATTTCACCAACATTGCAAAGTATACTTTTCCAGCAAAGTATACTTTGAGGGAGAAATCAGTATATTTGGCTCATCTGGATCTACACGTTTTGCCAATACCACTATATGGGCATGTGGTGTTGAAAGGGTTAAAATATGAAATGACAAGAAAATCACAAGTCTCCATCCAATACCGGTAACTATGACACATAGCTGTCTTAATCATGCAGCCCAACTTAGGTCATAACCTTTTGTTTGCCCTACTGTCAATTTGATTTACGTATGTGGACATGAAACCTTCTATGTTCACAAAATACATCATTTGTTTACATTGGTAACTCAATATGCCCCAATTCAACCTCCAACAGAGAACATAGGTCTGCATTGTATAATGAGACAGGATTTGAGGAAAAAAATGATTGTGTCTATAGCCAGTGTATACCCAGAAAAGGGTAGGTGCTTATAAAACTTGCTGAGCACACACTCCATCATCTCATCCTGAAAATCAGCAAGTCAAGCTGTTCTTTAACCCTTTCCCCCTATGTAACTGGATTGGATTTTGATATGTTAATTTTGCAACCAATCCAACCATAACAAAATGATTTTCAGACTCGACCATTTATGAAAAGGGGGTGTTTTTGTTCTCAAAAATACGAAAATTACTTGCAAAAAGTGCAGATCCTGATGAGACGGCTTGTCACGAGCCGGCTCACCTGGATCTGTACTGTTTTCCAATACCACTATATTGGCCTGTTGTGTTGAAAGGCTTAATTGAAGTAGTCAGTGGAAGAAAGGGGCTAACAAGTACATGTACAAATGGGGGGAAAATCCCAAAATCCCAAAATCAGAACTAAATATTTACAATAAAAAAAATATATATCTTCATATTTTTGAGAGAAAAAAACACCCCCTTTTCATAAATGGACAAGATTGGTTGCAAAATTAACATATCAAAATCCATTCCAGTTACTGAGGGGTGAAAGGGTTAAGCCTTCCATGTTCCCTCAACTCAGGTAAACTAACAAGATTACAATAGCTACAAGACCCCTGGAATCCCTCAGGGAGGTGTCTTAACTCTTTGCATGCTAGCTGCAAAAATATCCGCCAAACGAATTAGGAGTATATGTTGTATTTCTCTCTGTAAATATGTCTTGAAATTTCATTAGAATTGTGTCCGGAGGACACAATTCTAATGAAATTCCAAGACATATTCGTGACATTTATAAGGAGAAATAAAAGAAAATATAAGGAGTTGTCATCTGCTATTTTTGAACTATTTATAGCCCACAAATTTCGCAGCATGCAAAGAGTTAACATCAAACAATACATGTACTAAATGCCCATTACCCAGTTAATATAAGGCTTGTTGCATCTCAATTTGCTGCATATGGATCTGCTGGAGCAGCAGCCAGACAGCAATAATAGACGAATCTGATTTTGATTTGATTTTATTTGGCATAGTATAGGCCTCCAGACAGGTGGTCTGGGACTAGGATAGCCACAGCAATGTGCCATTGATTTTGTCAGCTGGCAGACTCTGTTATAATAAAACATTCTGAGCACATGCTTGACCCTTTCAACACCACAGGCCTGAATAGGCCTAAAATGTTTGTAAGTGCAAAATTATGATAGTCTGTAAATTTAACATTAACAATGTTTTCTTGTAAATAATTATTGGATTTACATTTATTGAGCATAGGCTGCATATGCAGCCTATGCTCAATAAATGTAAATCCATAAATTGAAATTTACAGACGATCTTAAATTTGAACATACGAACATTTTAGTCGTAAGAAGTTTAGTGAAACGGGCCCCAGATGAGCCGGCTCCTGACGAGTAATTTTTATATTTTTGACAACAAAAACACCACATTTTTATAAATGGTCTGAAAATCATTTTGTGACGGTTGGATTGGTTGTGAAAGGGTTTTAAAGTTGTACCCCGAATCAAGCAGTTTTACTGGCCGAGACTGAGTAAATCTGTCTGATTGTGCAATAGAAGTAAATTATAAATGGTAATGACTAGAGAAGAGTCCAATGGTGCGCCATTGCTTTTTACTGTACATGTACCCACTTTTCGGGGAAATTCCGAATGTCAACTGACCGACTGACTGACACCGACTGACTGACACTGACTGACTGACACCGACTGACTGACTGACGACCGACACCGACCGACCGACCGACCGACCACGACCGACCGACCGACCGACCGACCGACCGACTGCTGACTGACTGACTGACTGACTGACTGACACCCACCCACAACAAGAGGGCCATTGTGGCCCTATATCGCTCACCTGGTCATTATATATACATGTATATGCAAGTAAATCTGAGAGAGCTTGATACATTCATTATTCCTACAAAGTTTTGTCGAAACCAGTCTGGTGATTATAATGGGAAGGCATTATTTAAAAATTTTGCCCAACTTTATAATGGCGGTCATCTGGGATTATGTGAAAATCTCCAATTTGAAAAATGTGGGAGGTCCCCAGTGTGTCCGGTTTAGAGGGTTCACTAATTCGTGCATATGAGCACACCGAGGCATGATTGAGTACATTACAATCATGACCAGGGGCCCGTTTCAGTAAACTTCGCACGACTAAAATGCACTTACGAGCAAAAGTATGATAGTCTGTAAATTTCACATTAACAATGTTTTCGGATTACAGTTATTGGATTTACATTTATTGAGCACAGGCTGCACATAGGCTGCACAATTGAAATTTCCAGAAGATTCTAACTTTGCGCTTACGAACATTTTAGTCGTACGAAGTTTAGTGAAACGGGCCCCAGATATTCCAGATATTAAGCCTTGCACTCTGGGTGCTCAGAGTAGTGCTATTGTATTGGGTTTTCAGCTCTCCATTGCCAGGTCCCCAGCTGATTCATGTCTGACACACATTCTCCCATAACATATCAATATTATTATATAACAGACACATTATGGTCTAGCCTGAAGTGTGTAAAACAGATGGTGTCTGTGTGATTTGGCCCCCAGGTGGACTTCAGGAGAGGATTGTAATCTAAATCATGAGGTGCTCCACAAGTGAAGTACCACAGCAGCCTGAATATGGGTCTCCAGCTGATAACTACCAACTGTTCCATGTTTTGCTGCTTATGACTTTTGGCTATTATTAAACCCTTACACTGCCGAATTAAATGTTGTCATCAGTTGTTTATTTTTTATTTTCGATTTTTTCTCATCAAAAACATGGTTTGACAGCATTTTAGAATCATTTCCACTTCTAAAGTTCTGTCAAACCATGTCTTTATTGAGAAAGAAGGCAAAATATAAAGCATCAGCAGACGACAATTTTCGTGCTCAGCAGTCTAAGGGTTAACCCTTTCAACACTACAGCAATCTATAGCCGTGTTTTGCAAACAGTGTAGATCCCGATGAGCTGGCTCGTGACGACCCGTCCCATCAGGATGTATCAGGCGCGGATCCAGGATTTTGGGTTGGGGGAGGGTGGGGGTGGGGGGGTGGGGGGCGTAACTATTTTGCAATTCTTGACTATATTATCGAACGCGCTAGGGGGGTCCAGGGACATTCCACCACCCTGGAATTTTTTTGAAATCTACATCGCATTTCCTGCGTTCTGGCGCATTTTGGAGCCAAAAAAAACACCAATAAACAATAAATTCACAACGCGAACGTAGAAACGTGCCTTGTAACTTGTAAAAAATCTTTACTCGGCGAATTTTAGGGGGGGGTGCGCGCCGGGTCCGCCCCCCCTCCTGAATCCGCCCTTGTGTATACACTTTTTGCAATTTTCATTTTTTTACAGAGGAAAAAATCACCCACTTTTCATAAATAGACTAGTCTTAAAATAATTTTGTGACCATTGGATTGGTCTGCAAAATAACATCAAATGCATTCCTGTTACATGTATTTGGGGGTGAAAGGGTAAAGGAGGATTGTAATCATGAGGTGAACCATCAGTGCAAGATATTTCCAGAAACTCACAAGAAAGTGAAAGTGAATGAATGGGTTTAACGTCCCAGCAACAGCTATGGTCATATAGAGACAGGACCACGGTTTAAAGTCTCATCCGACAGACCAGTGGCATCGAAATACTATGTAAGTATTTTTCATGCTTAGGGTGAGGACTGAACTCATGCCTCTGGTGCTGAAGTCCAATGCCCTATCCCCTAGTACATGGCCCATCCCTGAAACTCCCAAGAATTGGAATTACCTGTAAATCTGTGTCTAATTCTTGACTTTGTGAGTTAGATTGACACAATGCCAGGAAGATACTACTGATACTGATAAGTCATGCATTTTACCAGTATTCCCGGCAATTATTTTCAGGACCAAGTAAAATGGCCACAAACACAAAACCATAAACAGTCAAATGCTATTTGACCTACTTTTGCTTCATAAAATATGATTAGATTTGATTGATTGGTGTTTAACGGCCTGTATTTTCGAGACAAAAATCACAATTTTTTTTTTTTTGCGAAAATTGTAATTTATCAACAGTTATTGTCTTTTCAGGCCGAGCCAACGGGTTTGATCACGCATTTAAGTACATACCCACTCAGTAGGCACAAAGTGTTTTTTATAGTAATTAAATAAGTGTATAATTGTGTCATTATTCCACCAGTTCTAAAAATTACGAATACCCGTTATACAGATATAATCATTTAGTAATATTTATTTTACTGATAGTGACTCGCGGTGCTATCAAGTTATTTTCATATGTAAATAGACACGATATTTTTTTAATTATTTATACTAATTAAATGAGTCATAATATTTTTGACAGATTATAAAGTATGATCATTGCACATCAAAATACAAATACCGTATTCGTGCGATTATAAGACGCATTTTTTCCCCTCAGATTTGTATCCCAGAAAGCCCCTGCGTCTTATAAATACATGTAGATACATGAGCATTTTTTTCCATCCGAAATATTGAAATAAACGACCAAAAATCAAAACAATAAAATGCGTTCCTATATTTGTTGTTGTTGTTAGTCTTTGGGGTAAAATCTGGTATTGGAAAAATGGATTCGTATTCTAAACAGTTCGCGCCTTACTCGCGCCTTACTCGTTCCGGCCCTGTGTCACATTCGGTACACATTTTCTATACCGAAGGCGAACAGTGTATACCAAGATCAGATCCAGTTTGCTGATTTAGCCTATTTTTAAAATGGCATGTTCGTACCCTAACCAGTTCGCCTCATATTCGTTACGGCCCCGTATCGGGAACACGCAATTGACTGAAGTTCCGAGTTAATGGTCTATATAGTATATATTTATTATTGGGAATGCACATGGATTTACAAGCTGATCTGTGTCTACAATATGTACAGTGGGCTTCGATTATAGACGAGAAGGGTTTCCCATGTCAACTGACAATGTGTAATTTGCGGTGTTTGCCAGTTATTTTGAAAGGTGAGAAACTGAGAACTGCCTTATTGCCACCTTTAATCTCAGTCGTGTCAAACGTCAATTAGTAAATTTTCAGCACAAGCCATTTCTCGTGTGAAGTGGTCAGATTTGTTTTCTTAGTGAGAAACTGTCGCGATAATTGAGTCGTATTCTGATTAGGTGTTGACATTGAGAAGAATTTCTCAAACTGACAGTAGGGTTAAATACCACCGAAAATTCTTGTTTTCTCATATCGCATTTTGAACAGTATCCTCTATATATTGCCAAACTTGCTCAAACGGCACTTTTTAGAGCCATTTAACCGTATTGCTGTTGCACAATAATCTCACAAAATCAGAATTACTTAATTACATGAATTGGTCCGAAACTTCCAGGGTACGAAAAATAAATAAAAAACAGCGCGGGGAATTAGTATTAAATAACAACAACAATAACTTGGCGATTAATTGTATTGGTCCGAAACGTCCAGGGTACGAAAAATAAATAAAAAAACAGCGCGGGGAATTAGTATTAAATAACAACAACTTGGCGATTAATTCTATTGGTCCGAAACGTCCAGGGTACGAAGCTTGTGAATGACCAAAAAAACAGCGCCTGGTATTTATAAACAACAACAACTACAACTCTGCGATTTTTTTTTTTTTGTTTCATTTTTTTTTTAGAAAATTGAGGGCGTCTTATAGACCCATGTAGACTTTTTCCCCCAGATTTTGGAGTGAAAATAGGGGTGCGACATATACATCATTGCGACTTATAATCGCACGAATACGGTACAGAGAATAAATAGTAATGTCCGTTAATATCTTAAGGAAACACAGTTATCGCCCCTGATATCAGTGTAGAAATGTACGTCTATATAAAATGTATAATAATGCCAATCAATACGTGGGGTAATGGTGAATGAATGTTCAGTTTGCCAGAAAATGTGTCACATGATGTCTCTGATATAAAGAATATGTTGTGCCTACTGAGTGGGCATGTACCTTCAACCTGCTGCAAATATTATTTGAAGAACGTGACCTACTGTTCTATGTAGGTCACATTGGATAACCGCAATGTGACAACGACAACTTCCATTACTACATGATGTACATTTACAAATCCTGAACTGCTTCACTAATCAGTGTGCAGTTTGGTTCACGTCAGCCAAGATGTTCGCGAGATGTTCAAAATGTTTGCCACCAGCCAAATCACTAACATCCGTGGATGAGCACACAGACATGATTGTACTATTCTTGGAACCAATTACTCTGTCTGTGTCACACCTACATTAATCCTTAGAATGTGGGGAACAACAATTGTCTTCTGCTGTTGTTTTCATATTTTGTCTTTATTCACGTTAAAAACATGGTTTGACAGCACTTTAGAAACATTTCCGTTGGAAATGATTCTAAAGTGTTGTCGAACCATGTTATTGATGAGAAAAGCGGAATATACAAAATAAACAGCAAAGGAGTAAATTTCATTCGGTATTGTGAGGATTACTGTCTTGTCAGTTTTCATTGAAGAAACCATTTCCGAACACGAATTACACGATACATCACTAGATCAGGAAATAATTTCTTTAGTATCAGAGCTCCAGATAAGGTGCGTATTTGCGTAAATACCCAATTAAAATTGCCAAAACCCCAATTGAAATCAGAAGTAGTGAGCATCAAAAAGCAATGAAAAATTTGTGGTATGTTCATCAAGCTACAGAAAACAATAAACAGACCACAAATATAGCATATTTTCTTATTTTTCCATGAAAAAACATCCTTGGAGACAATTCTAATGAAATACCAAGATGTGTTTTCATTTAGAAGCAAAGTATTCAATGAGTGCAGTCTGCTGATGTGTAAACAATAGTGTGATTCTATTTTACCCAATTAAAATTTTGAAATACCCAATTGCTTCAGAAATGATGGAATGACAATACTCAATTACTAATTCCTTATCTGGAGCCCTGTAGTATCTTATTTTGAACATATATATACATTTGTATATGTGACTGTGATGGAGAAATGGGGCTTATCGGTTTTGCAACCAGCGTAGAACAAGATCAGCCCGTGCATCAGCAGTCGGATCAGATCTGCACTATTCGCCATTCAATCAATGAAACACACGTCATGTGTCCAACAATCATTGTCAGGTTACAGGCGTGTGCTATTTGATCAGGAGCTATACTGGTTACAAATCCCATAAGCCCATTTATGCAGTCACAGACACATACATACATGGTAATACTGTATCAAAAGAAAGACATGTACATTCATACATGTGTATGTACACATTTTTTCCATGTGAAGTAAGTACAATAGACAATAAACCATGTGACCAGTTGATCAGTGTGTGATTCCAGACAGTCAAATACAGGGGGCCGTTTCACTAAACTTCTTACGACTAAAATGTTCAAAAGCTCAAATTTAAGATCGTCTGTAAATTTCAATTTATGGATTTACATTTATTGAGCATAGGCTGCATATGCAGCCTATGCTCAATAAATGTAAAATCCAATAATTGTTTACAAGAAAACATTGTTAATGTGAAATTTACAGACAATCATAATTTTGCACTTACGAACATTTTAGTCGTAGGAAGTTTAGTGAAACGGGCCCCAGGTGCCCATTTGTACACTGAAACTGTCCGCAACTGTAAAATTAACTAGAAAATGTGTTCATAGAACACGGATGCCCCACATATCGCTTTGATAATAAACGAGGCAAAATTCCAAGTCCAAAAGGGGAGATAATCCATGACATGGGTGTTGAATCAACAATCAAATAAACAATGTGTATCTACTCATCATAAGGAAGCTAATTACGGAGTTTCAGGTCTGTAGCTACATGTATTACGGTTTAAAAGTTTTACAAATCACAAGGCAAAATTGCCAACTTCTAAGTCGAAAAGGGCAATTCATGACGGGGGATCGAATCAAAAATTGAAATAAACTTTGTGCATTTATTCATCATAAGGAAGCTACATACCAAGTTTCAGGTCTATATAGCTATTACGGTTTAACAGTTTTACGAGTCACACGGTTGGTGATGGACGGACAGACAAGACAAATATTTAGTCCATTTGTTCAGCACTGAAATTACAAAGTACATGTACATGAAACCACAATATGCTGAACTGGTGCCCAGTGTCATTACCACAAAGTACATACATATACCACACATAAATGGCCCTAATTGGTCCCATTACTGCTGGATAAACTATTAGGAATCAATGCATTTACCGTTAACATACTGGTATGCATTGTTTTTGTCTCCCAATGCATTCCATATCTCTACAATGTACAAAAAGAGGTAGATGTCAAAAAAATATCTATGAGGAGGTACATGGACCATGTACAGTGTACATGTACATACATTGTGGAATGCTGGTGGGGCTTTGCTGGTGACCAAGGCTGCCATATATTGCTTGCTTGTGAAGCTGTCAGCCAGAGAAATATCGCTTATTCCAGTAAGCTAATTAGTAGACACATGCAATCAATGATACGACTTTCGATCCTCATGCTGCAATACCAGTTCAACCACACAGGCCAAATAGTTGTATAGTGGAACCTCTCTAAACCGGACACCCTGGGAGGCCCCAGGTGTCCGGCTTAGAGATGTTCCACTGAAAAACGGGCAGATGACTATTTCAGGATACGCGTATGTGCTGTGTGAACATGAACAGACCATATCATTGGAGGTAACGGGCAATGAACACTATCAAAATTAATCACAACTAACATTTCCCTGTGTTCCGCTGTACGTGCACTCGTGCAGTAATAGTTCCAAACACTGTAAATACTGATGAGTCTGCTAGCTTCAAGAACTGTATTTGTATAATTGCAAAAAAATTATATCTGTCATTATTATACACTAATTTTATCCAATAAAACAAGACATGTGGCCTATTGTCACACAAATAACCCCGATGGCAGCTAAAGAAAAAGACGGCACATTTGAAAATTCAAAAGGTGGGATGATCGTGGATTTGTCACAGCATGATAGAGGACAGTAATTATAAGGATTTGAATGTGGCATAGCAGGGACCAGAAGATAGTGGATTTGTCACAGGATGATAGAGAGGACCATCAGAGGAATGCATATTGTCACATTATGTGAAATATGAAGCATGAAAGGACACAGGAATTGTAAGAAATTTACCCCAACAAATGTTTAAGTTTGTGATGGACAGGACATACATGTATGGACGCCAGTACTACCACATGTACATGTATATGCCACTTCACTATTCAGTGGCATAAAATATATGTCTCCCATACACATGTTTTACCGACATTTGGATGGGAATCAACTTATTAACTTGGCTATGACTTAAACAGAAGGTTTACAAACAGCGTTAACCCTTACACCGCTATCTTAATTTTTTGTTGTCTGCTGTTTATTTGCTATTTTCTATCTTTATCATCAAAAACATGCTTTGACAGCTCTTTAGAATAATTTACAACATGTTTGACAGCACTTTAGAATCATTTCCATTGGAAATGATTCTGAAGTGCTGTCAAACCATGTTTCTATTGAGAAATAAGGCAAGAAAGAAAAGCAACAGGAGACGACAATTGTTGTGAGTAACGGTCTAAGGGTTAATCCTTACAATGATGAATGAAATTTTGTCAAGTACTGTCAGACCATGCTTTTTTATTGAAAAAGAAGAAAAAATGATGACTATTGTCGGTTTCAACACATTCGAAGGGAGTGACATGGACATCTACAGCAGTAATGGTGACATTTATTTATTCACATGTATTAAATGGTCGTTAACGGCTTGTAAACAGCAATGGTCATTTTAGGCCGGTAAAAGGTTAAACTTCAATTTCAAATTACCCTTTGTATACTCCCAACCAACTACCAGCAGTCTGGAGACAAAAAAAACTTGTGATAATCTTCTAATAATCAAACTACAAAGCTATGTGTGAAATAGGCCAGGTTTCTCCACACGACCAACAGGCATGTGATAATTACAAATCAATACATACGTGGTGTAAGCCTCCAACTGATCAAATCTACCATTAGACTCGACATGTTACTTTTATTGCCAGCCAGATCATTTAAACCATTTGTTCATTCTGAACAGTATTTTACTTGGCTGGTGATAATTTATGACGTGACCACTGACAGAGCTCCACAGAGCTCCAAATTAAAATTGCCAAAAACCCAATTGAAATCAGAAGTAGTGAGTATCAAAAAGCAATGAAAAATTTGTGGTACCTTTATCATGCTGCAGAAAACAATAAACAGACCACAAATACAGCAATTTTTTCTTATTTTTCCATGAAAACACATCTTGGTATTTCATTAGAATTGTCTCCAAGGAGACAATTCTAATGAAATTCCAAGATATGTTTTCATTTTGAAGCAAACTATTAAAAAATTGCGGTCTGCTGATGTGTAAACAGTAGTGTGATTTTTATTTTTACCCAATTAAAATTTTGAAATACGCAGTTGCTTTCGAAATGATGGAGTGACAATACTCAATTACTACTGTCTGTTCCACGTTTTGCTGCCTACGAACATTTGGCCATTAAACACATTAAATCTAAAAAATATTTAAAAGTACCGGTATTAAGTACTTTTTCATCAATAACAAAAAAGTCACCCTCCCCAAAACAAATTATTGTAAAAAAACGATTTAACATTTTGGAAATTGGCTCCGAAACCTGGCGAGATACATGTAGCTTGAAAATGATGTAACTAAGAAAACAAGTTATATTTTGAAAATCGGTCCACGAATAAAAAAAAAAAATTCAAATAAATCTATTTTTAGCCCCATGTTAAATTCCAATAGGAAAATCGTTTTTTGCAATAAAATCAATATTTGATGGAATTTCATAAAATATTTTTTTTTGGGGAGGGTGACTATTTTGTTATTGATAAAAAAATACTTACTTTTAACGATTTTTTATATTTAATGTGTTTAATAGCCAAAAGTTTATCGGCAGCAAAACGTGGAACAGACAGTAATTCCTTATCTGGAGCCCTGATGTAGTATCTTCGTCGGAGGATAAATCATATTACTGATGCAAATTTGTAAACATTTCCTTTATATCTAATCGGAACTACCGTAATCATTCTAATAGAGGCCCATGCTCTAATAAACGCCCACCCCCAGTTTTGACGTCGAAAATAACAATTTTATCCAAATGCTTGCCTGTAATCAGGGTTGGCCGGGAAATACCGGGGGCGGGAATTCCTGGCGGGAAATACTCCCCAAAGTGGGAAATACCGGGAAATACCGGGAAATAGGGAAATATGAATTTTGATGTTATTATTTGATAATTAAAGTTATTTAAATTAAGTTTTAAGCTCAGTAATAGTTAATTAAACAATCAACAACTTAATAATTAGATATAGGGGTTAATTACAATGTATAGATCTGTTTCATTCCCAACTAGGGGTACTCATCAGGTGGAATATTTGGCAACCATGACATTTATATTTTGGTTGTATTATTTTTTTTAAATTACTTCTTCATTTTTTAGGAAGCATCCGAGTGTCTGCTAGATAAAATTCACAAGGATAACGTCATCATGATCAGACTATGTTTAGACAACAGGCTGTTAATTGTCAACCTTCTTCCACACTAATACATGTACATGTATTCGGTATCAAGAAATGATAATAAATGATCTTAGCATGCAAGATGTGCATACACAGTCTCTTACAAGTCTTATATGACTGACAAGTACTGTTGTTTTATGTTTTGCATTTGTATTACTTATTTGCATTATTATTATGACATTTATTTAACGTGAAGACTGGGCCACGATGGTACGTATGAGATACAGTACCTAAAATCGTTAAAATTAGCCAAAAGCCTACTTATTTGCATGTACATTGATGAGACTTTAATATACTTTAATAAACCATCAGACTATGACAACAGGCTGTTAATTCAGCCTTCTCTCACACCTTTTGTGTCATACTGTATAATAAGAACCCAGGTGGTCTGTATATGGTCATGTCAAGTTGTAAAACAATTACACTTACACTGTACATGGATTATCCATTATCAACAGAGATTTTCTCAAAATTCCAAAAGCAGCTTTTATTAGTGGCAGGTTACTATAGTAATGAGGGGTGTTCTCATATACAATAAAATAGACAGTTGGCAAATACTTAATTAACATAGACTTGTAAATAGGGAAGAAAATTATCTAGAAAATAATGATGGTTTTTTTCTCTAAATAAACTTATTATTTCTTTTTTTATTGCAGAATGTTTTACCTGTAGGCTTATCAGTCTACACAGATATAAACCATAGTAGATATAGGGGAATATAGAGACTCATCTTGACATTTTGGAATGAAAAAGACCACCAAGATTCATATTTCCCGGTATTTCCCAGTATTTCCCGCTGTCCTGGGAAATACTCTTATTTCCCGGGAAATTGCCAACCCTGCCTGTAATAAATAACTAGCAGGTGTATTGATACTATAAACTGCAGCACAATTTCCAGTAGAAATATTGTGGCATTCTGCAGTATTGTGTAGTAAATTGCCAATTGGAATCATAGCATGCTCTACTAGCTTTCCATCTGGGTATTGTCAAAACATATGCCGCATTGTCTTGGTAACCAGTGTAGACCAATATTAAACTAGAAACGTGGCCTGTCGCCACACGAACATCCCCGCTGGCAGTCAAAGCGAAGAAAACAAGGGCACATTTGAAAACACAAAAGGCCAGAGGATCTTGGATTTGTCACAGCAAGATACAGGACCATCAGATGTGCATGTATGAGATATGAAGAAGTTACACGTAAAATTATAAGAAATTTACCTGGGCCCGGTTGCTCAAAACCTTTGTTAGCTTAACAATGTTAAGGATTTAACAGTCTGTTAAAGGTGCATGCCCACTCAGTAGGCACAAAATGTTCTTTTATATTAATTAAATAAGTGTATAATTGCAGTGATTCAGTTACAATTCACTGACGTTGTGGTGTATTATAATTGTTGTAAACTGTTACTACAAATGAACATAAAGTAAGAACAAATTTAAAATAAAAGCAGTATGAAACACAATTTTGTTATTGTTATATTCAAAACAACGTACTGTACAGTGTACAATGCAGAGTATGCAAAAGTATACTTTGAGGGAGTAATCATTTATTTTTCCTGAAATGCATTATTTCATATAGAACTAACAAATGCATGTATTTGATGATTAAAAGTATGCAGAATTATTATACTGAATTTATTACATTATCACAGCTAAATTCAGTATAATAAAAATTAATAAATTTATCATAAAATTGAAAATTTCTCTCAAAGTATACTTTGCTACTAAAGTATACTTTGCAATGTTGATGAAATAGGCTACTGGTAAACACAAAAAAGTTTACCAGCCCAAATAAAATTTTACTTGACCGAGAAAGTAAAGTTTTATCATATAAAATAAGTTACTTTTATTATATGAAAATCACTTAAATATCATATAAATGATGATATTTAAGTGAATTTCACAATATTTCAGGCAAATAATAATGATTTTAAATGCAAAACTAGCACACAGCATACCAACCACAGGTGATTCTAGCGTGTCTTGGATGGTCAATTATTATTTGTATACATGTATACATAAAACACCTTTCTAAACAATGTACAAACCAATTCAAATGTGCCGGGGTGTAAATATAATAGTGCTGTAACGAAAAGCCACGCGATATGTACAACGAATTACAGCGTGTCGAAACCGCTGCTTGGGGTGGGTTTTCGGCATAGATTTTACAGTTGCTAATACATTAACATAAATCTCCAAGATTTTGAGTATAAACTGCACTAAAAACGCGTCTCAGTAACCTAAATTCGCTTTTTAAAATCATACACGTTCACTTCCGCATTCTCAATGACTATTAGCCGCCATCTTAACGCAATAGTTTGGTTGGTTACTGGAGACTGATGTCATTTCCATTAGCCAACCAAATCAGTGCGTGTCACGTGATTCGATATTTTCAAAGATGGCGGCTAACATTCAGTTTTAATCAGGAAGCGAAGGTGCTAAAACGCGGTAAGAAGTGCAAAAATTACTAAAACGCAGACTTTTTATAAACTACGGCCGATAATTTTCATGCGTCCTGCGGACTCGCAGATTATTATTTTTTGCGTCCACGGCAAAAAGTATGCGTCCTAGACGCAGGACGCAGGGGTAACTGAATCTCTGTAATTGTGTCACTATTCCACCAGTTCTAAAAATTACGAATGCCCACTATACACATATAATCATTTAGTAATATTTATTTTACTGATGGTGACGTCGCGGTGTTATCAGGCTATTTTCATATGCAAATGAGGCATGATATTTTGTAATTATTTATACTAATTAAATGCGTCGCCTAAAATTTTTTTATTTTCGATAGATTATAAAGTATGATTAGTGCACATCAAAAAATAAATACAGATAATAAATAGCAATGTCCGTTAATATTTTAATGAAACACAGTTATCGCTCCTGATATCAGTGTGAAAATGTACGTCTGATATAAAATGTATAATAATGCCAATAAATACGTGGAGTAATGGTGAATGAATGTTTATTTTGCCAGAAAATGTCTCAGATGATGTCTCTGATATAAAGAACAGTTTGTGCCTACTGAGTGGGCATGTACCTTTAAGCTAACAGAGCTTTTGGGCAACCGGGCCCTGGGCATTAAGTTTGCGATGAGGGCGTACATGTACATATGGGATGGTAACGCTATATGTCCCCTCACCGTTTGGTGGCGAGGACATAAAAAATTCATATGGTCCCGATCTTACTTTACCATTCCAAACAGATCACTTAGCATGTCCTCTTTTATACACCTTTATCAACAAGCAGTTTATTATTGAAATAAAAAGTAAAATTCCAATACTGAAAAATGTGAAATCAGAATATCTTACAGTAAAGAGATAGGTGTACTTACTTAACTCTTAGAATGTGAGAAAATTGTCATCCGCTATTGTTTTATATTTTACCCTCTTGCTCTATAAAAACATGGTTTGACAGCACTTTAGTACCATTTCCAATACAGGTTTTCAAAGCGGAAAAATGGAAAATATAAAAAAAATAGATGGCCGCAGCCTGCATGTCGCGCCTTGTGGCGAGGCATGGACACTAAAAAAAAAGATATAGTATAACGAAAAACTTTAACCAAAAAACTTAACCAAAAAGTTTAACCGGACACACGTACGTACGTACGCCAAAGTGCCGACTATATCGCGCTTTCCGCAAGCGGCGTGAAAAAAACTTTAACCAAAAACTTCAAAGTAATTTGACCTTGACATTGGGCACAGGGGTCCGCACGGGAGGGGGGTAGAATGAAAATATAGATGATGATAAACACCCATGTGAAGTTTCAAGGTAATGTGCAAAGTAGTTGCAGAGATGTAGTATAAAGAAAAACTTTAACCAAAAAACTTAACCAAAAACTTAAACCAAAAAACTTAACCAAAAAACTTACGGTACCGTATTTACCCTATGTATTGGGACACCCTTTATATTGGGACACCCCCGTTTTGGGGAGAAATAATTATTTTTTAGGAAACAAGTTTTGGGACACATCACAATTTAAAAAAAAAAAAAATAATTTCTGCACCTTATTTAAAATACTTTTAAACACAGTCAGGGATTCCGCTGGGGAAAATAAAAAAATCGCCACTCCAATTTTTAAAAAAAAAATTCAACGGCTTAGTACTGGTCATGCCGACTATTGGCACGTCTCGCTATAAACAGAGGCCGTCGCTGATTAACTAATATAACACAGTGCTGGGGAGGGTTCATCGGCTTAGTACTGGTCATGCCGACTATTGGCACGTCTCGCTATAAACAGAGGCCGTCGCTGATTAACTAATATAACACAGTGCTGGGGAGGGTTCATCGCCTTGTACTTTCGTGAAATAAGCCCGTTTCTTGTGCAGACTTCTTTTTTCGCGAAGCCATCATGCGTTACGCATTACGCATCTGAATAGGCAGGACGTTTACGTTTATTTAACTTAAGCGCCCACGATGCGATGATTGAAGGACAGACTGGGTCGCTACTATATTTACGCTATGAAAGACGCAGAATAATACACACCGTAGATTATTTTATCGACCAGCCTGAAAAATTCACGCCATGTAATCAGGCAGTGGAATCAGCGAAAAACACGCTATATACCTGAACAGAGATTGACGAAACGCATTTCCCATCGAACTCGACTTCCGGTTCACTTCCGGGATCGTAATATTTAGGACAATTTTGGCGATTACAACTTATTTTTACGCATTTTCAACACTAATTCACCGTCTAATCGTTGATGTATATGGATATTTTTTATTGCAATCATCAAATCACTCTACATTCGCAGTTTGGTCGAGATAATACTTTTTTAATTTGGAAATTAAATTGTTTCATTTGCGCACTCGGCAATTTCCGTAACATATAGTTCGGGTATTTTCCGATCATAAAAATGGGTGACATGCTTAGAAACGGCAAATAATTAAATTCAACCTGTTATTGTACCGATATAGCAATTTCACAATTTCGAGGATACAAACTTTTAATATTAATAATTGGGACACCAAAAAAAAATAATTATTTATTTTATATTATGTATTGGGACACGTAGAATTTTTATTTATTTTTTACTGTCCCAATACATAGGGTAAATACGGTAACCAAAAACTGTAACCAAAAACTTTTACCGGACACGCGTACGTATGCCAAAGTGCCGACTATATCGCGCTTTCGGCAAGCGGGCGCGGAAAAAACTTTAACCAAAAACTTCAAAGTAATTTGACCTTGACATTGGGCACAGGGGCCGCACGGGAGGGGGTGGAATGAAAATATAGATGATGATAAACACCCATGTGAAGTTTCAAGGTAATGGGCAAAGCAGTTGCAGAGATATACATGTAGTATAACGAAAAACTTTAACCAAAAAACTTTAACCAAAAAACTTAACCAAAAACTTCAAAAGTAATTTGACCTTGACATTGGGCACAGGGGCCGCACGGGAGGGGGGTAGAATGAAAATATAGACGATGATAAACACCCATGTGAAGTTTCAAGGTAATGGACAAAGCAGTTGCAGAGATATAGTATAACGAAAAACTTTAACCAAAAAACTTAACCAAAAACTTTAACCAAAGAACTTAACCAAAAACTTCAAAGTAATTTGACCTTGACATTGGGCACAGGGGCCGCACGGGAGGGGGATAGAATGAAAATATAGATGATGATAAACACCCATGTGAAGTTTCAAGGTAATGGGCAAAGCAGTTGCAGAGATATAGTATAACAAAAAACTTTAACCAAAAAACTTAACCAAAAAACGTAACCAAAAAATTAACCAAAAACTTTAACCAAAGAACTTAACCAAAATCTTTAACCAAAAAACTTAACCAAACAAGAGGGCCATGATGGCCCTAATTCGCTCACCTGACTCCATGAACACCAGAGGAGAATGTGACATTGAGTTCATGTGTTTTAAAAAAATTGTGCTATTTTTAGATGGCGGTCATCTTGGATTAAGCGATGACTCTCATTTTACAAAATCGGAAAATGCTTCACCCAGCATCGGCCATGTGGTTCCTGAGAAAAAGTTGTTAAAAAATTAAAAATCTTGAATAAATGGACCTTTTGGTGGCCATCATGGAAGACATAATCATCCGATTGCACCAGAGTGCACCATATTGCACCAGAGTGATCGCCTCATTGATACCTTCAATTTGATATATGACATGACCATATTCAGTCAAAAATAAAATTTGACCCCAATTTGACCCCACGGGCCACGCCCATTTTTGACCCCGGGGTCACCATTTTAACAACTTTCAAAGAGCAATGTACATCGATCATTCCTACCAAGTTTCGTCGAAATCCGGCTAGCGGTTCATGAGAAGAAGATTTTTTAAGAATTTATGCTATTTTTAGACAGCGGCCATCTTGGATTAGCGATGACCTCCATTTTAACAAATCTGAAAAGGCTTCACCCATGGACCATAACTTTTAAGCTACCATGGGCCAAGCGGTTCATGTGAAGAAGAATTTTGAAATCTCTAATAAAAGAACGACCTTTTGACATTTCGGCGGCCATCTTGGATGACATAACAATCCGATTTGGACAAAAAATGTACCAGAGTGATCGCCTCATTGATACCTTCGATTTGATATATAACATGACCATATTCGGTCAAAAATAAAATTTGACCCCACGGGCCACGCCCATTTTTGACCCCGGGGTCACCATTTTAACAACTTTGAAAGAGCATTGTACATCGATCATTCCTACCAAGTTTCGTCGAAATCTGGCTAGCGGTTCATGAGAATAAGATTTTTTAAGAATTTATGCTATTTTTAGACGGTGGCCATCTTGGATTAGCGATGACCTCCATTTTAACAAATCTGAAAAGTCTTCACACATGGACTATAACTTTTAAGTTTGGCTACCATGGACCAAGCGGTTCATGTGAAGAAGAATTTTGAAATCTCTAATAAAAGAACGACCTTTTGACCTTTCGGCGGCCATCTTGGATGACATAACAATCCGATTTCGACAGAAAATGCACCAGAGTGATCGCCTCATTGATACCTTCAATTTGATATATGACATGACCATATTCGGTCAAAAATAAAATTTGACCCCACGGGCCACGCCCATTTTTGACCCCGGGGTCACCATTTTAACAACTTTCAAAGAGCAATGGACATCGATCATTCCTACCAAGTTTCGTCGAAATCCGGCAAGCGGTTCATGAGAAGAAGATTTTTTAAGAATTTATGCTATTTTTAGACGGCGGCCATCTTGGATTAGTGATGACCTCCATTTTAACAAATCTGAAAAGGCTTCACCCATGGACCATAACTTTTAAGTTTGGCTACCATGGGCCAAGCGGTTCATGTGAAGAAGAATTTTGAAATCTCTAATAAAAGAACGACCTTTTGACCTTTCGGCGGCCATCTTGGATGACATAACAATCCGATTTCGAAAAAAAAATGCACCAGAGTGATCGCCTCATTGATACCTTCAATTTGATATATGAAATGACCATATTCAGTCAAAAATAAAATTTGACCCCACGGGCCACGCCCATTTTTTACCCCAGGGTCACCATTTTAACAACTTTGAAAGAGCAATGTACATCGATCATTCCTACCAAGTTTTGTCGAAATCCGGTTGGCGGTTCTTGAGAAGAAGATTTTTTAAGAATTTCTGCTATTTTTAGACGGCGGCCATCTTGGATTACGTAATGACGTCATTTTAACAATTTTGTAATCCCCCTACCTAAGGACCATGACCATGAAGTTTGGTGACTATAGACCCAATGGTTACCGAGGAGAAGACGTTTGAAAATGTCCACGGACGACGACGGACGCCGACGACGGACACATTGCGGTAACAATAGCTCACATGAGCTTCGCTCAGGTGAGCTAAAAACTTAACCAAAAACTTTAACCAAAGAACTTAACCAAAAACGTCAAAGTAATTTGACCTTCACATTGGGCACAGGGGCCGCACGGGAGGGGGGTAGAATGAAAATATAGATGATGATAAACACCCATGTGAAGTTTCAAAGTAATGGGCAAAGCAGTTGCAGAGATATAGTATAACGAAAAACTTTAACCAAAAACTTTAACCAAAGAACTTAACCAAAAACTTTAACCAAAAAACTTAACCAAAAACTTTAACCGGACACACGTACGTTACGTACGTACGTACGCCAGCCAAAGTGCCGACTATATCGCGCTGTCCGCAAGCGGGCGCGACAAAAAACAGATAACAAAATTTAAATTCTTAATGTTCCACTCGTCCAGATTGGACAATAACTCATACATTCCTATATGCTTTAATGTTTATGCTGCATCATCTCTTCAAATTATCACTCGTCCAAATAGAAAATTCACTTGCCAATACGAGCGGGCAAGTTGATTTGTCTAGGCCATGTTCATGTATGCTAATAGGACCGCAGTGCTCCAGATAAGGAATTAGTAATTGAGTATCTTCACTTCATCATATCTGAAGCAATTGGGTATTTCAAAATTTTAATTGGGAAAAATAAAATCACACTACTGTTTACACATCAACAGACAGCAATTATTGAATAGTTTGCTCCAAAATTAAAACATGTCTTGGCATTTCATTAGAATTGTCTCCTTGGAGACAATTCTAATGAAATACCAAGATGTGTTTTCATGGAAAATAAGAAAAATGTGCTATATTTGTGGTCTGTTTATTGTTTTCTGTAGCATGATAAAGGTACCACAAATTTGTTATTGCTTTTTGATACTCGCTACTTCTGAATTCAATTGGGTTCTTGGCAATTTTAATTGGGTATTTACGCAAATACGCGGCTGATCTGTAGCCTATTTCATCAACATTGCAAAGTATACTTTAGTAGCAAAGTATACTTTGAGGGAGTAATCATTTATTTTTCCTGAAATGCATTATTTCATATAGAACTAACAAATGCATATATTTCATGATTAAAAGTATGCAAAATTATTATACTGAATTTATTACATTATCACAGCCATTAAATGGCTGTGATAATGTAATAAATTCAGTATAATAAAAATTAATAAATTAAAAAAAAAAATGAAAATTTCTCCCTCAAAGTATACTTTGCTACTAAAGTATACTTTGCAATGTTGATGAAATAGGCTACTGGAGCTCTGAGCTAATAGGACCGACTGGCATACCAGGCCTAGACAAATCAACTCGTAACTAAAGTAATACGATCAAATAATCTTTCATTTCCTAAGCTGTACATGTACATCAGTAAACACTGTATTGTCTGGTGCAGATTTGACAACAAGTGTGTGGATGAAGTGTTACAAGTGTCTAGTCCACTTCACCCTTACACCGATACTCACAACAGCTGTTGCTTTTATGTCTTGCCTTATTTCTCAATGAAAACATGGTTTGACAGCACTTGAGAATCATTTCCAATGGAAATGATTCTCAAGTGCTGTTAAAGCATGTTGTAAATTATTCTAAAGTGCTGACAAAGCATGTTTTTGATGATAAAAATGGAGTGCTACAAGTGTCTAGTCCACTTAATAAACAATGACCAATTTAGGGAAAGATAATTGTGGCTGTGACTGGAGAAATGGGACTTATGGGTTTTGCTCAGTTACTGACATCTCAAACATCAACGCGACGCATAGAACTAAGCCTGCTGCAATTACGCTGACAGGCGCTCTAGCTCTAAGCCATCAACATAATTGAGCCGGCATTGGGTGTGGTGAAGTACAACTTTATGTTTGAAACAAAATGTACGTAAAGCAAGCATGCCACTTCAAGCATGTAAGCCATTTTTTTCACGCAAAGTCATAAACAGCAATACTATTTGCCAATGACCATTCATATAAGTAAGACACAGAGCTCCAGATAAGGTGTGTATTGGCGTATTTTACACACTTTATATTTTAGCTGAATACGCATTGATTTTCAACAGTGGAAGTACAAAATAATCACAGCAATGTGACAATATGCATTGATTTTCAAATTGAGCAGTGGAAATACTGTACATACTGTACATGTCCATGTAAAAAAGTTGGCAATTTACTTCGTCGAGCTGCAAAATGCAAAGAGACAATTTGCTTACCGTAGTTGAGCTGCAAAAGGCTGTTTGTCAACTTTATTACAGTATAAATAAGTGAATACTAATACATGTAATTCACTCAAATAAGAGAATTTTTTAATTTATTTTATGTTTTGGTCATTTGTTCCCTATTTAATAATGAAGAAAATCAATAATCCATTTGTTAAAATACGCATTGAATTTGAAATCAGGGGGTACAATAGTCTTTAGCACAAAGCTTATCTGGAGCACTGCAGACACATCTCTAATCTGGGGCCCGTTTCACTAAACTTCCTACGACTAAAATGTTCGTAAGTGCAACATTACGATAGTCTGTAAATTTCACATTAACATTGTTTTCTTGTAAATAATTATTGGATTTACATTTATTGAGCATAGGCTGCATATGCAGCCTATGCTCAATAAATGTAAATCCATAAATTGAAATTTGCAGACGATCTTAAATTTGCACTTACGAACATTTTAGTCGTAAGAAATTTAGTGAAACGGGCCCCAGGACACCCCGGTACTCGGACAAAATCATGGGGGTTCAGATTGTAAGACACAAAGGAGAGTTCATATTCCTGAATTACAGCGGAACCTCTGGGTGTCTGGTTTAGGTTGCCACTGTATATGAAGCAAACATTGCAGGCCCAAACACACGGACCAGCTGACTGGAACAGTTACAGTCATGTGCTCTCTTAGATCTGATTTTCTGCTACCATTATGTAGTTAGAACATAAAACAAGAGGGCCATGATGGCCCTAATTCACTCACCTGACTCCATGAACACCAGAGGAGAATGTGACATTGAGTTCATGTGTTTTAAAAAAATTGTGCTATTTTTAGATGGCGGTCATCTTGGATTAAGCGATGACTCATTTTACAAAATCTGAAAATGCTTCACCCAGCATCGGCCATGTGGTTCCTGAGAAAAAGACGTTAAAAATCTTGAATAAATGGACCTTTTGGTGGCCATCATGGATGACATAATCATCCGATTCCGACAAATATTGCACCAGAGTGATCGCCTCATTGATACCTTCAATTTGATATATGACATGACCATATTCAGTCAAAAATAAAATTTGACTCCAATTTGACCCCACGGGCCACGCCCATTTTTGACCCCGGGGTCACCATTTTAACAACTTTCAAAGAGCAATGTACATCGATCATTCCTACCAAGTTTCGTCAAAATCCGGCTAGCGGTTCATGAGAAGAAGATTTTTTAAGAATTTAGACGGCGGCCATCTTGGATTAGCGATGACCTCCATTTTAACAAATCTGAAAAGGCTTCACCCATGGACCATAACTTTTAAGTTTGGCTACCATGGGCCAAGCGGTTCATGTGAAGAAGAATTTTGAAATCTCTAATAAAAGAACGACCTTTTGACCTTTCGGCGGCCATCTTGGATGACATAACAATCCGATTTCGACAAAAAATACACCAGAGTGATCGCCTCATTGATACCTTCAATTTGATATATGAAATGACCACATTCAGTCAAAAATAAAATTTGACCCCAATTTGACCCCACGGGCCACGCCCATTTTTAACCCCAGGGTCACCATTTTAACAACTTTGAAAGAGCAATGTATATCGATCATTCCTACCAAGTTTTGTCGAAATCCGGTTGGCGGTTCTTGAGAAGAAGATTTTTTAAGAATTTGTGCTATTTTTAGACGGCGGCCATCTTGGATTACGTAATGACGTCATTTTAACAATTTTGTAATCCCCCTACCTAAGGACCATGACCATGAAGTTTGGTGACCATAGGCCCAATGGTTACCGAGGAGAAGACGTTTGAAAATGTTCACGGACGACGACGACGAACGACGACGGACACATTGCGGTAACAATAGCTCACATGAGCTTCGCTCAGGTGAGCTAAAAATAGCACTCGTAGTATCAACCAATTTGAGTTTGTTTATTGGTGATTAGCGGATTATCAACATCTAAGGTCATGTAAGGCCGGGCAAACTGGTTTGATCCCATTTTAACCTGCTGCATGGGGGGGGGGTGGGGGGGGGGAGGGGGGTGGGGGGGGGGGGACGCCAAAGACGTATGTGAGGGCCAAACCAGGTATCCAGTCAAAATTCCAGTAAGGATGAACCCCGATCGTTAAATTACCCATCGCATACTCCCACCTGCCACCCACAAACAATTTGAGACGCTCCGGTCGACTGGCAATTGTAAACAGCATGGCCCACTCAGCTTACACTCGCCTGACGTGACTCCCCATCGGTATGTGGTGTCGGTGTATTCATTTCTCACCCGGTCATGTACATGTATGCATTACCACGGCAACAATGTAATTATATATGTACCAAGTAGTGTAGTTGCTCCAGGGGCCATGCCTATAAAACTGAGCACATACACATGCACTCTGGTCTCAGTGATCTGAAACTTTCATAACCACGGGCACAAACCAGCTTAGCCCTTTCACCCCTAAGTAACTGGAATGGATTTTGATCAGGGTTGGTCGGTATTTCCCAGGGGCGGTATTTCCCGGCGGTAAATACCGTTATTTCCCGCCCCGGGAAATACTCTCCAAAGTGGGAAATACTGGGAAATACCGGGAAATATGATTTTCGTGTATTTGTATAGCATTATTTTGATTTAAAAGAAAGTTCTGCCCTGTAATAACTGCACAAGTTGATGTTCTGAGAAAGAGGCTACACACCTGTGCTATTTCTAGCAATATAGCAGTACATGAATATGTTTGCATTGTTGTTTTGTGTTCAATTATTGTTCTTCAATTATTAGTATTTATAAAATCATGACAGTGAAACACTAAAATATTAATTTCATGTGTTTAAATGTTGACTCAAAACACGATTGTATTTAGCTAGTGAGGCTATCACAATGTATAGACAGCTGAGCTGGCTATTTCAATCCTCTAAATCCAAACTCAGCTTCTTTACACCAACTGGTGTGTAATTCAAGTAGCCATGTGTCAAACACCGTCCAATATACAAATTATACAAATTGATTGCCTGAGGCTTCTAAAACAATTAATGGTACAATTACCTGGAGTATCCACAGGGATTGTCTCAAAGGTATATAGATTTGCTGCAAGTATTATTGACATATTATGCAGATTAAGGGGTTAGCTCAAATAAAATATGAACCCCTTAAAATATAACTTTTTTATAATGACCAAGAGAGCAAAATTAAACATTGGTCTTATTTTATGTTTTTCATTTTATCTTTATGGCTCACTTTATTAATAGATTCCATTCCACAAATCAATTCAATACACTGTGGACATGTTAGAGTGGCATTCATTTAAAGTGGGAAATAACCAGCAATATTTATATTTCCCAGTATTACCCAGTGTCCATGAATATGATTACTTCCCACAGCATACCCCTCAGAAACAGTTCATATCTATCCTAGAATATTTTGAATACAATCAGTACCCCTGCAAATAGAAATTGTATGGTATATTGACCAGAATTCACCATCAAAATCTTATTTCCCAGTAATTCCCGGTATTTCCCAGTAATTCCCGGTATTTCCCAGTATTTCCCGGGAAATTGCCAACCCTGATTTTGATATGTTAATTTTGCAACCATTAACCAATCGCCACTAAAGGATTTTCAGACTAGTCCATTTATGAAAAAGGGGGTGTTTTTGTTCTCAAAAATATGAAAATTACTTGTAAAAAGTGCAGATCCTGATGAGACGGCTGAACATGTACATGTATTGACAATCTCAACTATCAATCAAGCAGTGTGATTGGCCGAAACTGAGCTGTAGGACAGCTCAGGCTCGGCCAATCAAGCTGCTCGATTTCAAGCACAATATTCCAGTATTTTGAAATAAATACAAATATTGGCAAGATTAGCATCAGTTGGTGGTGTACATGTAGCATCAGTTCCCCTGTGGTACTCTTTGCCAGCACTAGATTGAAGCGGATCCAATATTGATATTCAGAAGTTGATCTTTCAGGAGACAAATCAATGTACACACGTCCCAGAAATCTTAAGTAGTAAGATTCAATATACAATTTGTATGCTGTAGAATGGCACATACATACATGTACACAGGGATAATCAGATGCACTGAAAAAGTATTTGGACACGTTGAAAGTGATCAAATTTTCTGTATTCTTTTGACTGTCCAGTGAAGTAAATTCATTTTAATTAATTTCATGACCTTTTCATATACATGCATTACATTTGGTCTGATTACATATCAGTGCTCCAGATAAGGAATTAGTAATTGAGTATTGTCACTCCATCATTTCTGAGCAATTGGGTATTTCAAAATTTTAATTGGGTAAAATAAAATCACCTACTGTTTACACATCAACAGACAGCAATTATTGAATAGTTTGCTTCGAAATAAAAACATGTCTTGGCATTTCATTAAAATTGTCTCCTTGGAGACAATTTTAATGGAATACCAAGATGTGTTTTCATGGAAAATAAGAAAAATATGCTATATTTGTGGTCTGCTTATTGTTTTGTGCAGCATGATAAACGTACCACAAAATTGTTATTGCTTTTTGATACTCACTACTTCTGATTTCAAATGGGTTTTGGGCAAATTTAATTGGGTATTTAAGCAAATACGCAGCTTATCTGGACATATATATATATTCATTCAGAAAACAAAGATTTTGGTCATCTGAATTGCCACTGGGCATGTTAAAATTGACACTGGGCAAGTGAAGTACATGTATATTTTCACTGGCCTGGCAAGATTTGGCTACCAATGCACACATACATGAACACCTATAAACATCTATTTGCTTAATGTTGCTGGGTTTCCATTAATTTTCATGTCATTTTGATGGCCTTACATTAATGTTGATGGATTTCCATTGATTCTGATGGATTTCCATTAATTTTGATGATAGGTTTCCATTAATTTTGATGGATTTTCATTGATGGGTGTTCTTTAATTTTGATGGGTGTCCCGACCTTTATCACCAATGATAATGTCCAATGGATGATACAGGTCAGAAACTCCATTCTGATTCATGATTGCAAGGTACAGGGGGCCGTTTCACTAAACTTTGTACGACTAACATGTTCATAAGTGCAAATTTAGGATATGGATATTTCAATTGATGGATTTACATTTATTGAGCATAGGCTGCATATATGCTCAATAAATGTAAATCCAATAATTGTTTACAAGAAAACATTGTTAATGTGAAATTTACCGACTCATAATTTTGCACTTACGAACATTTTAATCGCACAAAGTTTAGTGAAACGGCCCCCTGGTACACAAGCATTGCCATTGAATGGTGATATGCATGAATTGCAGTGGAATGCATCTAATCTGGACACAATGAGGAAATGTACAGGGTGACAGGTTTAGAGATTGAAACCATGAACTCCATGAGCAGTGCTCTACCACAAGACTATCAACCCATCCCTGCTTCACCTTTCTGGATGGATTCCTATTAAGCATTCATCCAATGATATTATGAGACACTCCATGTGATTATGCACATGTACCATATATTTATTTACAGAAACTGTGATATTTTTGTGACAATGTCCATTTTAACAAATCTCAAAAGGAGTAACACATAGACCATCCCCATGAAGTTGGGTAAACATCGGCCAAGCGGTTCAGAATAAGATGTCGGATAAGTGTTGACGGACGGACAAAAAGCCGTAACAATATACATGTATCACTTGAGCCTTCGGCTCAGGTGAGCTAAGAAAATACAATCAGCATTAAGATTTGTCTGGGTCATTGCGCCATTTTCTGTCATTGCGCTATTTAGGCATACATTGCACAAATTTGTCCACTTTTGTTTATTCACATATTTTGAGGTTAACAACATATTTATCCCATTATTTAGATAATGTTTGTGTGTGAAGTTGGAAATTCCATAGCAAACTAAATAAATAATGGAGCATGTAGTATGCATGTATAAGTTAGATAATGTATTTGAGTCGAATATAGTTAGGTAATAGCACATGGGGGAAATCTAGGGAGCCGGAAATCGTCAAGCTGTAGGCAAGACGTATTTTGGCCGCCTTAAATTCCCCAACGTGCTGTTAACGACATGTAACTATATTCAATGAGGAGACATTATCTAACTAATTTATTGCACAGATACGCTGAAAACCTGAGATAAAATGATATAGTTTGTCAAATTTATTGAAAGTTTAATACTAATAGTAAATACTATAATTATACAATTTCAGCCATTTCCTTTGGGCACCCTGATTTTATTTACATTTCCGCAGACATTCCCTCAATACCATGCGACCATGTGACCGATCTGTAAACCGAGGCTGGATTACGACGTTTGCAATCAATGTATAAGCAACCCAGCCTGCACATCTGCGCTGTTTGATCAGTGACTACAGTGTTCGCGGTTCTATCACCGTGCTTCTTTCTGGGCGCAATCTCCAAATTCCAGTTTGATTTGCCGAGACATTGGGCATGAGAACAGGCTATGTACTCGCCAGAGTGATCTCAGGCAGTTACACACGGAGAAAATCAAAGGATTTCGCAGCTTCCGTGTAATAAGTAATTATAACTTACAGGCTGGCATTTCATTCATTCGCATACAAAACCTGCTTTCGCATGTGTTTAGAAAGTGACAGAGCTGCCAACCCCATGTCGGTCACATGAGGAACATGGAGAGAAAAGGGGGCTATTTTCCGGAACACCACATATGTTTTCAGTACTCACTTATATGCATAAATTAACTTTTTTAGAGCCTTGGCCCTCGTTTCGGCCACCATGACCAACCGAAAAATCACAATTACACTGCTTGCAAGACGCAAATTCATCACCGCGCTTTGACAGGACCAAATTGGGCCATGTCTCGCTGTAATCATTGATGAACAGATGTGTTCTAACTTCTTTCGATAAAAAATACCCAAATTCGTTGGCTGCACGCTTTGGAGCAGACATTTTATGAATTTACGTGATGAATAAATCAATATCGCTGAGCGCTTGAAACTACTTTTACTACACAACAAGAATCAAAATGGTAAGCGCCTCGGCGAGTATGATTACGGGTAAATAAAAAAATAGGATTTATTGGCAGAATTGTGAAACGAAATTATTATTTCCAGATATTCCCGCACTGATTTTTTTAAAAATCATACTTTTTAATTGTTATCCGTACTTCCGTATTTCTAACGTATTTTCCGGAACAAATACGGAAAAATCGTAACAGTTGGCAGCTCTGAAATGATGTAAAGATGCAAAGAAAGTTTGGGGTGGGGGGTGGGGGTTTGGGAGGGGTCGCGCACATTAGTCGTGCCAGTCTGTTGCACCAACAGTCGTATCTGGACCTATTGATATTCTGAAATTTTAGAATTCCAGCTCCTGCCCAAAACCTTTAACTAACAGATAAAATGTCACAAATCTCACTTTCCAAGCCAGTCACAAATGCTGAACAAGTAGAGTAACCTACCCGCACTTGGAAGCTGCATGTGCCATCGCGGACCTTTTTCTCGTCTTCCTGCCACTGATGGGGTTTTGAACACTCTGGCACACGGTCTTTTTTCTTCTTCCGAAAACTGAGCCGTCGCCGCAATCCCTCCATCGGCATTGGTCTGGCTGTAAACGAAGTATTAAAAGTATAAAAGTGTTCCTTTACAGGCAATATTAACCCTTCCACTCCTACATGTAAGTAACTGGAATGGATTTTGATATGTTAATTTTGCAACCAATCCAATCATCACAAAATGATTTTCAGACTACGGTAGTCTGTTTATGAAAAGGGGATGTTTTGGTTCTCAAATATATGAAAATTACTTGCAAAAAGTGCAGATCATGATGAGACGGCTATAGAGACGAGAAATACATGAATATATGTTTTTCGATGTTAATATTCCGTTCTGACTGGGATTTTCCCCCAAATGCAGTAGGTTAAATGCGTGATCGAACCCGTTGGCCCGGCCTATAATGACCTTACCTGTTGATAGGCCATTAAACAACAACCATAAATATATAATTTTAGACATAAATAAACATCATAAGAACATAAATTAGGAACAATTTACTTTCATACATGTATGACACAGTGTCCTTTTGCAATGATATGCAATGTTAGTACCGGTATCCAGCAAGGTATTTTAACTAGTCTCGTAAAAAAATGGAAGAACCGACTCGAAAGTGTTGTTGATAGTTCCAAGTGAAATATCGCCATGTCATGGTCTCCAGATCGCATGTCATGAGACCATGTGATATCTCGTGCAGGCGATATTTAGTCAAAATGATACTTGTCTACAGGCACAAAACATGACAATGAAGATGATTCAACGTTTATTCGCCACAAATTGCAATAATGCGTGAGCATGGACAGTGCGAACGTTGGCATACCCACTATATAATTTCAGAGCTGCTCCAGATAAGCTGTGTATTTGCTTAAATACCCAATTAAAATTGTCAAAAAGCAATAAAAATGTTGTGGTACCTTTATCATGCTGCAGGAAACAATAAACAGACCACAAATATAGCATAATGTTCTTATTTTCCATGAAAACACATCTTGGTATTTCATTAGAATTGTCTCTAAGGAGACAATTCTAATGAAATGCTAAGACATGTTTTCATTTCGAAGCAAAATATTCAATAATTGCTGTCTGTTGACGTATAAACAGTAATGTGATTATATTTTAACCAATAAAATTTTTGTAATACCCAATTGCTTCAGAAATGATGGAGTGACAACACTCAGTTACTAATTCCTTATCTGGAGCCCTGTAATTTTATTTCTATATTGGAAATTGTAACGTATTTTAACATGTACTAATTTCAAAATCCTAGCACCAACCTAGCCATATATATTTATACTACATCGTACATGTAGATGGGCGCGGTCCACATCCGCAGAGGCATTGACAGTTTTCTGAAAAGCTTAGACCAAAAACTTTGACAAGAGATGAATTATTGATGAATTTATTTCAAATACTGGAATTATAAGGAATGAATTGCCTTTTTGTGGAATTTATCGGGGATATAAACTTGGAAAAGTCGCGGGAATACTGGACGAGGCCTTCCGGCCTTCGTCCAGTATTCCCGCGACTTTTCTAAGTTTATACCCAGATAAATTCTACAAAAAGGCCATTCATTCCTATAATAAAAATGTTCAAAGCATTTATTTGATGTATGCCAATTGCGGCCAGTGTTTACCTGGAATTGCGCAGCCTGAAAATAACAGCTTTTACCAGTAGGTCCGGGACCTAACAAGGAAAAAAGTGAAAGGTCCGAGGAATTTTTTGGAAGGTCCGAGAGGATAATCGCAAGAAAAACGGTAGAAATATGTGTCGGTTTCATACTAAATGACTTGTCACACCATGTGAAAATAGAAGACTGTGTCACCAAAAATTATCTTATAAGACGATAATCAGAACAGATTTAGCATCGCCATTGAATGATGATCGCAATTTCAATTTTATCACAGGTCCGACAGACTTTTTGCTGGTAAAATACAAAGGTCCACCAGCCTGATAAGGGTACATGAAATAGGCCATTTATATACAAATGTGGTATCGCTATATACAGTCAGAATTCGTTACAACGGCACACGTTACAACGGCATATTCGCCTTCCGGCACGATACGCCGCCAAACGAATCGGCACGCTCTTTAATCTGTTCGATATACCGGCAAATTCGGCTTCCGGCACGGGCAGAGAAATCCCGCAAACGAATACACAATTTAAGTCGTATTTAATGTTCGCTATAACGGCGCCGGTAACCTGTGTAGCTGGTACCAGGACTGTGACCCAGCTCAGTTATCCGGCATCACCGATGTTCGGGAACCAGTCGCTAAACAATTTCACGGCTGATTAACCCTGACACGATGTCATAAATCGCGTAAATTAACGTGTCGATCTGTATATTGTCACAAATACTCGACCGCGTGCCTTTGTCCACATATAATTAAGGATTATTGCGGTGATGTATTATTTTGCCAAACAAAAATTAGGAAAATAAATTAACAGTTAGCAACTAAATTTACATATAAGTGACGAACAGCTCACCTGGTAAGCAAATTAATAAATTAACTTAATTGATCACTCATCGACCCGTCTGTATTAATACGAGATGCGCTGGCCATTTCAAATCACTTAATAATTCACTTCATTACATAGTGAACGTTCAAATGGAGCCACCACGAAAACGCCGCAGAACTCAGTTTTCTGTTTCCGATAAACGTGAGATCGCGGATTATAGTAAATCTCATCCCGGTGTTACGCAGGATTTAATCGCCACTCATTTCACCACGTTATGGGGAAAACAGTTATGTCGCTCAACTGTCGGGGACATTCTACGTGACAAATCAAAGTGGGAGAATGTGCCCAAATCTAACAATGTTAAAATAAAATCAAACTGTTTATTAAACATGTTAAAATGTGCAACATAGTCTCTGGGCCGAGTTCTCGTTGGGGCGAAATGAAATACTGAAAGGGATACAACTCTGTATGTTATTGTTTCGTATTTTCATAAATGTTAGCATGTAAATAAAAACAAACTGTTCATTTAAATGCGTTTCTTTTCTTTATGCACTTGTTTGCGAATTTCTAACAATAAAGAAACAACGTTCACATATAATCCGGTAGAATAAAACAGTGTCCTACGTAATTACCAATTTATCACACGAGGTTCGCATGCAACCTTGACCTTGTCAAACATCGGATTATTATTGAATGTTGTTTGTTTCATTGATATAAATTTGTATACATATGCATTGATTTATCAACGAGGTGACAAATAAGTATTTAATTCAGCACATATCGCGCCGATAATGCCGAATTACGCTAGCATAAATTGACAACAAATAACATCGCTACAATGCGTGGTAGCCAATTTACGACAGATACCAATTCCCGACAGATAACAATTACCGGAATCGGACGGAAAAAATCCCCGATTCGTTATACCGGCAGATTCGTTATAACGGCAGATTCATCTCAAACGAACTATGCCGTTGTAACGAATTCTGACTGTACATGTACCCACGGAAACGCACGTTATAAATCCAGAAAGTTTGCAAATCAGAGACGAAGCTGGCCAAAATGCAAAAACACCTGGTTTATCCGTTTCCAAGTGGGCATTTTATATGTTTTTGCTATGGTACGAAGACTCATTGTGTTTTGAGACTTAATTCATATTCAATATCGCTATTAACCGTTACAATGCTGAATTAAATTTTGTTGTCAGTTGTTTATTTTATTTTTTTCTGTTTTCTCATTATAAACATGGTTTGACAGCATTTTAGAATCATTTCCAATGGAAATGACTCACTTCCAATGGAAATGACTCCTAAAGTGCTGTTAAACCATGTTATTATTGAGAAAGAACACAAAATATAAAACAACAGCACACAACAATTTTCTTCCCAGCATTTTAAGGGTTTATGTAGCTACTGTTTGCAATAAGTGAATACAACTGAATCCAAATTAATTTCAATATCATAATCGCCATATAACTGATATGCTATTCATTCTTATTTCTCCATGAAACAATAAGACCAGTCACTACCTGTTTGCCATTTAGCTAGTTTGTCTTATTTATCCATGCCAACAAACACGATCAGTTCGCCATTTAATCATAGCGTTCATGGGAGAGAATAAGATAAAGCTCAATGAAACAAAATGATCAATCTCTACACTGTTTGTAATTTTTGTTTGTCTTATTTACTCATGCAAACAAATGATAAATGCTGTTTGCGATATAACCATTATGCTTTATTCTCATTTCTGTATGAAACAATACAATGTATGATCTAATTTAGACAATATGCTGTTAAATACACTTTCTGTTTAATCACCAATTGACAATCAACATCTGGGTTTCACACCTTCAAATGTCATAAACGAAACTAAATAAACTAAGTGGGATTTTTATTATCTCCCCTGCATGTTTATAAGGTAGTGAAAGCCATTAAAAAATATTCTTATCACCATTTAGTATTTTCGTAGTTCTAAATGTGAAATATTCTGGCATAAAAATGAAGTATTTTAGAGCAAAATGTATTGATTATCCCCCAAACAAATCGGGTCACGTGACTAGTGATAGTCATACGTCACGCCGACTTCTAGAATAGTGCCTATGCTGTTCGCCATTTAATCTTCGATATGTTTAATATCTTATTTCTCTGTGAAACCTAATGAACAGTCACTACACTGTGCCATTTTATTTGTCTCATTTATCCATGCCATTAAAATGATCAGTGCCTATGATTAGACATAGCACTATGGCTTTCACTACCTTCTATAGCGAAGAAAATAATAAATGAAAAAAGTCAGATAATGAAAAATAGAAGTTAAACATGATATAGAGACATGGCATGTTAGTCTATATAATGATATGCCTTTGACGATTTGACTTGTATGCACGATGAATGCCTTTGTATTATTGGTATTCCTGAATAAATATTCTATTCCAATCACATGTGTACGATTTGACTTCACAATCGTTACATTTTGACTTATACCCTTGGGTATGTTGTAGCCAAGAACAATTTGGTTACGTTTTGACTTGGGTACGTGTTGACAAGAAACCTTTATTTATACCAGAACACCACACAAACAAGTCGACCAATATGTACAGTTCTACATCACCAATGTGCAACCAAACAATACCCACCTACCAAAAGCAGAACAGTTGAATTTATCTACCAATCGGTGCTGTCAATTGAACGACTGAGGACATCTCGATACAAAAATATTTTGTTCGGACTCGATGGAGACTTCCTTCTTCACTTCCGATAAATATTTAGATTCACAGATAAAATTGGGCATTTAAAATAACAATTTCCACTACACGGCCGAATACATTTAACACATCATTAACCGTAGAGTATAAAATATCTGTCAAAGTGTGTCAAATTCCCGAAATACAGATAAAAAATTAGTAAAAATTGACATTCAAACTTTTCAACATGGCAGGTACTCGCATCATCTGTAGTGCGCATGCGTAATAACCCACCTTGACAAGTGCACCAAATGCCCCTCCCTTTTCTGACATCAAAGAGCGCCGACACTGAGCAGTGGCGGATTTAGGGAGGTGGACGCTGGGGGCCCGGGACCTCCCTTTCGGGATTCCAGATTATCTTTATTGCAATTGAGAAGATGTCTGTTTCTGTAAAAAAAAATTAGCAAGCACTGTCAAATAAATGTGATTTTATCTGATCAAGGTACATTTATTATAGCGAAGATATTACCACAATGTGCCTTAATTATGCTGATGAAGTGATGTGTGCAGGATATTGCCCCCACTACATGGCAACCCGAATTACTCATTTTTAGACTGAATCTCGAATAGTCGAATTTATGTTGTTGAATCTTGTTACCACTAACCTGATGATGTCATACTTGGATGCTAACCACACATTCTCTATGAGCCGTCCCGCCCCCCCCCCCCCCACCCAGCTAGCACGGTTTCAGGTCCAAGCACGCAGCTGGTGTCATTGGTAAGTGATCTGGCCATGAATCTACAAGAAGGTAAGCAGAGCGACCTTGTACTACTCTACTTTAGAAATGTATTTGACAAGGTCATGCAGTCATAACAAGGTCCACCACAAAACTACATTCATATATGGTACCAGAGGAGCCAACCTCACATGCATCCAGGAATGTATTGCAGGCAGGTCACAATTAAAGGTTATATTAATCGAGAACGTTGCATCAGACTAAGTCCCGGTACTATATATAAATCACCTGCCTCATGATATTGCCTCGAAGGTGCCTTTGTTTGCGGACGGTAAGTTGTTGCACTATATATTGCCATTTCTCGAGAAGCAGATTCGCTGACCTTGCAAAATGAACGATAGTAAGCCTAGGACTTCTTAGACTTATCTCTAGCTTTTTCTTCTTCAGCACTGGTATGTCTTCTTGGACTGCACACATTTGGTTTTGTTGCATTACAACTATATTTGCATACATGTATCACCGACTTTGACAGGACAATCCCTGCCAAAAATAAACGCCGAGTCATAAATTACTTATAGTAACAGTCTGTATCGAGCTAATTTAATTATATTACCATTCCAGGCTTTGTTTAGCCGATTCTTGAACTGTTACCGCAGTTACTACATCTTCCAGAAAGTTGTTCCAGTCATTTCAGTATTATTCGTTGGCTGAATGAACTTTTTCTTACCTTTAAGCGGAATTGTCTCGACTACTTTTTTTACTGGTGTCCCGTTGTTCTTGATTGTACAATTGGAGTAATTCTATTCGTATACACATGATCAATATTATTGATTATTTGAAAACTTGTATAAGGTCGGCTCTTAATTACTCTTCGCTATTGAAGTGATGGTAGACCTACTGTCTGTTCCACGTTTGCTGCCGACGAACCTTTGACCATTAAAGACATTATATCCGGGAAATATTTAAATGTAAGTACTTTTTCATCAATAACAAAAAAGTCACCCTCCCCAAAAATATTTATTTGATTAAATTCCGTAAAATATTGCTTTTATTGCGAAAAAACGATTTTCCTATGGGAATTTAACGTGGGAGATAAAACTAGATTATTTGTGGACCGTTTTTCAAAATCTAATTTTTGTTTTCTTAGTTACATCATTTCCAAGCTATCTAGCCTGGTTTCGTAGTCAATTCCCTTTTTTTTGTCGTTTTTTGTCTCCTCCCGCACCTCTTCTACTTCTTTTTCCTCCATGTTAAATTCCCACGTTCGCTATTAAATAAATATTTGATGGAATTTCAGCAAACATAATAATTTGGGGAGGGTGATTTAATGTGTTTAATAGCCAAAAGTTCGTCGGCAGGAAAACGTGGAACAGACAGTAGTTCCTTTAATCTTTCACTGTATAATTTTTGGCTGATCGATTTCACAATTTTGGTGGCTCTTTTTTGGGGCATTTGTGATTGCGATACATTCTTTTTTTTTGTATATGACGGACCATGCTTTCGACCCATATTCTAGATACACGTGGTCCCACTAATGGTTTGTATAGTTGAAGGAACATAGTTTTGTCCATGTGTGAAAATGATCGTTGGATAATTTCCAGTACTTGGTTCGCTTTTTACACCGGTATTTATGTGTCGTGTAAATTTGAGCTGAGCTGATTGTCAATAACTACTCCAAGATATTTTTCCTCCGTCACCTCGCTTAGTGATAATTATTTTTGTCTCGGTCGATATCGTTCATTGTCATTGAATGTGACTAATGTTCGTCTTGTCTGCCTATGTGGATTACTTTGCATTTGGAAGCGTTACAACATAGTTGCCACTTTTCTGACTAATCACTCAGTTTATCTAGATCAGTTTGTAGACTAATTTTGTTTTCAGCCTCTTTGAGTAAGTGTATTTCTTTGTATCGTCCGCAAACAATTTAATAACATTTTTTAATACAAAAGGTAGATCATTGATGTATACTAGGAATACGACTGGTCCTAATACACTGCCTTGTGGGATAGCACTTCCCACTGATGACTATTCCGACTTTTCACCCTTAAAGACTACTCTTTGCACAACCATTCCCTCAATTGTATATCCTTTTAATTTGGTTATTAGTCTACGGTGTGGAACTGTATTAAACGCCTTTTTAAAGTCCAAACTATGCTATCTATAAGATATTGTCTGATTGATCAAGCGTTTCTGTCCAATCGTCAAGAACTTCGATTAGTTGGGTGACAGACGAGTAGCCCTTTCGAAATCTGTGTTGATACTTGGTGAATGTATTATTTGTCTCCATACGTTCTACTAGTTGGTCTATGTATTTGTTTCCATAGTTTCTGCTTGTTACTGATGTTAATATTATATCGGCCTATAATGTTCTGCTTCTTTCTTGCTACCATTTTCGTGGATGGCCGAAATATTGCTTTTCTCCAGTCGTTTGGCACTGCTCATTCAGATAGTGATTTTTTAAAAAGTTGTGTCAGAGGTTCAGTTATATTGTGTTATATTTGCGTCTCTTTCACTGGTCACACAAACTCGGCGTGCCCAATACGTGTGTATACCTGTTTGCTGTGAGGGTATTCCACCCAGAACGGTTTCATCACTATTATAACAGTAATGCTGTTCCAGTCCAGGTTTAGCCCTGAATAGTTTGGTTGTATATTAGGGTTATGGTTCTGCATATTTATTTGACCACCATTGGCATTTATGTCATTATGTGTTATATGTTGCTTTAGTTGTTGTTGCAACTTGATAACATTTCCTTGTCGGATGATGACGACTTCTCCTGCATTTCGTCTTGCGTGGAGTTCCGCTATGAGTTGTTAGATTCTTCACGTTGCTTTGGTGTTATGTCCCTGGCTATGATGAGTTTTTTAAACTCAACAGTTTTGGTCTGTATGTGTCTAGAGTTTTCTAACATATTATTTTCCTGTGTTGTTTGTTTTCAAGTACTGTTTTGAATGGCCTTGTTTTTCCCTCTACTTCATTTCCCAGCCTAATGCTGATTCAATTGCTACATCAAGTACTCGTATATCTTGTAATGTTTTGTTGAAGTTTTCAATATCTTTATTGCTTCTGATTTACGGGCTTTGGTCGCTACTTTCATTGAGGTTCTAGATAATTGTGTTTTACGCGCGTAGTTCTATGTGACCGTACTGATTTCTCCCACCACTTCGTTTTTTAGCAGTTTCACTTACTTTGTAACATTTTCTGCTATTACTGAATCAAGGTTATCTAATTTCGTTTTTAGCTAGTGTCTCTGTTTATGCTTAATGCCCACTTCTTTTAGAGTTTGATTCATGTACATGAGCGCCGGGAGAGACACTTTGCAGCTCGAACAGTGCCACGAAAAACATTGAATTTCGTCGTCTTTGATTTCATGGTATAGCGACACTGGAAGTTTCGTACAATTGAGGCAGTAATGAGCAGCAGATATACAGCAGTTGAGACTTAGGTCTAGCGCTTGGAGTTCTCTTGCGCACATTTGTCATACATTTGCGGATTGCTCCTGTTGATTCATTCTAGCACATCTATAGATGTGCATGTCTATCAAGATTGTTCCTTGTATTTGTATATGCACACGTTATTCATAACTTCATATTGCTTGTCTTTAATATTGCTGACGAGAGTACTGCTTTATTATAATTGTAATGTTCATTGTATACAAATTTGTTGTTGCATAATACAAATATCGGAAAATATTCCTTCCATAATAGTTCCCAGACATTGTTATTATTTCTTTCAAACCTAAATCATTTGTGGATGGAAACATCGGGACTGAAATTATTACATGGCCAAGCAATGGCCAGCATGATTAATTGTCCGTCTCGTGAGTTGCATACTAACTGCTTTTGACTGTGGCATATAAGTGTTCCAGTAACGTGCTGCATTATCCTACCTTATCAATATTCCCAAACTCACCATATGTTACCATGTAAGAGGGTTTCCACCCTTCCCATCCCCTACCCCAATCCTATAATCGTATGACCTATATAGACCACAATAAAAAAAAAACACCTCATAGTGACAAGCATATCTACACAATTAAAGGAATACGAGCAGGCACTGAAAAATACGATTTTGTTTCTGTTTGTCAGATCACGGTCTTTTTTATTGAAACATACATAATCCCTGCCTATTATATTGTAATAATAGTTAACATAGCACTACTGTTTGTAGCAGGTGTTGTCAATTGATTTCTGGATGTTCTTAATTCATCCATACCCTTGTAATTAGTTCGCCAGGGTAGACACCGTCTTTAAGCAGTTTATGATTAACGCTATAACGAATGTTTCCACGTTTGGGCTTCCTGCTTCTAACTAAATCTGCATTGCACTTGGGCGACTGTGTTTCTAGTTCGCTGTTCCATTCGCCAGTTTAGTAGTATGGTAGTATGGCATGTTTAAGAATGTTAGACCAACCTTGCTTTTTTCCCACCAGGTGGCAGGTCGATCCATACCACACCAAAGTCACACTTGGTCCCATCCCCTAAAAGTAGTAAGATTAGGAATACTCATATTACTCATATAAGGGGTATAACTAGATTCAACTCTCACATACAATAATTCCAATAATTCCAACTACCCGAGGGCCAAACGAAGTCCTCAGTCGGGATTCTTGAAGTTCTGCAAATAAGGCTTTAGGATTCATCAAAAGAAATATCAAGCCAAACCACCGGGGAATACGCGCCAGACTGCTAACAAATTACTTGCTCGTCAAATAACGGAATATGCATCCATACACCAAGAAAAGCATCCGCAAACTGGAGATGGTGCAGCATAGAGCAGCAAAATGGGCTACCAACAAGTATTCCCCATATGCAAGTTTATCTCTCATGCTGTGCACTGGGCTGGCGCACTCTCGAAAACAGGCGAACAGACACACGACTGTAGCAATATTGACGTCAGTTGCATCCTAGGGTGGCCGCTAAGCAGAGTTGAGAGCACTAGCCGGAAGCGTGATATGTTGGAACGCCTACAGGGGCACTGGACATTGTGCACCAGGTGGCCGCGTTGTTCCACGATCATGGTTTCATTTGAATACCAGCACTAATAGCAATATACTAGTGAGGTTCGTTGCATCAGTGTGTGGCCACTACGCAGAGTTGAGAGCACTAGCCGGAAGCGTAATATGCTGGAACGCCTACGGGGGCACGCTGTTTCGGTCTTCTGTGTTTAGCCTAACTCCTTTGAATACCAGTACGCCGCAATACATGTAACAGTGACGTTCGTTGTAAATCGGGCTGGCCGCTAAGCACAGTGACGTCATGTACGTTGTTGGTGATACTTTTGATAACGTCAAAACGACGCCAATCCCCGCTAAACTCTACGTATACACGTCAGCGTCGCATTCTGCACTGGCTGGTTTTTATAACGCAAACATACAATTATGTACACAATACAATGGTTGTCTGTACATGTATCATAATCATTGTTAAATATAATGCAAGTACAACGTGAGTGTAATAATAATTGATAAGATAAATTAATAGATTTGAATGCAACAGGTCTATGCGAATGTATATAACTTCATGGTAAGGGCTTGTAAAGGACTAGACATTGTAAAGTTGGTATTGTTCTGTTATGGCACACCAATAGAAAGAAGAAAAATTTCACATTTCGTAATTGCAGAGACATATACATTAAACATTAAATCCTTGGTACATGTAATTGCAACATCATTATTGTACAGCAACTTTAGGCATATCTTGTATACTACACAATCTGCGGAAACGTTTAAAAATGTACAATAGTGACGTAATTTGCAGCGTGTGACATTTCCATTAGACATTTTAAAGTGCCTAATTGTTTTGTTATGTTTATGTGCGCCCGCCACAAAATGTACTCTACTAGAAAGAAGACAAAAAGCACATTTTGTAATTACGATATAATTATTTTACAAAAAAAATCTGGCATATATAGTACTGTACATACATAATACACTAAGTTTACGCTTACAAGAATGTAAAATAGTGACGTCATTCGCAGTATGTGAAATTTCCACTAGACATTTTGAAGTATGTATTATTTTATTAAGTTTATGGGCGACCACCATACAAATTACATTACTAGAAAGAAGATGAAATGCACATTTCGTAATAACAATATTATTGTCCTACAACAACAATAGGCATATATGTCTTACAACATAAACTCATAACGGCAACTTTGTATACAAGAGTCGTCAAAGATAACGAAGCGCGCCTTGTGGTAGCTACAATATAATTATCGTGCTATATAAATGCGGCAAATATTTTGCATTACACACTCTACTGTAACTTTGCAAAATGCGCTTTTGGGACGTAATTTGTAAAGTGCGACATTTTCACTAGACACCTTAAAATGCGAAGTTTTTCACTAATTTTCTACACGGATCCCACAAATTGTATTTCACAAGAAAGACTACAAAACGCACAATGTATTAGTTTAATATTATTTAGTTCATCGAATGCATGATATGAATGTTCTTCGATTGACTTTTGTAATTGTTAAAATACAAGAACGCCGCCAACGGCATGTATCCCATCGCTTTGGTGGTTGGATCATAAACATGCACATTACATTTTAAACTTATCGCTATTACAGTAAATAAGTTATATAGGAGAATGTAGAAACGTTCACGCAACTATACTTGAATGTTAAATTTCAACGTTATTTTACCTTGATCTTGGGCATGGAGGAAGCATCAGTGGGACTGGGAATATGAATGATGAGCAACATGCAGATGAAGTTGCAAGCCAATCGTTCGTACACTAAAGTAGTTACCGGAGAATTGCGAAACTCGCACGCATCTATTGAATGTGAATTTTCAAAGTTATTTTACCTTGACGGTGGGAACGTGGGGTGCATGGGTCTGGCGGGGAATGAACATATGAATGATGAGAAACATGCACATAAAGTTCCAAGGCAATCGCTCATACAGTAAAGAAGTTGGAGAAACGCGCACTACTGATTGTGAAATTTCAAAGTTATCTGATCTTGACCTTGGGGGCGGGGGGGGGGGGGGGGGAGCATGGGTGGGGCGGGGAATGATGAGAAACATGCATGTGAAGTTCCAAGCTCACTCATACAGTGTGGGGCGGGGAATCAAAATATGGATGATGAGAAACATGAACGTGAAGTTTCAAGCCAATCGCTCATACAGTAAAGTGGTTATAGGGAATGGAGAAACGCGCACGCACCTACTGAATGTAAAATGCCAACGTTTTTTACCTTGACCTTGGGTGTGGGGGAGCGTGGGTGGGGCGGGAAATAGTACTATGAATGATGCGAAACATGCGCATAAAGTTAATGCGCATAAAGCCTATCACTCATAAAGTAAATACGTTATAGGGGAATGGAGAAATGCGCACGCATCTACTGACTGTGATATTTCAAAGTTATTTGACATTGACCTTGGGAACGGGTGAGCATGGATGGTGTGGGGAATGAATATATGGATGATACATGTAATAGACATGTACGTGAAGTTTGAAGCCCATCGGTCATACACAGTTATAGGAGAATGGAAAAACGCGCACGCATCTACTGAATGTGAAACTGGTGAATATGAAATAAAGTTATTTGACATTGACATTGGGCACGGGAGCATGGATGGGGTGTGGAATGACAATATGGATGATAATAAGCATCTACATGAAGTTTGAAGACAATCGGTCATACTCTAAAGAAGTTATAGCAGAATGGAATCGTGACCGGACGGATGGACAGACGACTTTTACATGATCCCTATATCGCATTTTCGCTACTACGAGATGGGATAAAAATGCGCATTTACGACGTTGTGACACCTATTGTAGATACCATCAAGTATACATATATCGATAACGGCTTCAGATTTCGAACTGAATTATATGATACAACATAAACTATTTATACCCTAGTGAAAAGTGCATCTAAACAATATGCATATAAAGAGAACATCATGAACGTTCACCGAGTGTTAATTGTTGTTACGCGTCTACACGCAACATTGGACGTAAACGACGTACACTAGTCGGTAGCATTCTTAAGAATGTGCACGGAACACAATAATGTTTGTGATAAATCAAACGAACATTCGATTAGCTTTCTTTTGATGCATGGCATGTGCACATTTACATTAGAGGTGTCCAGTTATGCCATACTGATACATGATAGTACGGTAGACGTCATTATCACCAACATCGAACACGTCAGTAGAGCAATAGCTGAGAGGTATGTATACTGGAACGCTTACTGTGTGTGGGAAGGGGACTGAGCATGAATCGTGTACATGTATTAGGTGGCCGCGCTGTTCCAGGAGGTTTCAGTTTCTAGTCAGAGTCGTCTGAATACCCCACCCACACCGCAATAGTAGCAATCGTGACGTTCGTTCATTGGGAGCACTAGATTATGCTGGAACGCCTACGGGGGCACTGGGCCTACATCGTACACCATGGGGGGGGGGGGGGAGGGGCGTTGTTTCATGCTTATGTTTGAATACCAGCACGCCGCAATAGCTTTAACATTTAACAGTGACGTTCGTTGTATCCCGGGATGGCCGCTAAGCACAGTTGAGAGCACTAACAATGAGTTGACGTTTGTTGTATCCCTGCCAGCAGTAGGACCTACTTTACTTCCAATCCGGAGGTTGTGGGTTCAAACTTCCTTCGGTATCAAAAGTACTTTCATAGTATTTACATCCCACTGGTCTGTCGGATGCAGTGAAACACATCTCACTGCCCACTACTGCTTACTGCCAGCAGTGAAACACATCTCACTGCCCACTGCTGCTTGCTGCCAGCAGTGAAACACATCTCACTGACCACTGCTGCTTACTGCCCGCATTGAAACACATCTCACTGCTCCCTGCTGCTTACTGCCAGCAGTGAAACACATATCACTGTTGCTTACTGCCAATAGTGACACACATGTCACTGCCCACTGCTGCTTACTGCACACACATATCACTGCCCACTGCTGCTTACTGCCACTGATGCTTACTGCCAGCAGTGAAACACATGTCACTGCCCACTGCTACGTACTGCCAACAGTAAACACATCTCATTGCTCGCTGCTAGTTACTGCCAGCAGTGAAACACATGCGACTGATCACTGCTGCTTACTGCCAACAGTGAAACACATCTCACTGCTTACTGCCAACAGTGAAACACATCTCACTGCTCACTGCTGCTTACTGCCAGCAGTGAAACACATCTCATTTCTTACTGCTGCTTACTGCCAGCAGTGAAACACATCTCACTGCCCATTGGTGCTTACTGCCAGCAATGACACAGATATCACTGCCCAAAGCTGCTTGCTGCCAGCAGTGAAACACATCTCACTGCCCACTGCTGCTTACTGCCAGCAGTGAAACACATCTCACTGCCCACTGTTGCTTACTGCCAGCAGTGAAACCGTCTCACTGCCCACTGCTGCTTACTCCCAGTAGTGACACACATCTCACTGCCCACTGCTGCTTATTGCCAACTGTCAAACACATCTCACTGCCCACTGCTGCTTATTGCCAATAGTGAAACACATCTCACTGCCCACTGCTGCTTACTGCCAGCAGTGAAACACATGTCACTGCTCAATGCCAGCAGTAAAACACATCTCACTGCCCACTGCTGCTTACTACCAGCAGTGAAACACATCTCACTGCCCACTGCTGCTTACTGTTAACAGTGAAACACATCTCACTGTCCACTGCTGCTTACTGCCAACAGGAAATCCCAAAATCAGGAGGAATATTTACATCAAGAAAAAATATATTCAGCCCTGAAATCAGAATAACCTGACCTGGCGCCAGGTATATACCACACCAAGTCACCTGGCCCCTTCCCCTAAATACGATTACAAACTAGAAATGGACGCTTGTCGACAAGCGCATGTGTATCCCCCTCCCCAGATACACAAGTAGTTTGAAAAAAGGGTGTTCGAGTTATGCTCCGGAGACAAAATCTGTGACGGAAAAAACAAAGGGAGATAACTAAAATATTAGTGATGCAAGAGTTGTCATTCTTGCGTGACACACCTTTAGGGTTGTGGTCTATGCATGTGTGAAGTTTCATGAAAATATTCCAAAGGGTGTTCGAGTTATGCTCCGGACACGAAATCAGTGCACGAAACAACAAAGGGAGATAACTAAGAAATTAACGACGCAAGAGTCGTCATTCTTACGTGCGACACACCTTTGGGTCGTCTTCTATGCATGTGTGAAGTTTAATAAACTAGAAAATGTGTTCATAGAACACGAATCTCCCACATATCGCTTTGATAATAAATGAGGCCAAATTCCAAGTCAAAATTTTCTTTTACCTGAGCGTTAAAGTTTTTGAAGCACCAAGTATGTGACCTTGACCCTGGGCTTGGCGGGGGCAGGACGAACGTGGATTTGGCACAGGGCGGTAGAGGACCATTAGAGCAACGCGTATATGAAATATGAAGTTGATCCGTGAATGGAAAGAAAAATTATAAGATATTTACCTGAGCGTTAAAGTTTTTGAAGCACCAAGTATGTGACCTTGACCCTGGGAGGGATTGGCGGGGGCAGGACGAACGTGGATTTGGCACAGGGCGGTAGAGGACCATTAGAGCAATGCGTATATGAAATATGAAGATGATCCATGAAAGAAAACAGAAATTATAAGATATTTACCCGAGCGTTAAAGTTTTTGAAGCACTAAGTATGTGACCTTGACCCTGGGCTTCGCGGGGGCAGGACGAACGTGGATTTGGCACAGGGCGGTGAGGACCATTAGAGCAATGCGTATATGAAATATGAAGCTGATCCGTGAAAGAAAACAGAAATTATAAGATATTTACCTGAGCGTTAAAGTTTTTGAAGCACCAAGTATGTAACCTTGACCATGGGCTGGCGGGGCAGGACGAACGTGGATTTGGCACAGGGTGGTAGAGGACCATTATAGCAATGTGTATATGAAATATGAAGCTGATCCGTGAAAGAAAACAGAAATTATAAGATATTAACCTGAGCGTTAAAGTTTTTGAAGCACCAAGTATGTGACCTTGACCCTGGGCTTCGGCGGGGCAGGACGAACGTGGATTTTGCACAGGGCGGTAGTGAACCATCAGAGCAATGTGTATATGAAATATGAAGCAGATCGGTCGAAGGATGAAGAAATTATGAGACATTTACCCGAGTGTTAAAGTTTTGTGACGGACGGACGGGAGGACGGGACGCACGTTCCTACGAATGAATACTTGTTGGGTTTTTACTGTATAAAAATACCCAACAAGAGTACCCAACACTATCCTAACCCTACCCAATAAGATCCCCGTACGCTTACAACAAGTACCCATTCGTGTGTGCAGACGGACGGACGGACGGACAAGGGTAACACTAAATGCCCCCTCCACTATCGTGGTGGGGCATAAAAATATTCCAAAGGGTGTTCGAGTTATGCTCTGGATACGAAATCAGAGCATGAACCAACAAAGGGAGATAAGTAAACAAGAATTCCGCGGAATCAAATGCCTCGCCTTGTCCCGCCTTGACCTCGAGCCTGGGCCCGAAAGCAATTTTCACTGGCCCGAACATATACAATTATTGACTAGTGAGCCATGGAATATCAGATTATATTCTATGGCTCACTAGTCAATAATTGTTTTATTATATGATAATAGTCAGTATATAGCACTTACGACCTTATGCCACTAGACAAAAATTTAAAAAGAATTTGAAGAAAAAAAATGAAACAAGAGGCCCAAATGGGCCTGTATCGCTCACCTAAAAGCCTCCATATTGGTCATCTTGATTTCACAAAGACTCTTCACTTACAACTTCAAATGTTCCACAGAATTTGTTGGTACCTTCTGATCTAACATATATTGCGAATGTGCATGTGATTTACTGCAATACCTTCGATTTGATATATAAAATGACCATATTCGGCCAAAAATAAAATTTGACCCTATTTGACCCCTCGGGCCATGACCATTTTTGACCCAGAGGCCACCATATGAACAAATCTGAATCAGCGTTAACTATCCATCATTCATACAAAGTTTCGTCGAAATCGGCCTGGCGGTTTGTGAGAAGAAGATTTTTTTACAATTTAACCTACTTTTCAACGGCGGACATCTTGGATTTGGTGATGACCTCCATTTTGACAAAAATGAACAGGCTTCACCAACAAACCATTTCAGTTAAGTTTGGTCAATATCGGCCAAGCAGTTCACAAGAAGAATACGTTTGAAATCTTTAGTAAAATAACAACTTTTTTACCTTTCGGTGGCCATCTTGGATGACAAAATCATCTGATTTAGACAAAAAATGCTCCAGAGTGATCGACTAGTCGATACCTTCGATTTGATATATTATATGACCATATTCGGGCAAAAATATAATTTAACCCCTAGTTGACCCCTCGGGCCACGCCATTTTTGACCCAGGGGCCACCATATGAACAAATCTGAAACAGCGTTAACTATCAATCATTCACACCAAGTTTCGTCGAAATCGGTCTGGAGGTTTGTGAGAAGAAGATTTTTTGACAATTTGACCTACTTCTCAATGGCGGCCATCTTGGATTTGGTGATGATCTCCATTTTAACAAAAATGAACAGGCTTCACCCACAGACCATTACAGTTAAGTTTGGCCAATATCGGCCAAGCAGTTCACAAGAAAAAGACGTTTGAAATCTTTAGTAAAAGAATGACCTTTTGAACTATCAGTGGCCATCTTGGATGACATAATCATCTGATTTAGACAAAAAATTCTCCAGAGTGATCGTCTCGTCAATACCTTCGATTTGATATATTATATGACTATATTCGGTTAAAAATAAAATTTACCCCTATTTGACCCCTCGGGCCACGCCCATTTTTGACCCAGGGGCCACCATATGAATAAATCTGAAACAGCGCTAACTATCGATCATTCATACCCAGTATCGTCAAAATCGGCCTGGCGGTTCGTGAGAAGAAGATTTTTTAAGAATTTGACCTACTTCTCAACGGTGGCCATCTTGGATTTAGTGATGACCTCCATTTTAACAAAAACGAACAGGCTTCAACCACAGACCGTTACAGTTAAGTTTGGCCAATATCGGCCAAGCAGTTTACAAGAAAAAGACGTTTGAAATCTTTAGTAAAAGAATGACCATTTGAACTATCGGTGGCCATCTTGGATGATGTAATCATATGATTTAGACAAAAAATGTTCCAGAGTGATTGTCTCATCAATACCTTCGATTTGATATATTACATGACTATATTTGGTTAAAAATAAAATTTGACCCCTATTTGACACCTCGGGTGACGCCCATTTTTTACCCACGGGCCACCATATGAACAAATCTGAAACAGCGCTAACTATCGATCATTCATACCAAGTATCGTCGAAATCGGCCTGGCGGTTCGTGAGAAGAAGATTTTTTAAGAATTTGACCTACTTTTCCATGGCGGCCATCTTGGATTGTAGATGACCTCCATTTTAACAAATCTGAAATGGCATCACCCATATATCATCCCTGTGAAGTTTAACCAATATCGGCTCAGCAGTTTGGGAAAAGAAGATGATTGAAAATGTTCACGGACGGACGGATGGACGGACGGACGACGGACGACGGACACTTTGCCATAACAATAGCTCACATGAGCTTTGCTCAGGTGAGCTAAAAAAGAAATGGAAAAAAAAGTTTAAAAATTAAAAATAATAAAGCTTGCTACTGGAGCCCAGATTTTTTTTTTAATAGTCTGATATTTATCTACATATATCTGCACAGGTCCACATAATGCCACAATATTTTCAACACAGTTTACAGAAATGTAATATCCAATGTAGTAATTTACCTGTATAAATTACCTGTGGTCAGACTGGTCAATGGTCAAGACTGGTCAAGACTGGACATTTGCACATGCTAGCACATGTTCTCCCAGTCTCTATTGTTCTCTCTATAGGTAAGGTGTACAGAGCACACAAGAAAAGGTGTACAGAGCAGACGAGAAAACGGGTCTTCATGCATTATTGTCCAGTTTGTAGAGTGCGTAAAACAAAAAAGGGAGATAACTAAAAAATTACCTACGCAAGAGTTGTCATTCTTGTGCGCGACACACCTTCGGGTCGTGGTCTATGCATGTGTGAAGTTTCATGAAAATATTCCAAAGGGTGTTCGAGTTATGCTCCGGACAAGAAGTGTCTGCGGCCGACGCGGACGCGGACGCGGACGCGGCCCGCTGTCAAATCCATAGTATCCCCCGACGGAGTCCAGGGGATACAATAATCGTAATACTCACATAAGGGGAATAACCAGATTCAACTGTCACATACAAAATACCAAAGACGTATGCGAGGGCCAAACCAGGTCTTCAGTCGGAATGCCGGTAAGGATGAACCCCGACCGTTAAATTACCCATCGCATGTTCCCACCAGGTGATGGTCAAGGTCACCAGAATGCCACTGGATGGATATCTATCAGTGTGAGGAAGCTATTTATGAAATTTGTTAACGATATGACTAACGGATCAGGAGATATTCAATATATAGACGTATGTCCAAAATTGTTGTCTCCAAGGTGAAGGTCATCAAGGTCAAGGTCAGCCAATCACACTGGTAGATATCCATCAATGTGAAGAAGCTATTGATGAAGTTTGGTGATGATACAATATGACTACCGGATCAAGAGATATTCAACGTTTGGATGTACGTCAAAAATTATTGACTCGAAGGTCAAGGTCACCATGGTCACGTTCACCCGTGAATGAGACACTGGGTGGATAGCCATCAATGTGATGAACCTATTGATGATGTTTGGTAATGGATCCGACTAAAGGATCAGGAACTATTTAACATACAGACATATGTATGTACAAAATTATTGACACAATGGTTAAGGTCACCAAGGTGAAGGCCAAGGTCATCCGAATGACAGTGGGTGGACAGCCATCAATATGAGAAAGCTATTGATGAAATTTGGTCATGATCCAACTAACCGATCAAGAGATATGGGACATTTGGCTATGTCCAAAATTTACGTCCCACAAAGGTGAAGGTGACCAAGGTCAATGTCAAGGTCACCCAAATGACCGTGGGTGGATAGCCATAATTGTGAGGAGCTATGATCAAATTTGGTAATGATCCAACTAACGGATCAAGAGATATTGGAAATTTGGCTACGTCCAAAATTTACGTCTCACAAAGGTTAAGGTCTCCAAGGGGAATGTCACCCAAAATGACACTGGATAGATAGGTATCAATGTGAGGAAGTTATTGATGAAGCTTGGTAATTATCAAGATATATGGGAAATTTGGCTATGTCCAAAATTTATGTCCCAAATTGTTAACGACGACGAGGACACTGCCGGAATTGTGACTGCTATGTCTATCACTTTCCACTATCGTGGGTGAGACAAAAATGAAAAAGCTCCTAGATCTCCGGACGTTTGAGTGGACGTACAGATGCTGACTACGGCACCTGGGTATAACATAAGCACTCATTCCTTTGGAAGGCACGCTAAAAATGAAGATGGTTCCTCGTTTTTCCACGATAGATGTGTGCACCAAATTTGGTTACATTCCATCAAGTAGAAATTGAGTCATTGCGTGGACAAGGATACAGAGTGCAAAAATTAAAAATGTCCGCCGAGGGTGATAAGTCATTAAAAAGTTTTTAAAATCAATATGGTTCTTCATCTTGCCGTGATATGCATGTACACCGAATTTGGTTATGATCCGTCAAGTAGAACTTGAGTTATTGCATGGACAAGGATACAGAGTGTGAAAATTAAAAATGGCCACCAAGGGGAGATAAATCATCAGAAAGTTTTGAAAATAAACAGGCTTCTTCGTCTTGCTGTGATAAACATGTATACTGAATTTGGTTATGATCCATTAAGTAAAATTGTAGTTATTACGTGAGCAAGCTGTGCCCAGGGGCCATTTCACTAAACTTTGTACGACTAAAATGTTCGTAAGTGCAAAATTATGATAGTCTGTAAATGTTACATTAACAACGTTTTCTTGTAAACAATTAATGGATTTACATTTATTGAGCATAGGCTGCATATGCAGCCTATGCTCAATACATGTAAATCCATCATTGAAATTTCCAGACGATCCTAAATTTGCACTTATGAACATTTTAGTCTTACGAAGTTTAGTGAAACGGGCCCCAGATGTACAAGGTGAATAAATAATACGTATAAAAAGATTCTCGTACTCTTTTCCATTTGATATCAGTATGAGATGAGTCAGGCACATACAATAACCGAGAACTTGCACAAATCTCATATCAAATGGAAACTTGTTCGAGATCCTCTAAAAACGTCATGTGTATTATGAAGTGAAAAACTACATATTGAATATCTGAAAAACATTGCCATTAAATTTCGCTTATTCCGAATACAACTCATATATATGTGTCTGAATAAGACCCATCCTACATGTAAAGAGGTTGTGGACAAATAAAATAAATAATGACATATTTGTAAACCAAACATATTCTTTAATAATTGTGAAAGTAACAGAATCATAAATGCATATCAATGCCAGTTACATGGTCATGTTGACTGGATATGTCATCTCATCATTCTTTTGCCATCTACATATGAGAATATACGAGAATAATGAAAACTTATGTCTGTTCCACGTTTTGCTGCCGACAAAAATTTGACTATTAAACACATTAAATTAATTTTTACACAGCATAGAGATAAAAATTAATAACCTCAAAACATTAATGCAAATTTCTAAGTCATTTGACCTTCATCACAGGCGCCACATGAATATAATAAAAATATGGATGATGACAAATAAGCATATGAAGTTTCAAGTCAATTCGATTTACGGTAACAGAAACTTTAAACACAAACTCGGACAGACAGATGCACAGATGAACTGACGGACAGCGTGGCAACTATATGCACCCCGGTCAATTTTTCGGGGCATTAAACAATGAGAAACCATCCACAAATGTTACAGATCATCCAGATGAGATGTCTCGTTGTTACTCATTAGGATCGTGGTCTCTAAGTGTTGACAGGGTTAAATAAATACATCAATATCACAGATGTGTGTAAAAATATCCATCACAGTATAACAGGTCACATCCCCACCTAAATGCACAAATTGAACATTTACATGTCCTTGTATCTAATAATTTTGTATTCTGATTCGATTTGGTGAGTACCATCTGGTGATGAAATTGTGCGTGACTGGCGACTGTAGGTCAGGCATGAGACTAACCATCTGATTAAAAAATCTGGAATGTACTGAAAATATGCTGAAGCCCCATACACCCCTTGCAACTTTGTTGTATTTACGCAGATCAGACCAAATCTGAAACATTTTGAAATTTAACATCCTGACAAATCTGTCTGAAATCAGCTTAACCCTTTTAACACTACAGGCCTGTATAGTGGTATTGACAAAAAGTGTAAATCCAGATGAGCCGGCTCGTGACGAGCCATCTCATCAGGATCTGCACTTTTTGCAGCAAGTAATTTTCGGATTTTAAAGAACAAAAACACCCCCTTTTCATAAATATTCTAGTCTGAAAACTGATGGTTGAATTGGTTGCAAAATTAGCATATCAAAATCCATTCCAGTTACTTAGGGGTAATAGGGTTAAAAGAAGAAAAGTCTCATGCCTGCTGTAGGTACAGAAGCTAGTGAGAAAACTACTCAAGCATACACACAGTTATTATTTCACCAACAGACAGACATGCAAGAGCCTTTTTCATGTGAAATGGACCTTATATCACGGTGATCTATTCATCAACAGACAGCCTGTTAAATACACCACATCAATCAAGACGGTGCCATTTTTGTTGGCGTTTTCAGTCTGGATTGAAGGTCCGTCACTTCTTCAGAAATCACTACATTTCTGGAGCTCATAGAGGTCTGAGGTCGACTCGTCTGGCGACTGAGGGGTTTGGTGAACTCGACTCGGTTTGCCACTTCTACAGCTTCGAGTGACGTGCGACTACGCATGCTCTCCCGACTCTCTAGGTCCGCACGGCTTCCTGGTCTTCTGCTGCTTGCCGCGGAGTCTGCAACAGAAAGGTGACCCAATGCCAAATTAAATTTTGTTGTCTGCTGTTTATTTTCTATTTTTCATTTTTGTCATCAAACACATGATTTGACAGAAATTTAGAATCATTTCCAGTGGAAATGATTCTAAAGTGTTGTCAAACCATGTTTTTACTGAGAAAGAAGACACATTATAAAACAACAGCAGACGACAGTGCACTCGCACAGCTTGATGCTAAACATGCTTGATAGAATCATGATGGTTTCTACTGACTGAATGGGGGACTGTGCAAACTCTGCATAAAAATAATGGGAAGAAAGTGTGGGAATTGGCTTACGGTAATATAAATGTGAAATGGCTAACTAGCCAGCATCATACCCGCCAAGGTATCTGATTGTCCCAGTATGTATGTATCACTAGCCTATTTCACCAACATCGCAAAGTATACTTTTCTAGCAAAGTATACTTTGAGGGAGTAATCATTTATTTTTCCCGAAATGCATTTATGTCATATAGAACTAACGACTGCATATATGTGATGATTAAAAGTTTGCAGAATTATTATACTGAATTTATTACATTATCACAGCCAAAATGGCTGTGATAATGTAATAAATTCAGTACATGTATAATAAAAAATAATAATTTTATCATAAAATTGAAAATTTCTCCCTCAAAGTATACTTTGCTAGATAAGTATACTTTGCAATGTTGGTGAGATAGGCTACTGGTTACAGCAATCAGATTGTGGAGATATTGGGTACTTAAATACTTTAACACAGATTTTACAAAAACTTCAACACAAATTTAATGAGTTTGACCTTAACCTTGGGCATGGGGACAGTATGGATGGGCTATAGATTGAAAATATGGATGATGCTAAAGAGGTATGTGCAGTTCCAAGTCATGTTGTGGAGATATTGGGTACTTAACACAGATTTTACAAAAAAAACTATCGTGGTGGGGCATAATAAAAATAAACCAAGCACTCGTGAAATTAAATAGATTTATATTGATTTAGTGTGGTAGGGTAGAGCAGTGGTGTATTGGATCCATCTTGGATTTTGGTGGCCATTTTGGATGATAATGTTCTAGTTTGATTGTATGTAAATCCTAAATACAGGTGGAATGTTTTCAATACATTTTACATGTTCACATGCGAATTTGCGTCAGTTTTATTTGAAAGTTCGCAAAACAGCCCTGTTATTAGCAGAAAATGTTGCCATTATGTGGGTCCACTTATAGGGGCACATAATCTTCAACAAACACTTACAAATTGGTATCATGCAGAGATATATACCTTTCAAGAAAAATAGTGGCAACTACCCCCCCACCCCCATCCCTTCTGGCTCATACTTAACCCTTAGACCACTACTCACAACAATTGTTGTCTGCTGTTGCTTTTATATCTTGCCTTATTTCTCAATAAAAACATGGTTTGACAGCACTTCAGAATCATTTCCATTTCAGTGCTGTCAAAGCATGTTTTTGATGATAAAAATGGAAAATAGAAAATAAACAGCAGACGACAAAAAAATAAGATAGCGGTGTAAGGGTTAAGCCTCATTTCTCCAGTCAAAGATATATATGGGACATGCTACAGTGCAAAGCCATTCGTGATAATATTTGACAGAGACAGCTACACCAGCCTCCATCAGTTGGGGGATAAAAAGAAGGGGATATCATTTTAGTATACGTATATGAAGAAGCCTTGTGCATCTGCCATTAATTAGTCAAATTAACCCTTTCAACCCTAAGCAACTGGAATGGACTGTGATATGCACATTCAATAATCACTACATGTTTATAATTTTCAGACTAGTCCATTTATGAAAAGGGTGTGTTTTTTATCTAAAAAATATAAATATTACTTGCAAAAAGTGCATATCCTGATGAGACGGCTCGTCACGAGCCGGCTCATCTGGATCTACACTGGTTGCCAAGATCATTAAAGAGGTTTTTAGTGTTGAAACGGTTAATAGTTCATGAAAGTGAAAAAAAAAAATTGAGGTACATAAAAATGGCAAAACCATCATTATCTCACCTACCATTAGTTATGAGTACATAACTCTACTGTCTGTTTCACGAAAGCTGCCCAAATTTTATGGCCATATAAACAATTCAAAAACAATATTTTTTTTGATAATATTAAATTAAAGGAAAATTTAAGAATGAGCCTTCTTTTTATTTCGTGAAATTTTGTCAAATATTGATCTTATTGCGAAAAAAAATATTTCCCCATGTTAAATCCCCATAGACATCTTCATAGAGAGAAAATGTCTATGGGGATTTAACATGGGGAAATATTTTAGAATTTCAGTAATCCTGGACCGATTTTCAAAATTTAACTTTTGTTTTCTTAGTTAGATCATTTCCAAGCTATCTCCTCTACCTCTACCTCTTTTTCCCCCCATGTTAAATTCCCATAGAGAAATCAATTTTTCGTAATAAAACCAATATATTTAATATAAAAAAAAATATTGTTTTCGAATTGTTTATATGGACGTAACATTTGGGCAGCTTTCGTGAAACAGACTATAATTACATTTCATTACACCAGGGGCGTCAGAACAGGTCCATAAGATTCGTAGACTGCAGGACCAATAATTATGACAAAAATAGGATTTTTTATTGAAATATCTAGACTTCATACATGTATATACAAAAAAACGGTAAGGAATTCAATTATTATTTGTTGTTACTATTATATAAACATGAATTTCCCATACTGTTGACTTGAATTTTCATTTTTATTTTTGCTTGTCGGTTAGATGTCGTATGATAATTTTATATCATATTCAGCCGATGCGCAAATATTTTTTATGCAACTTTTCTCATTCACCTCAAAAGTGTATGTCATTACCAATCAGTCGATCCGTCTCGACGAGACGGTTCGACTGAGTGGTAACAACATACACTCTGGGTGATGGGGTGGGGTGGGGTGGGGGGCATCCCCTACCTATGATGCTTCCAACGTCCCTGTACCCAGCATTACATAAGTGTTATGATGGAGTAATCTTTCCAAATTTGTGTTTGAAGCGTTCTTTGTTGACTATCTTTGTTGACTTCATGGAGAGTGACCTAAGAATTTTGCTAATAAACACTTTATTATGTAAGTTTATGATAATATTTTGCGTCATATTGTCAATTTTTCTCTCAATAACAATATAGCGAAGTATGAACATCAACATCCTGCAGGTTTTTCTATATTTTAGTGCGCAAAATGTAAATGCTATTGTGCAAACCATTAACCTTGTTGTAGCGATATTATAGTGCAACCTGTTACCTATAAAGCAGAAAACGTGCAGCTAACCTGCCATATGATCTGCCATACAAATTTTGTATTTGTAATACAAATCATATGGCAGGTTAGCTGCACGTTTTCGGTATTCACGTTTTTCAATACAAATTTTGTATTGAAAAACGTGAATACCGATAATTTCGCAATGGAAGCACAGTTAAACTAAATTGACCTGTAATTAGAGTAGCTATTGTTTGTTATGACAAACACGACAAATGTCTTATCATTTAACCCTTACTATGCTGAATTAAATGTTGTCGTCTGCTGGAAATGTTTTATTTTCAATATTTCTCGACAAAAACCTGGTTTTGACAGCACATGAGAATCGTCTCCAGTGGAGACGATTCTCATGTGCTGTCAAAACCAGATTTTTGTTAAGAATTAAAGCAAAAATGAAAAACAGCAGACGGCAATTTTCGTCAACAGCGTAGGAAGGGTTAAAATCTTTATCATATTAATCCTCCCAATTAGCTTCTGCTTATGGGTAAATGCTGTTTTATAACATTTAAACGTATGATCAGTACAGAGCCCTGCAGGGGACATGGATTTTTTTTATTAATTTGTTAATTTATTAATTCATTCCCTCAAATTAACAATTTGTTCCCACAAAATGACAATTTGTTCCCTCAATTTAACAATTTGTTACCTCAAATTAACAATTTGTTCCCTCGAATTAACAATTCGTTCCCACAAAATGACAATTTGGCCCTCAATTTAACAATTCATTCCCTCGAATTAACAATTCGTTACCACGATATAACAATTCAGTCCCACGAATTAACAATTCGTTCCCATGGGAAAGAATTGTTATTTCATGGGAACGAATTGTTAAATTGAGGGAATGAATTGTTAATTTGTTAAATTGAAGGAACTAATTGTTATTTCGTGGGAACGATACGTCCCCTGCGGGGCTCCGTAGATCAGAGATGGCACGGCACGTAAGGCAATATTCATTTCCAACTTTGTGAGGATGACTGCAGCTGAATACACTGTAAAGCTATGAAAAGACATGCAAATACATAATTACATACACCATGCCATTCATTACAGGAATATAGAATGCAATCACTGACACCACTTTAATAACAATAACATGTGCAACAATAAAATTGAACACAACAACAATGCAATATTATACTTAAATGTGGCTGTGACTAGAGAAATGGGGCTTGCAGGTTTGGCGACCAGTGTCAAATAGCTCACTCCTGTAGCCTGATAACGCTCTATATTGCTTGTTAGAAGCATGACCGTTGTTTCATTGATGGAATGGCGAACAGTGCAGATCCTGATCAGCCTGTGCGGATGCACAGGCTGATCTGGATCTACACTGGTCGCAAAACCCAAAAAACCCATTTCTCCAGTCACAGCCCCAATTATGATTCTAAACTTCAGTATGGTGTCATATTGCCCATCTGAACCTATATGTGGCTGTGATCGGAGAAACGGAGCTTATGACCAGTATAGGTCTTGATGAAATAACACACTCCTGTAGCCTGATAGCCATCTATATTTCGTGTTAGAAACACAACAGGTGTACCATTGAAGGAATTGTGAACAGTGCAGATCCTGATCAGACTGTGCAGTCTATTATTCACTTGAGGCGCAGCCGACAGAGAAGATAGCTTCAGATGTGCAATATGACACCATGTGGACCGTGTACACTCACAATAACATACTTGTCATATTGCAGATTCTTTATATATTTCTTAAGAATTTAGTTTTATGTGTATAAGTATATTGGTACTTATATAACGTCATAGAAATATGGCGTCACGACGTCCTGACATTACAAATATTACCCGACGTCATCTTGACATAAACAAGTATAAATTTATTAATAACTTGGCAATTTCTGGACCGATTTTCAAAATAAACTTTTTGTTTTCTTAGAATATTTCCAGTCTCTACAATTAGGTTTCAGAGCTAATTTCCAAACCGTTTGGTTTTCTACTCCACCTTGATCCGCCACAATTGTTTGTATTATATAATGCATTCCTAGCAATGTACTGTGCAGATGCTGGAAACCAAAGCAAAGAAAAGCACAAATGGCCCACCAAATGACGAAACAGACCTTATTATATCGATGGTCTAGTAACATAAGGTCGTAAGTGCTATGCTTTAGCATAGCAGTTACGACCTTATGTTACTAGACCATCGATATGGCATTTGCAACAATGGTATATCCTGATAATCTGGCAAAATAACACAGTAGATTACGATCTAATCCCGAAGCTGATGGCAATAAAGCTATTTTATTGACCAAAATCATGTTGTATTATAAAACATTTCTTAGCATAACTCAAAAGTTTCAAAGAAACTAACAGGAAAATGATTGATTGATTGATTGATTGATTTTGATTGGCATATTACATCCTTTCAGTAGCAATACAGGTGGAACAGAACACATCGAACGACAAATATCCCCCCCCCCCACAACCCCACGACCCCACCCACCCTTGACCCTTTAAATGTGGCTGTGACTGGATAAATTGGGCTTATGGGATTTCTCACCAGTGTATCTCCTCATCAAATAGCACTCCTGTAGCCTGATAACGGTCTATATTGCTTGTTAGAAGCATGAAGTGTGTTTCGTTGATGGACTGGCGAACATTGCAGGTCCTGATCAGACTGTGCGGATGCACAGGCTGATCTGGATCTACACTGTTTGCAAAACTCATAAGCCCCATTTCTCAAGTCACAGCCACAACTGTGAAACATGGTGAATGCCAAGCTCCAATTGCAAATAACAAATTGAACATGCATACATATGTTACCTGAACGTTGGTGGCTTCCTTGGTGTATACCCTTTGCCTGTTAGTGGTTAGACATTAGGTTAATATAATTATGTTAAACAACGCCATGGTTATATAATGGTTAATTGGTAGACGAGCGAGTACATATGAGACATGATTTTGCACATGTTTTTAGGTACAAAATCACGTGGCATGTCTGATATGATGCACAAGTAAATAGGCTACATGTACATGGTGTGATAAAACTGCGCTTATTTAATTTATGGGCAGCGCATATCTTAATCAATCTGCACCATCATGAATACAGACAAATGATCTGGGGGCCGTTTCAATAACTTTGTACGACTAAAATGTTTGTAAGTGCAAACTTTGACTTCTTTAAATTTAGACCAATTTGCCAAAAAAGACAACATACAGTCAAACCTGCGCATAAAGACCAGCCATGGGAAGAGAAAGCAAAGGTGTGGCTGCTATAGACAGGGAATTGCTATTCCCAGGTGATCTTCAGCACAGGTTCGATTGTATATACTATATACCAGGGGACCTGTTTCACTAAAGTTTGTACGACTAAAATGTTTGTAAGTGCAAAATTATGATAGCCTGCAAATTTCACATTAACAATGTTTTCTTGCAAACAATTATTGGATTTACATTTATTGAGCATAGGCTGCATATGCTGCCTATGCTCAATAAATGTAAACCCATCAATTGAAATGTCCAGACGATCCTCAATTTGCACTTACGAACATTTTAGTCGTAGGAAGTTTAGTGAAACGGGCCCCATATGCTGAAATCTGATAATCCATCTGCATGTTTAAAATATGTACGATGGTAAATAATGTATGTTCATCTCATGCATGCATGTGATTTTCACCGTTGACTAGAAAATGAAATCAAAGTTTTCCGTCTAGCCCTACATGCAAATACATGTATTGCTTGATTGCTATCAATCCATTTCCAAATATATGCATCTCTCCACTGGTAGCCACGATCTGACTCCTCTGAAGAAATATCTGACTTTGCAGGTTAAAACTGCATAGCCAGAGAAATTGTCTAAATCTAGCAATCTTCTGTTATAACAATATACATATGAGTCTTTATTAACATTGTTATGACGTGCTGTAACAAATTTCATAAATGTGATATGACACACGTGTAATAACACCTGCAGTGAATTTGATTGGTTGGCCACATCACCCTAAGTATGTATTCGTATTATGCGCCAACGTTATGTCAAACACTGAAATAAAACAAATACTTTCCAAATGACGTCCCTAATGGTGCGACAAAGCAGCGATGTTTTGATGTTGATGTCATCCCATTATAACTCTTTGCATGCTAGCGGCGAAAATATCCGCCAAATGAATTAGGAGTATATGTTTTATTTCTCTCTGTAAATATGTCTTGAAATTTCATTAGAATTGAGTCCTCAGGACTCAATTCTAATGAAATTCCAAGACATATTCATGATGTTTACGGGGAGAAATACAAGAAAATATGATGAATTCTTGTCTGTTAGTTTTTAACTATTTATAGCTCACAAGTTTCCCAGCATGCCAAGAGTTAAACATCATTAGCAGCATCGGTGACTCAATAAAATCACTACAATTGTTAAAATGCGCTCCCGTTTGGTAATATGAAGTGATTACAAAGAACTGGAACCTATAATATGGCATATTTATAATTTATTTATTGCTAGTATTTTTTTCTGTGGAGATTTTCAACTCGATACAAAAATAGACAAAGGCGCCTTCTAACTGACACGTTTTCTGCTATTTGGAGTGTGAAGTCATGTGATAAACATAATCTCAAACTTGTTTCCATTTGATATGGGATTTATTATGAAACTAGTTAGCAATTTTATGCCCCTCGCCCGAGGCTCGATGCATAAATTGAGCATGACTCGTTTCATAAATCCCATATCAAATGGAAACTTGTTTGAGATCCTCTATATATAATATTTTGATAATAAAACAGACCAAAACTGATTAAAGACAAGGTACACAAAATTGTTTCTGCTTTGTAAAGTACAGTACAGCGAAATCGCGATGGCTCGTAATGTCGGGCTCGCTCGAAATAGCATCGCTGTCCCGATAATTTTCCCTATATGTTTTATGTATTTTACATGCAATGGCTCAAAATGCAACTCCTCGAAAAATGCGATCCCTCGAAACATTTTTCAAGTCCCGCGACTCATTTCTTGCTAGTTCGCTATATGATGACTCAAAAGTCATGTCGAAGTTTGTGTTTGGCTAATTTTCACACTTCCGTGTCCGACTTATTACGATCAAAGGCCGAGCCACGTTCTACCTGTCTATGAAAAATGGTTTCTCTTCTGATGCAGTTAATTGCCTAAAGTGGTGCAATTTGATCGTTAACGTTGTTGATTGCGATCAACGATATACAGCGATTTACCGTATTTTAATAAAAAATATTCTGGGCTTCGGCCACTTGGCGCATTTAATAGAGTCTGTCGTAAGTCATTGGTCATTTTTCGTGGTAACTCACCATGACGGGTTATATTCGAGTATCACAGGAACAAAAAGAGTCGTTGCTCGAGTTCAAGTCGAGTTTGAACCCTAGTAACCCACCACCTGGCATGGGTTCGATTAAAGTTACTCGAGTAAGGTTCAAAGGTCAAAATTCTTTAACTCAAGTTGGAACTCTGCTTGTTCTAATGCTCTCGTATTATTCGAGTGGCTACCCGTGAGTTACAATGAAAAACTGCCATTAATAATACTGAACTTCCTAGTTAATGAGAGGTGACTGGTCATGACAAAAAGGATTTGCTCTACTGAATTTCCGATCAGTGCAGCATTAAATCGGCCTGCACATTCAGTTCAGGACCTGAAATGTTTGTCCTCGACAGCATATAGTGAAATAGTAAACTCATATCAAGTTGCAAGAGTCTGCAAGTTGATCAGCGTTTACACCGGTCACAAACTAAGTAAAGCACCTTTTGTTGCGTTGCAACATTTTACGACATCATTTGAGTTGGGCGTAACAGATAACAACATCATTTGAGCTGGGCGTCACAACCACTTGCGACATTAATTATGTGCGCCACTATTTATAGTAAATACTACAGGTTGAAGTAACGGACCGAGGTCTATAAATACATTAAATATGCCTAAAAGAATCAATAAATGAAGAAACAAAAAAAATAGATGGATGGGGTATTTATAAACCTCGGTCCGTTACTTCAACCTGTGGTAAATACTGGAGTTTTTCTTTAATTGAAATAAAGACAGTTTTGTAAATACATTTAAATACAGTTTATTTAATTTCACATGATAACTTTAATCTACGAATAAATATTATTATCATCTAAAACATGGATACAGTCTATTATGCTTCGTTATTTCCAAAACCGACGGGTACAGTAGTCAAAAAATATACCAAAATCGTAAGATGCGATGACTCGAATGATGCGATCACTCGAAAACAATATGCAGGCCCGTGGCATTTCGAGCCATCGTGATTTCACTGTATACTGTTTTTCATCTGAGCTCAGTCGCAACCAATCAAACTGCTCACATTTAGTTACAGGCTCAGTGTTACTGGTTGGGCCGAACTGCGCTTCGACCAGCAGATGACAATTTCCAGCTTTAGTTATATAGTAGATACTAAGAAAGCGAGCTCAGAGTCACCTTAGCAACTATACGGTAATCTACAGAATCTACAAGTCCTGAAATGATTTCTTATTATTTTCATGGCAGTATAATTATGTTATGACCACTTACACGATACTAACTCAAGACGTTTATGACGGGTTTGCAACATATATTTTCATGTAATTCCCACTTACATATTAGCAAAAACTGCAGTTTGTCATTAAATTTGTTTCATCAGTTTTTCCTTACATTTTTACATTTTTTCATTGCATTACATTACTATTTACCCAAAATGAATGTTCTTAAAAAAAGTTGTTTAACCCTTACACCGCTATCTTAATTTTTTGTCGTCTGCTGTATATTTTTTTATCATCAAAAACATGCTTTGATAGCACTTTAGAATAATTTACAACATGCTTTGACAGCACTTCAGAATCATATCCATTGGAAATGATTCTGAAGTGCTGTCTAACCATGTTTTTATTGAGAAATAAGGCAAGATATAAAGGCAACAGCAGACGACAATTGTCTTAAGGATTAATAATCAGAGATTACCATTAAGGGAGTACTTAATATTTTCATTCAGACATAAGTCAGCAATATAATGAGTACTATGTGTACTAGTATATATGTTTATCTAAATTGGAGAAAGTATCAGATAACAAGCGTTATATTTATTACTTAAATAAAAAACATTGTTAGTGAATGAAACCCAAGTATACATTGCAACTGTAATCATAATGCTGAAATGACAGAATACTTTCATGGAGAACCAAAGACCATAAGATTAATTAGTAACATTTTATCAGTTAAACAGTGCCTATTTATTCACCTTCCAGATAAACAGCATATGTTGTTCACAATTTTAAAACATGTTTAACCTTGCACCCCAAAGTAACTGGAATGGATTTTGATACGTTAATTTTGCAACAATCCGATCGCCACAAAATGATTTTCAGACTACCTAGTCAATTTATGAAAAGGGGGTGTTTTTGTTCTCAAAAATACGAAAATCAGAATTTTTCAATGTAAAATTAGTTTCTGTGAGTACTTACCTGTTATATGTTGCTATATAGCTTCTATTGGGGCTACCCATTCCGAATACAATTTATTGACCCGCACTTACACCTGTCCCATCCCATATCGACCGCACATGCGCGCACGGGAGACTTCCTCTTTGCGATAGAACAAATCTCTCACCTTGCGGGGTGGGAGGCAGGTGTTAAATACATATAACAGGTAAGTACTCACAGAAACTAATTTTACATTGAAAAATTCTGATTTCTGTATCATACTTCCCTGTTATATGTTGCTAGAATTTGTCTCCAAGGCGGGAAGGTAAGGTGATACAGAAACCAGAAAAATAAATTAATTCGCTCTGTGAATACTTAACCTAGGATCAATAAATTGACTCACCAAACAACTTGTAGACTAGACCCGGGCACCGTCTGAGCAGCACCCCCCCCCTATTCCTGCTCCCAGAAGATAACTGATCCGCCAGCTAAGTCTTTTGTTTGCTTGAGTACTGTCCCCAGTCGCAGTTTCACCCGCACTGAATGTGACTAACTCATATCATGTTAGCGTCATGTCATACACACTGTTGTGCCTCACATCTAAGACTCACAGCATCTACACTGACCCTTGGCCATGTCCACAAGTCTCTTAAAGTTCTAACCCACATTACTCACAAATAGTAACATAAAATACCCTATGCATATTGACAACCACATACTATCAATAATTACAAAACATGGCATTCATGAACCTGGATGAATGATTATGTGTTTTCGAGTGTCATGATACCTAGTACCGTTAGCACCCCGGAGCACAGGGAACTCACCGTTACCCTCTCCGGACCTCACAATCGTTGGTAACACCAAACAACTGCACACATTATAGTAAAATATGTATCCAGACTGGCATAACCAGTCATGTGTAATCAAGAAAACAATCTACGAAAACTTTCCATGCACAAAACTTGAACTAGCTGATAACTAGAACGTTTTGTACTGTCAATGTGAATATACCAACAATTTGTTATCCTGGACTAGATCCACTGGCCCAGAATAACAACAGGCTAAAAAATTGAGCCTTTTACACATGTTTGGCCCCCGCGACATCCCTGCTAGCCGCGACTAGGGGATCCAATGTGTAAATATCTGCGCTCTGCGCAGTCAGTGTACGTATGCAAAACTGATAAAAGTGGAATGAGACTTCCCTGATGCCACTTCCATTATCTTATCCCCAGGATCACTCCATAGAGGAACTCCGAGGAGGTAACTACTGCACCTACCTCATGGGCATTGATTATAACCTTATGAGCCCTTAACCGAATTGGATCGATATGCTCTGCATGTTGCGAGAGATATCCATCTGTAAACTGACGATTTGGATATAAACTGATTACACACGCATGGAATAAAATCCAGTGCCTACCTCTCATTGGTTAGTCATTGAGATGTAGTGCCTAATTCACCACGCTCTGGCCTTGCACAAAACAAGTCCGTGCCTTATGGAACTAAGCCTTGGATACTCCCATCTCTGAGCCTTGTTTTCCCAGGCCGAATACTCTATGAGCCAAGTTTATGTAAGCATAACCTAATACTTGAGCCCCTGATGTGCCAGAAAAGTACTGGCTTTAAGAAATCCAACTTAGTTTTGGGGTCAAACCCTGTGCCAAATCAATTCCTCTAACAGAGCTCCTACAGTGTGGGTCTGAGGCAGTCTAGGCCTACCCTTGAAAGCAGTAACCTATTCTGCTTCACACAGAGACTTAGCCCTCGGCACCTGCACAGATACAGGTATACCGAAGCTACTGCCTCCGGATAAGAAGGGGCACTGTTCTTCCACAGCTACACTAGCTGCCGAGACCAGTCCCACCTGATGCTATCAGAGGATTTTAACATTCACCCGTACCGGTGAAGTGCCCTTTTCCCCTGACAAGCCTAGTGCATTTTGTCTTATGAAATTCACCATCATCTAGCTGAATGTCTTAACCGATTGCGCCACGAAGCCCACATTATCATCTGATCGTGACCTTGATCTATGTGCCAGGGCATAACTTGTTTTCCGTCTCGGTTAAATTTGGTAGGTTCGTGCTGGGCGAGAGATAAACTCATATTCTGGATCAGTGCGAATTAATTTTAATCTATTGACATTGTTGTTGTTATTAAACGGAAGCATGTGCTTTTACCAAGTTAAAATACGACAATTGTACATTATAGAATACGTAAAGTATATAATGTCACAGATAACCGACTCGATTTGGACATGCCTGGGATCACGAACGGTCGGTTATGCCTAACTGGGACCCGAGCCTTAGCAAGGAACCCAGCTTCGCAACCATAGTAACGGAATCATTGTCCAAGCCAGATTCTGGTCGCCCCTGTACAGGCCGCGTAATTCCCTCCGTCTTTTCGCCGAAGCGAAAACGAGGAGTAACCCATTCTTGACTGATCAATCAAGAGGGAAGCTGTCCCATGGGTTCATACTGATTTTTCGTTAAATCCCATCTAACCACTGTTAGATTCCCCCTTAGGTTAACTATTCTAGCTACTGGTCTTTCCTAGTGAAGAATGAAATCAGCGCTTATAACTGGGGTCTGAACCTATGATACATATCGGCACTGAAGTGAACTTGAAACAGTTGGCCAATGCCTACATGTATCCCGTCCTACTCAACGCTGACGATTTCCTTTCATCGTAACAATTACTTAAGGAAATCGCCCATTTCGCCTACCGCTGGACTGACTGGATTAATTTGCCTTACTTAACAGCAAATTAACACAGGGACCTCCCATTCACGTCTTTTGCTGTGCAATGAATTGCTGTAGATAGCCGCGAAAATTTGTCCTTTCTGATTCCCTTCCTGATAGCCTCCAGACGTGAAGAATCAGAACGAGCGTATTCGCATGAAGTGTTCACCCTGCATACTGTGACAGAAGCTTGGGAAACACAGGAATGCCAACCGTATGGTACATTAGACGTTCCAGTATGCTGGAGAACCAACTTGTCATTGGCCAGTATGGTGCCACTAGTGTGACCCGAATTTACTGATTGTGGAAATGCTTACCCGTATGCTCATTTTCATGATACGGACATGCGCCCACCGCCTATGTCCCCTAGTCCAGAACTGGAGACACATACACTGGCCTCTGATTGTCCATCATGGTCGCAAACAGACCCAACCAGGGGTGGCTCTACCTGTTGATAACCGCGTTGGTCACTGTTCTAAACGGTGACCCCTCGGTACGGACTTTCGAGCCCCCCTCGACAGGTAGTCCACAGTACATTGGTAGACGACCTACACTGCATATCTGCCTCTGAATTCAATACCCTAGCAGCTAAAATAGCTCCCTGGCTGGTAGTTGAAGTGGATACACAGCTTTGAAGATCACACGCAACATGATGTCTACTCTGTACATATCGGCACTGTCCAAGTGTACCCTGACTATCCCCAGTCTGGTAAGGAAACTCATCCCTACGTATCAGATGTCCTGTTTCGGTACTAGTTCCGACATCTATGTTCGGCCTGAGACCCAACCCAGTGATAAGATCCCAGAACAAACGCCGCTTGAGTAGCAGTGTGTCTCTAGACTGATCGTGCAGGAGCTAGTCGTCCAAGTATTGAAGTATGCAATAACACACGGTCTGGACTGTGCCTATATTACCTCTATTAGTTTTGTGAACGCCGTGGTTCTGAAGGGTAGGACACAAAACTGTTATACCATGCCTTGCGACTGAAAGCTTATAAAGTTTCTGGACGCATGGCATATTGGTATATGAAGATAACCTTCCTGTGGTTCGCTGGAGACTGCCCAATCGTTGACTCTAATAGTCAGACGTATCGATCGAGCCGTCTCTATCTAGAAATGATCTGTCTGTTGGTACAACAAACCGTACGCTGTAGAAGCTCGGAGATTGCCAATCTCTGATGCGTGTAGCGCCCCTCTGGGAGCCCCACCCTATTGGGGCTGTATAGGTGTTATGGGTTGCTTAAAGCTACCCGTTACCTCACTCGTTGGTTTAGGAGAAGGGGATATTAAAGCTTGCTTCTGTCCCCTTTCCAGCCCGAGTTGCGCTTCTATAAGTGAACCGCTTGTCTAAAGAGACCACTGATAGTCTCGCTGACTGCCGACTCTGTCTTACTGCAGCGTGCAGCAGCAGTCACCTGTGAACATCTGTTTCCAAACAGATTCGTGGCCTGAAGGAACGCTTCCCGAAGGAGGTCCCTTCCCCTATGCCTATGACGACGTGAATGATCGTACCTAGACACGACCTAGAACGTCGTTTGTGTTTCATGGATATACAATCCCGCGTCCTGGTAGACAAGCTACTGGAAGTTGACCTATACCTAGCTCTCTTGCTACTAGACCCGGATCTACCCGTCCTGATCGACAAGTCTGTGCGCCCTCCTGTCTGACGTCATCAGACTCACATCAGGACTAATCCAGTGTGTCGGCAGGCCATGTCCTATACCGTTACACTGTTGTATATCCATAACCTTGAACAGTTATTCCGTTGAAAACGGCGTGGTCAAGCCCAGCGTCGCCATTATCAGTGGCTATATTTGACACTCTGTTGACCGGAGGAATACGCTTGCATTCCACCGAGGCGCGCCCAATTGGATTTGCGTGTATACTACCCACATCGCCTATCCCCTTGAATCTACCTGTCACGTGTCCGGTGTTCATGCTCAGTGGTTAGCTAATAACCCAGAGCAGAACTAGTGTCCGGTGTTTTTGCTCAGTGGTTAGCGTATAACACAGAGCAGAACCGGTGTCCGATGTTCGTGCTCGGCAGTTAGCGTATAAACCAGAGCCTAACTGGTATCCTGTGCTCTTGCTCAGTGGTTAGCGTATAACCCAGAGCAGAACTGGTGTCCGGTGTCCGGTGTCCGGTGTCCGGTGTCCGGTGTCCGGTGTCCTTACTCAGTGGGCAGCGGACCACCCAGAGCAGAACTAGCGACGTTGGATGTCTCAGTCATAAGAGATACCCTGCCACTATTCGGACTCGGACTTGGCTAGACTCAGAAACAGTCTAGTTTCTGAATCTTGCCGAACACCGACTGGTGGTGTTCGGTGTCCGGTGTCCGGTGTCCGGTGTCCTTACTCAGTGGGCAGCGGACCACCCAGAGCAGAACTAGCGACGTTGGATGTCTCAGTCATAAGAGATACCCTGCCACTATTCGGACTCGGACTTGGCTAGACTCAGAAACAGTCTAGTTTCTGAATCTTGCCGAACACCGACTGGTGGTGTTCGGTGTCCGGTGTCCGTTGTCCGGTGTCCGGTGTCCGGTGTCCTTACTCAGTGGGTAGCGGACCACCCAGAGCAGAACTAGTGACATTGGATGCCTCAGTCATAAGAGACACCCTGCCACTATTCGGACTCGGACTTGGCGTAGACTCAGAAACAGTCTTTAGTTTCTGAATCTTGCCGAACACAGACTGGCGCCCGGTGTTCATTACTCAGTGGGATTATGCGGACCCACCCAGAGCAGAAAACTTAGGCGACGGTTGGGATGTCCTCAGTCATAAGAGGATACCCTGCCACTATTCTGGAAAACTCGGACTTGGCTCAGACTCAGAAACCACTGTAGTTTCTGAATCTCACTTATTGATACTTACCCTGATACTTACCTGATAGTACCTAATGGTCAGGCCCCTCCATAGAGGCCCCTCCATAGAGGCCCCCAAGGCCTGAGACAAGCCCGGTTTCTCAGTAGAGCAACCGTTATGTCTCTAGCAACGGAAACAAATTATCTCATGAGAATCACAAGTTCCCGTTTTGTGACCACCACCAAATTTCCTGACCCGAAATGGTTTTAGGTTTCCCTTAGCCCATTAGTGAACTTGGTACGGAAAACCTATTCCAATATCGAACTAGACAAAGTCGAAATTTTTTTTAGAAAATAAAAATTTCTTTGTCGACAATAGGAACGTCCGACAATAGGAAAATCGCGAAGTTCGCGCCTGTGGCCACACTAAGAAAAAAAAACTCGAAATACTTTCAAAATGAAATATTATCGACTAGCAACTTATGTAAATGAATAGCCCCCACTCTGTTACAGAATATATTGCCTACTTACGGACAATAACCCTGAATAGAGTGTATAAAACAGCCAAACGAAAATGAGCACCAAAAAGGATAGTTTCACGCCAGCCGTCCGAAGCAAAGAGGAAGTCTCCCATGCGCGGTCGATATGGGATGGGACAGGTGTAAGTGCGGGTCAATAAATTGTATTCGGAATGGGTAGCCCCAATAGAAGCTATATAGCAACACATAACAGGGAAGTATGATACAGAAATTACTTGCAAAAGGTGCACATCCTGATGAAATGGCTCGTGAGTTATCACGAGCCGGCTCATCTGGATCTACACTGTTTGCCAATACCACTATACAGGCCTGTGATGTTGAAAGACTTAATGTTTCTTGCACGCATGACTACAGTCATATGCATATACAATGATTTTCAGGCATTTCCAGTTTTTATGCGAAACCTGCAGCCCATGAAAGAGAAATTACAACAGATACAACCATTTTAGCATCCACATCAGCCTGCGAAGTCACACATTATCTCACCCACAAGAAAACACCAGCACACATATGCTGTCTATCTGGAAAGCTGCTAATCTGTGGCTGGGTACAGTGAAACTATATAGATTGGGAAGGCTAATCTGTGAAGGTGTGCCCAAGTAGGAGAAGATGGTCAGTGGGTAGGGGCGTCTATCTAGTTTACCTGGTATCGGCGTCACACACTGACTCCTGTATGACCCTTGTAAATAACATTGGACATTAATTTTCATGAACTAGGCTCTGGAGTAACCTCCCTTGTCGTATTGTCATATTTTTACCGATGTCGATTTAGAAAATTATTCATACTGTCTACAAGAAATGGTGTTATGCATGCCAAGGCATTTGATCATAAATGCATTAAGTCTGTGACTTTGACCTTGGATAACACGGACGACAACGACAACGAACCAGACGATGACGGAAAAAGAGCTGAATTTAGCAGCAGGTGTGACGATAAAATATTTTGACAATTGAACAAATAAGTCGGTGCTCCTGTGGAATTCGACAAGAGAATTTAAATTTATGTGGACAGGTTGGCCCCATTTATGGAAAATATAGCAGTTTTTTTTTTACTTTAAATCATTATTTGTGAAAAATGACGATGTGATAAGGGAGGCAATTCCAGATTCGGACTCACAGGTGAAGCTCAATCACTGATTGGGCTATGCTATATATGTATACATGGTATGACACATGAAACTGTAAGCTTGTATTAGCGGATCAAGAACCTCACTGGTCAATGCTACCCTTCATGTTGTGGGAGGCATGTCCCTTCTTTTAAAACCAACGCACATAAAATGTTAATTTAGACATGTGACATACAAGTAAATATTAGATAGTCTAAAAATAATATTAATAGCAGTTTAAGCATACTGCAAATACAACAAATGGCTTTCATAAAAACAAAGCAAATACAAAATGTTGCTGTCATTTGTGGCTGTGACTTGAGAAATGGCGCATATCGGTTTTGCGACCAGTGTAGATCCAGATCAGCCTGTGCATCCGCACAGTCTGATCAGGATCTGCACTGTTCGTCATTCCATCAAGGAAACACTCGTCATGCTTCTAACAAAAAATATAGACCATTAGCAGGCTACATGAATCTGCTATTTGATCAGGAGCTACATTGGTCACAAATCCCACAAGCCCCATTTCTCCAGTCACAGCCACATTTGACAACAGAATCATGATAATAGGGTCCTTTTAACGCTTTAGTGATGGGATACACTTATTATAGGAATGAATGGCCTTTTTGTGGAATTTATCGGGGTATAAACTTGGAAAAGTCGCGGGAATACTGGACGAAGGCCGGAAGGCCTCGTCCAGTATTCCCGCGACTTTTCCAAGTTTATATCCCCGATAAATTCCACAAAAAGGCCATTCATTCCTTATAATTCCAGCATTTGAAATAAATTCATCAAGAAAATGTGTTTATTTTCAGTTTTCTTATTTAACTGCGCCTGACGGTTACGGAAAGTAGTTCGGCATGGAGTTTACTGGGATATAAATTTTGGACGGAGACTTGCAACGGACCAATCAAATGTTAGGGAATTGTGTAAATATTTTTGTGCTGGAATTATAGCAATATGAAACGTTGGAGAAAAAAATCCCTATTTTCTTTATTTCATCTCGCAAGTATACTTTGTATTACCACTCATTTGAACTGGCTCAATGAGACCGTTAAAGTGACAAAACAACAGACAGTGGAACCTCTCTAAACCAGACAACAAGAAACATATGTGATCATAACTTTGATGGGTTTCTTGGTCAGTTATCTCAGGTGATAATGCTTGTTCATGATCGCATAGCACACACCTATGGCTCAGAATAATCAAATGCCTGATTTACAGTGAAACCTCGCTAAACCGGACATCAGAGAAATAAACAAAATCTTTTTTTTTTCATACAAAGTATTGTATCTATAGACTTCAATGGACTTAAATAGACAAAATCGCAAAATATGTAATAGGGTATACAATGTGATAACCCATTTCAATAATAATGATTTAATATGATATTTATTAAACATGTTTACTTATTTCAAAAGAAACGAGGCTATGCCAAATTTCTTATAAGTCAGTCAACAAAATTGAATAAATATCATATTAAATTAACACAAGTGTTAGATTCTATTTATTGCATAAGCACAGCATCATACATAAAATTAGTTTAAGATCACTGAATATGTTCTCTGGTGCGGTATCATTTACATATTTATTACACTTCAGGGGCCCTGTAATATGAACACTTAAATCTGCAATAAAGCCCACTTAAATCTGCAATAAAGCCCACTTAAATCTGCAATAAATATTCTTACATGTAGTGATAGAAAGTTTGTTCACTATAGTCTGTACAACTGTACAAGCCTATAATATAGTGCAACACGGAGCGAAAGCCTGGTACTGATAATATTGCTGGCATGTGTGTGTTTAGAAGCAAGGCATAAATCCACATACCGGTACCACGTTTTGTAGAAGCACTCCAGTTGCCTTCATGCACAGAATCAACATTGGTGACAGGTTTCATGGAAAATTCATACAAACTGATTCGCTTGAATGTATATTATCGCGCTTATGATATCGATGGTCTAGTAACATAAGGTCGTAACTGCTGCTAAAGCATAGCACTTACGACCTTATGTTACTAGACCATCGATATATTAAATAAGATCTATTTTTTTCTGCAAATGCCGTTGAGATGGTCGGACCAGACTGCACACACTAGTTATGTCACCAATACATTCTCTCATGAATTATTTTTTAAAAGTGCAGCACTTGAGTACCGTACTAATCCTAATTGTTACCCAACTGCCTATATAAGTTAATATTCGACAGTTTTGACTAATTCATTAGGTTTTCACATTGCTGGGCAATAGTTCCGCGTGCATGGGCAATAGTCAAAACTATTTCACCCCTGAAAATCATGACGTCATGAAGATTACGTCATAAAATTCAACAAAATTTAGATTGGTCTGTCGATGTGCCCCACACCAAATTTACGTTCGTTGTGTCGCATGTATACACTGTTAGGCCATTTTTTTTTTATTTCTTGGTTTACGGATTTTTTTTCCGCGAGATCGGGTCGGTCGGTCGGAAAAAAATAAAAATAAAAAAAAGTTTTTTCAATTTTTTTATTCTTTTTGGCACAGGGTTGGGTCGGTCGGGGAAAAAAAAAATAAAAAAATAAAAAAAATGTCTAACGCGGATGCCACCGGCGGCATATTGAAGAAACTGACAAACGGGTGAACCAAAAGTGTTAAGTCAAAGGGTGAAGGTCATATGTAGTATGGCAAGGCAGGTGTAGCATACATGCAAATGAATGAAGTATGGAAATATTGAAGCAGTTAAGCAACTTATGTAGATGCTATGGCCAGTTTGAGAAACTGTGACAAACTGGTTTTAACTGAATTGCTAAGTCCTTTCAGCAGCCCTGTGAAGGTCAAAAGGTCGAGGTAATATAAAGTATGGCAAGGCAGGTTATAGCACACATACCAATGAATGATGTGTTGAAATATTGAAGAACTTGAGCAACTTATGTAGAAGATATGGCCGGTTTGAGAAACTGTTACGAAGTGGTTAACCGAACATGTGACGGACAGACGGACGGTCCGAACACCATAAAAATCACCTTTTTAAGGCACATGGTTGGGTCGGTTCAGCTTTTTAAGGCTCATGGTTGGGTCGGTTTGTGGTCGGTAAAAAACAAAAAGGCCAGTGATTGTGATAGAGTGAAACTTGTGTTAACCGGCATCGTCTCGGACCAAGAGTTTGTCGGTTAACGTAGGGGAGTCGGTTCAGCAAGTTTCTTTATATTCTACATAGCAACTCAGTTTCATATTCACATACTGTTGAATGTTGATCACTGTGAATGGGTTGCGTAATGCGTACATATTAATACCGTATCTGGTATAATTAAATACAAGACAACGAAGCGGCGATATAGTTGAAACGAATATCAGTGGGGGTGGCAGGAGTGTGGATTTGTGGCAGGGCGGTAGAGGACCCTAGGAAGAACGCATACATGAAATATGAAGCACATCGGAGGAAGAAAACAGAAAATATAGGCCATTTACCCGAGCGTTAAGGTTTTGAATTTTTGCATACAATCTGAAAGGGAGATATATCAAATCATATGAATCGTCCATTCGCACAGGTTGTTGTTGTTGTCGCTGCTGCTAAGATCCGGTTTCCGCCAATTACTTTTCTCGGCACAGCAAAAAAAAATTTTTTTTTTTTTTTTTTTTTTTTTTTTTTTTTGGATCGGAGGTAAAAAAATCTAAAAAAAATCGGAAATTAAAATTTTTATTTTTTTCCACATTGTCCAAAAATCGGGTCGGCGGATCTGTAAACCAACTAATAAAAAAAAACTGGCCTTACAGGTTAAGTAATAAAACAGTTATTTCATGGTCATTCGGGGAACAATCAAAACATATTGCCCCTCAGTGCTGTGGACAACCTGATGCACTATTGCCATTGACCTTCGGACTTCGGGCAATAGTACCATGAAATAACTATACTAATCGGTCACCATTTGTTTTGGAAAAGTAGGAGTTTCCCAGGGTTTCCCAAAACAAATTGTATCCAAATACATTGTTATTTTGACAAACAAGTTCACCCATTCTAACCATAAATATTTGGACATTCTTTGCTGTGAGAAACCATAGTTTAACCCTTCCTACACTGTTGACGGAAATTGCCGTCTGCTGTTTTTCATTTTTGCTTTAATTCTTAACAAAAAACTGGTTTTGACAGCACAGTGCTGTCAAAACCAGGTTTTTGTCAAGAAATATTGAAAATAAAACATTTCCAGCAGACGACAACATTTAATTCAGCGTAGTAAGGGTTAATGAGCGTTTCCCAGAATAAATTGTGTCCGGATATGTATGGTTATTACGGTAGCTCACAAACAGACATAACTAAAATTGATTGTTTTGTTATGAACATCACGATGGCTTGGGACTAAACACAGAATCATATAGAACTTGATTAGACGGCATAGATCCACAGGCTAATGTGTCAGCTACTCTGGTCACAATTACGCTCGGTTTGTCATTAGAAAGATTATTACACACACATACAGCAAAATTAGTGCATACATTCCACCCAACACAGAGCTGTTGTAAACAGATCTAATTGTTTTAAAGCATTTTCATACACTTTTCATTTCTCCACAATATAAATGCAGTAAAAACCCATTTGAATTGTGTAAATAAGACCATTCAAAAAGTTATAGTGAATGGGTTTAACATCCCAGCAACAGTTAGTCATATATAGACAGGACCAGTAGCCTATTTATATATTTATATATGTCATATATATGACAGGCCTATTTCACCAACAATACAAAGTATACTTATCTAGCAAAGTATACTTTGAGGGAGAAATTTTCAATTCAAGGATAAATTTATTCATTTTTATTATACTGAATTTATTACATTATCACAGCCATTTTGGCTGTGATAATGTAATAAATTCAGTATAATAATTCTGCATACTTTTAATCATCAAATATATGCAGTCGTTAGTTCTACATGAAATAATGCATTTCGGAAAAAATAAATGATTACTCCCTCAAAGTATATTTAGCTAGATATTAAGTATACTTTGCTGAAATTTTGATGAAATGGGCTACAAGGTCTCAATTCAAGTGAGTAGTTATAACACATACTTTTATGGAAAAATAATAAAATACAGAATGAAATGCCTATAAATATGAACAAATGGCCGGGAATCTACATGAATGCGGATTCCCGGCCATTTGCTCATAATTGTGTAATTTGTGTAATTATTCATGTAACACTGAAGTAATTGCACAGTGTCTTTGTGTAATTATGTAATTGTATGACAAGTAATTTGTGTAATTCAGTAATTGTATGCGTGTAATTTGTGTAATTCATGTAATTCGTATGCACAAGTAATTTGTGAATTATTCATGTAATTCGTATGCACAAGTGTCTTTGTAATTATTAGTAATTCGTGCACAAGTGAATTTGTAATTCATGTAATTCGTATGCAGTGAATTTGTGTAATTATTCATGTAATTCGTATGCAGTGTATTTGTGTAATTATTCTGTAATTCGTACAAGTGCTTTGTGTAATTCATGTAATTCGTATGCACAAGTGTAATTTGTGTAATTATTCATGTAATTCGTATGCACAAGTGTCATTTGTGTAATTATTCATGTAATTCGTATGCACAAGTGTAATTTGCATACACATACCTTTAGGTCGGCGGCTGGCGAGATTTTCCAGGAAGTTTGTCAGGTGTCCTAGTTCCACCTCGAGGTGCCCGGTAATGTCGGCGATCTTAAACTCTCGCTTCTCTGTCCTCTCAAACAAGTTTCCTAGTTCATCTACCACTACTTGGTCCCGGTCCGTGTAATGCTTTAATGTGAAATAGGTACAGACCCCGTCTTACAAACTTTAACTAGGAAAATCAAGTGTAATTTACCACACCCAGGGCATCGTTGGTGCTAGAATTGGCAGAATTTGTTGACTTGATATCACATTGCTTATTTTTGGGGAGAGTGACTTTTTTTGTTATTGATGAAAAAGTACTGACATTTGTTTTAGATTTAGCAAAATGTGGAACAGACAGTAAGTAACTACATTGGTCAGTAAGCGAGGCTTATGGAATACCCCCCGCGTGGGCCCAGGTACCCCTAAATATGTAAAATTTTCCAAGTGTGTGGGCTTGTGACCTTGACTCTGGGCTTAGCGGGGGCGGCACGAACAGGGTGGTAGAGGTCCATTGGAGCAATACGAGTGTGAAATGTGAAGCAGATCCGAGCAAGGAAGTAGAAGTTATAACCGATTTCTCTGATGTTAAGTGTTGTAAAGAGACGAAGTATGTGACCTTGACCTTGAGATCAGCGGGGATATGTCACAGCATGATAGTAGAGCCTTAGAGGAATGCATGCATGGAATATTAACAATCTGCAATGAAGGAAATAGAAGTTATAACATATTTCATGATTTATAACATATTTAACATGATGTTAAGTTTTGTAAACAGACTAAGAATTGACCTTGACCTTGTGATCAGCGGGGGTTGGACGGTCGTGGATTTGGCACAGCATGGTAGTAGAGCCTTACAGGAATGCATGTGTGAAATATTAAGCATTTTAGATGAAGGAAATAGAAGTTATAACAATATTTCTCAGATGTTAAGTTTAGTGACGGACAGACGGACGGACGGACAACCTGACTCCAGTATACCCCCCACAACTCGTTGCGGAGGGTATAATGAAACATTAACCCTTTGAACCCGAAATCCGGCTATAGCGGTTTATGCAAAAAGTGCAGATCCAGATGAGCCGGCTCGTAACGAAAATCATTTTGTGACCATTGGATTGGTCGAAACATTAGCATATCACAGTCCATTCCAGTTCCTTAGGGTTGAAAGGGTCAAATAAACCTACTTTGGGGGCACCCTCGGCATTAGAATTGGTGGAGTTTGTCGTTTTGACGTCACATTGTATAGTTTAAACTAAGAAATATGACGTCAAACTGATAATCACCACCAATTCTAATGCTCCAGAAGTAGTTCTAAGGCAAGTTACTCATGTTTGTTGGTAACAAACCAATTTATAAGACTGGTCTATAGAATAGTGTTGAGATCCTGGTGTACAGTAGCTTTTGGTACACTTTTTCAGTGCTTCATTAATATGTGGCTGTGACTGGAGAAATAAGGCTTATATGCTTTGTGACCAGTGTAGCTCCTGATCAATTAGCACACTTGTGTAGCCTGATAACAATCTATATTGCTTATTAGAAGCATGGCGGGTGTTTCATTGATTGCATGGCGAACATTGCAGATCCGGATCAGACCGATACACAGGCTAATCTGGATCTACACTGGTCGCAAAATCCATAAGCCACATTTCTCCAGTCACAGTCACATATTAAGTAGGTGATAGGCATTACATTAGGGTCCAGGGGCCCGTTTCACTAAACTTCTTACCACTAAAATGTTCGTAAGCGCAAATTTAGAATCGTCTGCAAATTTGAATTGATGGGTTTACATTTATTGAGCATAGGCTGCATATGCAGCCTATGCTCAATAAATGTAAATCCAACAATTATTTACAAGAAAACAGTGTTAATGTGAAATTTACAGACTTTCAAAATTTTGCACTTACGAACATTTTAGTCGTAGGAAGTTTAGTGAAACGGCCCCCTGTTTCACTAAGAATTCAGGGTATGGGATCTCAGGGTAAAATTTTCATCAATATGACTGCAATTTCTTCCGTTTAATGATGATCATGTTCTAGCTGTTAACACGATGAATCCGCCAATACCAAATTTAGCAGTACTTATGTACAATGTAGTTAGTCTGAAAATTCTGCAGATAAATTTGAATCGGACCAAGTTTAAACAATGTTCGATTCAAATCTTTCTGCAGAATGTTCAGACTAACTACGTAAGTAATGCTGTTAAATTTGGTATTGATGGACTCGTAGTGTTAGCGGCTGGAACATGGGCATCATTAAAAGGAAGAAACCGCAGTCGTATTGATGAAAAATAAGATTTACTTGAGACCTCATGGGTGCCGCCATTACTCCAGACAAAACAATAGACCACGTGATCCCATACCCTAAATGTTGAACTAAGAAGTTTGTTAGTTCAAAATTGAAACAACACTCGCAGCTCATGATCACACATCTTTCATGGATGATTAATGATGTTTTCATGTAGGCGAAAAATATAACATTACGGAACCATGTTAACATGGCAGGGATTCCGCTGGCGATCGCCACTTTCGCAATTGGCAATAAAAATAAACAATTGGCGATAAAAAATTACAATTTTCGAAAAAAAATCGCCTTTTTTTTTTTTTTTTTTTTTTTTTTTTTTTTTTTTTTTTTTTTTTGAAGTGGCGATTTTTTTATTTTTCCCAGCGGAAACCCTGACATGGTCAATGTGAGAAACAAATTCATTTCATAGCAAGGCGATCACCAGCGGCGAGAGTCTAACCCACGAAGATTAAGGTCACTGAGGTCAAGGTCACAATGTGAGGAAGTCCAAAATTATTGATACGAAGGGCAAGGTCACCGAGGTCATGGTCACCAAATGACACTAGATGGATGATGATATGACTAACAGCTCTGGAGATATTCAACATTTGGATGAATGTCCATAATTGTTGACACCAAGATAAAGGTCACCATGGTCAAGGTCAGCCAAATTACACTGGAATCCATTACTGTCAGGAAGCTATTGATGAATTTTGGTAATGATTTGACAAACAAATCATTTTTAGCACTCGTGATCTTGAAGTTGGACGGACGAAGCTTACCTACAACAGGTGTGTTCACCCAATTGATATCAACGCACCTGTGAAATTTCATATTCCAAGCGGTATATGACTTATATATCATTTCTATATATTAGTATTATTAGTTTCAACCCTAAATAACCGGAATGGATTTTGATGTTAATTTTCAGACCAATCCAATCATTACTAAATGATTTTCACACTAGTCCACTTATAAAACAAGGTATGTTTTACTTTTGCTAAAAATATGAAAATTACTTTATGAGCCGGCTCCACTGGATCTACACTGTTTGCAAACACCACTATAGAGGTCTGTAGTGTTGAGTTAAAAGGGTTAAGTTCTTTTTAAATTTCAAGTAATTCTTGAATTTTTAGATTGTGTGAGAAACATGTTTTTGGAATAATATGAATACATGTATTAACTCTTTGCATGCTGGGAAATTTGTGGGCTATAAATAGTTCAAAAATAGCAGATGACAATTCATAATATTTTCTTTTATTTCTCCTTATAAATGTCATGAATATGTCTTGGAATTTCATTAGAATTGTGTCCGGAGGAGGACACAATTCTAATGAAATTTCAAGACATATTTACAGAGAGAAATAAAACATATACTCCTAATTCGTTTGGCCGATATTTTCGCCGCTAGCATGCAAAGAGTTAAGTATCATAAAGGCCACAATATCTCACTGATTCAGAATGTCATGCTCCATTGAGCGGTTGTTCAATTTTAAAACCAGAGCAAAGTTTGGTGAATTTGAGTCGAGGACTTTACCTGCTGTATCTCCATGTCAGCCAACCAACTCTTCTCGAGCTCCGCTAGAAGGTAAACAAAGACATTTAATCAGTACAGGTGAACAGTTGCACACTGACCACATATGAGACACGTCATTTTATTTTGTACCTTCGGACATCTGCGTAATTTCATTATATACGTTTACAAAATTTTACAATATTTTCATAAATAAAATTTTTCAACTTTTTACGCCATTTACGGAAAATACTGTAAATTTTTTAAACGAAATTACGCAGATTTCCGAAGCAAGCTACTTCCACAGCATGAAGTGTTCACCCTTTCAAACCTAAGTAACTGAAATAGATTGTGATATGTTAATTTTCCGACCAATCCAATCATCAAAAAAATATTTTCAGACTAGACTTTTTTCTCTAAAAAATATGAAAATTACTTGCAAAAAGTGCAGATCCTGATGAGACGGCTCATTACAAGCCTGGATCTAGATTGTAAGCAAACATCAGAAAAGAATCTGTAGTGTTGAAAGGGTCAACAATAAATAAAATGCCAGCCAGTTTCTTTTTATATCCAATTATCAGGCTCCATGAGGCTTGGAATTCCTAGAATTGCCTCATAAACTTCATTTCAATGTATAGTCAAGCACCAGTATCTCGAAGTCGAAGGGAGATCGTCCATATAGTCGAGATAGGACTATGTTCGACATAACGAGAAAATGACATGGTCAAATATTTTCGCAACAAATATGAATTTATGTTACCCATACACCATGAGTAAAAACAAAGTAATACTAATAATGTGATGATATTATAACATTACAAGGTGGTGTCACGATTCTCAGTGAATTGTTTAAATGATCAGTGTGATATGCTTAATTAATTGTCTCAATTTAAACACTCAGATAAATCCAAGTGGACCAATTAAGCAAACAACCTGAGGTAGGTGTGAATATATTTTGTTTGATAATATGTTTTGCAAATTAGTGTCAACCAAATTGATCTTGGCAGCCAGGCACTTAAGCGATTTATCAAAGCATTTATGTAAATCGAGATAGTGAAGAGATTTTTAACATATTTTTATACAGAGGGGACATAATGAACAGTCAGATAGAGAACATATACGAGATAGGGCATGGTCGAGATAGCCGAGGAAATTTATATTAAACAAATAAGGACATAATTTGGGACTTTAGTGAATCATCGAGATAGGGGATATCATCGAGGTACTGATATTCGAGATACCGGTGCTCGACTGTATATGCATGTACAAAAGTAAGCCAGTAGCATGGCATTCTATTTATTTTGCAAACGTAATGGTATGAAATTAGCAGTTTTCGAATCCAGGCTACCGACTAATAAAACTTTTCAGACGGCATTGGTGTTATTTTCTCACAATACCTACTGAGGACACTGAAAAAAACACACACATTGTAACTCCCTATTGCTTTGATGGTATAGAGTTGATGTTTATACTGATCAAATATGTTTGAGCCTATAAAATGTGTAAAGAAATAATCCGATAAAATGTGGCTGTAACTGGAGAAATGCGGCTTATGTGTTTTGCGACAACTGTTCGCCATTCCATCAATGAAACGCTTGTCATGCTTCCAATAAGCAATATTATAATTTATTGTGATTCTACACAGGCTATATGGTGTAATATTGCCCGTCTGGAGGTATGTTCACCCGAGTCGATAGCGTATTTGTCATACCGCAGATCCTGTATTTGGCCGTATAAACATATCTCTTCTTTTGATCTTTGCGTTTTTTCAAGAAGAAAAATAATCCGAGATTCGATTTTCTACCGTCAGTCTTAATATAAAGGCGTCAATGAACATTTTGTTTTTTTATTAAACGAAAACAAACTAAATATGGAGTAAGAAATCCATCGAAAACGACTTTATGACAGTTTTTTTATATCGTGTAATTTAATTTATATTCCACTGCTCTATCGATCTGCTCTCCCTTTGGCGCCTCTAGAATAATGCGACTGGTTCCCAAACATTCGCTGTCATTGCTATGCCATGGTTTCGTGCGTGGAACCCATAGTTTGTGATGTAAATATAGCCGTGTCACAAGCCAAGCGTGTTGAGATTTGAAAAGCAATTTTTGTTATTTTGGCTAATTTTTCGCTCATATTTTGATGAGCGAAGAATATTTATGGAAAAAATAAACAATAAAGACTGGTTTTGAGTGTACAATGTGTTACTTGTATTGATCAATTCGGGGTTTTATTGTGTTTAGTGAGGAATACAATTCGCAATCGCTAGACGCTTTCAAAATGTGTCTTCATTGGACGCGAGGCGCCGGAGGGGAATCGCAATTTCTCTATGTTCGACGGCCTTGGCAGGTCATATAATATATATGACAAGGCAAGCTAGCCAATCAAAAGCCGAGAAACTTATCTGCGGTATGACAAAGATTGTTATCAGGCTACAGGAGTGTTCTATCTGATCAGGAGCTACACTGATGGCAAAACCAATAAGTCCCATTTCTCCAGCCACAAATGAACCTGTATCTTGTATGTTTTTTAACAATAAGTATGAACATGTACTCGAAATTAGTAACCCTATAAATTTGGACACAATTTATTCAGGCAAAACACATATAAATATATGGTTAGCCACAACAAAGAGTTTCCCAATATTTAGGTTAGTATGGTTGTACTGGTTTATCACAATAACAACGTACTTGGATACAATTTGTTTTGGGAATTTATAGGGGTTTCCCAAAACATGGTGTCTGGATGCTTCTTATTTTGGTACTTGGTACAGGTTATTATAATGGTATTTTAGATTTTTCACATTTGGTAACATATTTATATGGCTACGAAAAATAATAGGGCCCGTTTCACTAAGCTGTGTACAACTAAGAAGTTTGTAAGTGCAAAATTGATATTTGCAAAAAGATTTGCAATTATAACCAATATGTACAAATCATTAGTGCATTTAATGATATGTACTTGTACGTGCAAAATGGAAGCATTAGTGAATCACATTTAAGTGAGAATCACATTTAAGTGAGAATCAAATTCATAAGAATCTTTACACAAACTGTTTTACCATAAAAATGTTTGTACGAAGATATTCATTAATGTGCTTAAAGGTACATGCCCACTCAGTAGGCACAAAATGTTCTTTATATTAGAGACATCATCTGAGACATTTTCTGGCAAAATAAACATTCATTCACCATTACCCCACATATTGATTGGCATTATTATGCATTTTATATCAGACGTAACTGTCCACACTGATATCAGGAGTGATAACTGTGTTTCCTTAAAATGTTAACAGACATTACTATTTATTCTCTGTATTTATTTTTTGACGTGCAATGATCATACTTTATAATCTGTCGAAAATAGTATTTTTTCAGGTGACGCATTTAATTAGTATAAATAATTAAAAAATACCATACCTCATTTATATATGAAAATAGCCTGATACCACCGCGCGTCACTATCAGTAAAATAAATATTGCTAAATGATTATATCTGTATAGTGGGCACTTGTCATTTTTAGAACTGGTGGAATACTGTGACACTTATTTAATTCCTAGAAAGAATATTTTGTGCCTACTGAGTGGGCATGTACCTTTAAGACTTTCACCCCTATGAAAGTAACTGGAATGGATTTTGATATGTTAATTTTGCAACCAATCCAACTGTCACAAAATGATTTTCAGATCCATTTATGAAAAGGGGGTGATTTTGTTCTCAAAACAATGAAAATTATTTGCAAAAAGTGCAGATCCTGATGAGACGGCTCGTAACGAGCCGGCTCATCGGGACCTACATGTTTTGCCAATACCACTATACAGGCCTGTGGTGCTGTGAATGGGTTAACTAACGTTACTAGTTTGCACCTGCATTTACACATCATTACATGGGAACACATCCACTACTGTCTGTTTCACGAAACCTGCCCAAATTGTATGGCCATATAAACCATGCAAAAACTAGCTGTTTTTCGATAATATTAAATTTTATCAAACTTTAAGGACAAATATTGATTGTATGACGAAAAATTTACTTGTCTATGGGAATTCAACATGGGGGAAAAGGAGGTCGGAGATGAAAAAAAGAGTTGGAAATTGGTTGGAGAGTTGGAAACCTGGCTAGATAGCTTGGAAATGATGTAACTATAAGAAAACAAAAGTTAAATTTTGAAAATCGGTCCACTATTTCAGAAAATTCACAGAGTGAAGATGTCTATGGGGATTAAACATGGGGAAATTGTTTTTTCGTAATAAAATGAATATTGGACCAAATTTCACAAAATAAAAAGACGGCTCATTCTTAAATTTGATAAAATTTAACATTATCGAAAAAATATATTGTCGTTGCATAGTTTATGTAGTCGTAAAATTTGGGCAGCTTTCGTGAAACAGACTGTAAACATTTTCCAACATCGTCTTCCAATGTAAATGCTATTCTAAAATTTAATTTTGCACTTACAAAATTCTTAGTCTTACTAAGTTTAGTGAAACAAGCCCCTGGACTTCAGGGACCCGTTTCACTAAACTTCTTATGACTAAAATATTCATAAGTTCAAATTTAAGATTGTCTGTAAATTTCAATTTATAGATTTACAGTTATTGAGCAGAGGCTGCATGTAAATCCAATAATTATTTACAAGAAAACAATGTTAATGGGAAATTTACAGACAGTTACAGACATTTTAGCCGTACAAAGTTTAGTGAAACAGGCCCCTAGACCCTAGGTCTATTGACTATGAGCAGTGATGGGCGACGTACCTTTGGTTCGCTGCAGCTCTTGAAGTAGCCTATCCTTATGTGTCTCGTTGTAGCCCATCTGATTCTCAACGTCACTGATATCTATCTCAATCTGGCTGCACGCCTGTAAGGTAGTGGTGGGGGGATTGCTTACCATACTAACCCTAAATATTCGGACACCATTTGTTTTCAAAAATCCCTATAATATAAAATGGATTTCCCAAATCAAATTGTATCCAAATATATCGTTATTGCGATAAACCAGTACAACCATAGCGACCCTAAACACAGGGACACTCTTAGTTGTAGGAACCAGATATTTACATGTGTTTCCTAGAATCAATTGTGTCCGAATATTTTGTTTGTTTGTTTGTTGGGATATAACGGCATATCAATAGCTAAGGTCATTTAAGGCCGGGTCAATGGGTTTAGTACTAAATCCCATATATTACCTGTACAAGTACATGTACATGTTCAAGTACATGTACAAATGGGGGGGGGGGGGACAAAATCAGAACTGAATATTTACAATAACTAGATGGCCGCGGCCTGCATGTCGCGCCTTGTGGCGAGGCATGGACACTAAACAAAAAGATATAGTATAACAAAAAACGTACGTACGCCAAAGTGCTGACTATATCGCGCTTTCCGCAAGCAGGCGCGAAAATTTTTTAACCAAAAACTTCAAAGTAATTTGACCTTGACATTGGGCACAGGGGCCGCACGGGAGGGGGGTAGAATGAAAATATAGATGATGATAAACACCCATGTGAAGTTTCAAGGTAATGGGCAAAGCAGTTGCAGAGATATAGTATAACGAAAAACTTTAACCAAAAAACTTAACCAAAAACTTTAACCAAAAACTTTAACCAAAAAACTTAACCAAAAAACTTAACCAAAAACTTTAACCAAAGAACTTATCCAAAAACTTTAACCAAAAAACTTAACCAAACAACTTAACCAAAAACTTTAACCGGACACACGTACGTACGTACGTACCAAAGTGCCAACTATATCGCGCTGTCCGCAAGCGGGCGCGACAATAAAACTATATATTCAGCCCTGAAATCAGAATAATCCTGATCTGATTCCAGGTCCTCGCCACACCAGAATCACTTGGCCCCTTCCCAAAAGCAGTAGGATCAGTAATAATCTTACTACTTCTATAAAGGGCAATAACCCAATTCAACACCCAGGTAAGAAATATGTAGGGTTATTACAGTATATAGCGCTGCTAGCATGGGGAATATGGCATTTGTGACTGTCTATCCCATGATCTTGCACTGTGAATGGATGACATGAGGGTTAACCCTTACACTGTCAGAGCTCCAGATAAGCTGCATATCTGCTTAAATACTCAATCAAAATTGCCAAAAACCCAATTCAAATCAGAAGTAGCGAGTATCAAAAAGCAATACTAATTTTGTGGTACCTTTATCATGTTGCAGAAAACAATAAACAGACCACAAATATAGCATATTTTTCTTATTTTCCATGAAAACACATCTTGGTATTTCATTAGAATTGTAATGAAATGCCAAGATATGTTTTTATTTTGAAGCAAACTATTCAATAATTGCGGTCTGTTGATATGTAAACAGTACTGTAATTTTATTTTACCCAATAAATATTTTGAAATACCCAATTGCTTCAGAAATGATGGAGTGACAATACTCAATTACTAATTCCTTATCTGGAACCGTGCACCGCTATCTTAATTTCTTGTCGTCTGCTGTTTATTTTCTATTTTCCATTTTTATCATCAAAAACAAGCTTCGACAGCACTTTAGAATAATTTACAACATGCTTTGACAGCACTTTAGAATCATTTCCATTTGAAATGATTCTGAAGTGCTGTCAAACCATGTTTTTTATTGAGAATATTTTTATTAAGGAATGTGTGACCAGTGTAGCTCCTGAATCAAATATCACACTCCAGTAACCTAATAATGATCTATATTGTTTGTTAGAAGCATAACGGGTGTTTCATTGATGGAATGGCGAACAGTGCAGATCCTGATCAGCCTGTGCGGATGCACAGGCTGATCTGGATCTACACTGGTCGCAAAACTCATAAGCCCCATTTCTCCAGTCACAGCCACAAATGAGGGTTATGTAATTTGTGTCCAGTCTAGCTCCTGATATATATCCAAGGAGACAATTCTAATGGAATGCCAAGACATGTTTTAATTTTGAAGCAAACTATTCAATAATTGCTGTCTGTTGATGTGTAAACAGTAGTGAGATTTTATTTCACCCAATTAAAATTTTGAAAAACCAAATTGCTTCAGAAATGATGGAGTGAAAATACTCATTTACTAATTCCTTATCTGGAGCCCTGCATATAGGTTATCAAACTTGGAAAATGACAAGTAACATTCCTTACTACTAACTCAGGGGCATATTCAGTGGTAGACTTGGCAGAGTTTGTCCGTTTGACATTACGTTGCTTAGTTTAAACTGAGCAACGTGATGTCAAACCGACAGATTCTGTCAATTCTAATGTCAACGATGCCCCGGAAGTTAACCCTTTCAACATTACAGACCTCTTATGACCTGTTTGTAAACAGTGACTGAGTGCAGATCCAAATGATCGGTTTATGCAAACAGTGCAGATCCAGATGAGCCGGCTCGTAACGAGCCGTCTCATCAGGATCTGCACTTTTGCAAGGATTTTCCGATTTTGTTTTTAAGAAAAAAAATAACCGTTTTTACAAATGTTCTAGTTTGAAAATCATTTTGTGATGATTGCATTTGTCAGCAAATTAACATATCACAGTCCATTCTTGTTACTTAGTGTTGAAAGGGTTATGTTCCTTGTGAGTTTGCAAGTTTGGTGACCTATTTATGGAACTGGTCTATGTCATGAATACTGCACATACATCACCAAACTTCTGGTTTTCCTCCATGACAGTTTTGAGTTTACAGCCACGGATGTAGATCTCACTTTCTATGTCGCTGGTGAGCTCGCCGTTCCGTTTGATCTGCGATATCGCCTCCGCTCGTTTCTTCCTCAGATCTACACGTAGTTTCTCCTGTAATGGGCAGGTGATTGGTTGGTCAGTTGGTTTATTAATGGATTGCTTGATTGGCTGATTGATTTGTTTGTATTGTTTGGTTGATTGATTGGTTGTTTGGTTGAATGATGGCTATTAATACAATAGTTACCAATACTGTACACCCAGATGAAGCTGTTTGTAAAGAGGGGCTCAAGGATACCCCCGATTGCCGCCTGGACCGAAAACAAAACACAGACTTCGAAATGTTAAATTTATATGTTAAGTTTGCGAATAAAATGGATTGATGGATGACCGGATCTCAAAACAATATTCAACTTTTTAGGAATGTAACCCATTGACATTGAATTGAAAATGTAATATTTAGGTTGGGACATGCTTTGTTTTTTACAAGTTGACAGGGCTCCAGATAAGGAATTAGTAATTGAGTAATTTGTCACTCCATCATTTCTGAAGCAATTGGGTATTTCAAAATTTTAATTGTGTAAAATAGAATCACACTACTGTTTACACATCAGCAGACCGCACTTATTGAATAGTTTGCTTCTAAATGAAAACACATCTTGGTATTTCATTAGAATTGTCTCCTTGGAGACAATTCGAATGAAATACCAAGATGTGTTTTCATGGAAAAATAAGAAAATATGCTATATTTGTGGTCTGCTTATTGTTTTCTGTAGCATGATAAAGATACCACAAATTTGTCATTGCTTTTTGATACTCAATACTTCTGATATCAATTGGGTTTTTGGCAATTTTAATTGGGTATTTACGCAAATACACATCTTATCTGGAGCTCTGAGTTGATACATTTTCATCAAAAATTTGCCACATTGTAAAAGATTCCACAACTTACCTCTGGCTCTTTCAAATAGTCCTTCATGATCTTGGTCTTCCGTATTTCGTCTGCCATTGCCGTATTTTTGGTTTTCAGCCCTAACATGATTCACAGACAAAGCCATTAGTAATTCTCACACATGTTAAGTGGTTTTCACAAACAAAATCTGTTTAATAATGTACAACAACCATAGCCCTTTAAAGTAGTGAATGCACATAATAATAACTTTGTACCACTAAAATGTTCCTAATGATCGTCTGGAAATCAATTGATGGATTTACATTTATTGAGCATAGGCTGCATATGCAGCCTATGCTCAATAAATGTAAATCCAATATTTGTTTACAAGAAAACATTGTTAATGTGAAATTTACAGACAATCATAATTTTGCACTTACAAACATTTTAGTTGTACAAAGTTTAGTGAAACGGCCCAGTGATGATCGATTTATTGTGAAATGTATAGATACAGATCAGCCTGGGCATCTATGCTGTCTGATCATGGTCTACACTGTTTACCAGTTATTCATTGAAACCTCAATTAATAAATGGACAATGTTGATTATTATGGAATAGAATGATTCTAAAATGCTGCCAAACCATGTTTTACTGAGAGAAAAGACAAAATATGAATTAACAGCAGACGACTATTTTCGGTTCCCGCATTCTAAGGGTTAACACATGGTACAATGAATAACTAAGCTTTGCATAAATGAACTTATTCTTTCAACCAAAGTACCACTTTATTTCACATACATGGTATAATGAATAACCAAGCTTTGATAATGCACATAAATATGGTTATTCCATTAACCAAGTCTGTTAACACCATTAACAGCTAAAACCTAAAAGCTTTATGTAACCAAATCTGTTAACACCATTAAAAGCTAAAACCTAAAAGCTTTATGTAGCACACATGGTAATGAATAACTAATGTTTAACTAGACAATTTTTGTAAAACAAAATGCCACCGCTGTTGAGCTTTCATGAATACAACAGCAATCACTGAGTGAGTGGTTGGAGAAAAAATTATTTTCAGAGTCCCAAGAAGGGGCAGGGAAAATTTTATATTATGCACTCCTGCACTTGATGGTTGGAATGTATACCGAGTATGAAGAGAATCGGCCCAAAACTGTAGAAGTAGTTCACCGGACAAGGAAAATAATAAATAATATTTTCAGAGTCGAAAAAGGGACATAACTGCGGATGAATTGGTGGGAGAGCTAAACAAAATTATATTACGCACTCCTGTACTTGATGGCAGGGCTGTATACCGAATATGAAGAGAATCAGCCAAAAACTGTATAAGTAGTTCGCCGGACAAGGAAAATTGTCTACTGACAGACAGACGGACAGACGGACAGGGTAAACACTATATGCCACGGACAACTATCGTTGTGGTGCCATAATAATGAACACAAATACAGTTATTTATTGTACCATGTATGCTAAATACAACTAAATGCTTTGACACACATGGTACAAGGAATAGTTAAGCTTTGATAATGTAACAATGAAGGCAAGGAATAAAGTTAAGTGTCTTGCCTAAGGACACACCAAATTAAAAGTGGCTCTGGCAAGGATCGAGCCAGTACGTATCACTGGATCAAAAGTCAATAATACAAACCATGATATAAAACATGAGTAAAATACAGATTGATTGCACAAACCATGTGGGAGGAGTTGATTACACAAAACCCTGCACTATAAAGAGTAATAGAGTGCTCAATCAATGTTATCAATGGTGGTGACCTTGGCATTGGGCACACAAACCACACATTCAATAATTGTCCTTGACAAATTGATTGTGCTATTACTTACTCTAGACAGATAGACAGACAAATGAACAGACTGAATGACAAACATGTTTCATGAATTATGCATATACAGAAACTTTTGTTTTCAGAGTACATAAACAAATGTTCACATGCCTAAAAGTGTTTTTCAATTGTCGTATTCGTGAAGGGTTACCATTAAACAGTTTCTTGTTAGTTATGGAATGAAAACTATAAAACACTCAAATAATATCAAGCAGTAGTCAAAGGGTTAGAATTTTACTGGCCAACATAAGTCACACGGATAATATATAAAATCAAGTATATTCATATTCCAGTGGCGTAGCCATGGGTGAGAATACACCCCCTATAATTTGGTTACCGTAGTTGCATGCAGTAACTCTGCAAAACTCCCGTACAGGAGTTTGCAGAGTTACTGCACGCAACAATAATTCTATACGGTATGAATTTTTAATCACCAGTTAGAAATACGAGTATTAGTTGTATACTAAATCACTTTTGGTGATCTGAGACATAACAGTACACTATAATAATAGCAATTTCCAATAACCTCCGAAGGGAAGCACATTTAATACACATTGTTTTAAAGTCACTCTTTTTATTAAATTTTCGACAACATGGTCTTTTATCAAAATAGTGTGAAAATGTATCGGCAGTCCTATGTGACGTCCATAGTGTACATGTAGCAGTGACTGCTACACTATGGACGTCACATAGGACTGCCAATACATTTTCACACTATTTTGATAAAGATTATGTGGTCGAAAATTTAATAAAAAGAGTGACTTTAAAACAATGTACAATAATAGCTCTTGAACTTAACACATTGAAATATAAATTTTAAAATATATTTTTGTTTATATAATAAGGATGATTACCCTTCGCATGCTCCTAACACAATGTTGCCAAGAATAAGTTGAAGAAGTGTATATATTTTATTTGTTGCTGTGAAGGACTGTCAAAGCATTTGATAGTCCCCGGGTGTATTGATGTCTCGGGGAGTACCGGTATGTGTACAGTGGACATAAGATTGCTCAACGAAAATGAGTCGAAGGAAAATGGTAGGTGTTATTGCACAGCAAACACAGCAGGGCACAGCACACTGTATGTACATAGATTGATATAGACACCAGCATCATTTCTGCCCCATGCATATTGCAGGTGAGTAACTAACACTATCTGGATGGGTGTAGCGCGATAGTCTACCACATTTACTTTATAGTTATGAGGTGGAAATACAGTACAATTATTATAATACTGTGAAATGATAAGCAAACATTATATAATCAGTTATGTCTTTGATGATTTTTACTGATTGATTGATTGATTGACTGGGGTTATACATGCATTCAACAGAAATATCATTTTTCATGGACTCACTGAAATTACAATAAAAATCATTCAACACTGAGACAGTATCCTGATTTGGTGCCAGGCACTGATTTTTACTGAAAAGTATTTTGAAAATTAGCAAACATCTGATGCACCACAATAAAACGGGTCTTATTTTGTTGCCACCAGATTAACTTGTGACCACAATAAATCATTCCAAGTTTTACATAAGTCACATATCACAGACAGAGCAATATATAAAATTGATTTGAATGAAGATGAGCATAACAATGCTTGTTTGTTTATTAGTGTTTAACGGCCTATCAACAGCTAAGGTCATGTAAGGCCAGGCAAACGAGTTCGATCCCGTTTTAACCTGCTGCATAAGGGGGAAAATCCCAAAATCAGAACGGAATATTTACATCAAGAAAAAATATATTCAGCCCTGAAATTAGAATAACCTGACCTGGTGCCAGGTCCATAAAACACAAAGTCACTTGGCCCCTTCCCCTAAAATAGGATTACGTATAATCTTAATACTCATATACGGGGTATAACCAAATTCATATGTCACATACAAAATGCAAAGACGTATGTGAGGGCCAAACCAGGTCTCCAGTCGGAATTCCGGTAAGGATGAACCCGGATCATTGAATTACCCATCGCGTGAGCATAACAAGTGATATATGAATCCAGTGACAATATCTGTGTTTGCATATTGCAGTGTAATGTATCATGCTAGTCATTGTATCGTTGCTCAACACTAAAGACAAGTATTTACATGTACATTATTCAGTTCCAAGTACGCTCATAAGAAGAATATGTAAAACGGGACAAGCATGCCTTTAACCCTTACACTGGTGAATTAAATTTTGTCGTCTGCTGTTTATTTTTATAGTTTCCATTTATATCAGCAAAAACATGGTCGGACAGCACTTGAGAATCTTTTCCAATGGAAATGATTCTAAAGTGCTGTCACACCATGTTTTTTATTGAGAAAGAACACAAAATATAAAACAACAGCAGCCGACAATTTTCATTTTCCGCATTCTAAGGGTTAGAACTACTAAAGTAAATGTGGTAATAGACTAAAATACACCAGATAATCATACAATAAGCATGGGTAATTATAATAAAACTATTGTGTGTGTGAATAAGAAAGTACACCATGTGTGACATTGTATATACCATGACAATCTGGGCTAGAGCTTATAAAGCTTAAGTAAGTTCTTCAAATTCCTTCTCCAAATCATACAGTTTGATTGGCCGAGACTGAGCACTCGACCAATCAAACTTTATGATTTGCAGCATGAAAAGGGTTTATGTGCTAAGAAGGTTTTATAAGCACATACTCTGAGAATATAACAAGAAGATAATAATCCACACTGTTCGCCGTAACATAAATCAAGACCTGTGACTATAAAACATATACAAGTATTTACTCAAATATTGCACTAAAAAATCAAGCAGCTTCATTGCTGCAGTCCAAGCAGAATATTGTTAGTTGAAACATAGTTCAGCCTTAATTGAGCCTTAAACACGAGTGGCAAACAATGTTAATCCTGATAAAAATGCCACATATTTGGATCTGCCTATATTCCCAGAATCATACGTGTATACATAAGAGTCGACACATGTGAAGCCATGCAGTCATGCAGCATGCAAAGTGGTAGGCCTATACGTGGCGGTGTATAGCTACAAATGCGACACTCAGCTGCATCATGGGAAATGTTTCATGGATCATGATTATACAAATGTCTGAGCATGTTTGTGATATGGTTACTCAAAATCAAGCAGGTTGATTGGTCGAGATTGAGAGCAGCTCAGCCTCAACCAATCATGTTCTTGAAGTGTTTACTCACAATCAAGTAGTTTGATTGGTCGAGATTGAGAGCAGCTCGGCCTCAACCAATCATGTTCTTGAAGTGTTTACTCAAAATTAAGCAGTTTGATTGGTCGAGGCTGAGCACAGCTCAGCCTCGACCAATCAAACTTTTTGATTTTGAGTACGAAATTTGAGAACATGCTCAAAAAGTGTTATAATCACAAGATCTGATGTATTTGGAAACAAGGCTTATGGGTCAGATAACACGTGATATAGTGATGACATTATATGTTTACACAGTTACATGTAAGCTCATGACCTAAGATTATAAAATCATTCTGAGCCTGTTTAATTTACTTATTCAGAAAGTTTTATAATATAACCATTCACCCATTTGTAGAATATAGAGCTCACTTATTGTAAGAGTATTTTTGCAATTCAAATCAAAAGTCCCAGCTAGCGCTTACTGTCTGTTTCACGAAACCTGCCCAATTTTTACGGCCATCAAACTTTAAGAATGAGTCTTCTTTTTATTTCGTGAAATTTGGTCAAATATTGATTTTATTACGGAAAATGAGTTCTCTATGGGAATTTAACATGGGGGACAAAAGAGGTGGAGAACCTGGAGGAGGAGTCGAAAAACGAAAACATTTGGAAATTAACTGAAATCTAGCTAGATAGCTTGGAAATGATCTAACAATGAAAAGAAAAGTTACATTTTGAAAATCGGTCCACTATTTGTGAAATTAGACAAATTTCCCTATGTTAAATCCCCATAGACATCTTCACTCTGTGAAGAAGACATCGTCTATGTGGATTTAACATGTGGAAATTGTTTTTTTGTTCATTCTTAAATTTTGCTATAATTTAATACACAATGTATTATTGAAAAAGATATTATTTTTGCTTTATTTGTATAGCCATACAATTTAGACAGGTTCCATATTCAATGTATGGTAATAGATACTTTAGAATGTATTTCAGGAAAATGAATTTTGACAAACCAACAAAATCATGTGCAACATGCTGGTATACTCCATAAGCCTAATTTTCCTGACAGTCTTAGATTTCCCAAGAAACAGCCGAGTGAATAGCGTGTGCCTATAGAGAGCCATGTAGCCGATTTCACCAACATTGCAAAGTACATGTATACTCTTCTAGCAAAGTATACTTTGAGGGAGTAATCATTTATTTTTCCTGAAATGCATTATTTCATATAAAACTAACAACTGCATATATTTGATGATTAAAAGTACCGGTATACAGAATTATTATACTGAATATATTACATTATCACAGCCAAAATGGCTGTAATAATGTAATACATTCAGTATAATAAAAATTAATAAATTCATCATAAAATTGAAAATTTCTCCCTCAAAGTATACTTTGCTAGAAAAGTATACTTTGCAATGTTGGTGAAATAGGCGGCTGGTGAAATGACTGGTCTCACATACCAACTATGTTCTGTTTTAGTTTGTCATACACGTTCGACCTGTCCTCAAATGCCTTCTCGAGTTGATCAAACATTGGTGTGTGCTCCTCGACCTTTACTGTGGTCTCCGCTAATCCGTGCTCCATTTCTATCACCTCCCTCTGTGGAACAAGCAAGCAAGGCATATGAGACAAACCATATGATTTTGTACCTACTGTCTGTTCCATGTTTTGCTGCCGACGAACATCTAAAAAATATTTAAAAGTAAGTACTTTTTCATCAATAACAAAAAAGTCACCCTCCCTAAAAAAAAATATTTCATGAAATTCCATCAAATATTGATTTTATTGCGATGGGAATTTAACATGGGGGCTAAAACAGATTTTTTTTAAAAATATTTTTTTTATTTGTGAACCGATTTTCAAAATCTAACTTGTTTTCTTAGTTGCATCATTTTCAAGCTATCTCGCCAGGTTTCAGAGTCAATTTCCAAATTTTTTCTTTTTTTTATCCTTCAGGATCGGATCAAAAAACAAAAAAAATTGGAAATTGTCTCCCATAGGAAAATCGTTTTTTCGCAATAAAATCAATATTTGATGGAATTTCATCAAACAAATTTTTTTAGGGAGGGTGACTTTTTTGTTATTGATGAAAAAGTACTTACTTTTAAATATTTTTTAGATTTAATGCGTTTAATAGCCAAAAGTTTGTCGGCAGAAAAACGTGGAACAGACAGTAAATCCATACAATGTATGTGATTTTTCATGAAATGTAATTACAGAAACTGTGATATTTTCTGTAAATGACATCGAATTCTATTCCGCATTTTCTATGCAAATTTTGTCAACTTTCGACGTCATTTAAGGAAACTATCATAAATTTTGTAAATAACTGTAATGAAATATCGCACCTGTTCTGAGGTACAAAATCACATGACGTGCCTCATATGTGGCTGTGACTGGAGAAATTGGGCTTATGGGATTTGTGACCAGCATAGCTCCTGATCAAAAAGCACACTTCTGTAGCTTCATAACGATCTATAGTGCGTATTGGAAGCATGCCAGGAGTTGATGGAATGGCGAACAGTGCAGATCCTGATCAGACTGTGCGGATGCACAGGCTGATCTGGATCTACACTGGTCACAAAACCCATAAGCCCCATTTCTCCAGTCACCGACACATATATGGCATTGTACCATGCAGCAGAGTTCTATTACATGTTTTTCTTGGGTCTTCCCTGCTATGTGCCATCACCAAGGTGGTCATAGGAGATTAAATTTATCTTTATTAACCCTTAGGCCGCTATCTTAATTTTGTTGTCGTCTGCTGTTTATTTTCTATTCTTCATTTTTATCATCAAAAACATGCTTTGACAGCTCTTTAGAATAATTTACAACATGCTTTGACAGCACTTCAGAATCATTTCCATTGGAAATGATTCTGAAGTGCTGTCAAAACATTTTTTTATTTAGAAATAAGGCAATATATAAAAGCAACAGCAGACGACAATTGTTGTGAGTAGTGGTCTAAGGGTTAACCATTTCACCCCTGAATAACTGCCAAAGACTTGCTCATACAAAGGCCATAAAAAAATAACTTTTATTCTCAGACACGGGGTTGGCGGAATGTGACGCGGGAGGTCGGATTTTTTAAATATACTATGTTGGCATGAGATGTTCGTCTTTGATTTGTTTCAAAGTCGCCAGATGCATAGATGTTCTATACAGTTACGATACCCTCTTTAGACGTGAAAAATCACAAGATTTTTGACAGGCACGATTGGATTTAACATATTTTTGTGTTTTTACTTACTTATGCGCAGGGATTTTTCTGACGCGGCGATATCTGAGAACCAAAGTACTTTTGTTATGGCCTAATGTTTGGACTAGTTCATTAATCAAATGAGGAATACTTTTGACAAATCTGAAAAATACTGACAAATAATATAGATCTTGATGAGACGGATCGCTACGAGACAGCTCATCTTGATCTACAGTGTTTGCAAATGTTGACTTTATGGTCTGTAAGGTTGTAAGATAAAATCATTAAACCTACATTTTAATTAGTGTAGATTCAGAGCAGGATGAGTGCTGGAAAATAGGTCCATATTAATAATGAAACTAGCCGAAAATAGCCATATTTGTGGTAATTTGATTACATTTTACAGGAAAAATCAATAGTGGAGGCCGAACTAAATAAGACCTGGGGCCTGATTCACTAAACTTTGTACGACTAAAATGTTCGAAAGTGCAAATTTAGGATCGTCTGTAAATTTCAATTGATGGATTTGCATTTATAGAGCATAGGCTGCATATGCAGCCTATGCTCAATAAATGCAAATCCAACAACTGTTCACAAGAAAACATTGTTAATGTGAATTTTACAGACTATAATAATTTTGCACTTACAAACATTTTAGTCGTATGAAGTTTAGTGAAATTGTCCTGGCTGTTAGGGATATTTGGTTCAGATTCTTCCAAAAACACCAAATTTAGCCAAGATGTCGTCCATACCATACTATTTCGATTTCCGACGGGCGCCAAGACGAACAACCCCCGGGGCCGCCATTTTGGCGAGATCCAATATAGCCGCCAGTTGGGTAAGAACTCAGTCGTAGTAAAACAACAAAAAGTTCTATATTCATAAATAATAATACTTTTTATGGGTTTTGGGGTTCAGGGAATCCAATTATAATGTTATTTAGAGAATTTGAGGTCATTGTCATATTTTAAGGTCACGATAAAGGTCATTTTGAGTCAAATTCGTCATATTTATTAAGTGTTAATCAATATGTACGAACAGTATATCATTGTATCGGTTTCCGGGGTTGAGAAACACGACTCTGACCTAATTTGACGATTGGCTGCAATATGACAAACCAGGGTCACGGCAGAGGTCGCCCGAACCTGAGGTCAGCCAGAGGTCAATTGTATAAAAAATGTCAAAAGAGCTGGGATCACAAATAATATCGCTTTTTAGGGGTTTGTGGCATCGGATAATCATATTCTGATATACTTTTGACTATTTGAGGTCATGGTTACCAATAATTCTTAATTCGCTACCTATACGTTCTGGCGTTCTTACTACTGCATCACCTCATCAACATTCTTTTTATTTACGCACCCCCTTCGCATTTGCAGAGGACCGTGCATCGGACACCAGCACGGTTGCACTTGCACCGTCCTGTGCATGACTTGACGCAGCCGCAGTGTAAGAGAATGACACATGATACTGAAACATCGCTGAGAGTAGTCCATAGGGACTGCCAAGTACTGGTGCCCTCTTTGTGCCAACCCCACTCACTGAAGTCAGGGATTTCCTGTTGGACCGAAATGGCCTGACTCCAGTAGAAACTCGCTTGTAGAAGTGCTCGCTTCACATGCTGGAACAGCGCTGCTTGGGTAGGCGGAATATATTCCAGTGATCTACTTCCTGTGGTGAAGAGGCGATGCCTGGCCTCGTTTACACCGGCTGCACCACACCCATTGCTGTACATGAGTACGACGAAGCGTTCGATACGCTGCATGTGCAATGACTCGATACTGAACATGTTAGGGTCATGCGTTAGAGCCACTAATGTGTCGGTCAGTTCAGGTATGCTTGACCAGGCTGTCCAAGCGGTCTTCTTGCCACATCCAAGAAACTGTGATGCAGTGTCGCATCCGGTCAGACTGTGGAAGAGGGGCAGTGCCAAGGACTTTGACGGACCGAGATTGGAGCATATGGAATGGACTGGAATGTCACGATAATTTCTTCCGCTACCGAAACCCACCCAGAGCTCTGACAGGCAAAGTGTCTCGAAAAATCTGACTGCCAAAACCACGACATCACTGTCCACTGTACGAACATATGCTGTTGTATGTCCCTGCTCTGCGGCATGTGCTAAATGCAGGAGGATCCTAGTGTCCGCCTCGGAATGGTTGCACGGCTGAAATGATGCAAGGTCTGTTGGCGAGCACGGTCTCGAAGTGAGTACTTAGGAGCAGCTTTCCGCCCATGTCAGTCTTGAATATCTGAGTACTGATGAATGAGAACAGCTCCTTTTTGTTCTCCTCGTTGTTTAGGAAGCCACTGTTCCATTCACGCTTTGGTATCTGAGTGCTTCCATCGCCAACTCTTGTTCGTGGGCCATTACCGCGCCGTTGCTGTGTAAGAGCTTTGAGATTATTTTCCTCGGGGTAATTATCCCAAATAGCATCGATGCGTTGGGTACCACTCTTCATTTGTCAGGCCTCGACAAATTTTTATTTTCTGACTCGTCCCACTGGACGAGAGAACCTAAAAATCTACTCGTCCAGACTGAACTTCTACTCGTCCAAACTTTTGGTCAAATAACAAAACATACATTTTTGTATGTACAGTTTGTGATCATATTTTGTGATAACAATAATATTTCCACAGTCAATGTGCCCGTGTAGATCTATATTTCCAGCTTTCGGTGCGTGGCTTCAACAAATAAATTATGTAATTTATGTAATTTGTGTAACTGTTGCTACACAGCGTGAAACAATGGTGCCGTGGTGGGAGGGGTACACTGCAGTTTGCATCTTATTGTAAACGGCTTAGCGTAGCGTTGTGTATTGCAGGAATAATAAGATTGCCAAGTTTTAGATATAATTCGCCAGATAACCGTGATTAATTTCGCCTTTTCGAGTTGTTCATTGGATCTATCAATATCTCCGCCACTCTGCAAAAACCGGCGTATGTCTGACATCTTGTTTTGTTTGTAAACACAGAGCAGACGACAGTTAAACAGGATGCTAAGTCACGGTGACTGGTTGTAGAATGCACGTATTAAATTCAGTAGTTGCAGCCATGAATGGGAATAAGTCGGACACAGTCTACATTGTATATGTGTATCTTGGCAACGCAGAAAGGCGAGTGTAGTAGGTAGTCTCCCTTTACCACGCTCGGTAATCAGTTGAATATTTTATTGGAATTTAGTATTTCGCTTCGCAAAACTTCGCATTTGCATTTTCTCAGTGGTGATCTTCAAATTTCCACTCGCCCGACTGGACGAGCGGCTTTCAATTTTCACTCGCCCAGGCTGAAAAGTTACTCGTAAATACGAGCGGACGAGTGGATTTGTCGAGGCCTGTTTGTGCCTCCAGAAATGGTACTATGTGTAGCGTCACGTACTCGCGGAATGTCTTTGCCGTAGTCAGGCGCACCATGTGGATTACTGCCGCCATATCTAAAACCACGAGCATGGCGTGCTTGGCAGCAGCTGCGCGGCCAGTGGGTGCATTGAGGCATTGCAGAATGTCTGACTTTGTTCCAAAGCGCAGCGACCCTCGATCAGCGAGGCTCGGTGTCTCTCTCTGATTTTCAAACTGAAAGAACTCCGTCATGTCGGCATCAGGACGCGACTGGAGTGACAGGACAAGTTGCGTGACTAAGGTCATGTTCTGCCTCTGTACGTCCTTCGTGCCTTTTTCCTTGGGGTCAGATCAATTGGCAAAGGTTAGTATGTTGTTCCGCTTGATTGTATCAGATACTGGTACAGAAACGTGTACCAGCCTTTCCATGACATATGCTGCGTGAATGGTTTGGCCAGCTTCACGAATTTGAGACAGCGATGTAGCAACGGCCTCTTCCATGACAGTATGTGTATCGAGTGCTACAAGCTCCTGGGGCCCGTTTCACTAAACTTCTTACGATAAGAAATTATCGTACAAACTTCTTAGGCGCATTTTACCGTTTCACTAACGTCAATTTCGTGCGAACTTTCTTTCGAAGTTCGTAACTTTCCTCGTAAGTCTGCGATAGGTATTGGGCTGTCGTACGAAGATTTTTTAGCGCAAGTGTCACGGCCGCCATACATGAAACTCAAACTTCGACCAGAATTTGACCTTGAAGATGACCTTGAGTGACGAATTTGACCACAAATCGTCGAAATAAGACCAGCATCAGAATCTACGAGCCCGAATACCCATATTTAGAGGTATTACTCATGGTTCTAGCCCTTTTGGTTTTTACCTACGATTGATTTCTAATCCGAGTGGTGGCCATATTGGATTTAGCAAATGTGGCGGCCCCAAGTGGCGCCCGTCTTGGCGCCCATCAAAAATCGAAACAGTATGGTATGGGCGACGTCTGTGCCATTCTTTTGGAAGAATGTGAACCAAACCTCCCATGTAATGCCCTAACATCCCTCATTATCCCCAGTTCCCCAGACCCTGTGCCATACCTCCATGGTGTCAACGTTGTTCTGTAGACGTGAGAATTTCTCCTGGTACCTCTGCTGCTCCTCGTCCAGCTCCTTTTGTAAATGCACAATCTCATTCTCATCTTTCTGCAGCTGGCGTTGCAACGCCACACCCTGGAATAGAGGTCATATATTGTAGGTACTACTGTGTAATCAACTCTTAGACCTCTACTCACAACATTTGTCGTCTGCTGTTGCTTTTATATCTTGCCTTATTTCTCAATAAAAACATGGTTTGACAGCACTTTAGAATCATTTCCAATGGAAATGATTCTGAAGTGCTGTCAAAGCATGTTATAAATTATTCTAAAGTGCTGTCAAAGCATGTTTTTCATGATAAAAATGGAAAATATAAAATAAATTGAGAAATAAGGCAAGATATAAAAGCAACAGCAGACGACAATAGTTGTGAGTAGCGGTCTAAGGGTTAAGCCAAGTTGTGAAGGTCAATGTCCTATTCAGGCAGCAGATAATTATGTGTATGCAATCAATTCAGAAAGTATGTTTTTGTACAGGATATAATTATAGATGTGAGGTAAAACCTAAAATGACACATGCATACCACATATGAAATTGGTCAAACATTTCATGAGTTATAAACGGATCAGATTATGTAAGCAGATGGACATGTGGAGCATAACTATATAATGTACCATAAACCATAATTCAGATCAGGAAATACAATGCCTGCTTTATTTTGTAAATTAACCCTTAGACCGTTACTCACAACAATTGTCGTCTGCTGTTGCTTTTATATATTGCCTTATTTCTCAATAAAATAAATGGAAATGATTCTGAAGTGCTGTCAAAGCATGTTGTAAATTATTATAAAGTGCTGTCAAAGCATGTTTTTGATGATAAAAATGGAAAACAGAAAATAAACAGCAGACAACAACAAAATAAAATAGCAGTCTAAGGGTTAAACAGTGTTCAGTAATTATTAATCTTGTAATTGTGGCTGTGCCTGGAGAGATGGGGCGTATGGGTTATACGATCATCTGTGCAGTCTGATCAGGCCATTGTTCGTCCTTCAGTCAATGAAACCCCTGTAATGCGTTTAACCCTTAATTTTTTTGTCGTCTGCTGTTTATTTTCTATTTTGCATTTTTATGATCAAAAACATGATTTGACAGGCACTTTAGAATAATTTACAACATGCTTTGACAGCACTTTTGAATCATTTACATTATGAAGTGCTGTCAAACCATGTTTATATTGAGAAATAAGGTAAGATATAAAAGCAACAGCAGACGACAATTGTTGTGTGTAGCGGTCTAAGGGTTAACTTATAGTTTTGATCCGTATCGGGGTTAAGGAGTGTACCAGAAGACCAGAAGTTGGAATATCCGCAAATTCTATAAGCCCCATAACTCCAGTCACAGACACATTGTGGGCCATCTAGGAGGTTCCTGCCACGGCATCATGATGATGATAGCCCATATTACCAAAATGAAACTTACTCGCTTTTACAGGCTTGTACATGATTATATTCTACTTTCTATATTGTTTGCCCTAGTTTCTCGACCAATAGTTGATTGATTGGTTAGTGCTTAACAGCCTATCAACCAATGAAAGCATATCATTTCATCTTAATTAATCACATAATGCGATGATGTATTTCATCGATATCAATTTATTTAAATAGTTATATTCAGAACTGGACAATGTGGCACACATCTTGTTCAGGCTTGTATAAGTGTGCTTCAGTGTCAATGACATAATAGTATCACAAGCTAAAAGCATGTTTATGGGCTGGGCTATATTGAAATAGACATGTCAAAAGTTGTGCCAAAGAGAACAAAGCAAAAATAAAAAATAAGAACTGGCATCGTTAAACAAAGCTAAACCCCTCGCTGGCAGCCTTAATAAAAAATAAATCAAGTCCTCAGTGACCTTGACCTTGGGCAGTCGGATGTGGGTCTTATGCAAAACAAAGCATCATCCCTAGTGTGGCCAAATATTATCAAAATAGGTGAAGCGGTTCATGAGTTATTGAAATATGAAAGGTGTTACTAACGTACGTACATGGACTAACGCTATATCCTCTCTTGCCTATCGGCGAGGAGATAAATAGAGGCTCTGTGGACTCAACTCAAGGAGAGGAACTCTATAAGATAGCAATCTTTCGTTCCAATCCTCTTTACATGTACACTGCTTGTATACCTAAAACTGAATTAAATTTTTATTTAATAAAATATGTTTATAGCAAATGTAGATAACTAGAGCCAAAGTCCAAACAAATGTTTGGACAAGAATAATTTGGAATTTCTGGTTACGTTTACATATACAGTTGATCAAATTAATAACAATAGACAACAATATTGTGTTTCAAAGGCTAAGCTAAACATGCAGCATAATTGTTAGAAGACACGCAGTAAACCCATTGAAGTCTATGAATGCAATACATTTTATCGAATATATCTGATTATTTTGTTTATTTCTCCATAAAAGTATACATGTATGTTGTTACCACTCATATGAACCGTCTCATCGAGATGGTTCAAATGAGTGGTAACAACACATATTTTCAAACAGAAATAGCGAGAAAAAAATCTCCAAATTTTCATACTACTGTAATTGTATCCAGCCTATAATGGGTTAATAATGAAAGGTGTTGCAAACCGCATCATTGTCAGAACCAACACTGTGCGATTTTTCAAGAAATTCTTGAAAAATTCTGATCAATTTCTTTATTTCTCCATAAAAGTATATATGTTACCACTCATTTGAACCGTCTCATCGAGACAGTTCATATGAGTGGTAACAATATATACTTTCAAGCAAAAACAGTGAAAATAGCGGGAAAAAACCTCTAATCTAATCTAATCTCTAATTGTATCCAGTCTCAATAGTGGGTTAATATTCAGACACATTTTATTTGGACAAACCTACGGAGCCCCGCAGGGGATGTATAATTCTTTTTGTATTAATTTGTTCCCATGAAATAACAATTTGTTCCCTCATTGAACAATTCGTTCCCACAAATTAACAATTAGTTCCCACAAAATAACAATTCAGCCCACGGGAACGAATTGTTAATTCATGGGAACAAATTGTTATATCGTGGGAACGAATTGTTAATGTGAGGGAACAAATTGTTAATGTGAGGGAACAAATTGTCAATTTGTGGGAACGAATTGTTAATTCGAGGGAACAAATTGTTAATTCGAGGGAACAAATTGTTAAATTGAGGGAACTAATTGTTCTTTCGTGGGAATAAATTAATAAACAAAAATCCATGTCCCCTGCGAGGCTCCATACAAACCTGTATAAATATATGGCTTTTCAAAACAAGAGTGTCTCGATACTGGGAGATAGTATAGCTGTGTTGAGCAGACTAATGATGTACTGGGATACAAATTGAGTTTTTCCTAAAACAAAGTGTTTCTGAATGTGTAGGTCCATTTCATAATTCAGTTGTTTAATACATGTACCGTATGTACTTTGTAATTGACTGGTCTTGCTACAGCAACCTTGAATAAGGAAATAGCATATGCACATAATCAAGTACACTCCTTAACCCTTTCCCTGATAGAAACGACTTTTCACGCCTCTGCAGAAGATGTCTTTAGAAAATATTGTGGGAAAAGGAGAAATTGCTTGTAACAAGCAATTTCTCCTTTTCCCACAATGTTTTCTACTCTATCAGATAATTTAACCATCATTTCACCCAGCATTTCATTCTTTTATTCAGATGTTTTGGATTTGGATGAGTCGAAATATCGCAAAACAGGGAAAGGGTTAATAGAGAATACCAGTAACAAAGTAACAAATGCAGATATGTATGTAAAACTCAGGGGCGGATCCAGCATTTGGGGGGGGGGGGGGGTTTGGGGGGGGGGGTGGGGTTCCTATTTTCGAGCTGCATGGAATGGAGTGAGTATGCTATAGGGGACGAGGGGAGGTCTGCAACCCCGGAACCCCCCCCCCCTCCAGATCTGCCCCTGCAACTATACATATCAGAAAAATATATTTATACATGTACATGTTAAAACAGCATTACAAACTCACACAAACACGTTCATTAAGTGTCATTTTCTCAAATCCACAAGCACACGTCCACTGGCATTAGTGGCTGTTACTTTGCTTTGAAATGTTCAACATTCACATACTGTTATGCTCTAGAAATAAATATTAGAATATCACAAAACCTGCAATAAATTTGTCATCCACATTATAATATGCCTTATCAGGCAGCCAAAATAATTTATTGAAACAAATCTGAAATTTACTTCTGAGTTTGTTCTGAATGTTTCACCTTCGTTTGACCCCAGATGACTCATAGCAGGTATAGTAGTATCCAATTAACTCTTACTACACTGAATTAAATTTTGTCGTTTGCCGGAAATGTTTTATTTTCAATATTTCTCGACAAAAACCCGGTTTTGACAGCTCATGAGAATCGTTTCCACTGGAGACGATTCTCATGTGCTGTCAAAACCGTTTTTTTTTTGGTTCCACCCTGAAATTAGAATATCCTGACCTGACGCCATTAGCCTATTTCACCAACATTGCAAAGAATACTTTTCTAGCAAAGTATACTTTGAGGGAGAAATATTAAATTTAAGGATAAATTTATTAATTTTTATTATACTGAATTTATTACATTATCACAGCCATTTTGGCTGTGATAATGTAATAAATTCAGTATAATAATTCTACATACTTTTAATCATCAAATTTATGCAGTTAGTTCTATATGACATGATGCATTTCGGGAAAAATAAATGATTACTCCCTCAAAGTATACTTTGCTAGAAAAGTATACGTTACAATGTTGGTGAAATCTACAGGTCTATTCCACACCAGAGTCACTTAGCTCCAACGCCAAAAGTAATATGATCAGCACAGATCTTATTATGTTTCATTAATGGAATGGCGAACAGTGCAGATCCTGATCAGACTGTGCGGACGCACAGGCTGATCTGGATCTACACTGGTCGCAAACCCATAAGCCCCATTTCATCAGTCACAGCCACATACCCTGCTACAGATTACCACCTATTATTTTGACGTTAACATGTTTGCCTATGATATACGGCATATCACTGATTGAGCAGGCACAAGCACAAACCTCGTCAAACCACATGACAAACCACATGACATTGCCCCTTACCGATCGCGAGGATAAAGGCATGTCATCATCGTCTTCTATATCTTCTGCCTAACATGTACCATAGACTAAATGTGCATCAGAGCTCCAATTAAGATGCGTAATTTGACCAAATATTCTAGGTATTTTTCTCAGTTCTTCACCAACAAGAGTTGTCAGGAGACAACGAAGCTCGCCTGTTGGCAGCCTTCCCTCAAACTTGGCACAGTTGCATAAAAAACATCAATATTATATAACTTGACCTTGGGTTAAGGGGCGTGCGGTGGACCTTGACATTGAGGTCAGTGGTGCAAGGTGGGTCGTGGGTTTGATATAGCATAATATAGCTTATTAAGATGAATGCATGTATGAAATATCAATGCGCTCCCTGAAAACAGAAGTAAAACAAAATTTAACCCAATGTTAAGTTTATGAACGCACTAAGTTGGTGATTTTCTATAGCATGATAGCTATTCACATGAGGAATGCATGTATGAATGTGCTAAGTTTGTGACGTTGACCTTGGGGAAAGGGGTGTGGGGTGGGTCATGGATTTGCTGTAGCACAATAGAGGATCATCAGATGAATGCATGTATGAAATATCAAAGTGTTCCCTGTAAAGAAACAGAAGTTACACAACATTTACCCCAACGTTAAGTTTATGAACATGCTAAGTTTGTGACCTTGACCTTGGGGAAAGGGGTGGGGGGGTCATGGATTTGCTGTAGCACAATAGAGGATCATCAGATGAATGCATGTATGAAATATCAAAGCGTTCCATGAAAGGAAACAGATGTTATAAGACATTTACCCCAACGTTAAGTTTATGAATGTGCTAAGTTTGTGACCTTGACCTTGGGGAAAGGGGTGGGAGGTGGGTCATGGATTTGCTATAGTACGATAGAGTATCATCAGATGAATGCATGTAAAACAAAATAAACAAGTTTATGAATGTGCTATGTTTGTGACCTTGACCTTGGGGAAAGGGGTGGGTCATGGATTTGCTACAGCATGATAGAGGGTCATGTATGAAATAACAAGGTGTTCCATGAAAGGAAACAGAAGTTATAAGACATTTACCCCAACGTTAAGTTTGTGGACGATGCCGATGAAACCGACGACGCCGGGGGTATGCCACAAGCTCTTCTGCACTTCGTGCAGGCGAGCTAAAGATTGGTGAAGAAATAACAAAATTCCCCCCAAAGTTGATCAAATTATGCACCTTAACTGGAGCTCTGATCACGTATTTACATAATTAATGGTAACCAATCTAAGCTATCATACTTGATGTTGGAATTTATCTCGAACCATAAAAACACTAATTTTAAATGGTTACAATTTATTAACCAAATACTAAATGAAACTGGCAATTCACTCGCTTATGACATGCAGGCTATAGATACCCGCAAAATAAAACATACATTAATTGATCTATTTATTCAAGATTGGCATGCACGAGTATCGGCATCCAATAAAGGTAAACTCTATAACCTTTTCAAGGATAACACAAATATAGAACCATATTTTAATATCTTGCCAAGGTCTTTGTATTTGAACATACATGTAGTACGATTTAGAACAGCTAATCATAAACAGGTAGATGGTATGGCATACCTCATACGGAACGTAAATGCAACCTATGCAATGGCAATGATTTAGGCGATGAGTTCCATTATCTGCTAATATGTCCCCATTTCCAAGACCAACGGAAGAAGTACCTAAACAAATATTACTATTTACGACCTAATGTGATAAAATTTAAGCAACTCCTTAATAGCCACTCCGAGATTAAATTAAAACGCCTAAGTTTATTTATAGCTGAAGTCGTATTATATTTCAAAATAACTAATTTCATCGGATCTATGCTGTGTCTATAGATAAAACTAAATTGATGTTCCCTTTCTGAGAGTACAGACTGTGTTTATTTATGTCCACGCTACTAATAGATAATGTACAGCTACTTATGACGTGACATTACACAATAATGCAATTTCATGATCTAGATAATTTACATACATGTACGGTGAGGCCTCTTTGGACCGGACACCCTAGGATGTCCTCAGAGTGTCCGGTTTAGAAATGCTCCACTGTAAATTAGGCACATAACAATTCTGGGACATACCGGTACTTATATATTTTGCAATCATGAACATGCATTACTATCTAAGACGCGTCACCAGGAAACCTCTAAAAATGAGATCACATATAATAGCTCAGTATCCGGTTGAGAGAGGTACCACTGTATATATATTATCTGTTGTGTGCTGTCAATTTCATTCATACACGGTTAGTATAAACATTAGCAGCACGTCATACATTTGTCGAATCCCATGGTTACACCTCAAGATACATGTATACACTGTTCGCGAAGACTGCTATATCAAGTCTGTACACCATGCAGTCATTTGAAGTATGTACAGTAGGATTTACTTTACTGGATTACAGCTTAACGTTGGTTAAAGTTACTGTTTCTTTGTTGTTTTATACTGAAAGCTATAATACATCACAATTCATATATCAATATCTATGCTTTTCATAGTGTGACGTGGAGCGCCGTGGCGTAATGGTTAGTGTGTCGGACTATTGATCCAAGGGTCGTGGGTTCGAGCCTGACTAGCGGCGTGCGTTGTGTCCTTGAGTAAGACACTTTATCCACACTGCTCCAGTTCACCCAGCTGTAAATGGGTAGCGATAATTCGTAGTTGCTCTGTAAATACGAATTACCGGCTTCTCTCAAAAATCTCTACCTCCGTTCATTCTCCCATTCTTGGGAGACGGCATGCAAGGTCCTAGAGCCAGTGCCGCCGTTAAATATAAGCTAAAGAAAAAGAAACATAGAGAATGTGTTACATTATCCATGTTTTATACAGATCATAATATGCCCTGACCAACGTATTGTATCGGTGACCAAAAGACGAATTCGAGAATTCAGACGGCAAACACAAGGACACAGGATGGTATCATTGTGTTTGTTGCCTGCATTCGCCGAATTAGCCAATTGGTAACTATTCACTAATGATATGTAACTCCAGTGGTATATCTTTGTTTCCCTTAAACTAATACAGCTGTTTATACACACAACGATACAGTGTATTCTCACATGCTTTCGACTTTCGACCCAGTGTAAGGATGGTAGCTGTCATCGTGCTATATAATTTCAATCCTTGTAAATGTATCCCCAACTACGTTCTTTCTACAAAGGTAATGCTCAATATTGGTGATAACACACGATTTACAAAATTAAGTATTGGTATATTCTGTTTTGAACATATTTGCATGCATATGTATTGTCCACCATGTTGTTGTTGTTGATAATACAAATTATTCTGTACTTGTATGCACTCATATACCACTGTGTGGTCTGAGAATATTGCAAATAAAGGCTTTGTTCTGTTCTGTTCTGTTCTGTACATTGCACCGAGGAAAGTACTAAGAATAGATAATGATTTATGTACTAGAATAAACAAATACATGTCGCCTACATTCTCAGAATGAGTCTGATGTCAAAATATGAAAAAAGTAATTTGTAGCTAAGACTGGAGAAATAGGGCTTATGGGTTTCGCGACCAGTGTAGTTCCAGATCAGGATCTGCACTATTCACCATTCCATCAATGACGCTACAGGAGTGCGGTATTTGATCAAGAGCTATGCAGCAACAAATGCCATAAGCCCCATTTCTCCAGTCACAGACACATTTATGCATATAATATTGTAATAAAAGTTTCATCAACACGATCAGCACAGATATGCATTTGTCGAAAGCACATTAGTGCGAAGAAATTGTCTACGTTGGCTTACATCCACACTGTTTATATCAACTACCGATGTTCTACCACCTTGTTGTTTTCAGGTTTATGATGTCACTGATTTCGAAGTAAAACATCATAAAACATGTGTTAGTGGTCTCTCGTATCAAGTTTAACTGTTTATCTGCAAAAGTTGACAACATTCAATGGGATTGATTTTCCATGTTTTATCAGGACAAGTGAATATCTGTTGGCTAGTGATACGCCGCTGCAGACCACAGTAAGCCTGTTAATGTGTTGTCATAACAAACGATTTTAGACAGATAGACATACAGAGGGATGTACATGTAAGGACACCTCGACGATGTAAGGACACCTCGACGATGTTGTAATCAATAAGTCAAGCTCTCCACAACAGGGATTGACAAAACAAGTCTGAAATTCAACATCTATAAATTAACATATTAACCCTTATACAGGGATTCCGCTGGGGAAAATAACAAAATTGCCACTTCAAAAAAAAAAAATAATATATATTTTTTTCATTTTTTTTCTCGAAAATTGTAATTTTTTAACGCCAATTGTTTATTTTTATCGCCAATTGCGAAAGTGGCGATCGCCAGCGGAATCCCTGCTTATAATACGGGAACTGCCTTCTGTTCTCTCTTTTCGCTCTCCATTGTAAATTATTCTAAAGTGCTGTCAAATCATGTTTTGATGAGAAAACAAGAACTGCGTCTGTCGAACGCGGATGCCACCTGCAGCATATTTGAGAAACTGTGACAAAGTGGTTAAGTCATTTAAGTAACCTGGTGAAGGTGAAAAGGCGAAGGTCATATAAATTATGAAAAGGCAGGTGTGGCACACATACCAATGAAGGAAGTGTTGAAGTATTGAAGCGATTAAGCAACTTATGTAGATGATATGGCCAGTTTGAGAAACTGTGACGAACTGGTTAACCAAAATTGTTAAGTCATTTAAGTAACCTGGTGAAGGTGAAAAGGCGAAGGTCATATAAATTATGAAAAGGCAGGTGTGGCACACATACCAATGAATGAAATGTTGAAGTATTGAAGCGATTAAGCAACTTATGTAGATGATATGGCCATTTTGAGAAACTGTGACGAACTGGTTAACCAAAATTGTTAAGTCATTTAAGTAACCTGGTGAAGGTGAAAAGGCGAAGGTCATATAAATTATGAAAAGGCAGGTGTGGACAGACGGACGGACGGTCCAAAAACAATATGCCACCCGGCTCTTCGAGACCGGTGGCATAAAAATGGAAAATAAAAATTAAGCTACATATGACAAAATTTTAATTTAGCATTGTAAGGGTTAATATATAAGAAAGACAAATCAAGAATGCAAGATACAATGTACATAAAATACATGTACACAAAATACAACCAGTTGACAATCCACGCATCATGCAGAGACAATCAATATACATGCATTACTGCAATTAATTTATTAATAAATACAATAATAGTAAGATGTTACATTCAAAAACATGTATATGACAATTTACAAACTAGCATTGTAAAACATATTAAAGAAGCACTCAATGAACACAATATGCAAGACTACTAATTATAGTCTGTTTCACGAAAGCTGCCCAAATTTTACGGCCATATAAACAATTCAAAAAGCCATATTTTTTTCGATAATATTAAATTAAAGGAAAATTTAAGAATGAGCCTTCTTTTTATTTCGTGAAATTTTGTCAAATATTGATTTTATTGCGAAAACAAAATTTCCCCATGTTAAATCCACATAGACATCTTCACGGAGTGAAGATAAGATGTCTATGGGGATTTAACATGGGGAATTTTTTTTAGAATTTCAGAAATACTGGACCGATTTTTAAAATTTAACTTTTGTTTTCTTAGTTAGATCATTTCCAAGCTATCTAGCTCACAGGTTGAAGTAACGGACCGAGGTCTATAAATACATTAAATATGCCTAAAAGCATCAATAAATGAAGAAAAAAAAAATATTTACCCCCTCCATCTAATCATATAGATGGAGGGGGTAATTTTTTTTTTTCTTCATTTATTGATGCTTTTAGGCATATTTAATGTATTTATAGACCTCGGTCCGTTACTTCAACCTGTGATCTAGCTAGGTTTCGGAGTCAATTTCCACATTTTTTCGTTCTTTGACTCCTCCCACAACTCCTCAACGTTACTACAAGACTACTAATTAGTGTGGTTAAAATAAGAAATGGGAAGAAAGAATAATGTATTGCAGGAATTTTTGATAACAATGACAAAACTGGCAATACCAGCAAATGTTAAAGGTACATACCCACTCAGTAGGCACAAAATGTTCTTTACATCATACAGACATTTTCTGGCAAAATAAAACATTTATTCACCGTTACCCCACGTATTGATTGACATTACTTTCCATTTTATATCAGACTTAAATGTCCACACTGATGACAGGGGCGATAACCGTGTTTCCTTAAAATGGTAATGGACATTACTATTTATTACTCTGTATTTATTTTTTGATGTGCAATGATCATACCTTCTGATGCGTCGAAAATATTATGTTTTCAGGTGATACATTTAATTAGTATAAATAATTAAAAAACATCATGCCTCATTTACATATGAAAATAGCCTGATACCACCTCGCGTCACTATCAGTAAAATAATTATTTCTAAATGATTATATCTGTATAGTGGGCACTCATAATTTTTAGAACTGGTGGAATAGTGACACAATTATACACTTATTTAATTCCTATATAAAAGAACATTTTGTGCCTACTGAGTGGGCATGTACCTTTAAATGAAATGAAGGTGGGAGCTTTTGTGCTAAAAACTTTAGGAAAGGTAGGGTTACTGTAAATAAACTATTTTTGTAAGTCTAATAGAACATCAGTTGACAAAAGAGAATGCGAAGAATGGGAAGGAGAAAAATTCACATAAGTGTAAAAGCTTGTTTTCTTATCTCAATTGCAGAGGCGTCAGAAGTGGGGCGGCAGTGGCGGCAACCGCCACCCCAAAATTTGGACCAAAAATAAATGGTGTCTCTCAAATGCAGTAGAATGCAGGAAATGGCATCTAGAATTCACCGGGAGTGTACATGGATGCCCCCGGACACCCCTAGCCAGGGATTCCGGTGGGAAAAAAAATCAAATAAAAACAATAATTTTTTTTTTTTTTTTTTTTTTTTTTAAATTGTAATTTTTGATTGCCAATTGTTTATTTTTATCGACAACTGCGATCGCCAGCGGAATCCCCGCCTAGCACTAATTCGCTTTGATCGGGTCGACATTCGCCTCCCCAATATTAATTTGCTTCCGAGGCTTCTGAATTGTATGTATACATATAATATTACATCTCACTTGCAATAATTTTAAATAATATTGTTTAAACTAAAACAGAAGTCAGAGATGCACAGACTAATCAGTAGCTACATTGTTCACAAACATTGCAACATCCCCTTTCTGTCCATCGTCATTAGAGACCAGGGTATGATCATGATCATCAGGCCTGTGTTAACCCTTCCAACACTTACAGCGGTGTTTGTAAACAGTGTAGATCCAGATGAGCCGGCTCATAACGAGCCGTCTCATCAGGATCTGCACTTTTTGCAAATAATATTCATATTAATCAGAGAAAAAAACACATCCTTTTAATAAATGGACTCATCTCAAAATCATTTTGTGATAATTGAATTGGTCCTTAAATTAACATATCACAGTCCATTCCAGTTATTTAGGGTTGAACGGGCTAACTCTGGACGTTTCTGTTCATGGGCAATGGTGATTATTATGTTTTACTTGTTAAATGGAATACAGTGTAAATGATGATCACACTCATTGCATGCCCATGCGGAGGATAACCAGGGAGCCGTTTCACTAAACTTTGTACATCTAAAATGTTCGTAAGTGCAAAAGTATGATAGTCTGTAAATTTCACATTAAAAACGTTTTCTTGTAAACAATTATTGGATTTACATTTATTGAGCACAGGCTGCATATGCAGCCTGTGCTCAATAAATGTAAATCCATCAATTGAAATTTCCAGACGATCATAAATTGGCACCTACGAACATTTTAGTCGTAAGAAGTTTAGTGAAACGGGCCCCTGGAGCTTAAACAAATGTTGTAACATATATGAGACACGCCATGTGATTTTGTACTTTCGGACATCTGTGTAATTACATGAAATATGTTTACAAAATTTAAAATATTTTTTCGTAAATGTTGTCAACAAATTGACAAAATTCGAGTACATATTCCGCATGTCGTCTGCAGTTGTTTTATATTTTGTATTCTTTCATAATACAAACATGCACCATTGGCATTCGCTTATAAGGTACTTTCAAAGCATGTTTTGGATGAGTTAAATGGAAAACAAAACATAAACAGCAGGCATCAAAATCTAGGTGAGCAATGAAAGGGTTAAAAAGGTATATTATTTCTCCAACATCATATTACATTCATGCCAACTGTACTCGGTATTACGGTATATTTAACCCTTAAAGTGCTGAATTAAAATTTGTTATCTGCTGTTTATTTTCTATTTTCCATTTTTCCTATCTAAAACATGCTTGGACAGCACTTTAGAATCATTTCCAATGGAAATGATTCTAAAATGCTACCAAACCATATTTTTATTTAGAGAAAATACAAAATAAGAAACAACAGCAGATGACACTTTTCGGTTCCCGCCTTCTAAGGGTTAATACCTCAAATTGCAATGGTATTAAAAAGATGTAAGTCTATATGTATCCAGCTTCCTGATCGACAGAATTGGGTCAAACATTTCTTCAAACATTGATGGCTGACTGAACAGAATCAGATATGGTGGCAAGCAACCATTTCAACATTATAGATTTGTTACCATCTGAATCTACACAATTTTCCTTTTCATCCCTTTATTAACCCTTTCACCCCTACGTAACTGGAATGGACTTTGATATGTCAATCATCACAAAATTTTCAGACTAGTCCATTTACGAAAAGGGGGTGTTTTTGTTCTCAAAAATACGAAAATTCTTGCAAGAAGTGCAAATCCTGATGAGACGGCTCATCTGGATCTACAATTTTTGCCAATACATGTACCACTATACAGGCCTGCGGTGTTGAAAGGGTGTTGAAAGAAAGGGTGTTGAATGGTTTAAAAGAAATGTGTGCACCTCTAGACATGGCAAATGTAAGTTAGATATCTGCTTACATGATTAACCCTTCCTACGCTGTTGACGAAAATTGCCGTCTGCTGTTTTTGTTTTAATTCTCAACAAAAACCTGGTTTTGACAGCACATGAGAATCGTCTCCACTGAGACGATTCTCATGTGCTGTCAAAACCAGGTTTTTGTCGAGAAATATTGAAAATAAAATTTTTCCAGCAGACGACAACATTTAATTCATGATGCTGGAACATTGTTGTTGTATTTGATTCCATCAATAACGTGAGACACGACACGGTATTTCACAAGTACTATATTCATTTAGTAGACATGTTGTAATAGAGTAATGTTATATTAAACCATTTCATGAGGTATACTGATTTGTTTTTTCTTTATTACACAATGAAAGTATATGTTGTTACCACTCATTTGAACCGTCTCGGCGAGACGGTTCAACTGAATGGTAACAATATATACTTTTAATAAGAAATATGATTATTTTTGGGAGAAAATTTGAGTATTTGTGCATGAAATGGCTTAAAGACGATCAAGTTACAGAAAGAGAACACACTTGTCAGCAGCTAAATGGTAGTATGTATATACCTCGGTGTCCATTTCTACAATTTCCCGCTTCTTTTCTTCCAACTGTTTTCAGGTGTGTATAATTATGAAGCATCAACACGACACGAAGGAAGTTACTGAGTTTTTCACCATGCAATGTAGGCAGTCCAGATGAAATGCAGTTTGTTTGGTGACAGGATGGTATAATATACTGTTTACATTAGGCAGTGTACTCAGACCTGAATACAATGATCGAGTCAAGTCTGCTCACTGCTGAATTTGGACAATATTCTTGATATCTCTCTAACTAAAACCTTAGACTAACAGACTAATATGTGGCTGTGACTGGGAGATATGGGGCTTATGGGATTTGCAACCGGTGTTGATCCAGATCAAATAGCACACTCCGGTAGCCTGATAACTATCTATATTGTTTGTTAGAAGCATTACAGGTGTTTCATTGATGGTATGGCAAACAGTGCAGAACCTGATCAGACTGTGCAGATGCACAGGCTGATCTGTATCTACACTGGTAGCAAAACCCAGAAGCCCCATTTATCGCCGTGAAACATTTTTGATATCCTGTCAATACGACCTAATCACTGCGTATGAATATGTGCGGTTGTCATACTATTCGATTCTCCGATTTTGAGGATGCAGCTGAGGTTATTTTTTTGCATTTTTAGCTATTTGTAGTGTTGACGGGATAAATAGAATAGTAGGTTAGTGCCGTGAATGGGAAAACATATCTGGCGCATCACGGAAATGGGATGGGCTTGGCAGAGCCTCGCTCATGCCATTTCCTAAGCCTTGCCAGATATTTTTTCCCATTCACGGCACTAACCTACTACAGAGCTCGAGGTAAGGTGCGTAATTGGACCAAATTTTCCGGGTATTTTTCTTATTTCTTGACGAAAAATGGAAAGTTGGGATTGCTTTAGAATCGTCTCATTGAGACGATTCTAAAGCACTCCCAACTTGCCAATTTTGGCGAAGAAATAACGAAAGTCTCGCCAAAGTTGATAATATTGCGCACCTTAACTGGAGCTCTGCTACTATTCTCTATTTCTCCAGCCACAGCCACATATGAAGATTAGCATGCTTACTTATGACTGTGGAGATTCTATGTACATGTACCCAAATATTTAGCACCAATGACTTTCTTCCTTAAGTGATTACATCAACAGGGAAAGATAATTGCTACTGCACACCACAGGTGGAAGACTTGGACCTATAACTCCCAAATAAATGCCTATTCAAAAAATCCCATTACCCCACCCACATGGTATCGTACTGTACATTACGTTAATAGAAGATAGTACTGTATGAGACCAAGTGGGTGGGGTAATGGATTTTTTGTAATGGTCATTTTCTTTGTGTTGCAGGTCCGAGTCTTCCACCTGTGCTGCACACACGATAACCACAATTCAAACATTAACATTGGCACAAGTAATACCACGATATATGTACATGTATTTCAAAAAATGTTTGGAATATAAACAAAAGGTGATGTAAGTGTGGTAAAACTTTGATAACAAAATGCTATATTAATATTTTCCATGACATACAAAACTAGCAATTGCACAAACAGTCAAGTATCCAATTGTAAATTCAGATTATAGAAACACAGTAAGCTACTTAAATAACAGGTCTGAAATTATCGTTAATGTTTTAAAGACTATTATTTAAACAGACAGAGATGACACATGTTAGTGACAGACTGGCCTACCTCTTCATCCATTGCGCTCAATGGGTCCTTCTCTTGTTTCCGCTATAGTCAGATGTACACGTACATGTTACAGTGAAAAGGTGAATGGGTTTGACGTCTCAAAAACAGCTGCAGTCATATAGAGACGGGACCTCGGTTATAAAGTCTCATACGAAACACAGATGGAAATACATACCAAGAAATTATTGTTTCACGCCTAGGGTGGGGATTGAACTTAAGCCTATTTCACCAAAACTGCAAAGTATACTTTTCTTGCTATTAAGTACACTTTGAGGGAGAAATTTTCAATTTAAGGATAAATTTATTAATTTTTATTATACTGAATTTATGTGATGATTAAAATTATGATAATGTAATGAATTCAGTGTAATAATTATGCATACTTTTAATCATCATATATATGCAGTCTTTGTTCTATATGACGTAATGCATTTCGGGAAAAATAAATGATAAGCATACTTTGCAATGTTGGTGAAATAGGCATCTGGGGGCCGTTTCACTAAACTTCGTACGACAAAATGTTCGAAAGTGCAAAATTATGATAGTCTGTAAATGTCACATTAACAACGTTTTCTTGTAAACAATTATTGGATTTACATTTATTGAGCATATGCAGCCTATGCTCAATAAATGTAAATCAATCAATTGGAATTTCCAGACGATCCTAAGTTTGCACTTACGAAGATTTTAGTCGTACGAAGTTTAGTGAAACGGGCCCCTGGTATTGAAGTCCAATGCTGTACCCCCCCCCACCCCCCCACCCCCGAGAACACAACCCATTCCTATGTTACCGTTAGTCTAACCCAGAAGACCCAGGGAGGTGCCCAGGGTCTGGTTGAGAGAGACTCCACTGTAATCCAGTCAGACGAGCTATGCAAAGCATATATGTATACTTTGCAATCATGAACAGACATGACCACCAGGGACACATGACACATGTCTGGTTTAGAGAATTTCCACTGTATTCATAAAATAGTAGTTATTTAAAATATATAATTACACTCACAGGTCCAGGAAATGTCATTCTTCAGAAGTGGGCTAGATTTTCAAAAGTATACCTCGCAAAAAACTCAATATCAGTCAGCTGCATTTTGGCTGCACGAGTCAGAAATAATAAACATTTGCTTAGAAAATACAAATATACAAAGCACTAATATGCAGAAAACAATTATGTGACATCGGAAGATTAATATTAATGTCTTGGGTGCAACATTAATGAAAGTATGGAAGACAAAGAAGCATAGGAAGTTTCAAGTTTCAAGAGCAAATATTTACACCTTCTATAAATTCATAATGCAAATGCCCATTTGACGTATTGCGTTTACATCCCAATACAATACATAGACACACGTGACGTCGCGCGATGTTGATGATTAGTTAAAGTTGCAATGTCGCTGTTCCAGGAATTGCGACACAATGACGTAAAACAAGACAATTGTTAATTTTAAAGCCATATTTGGTTATTTACACTTTTGAAACTATCAGAAAATGCAGTGTAAATATAAGTAATAAAACCATGGGCTGTTGCGTTTACTGGGGTGAACAATACATTAGATCTGTTTAAAGCTTGCGAGGAGTCCTTCGGACTTTAAACAGATCAAATGTATCGGACTCCTCGCAAACTTTAAACAGATCAAATGTATTGTTCACCCCAGTAAACGCAAGAGCCCATGGTTTTATTCCTTAACTTTTTGCATGCTAGCGATGAAAATAACATCTACTAATATCACGAGTATGTTTCTTATTTTTCACTGTAAATATGTCTTGTAATTTCATTAGAATTGAGTCCTCCGGACTCAATTCTAATGAATATTCATGATATTTATAGGGAGAAATAAATGAAGATATAACGAATTGTCATCTGCTACTTTTGAACTATTTATAGCCTGCAAATTTCCCAGCATGCAAAGAGTTAATTGTAGTTCATCCACAATGGCAGATGAGTATTGTACTTTTATTAACTTTGCTGAAAGGAAAAACCAGTTCATCTTCACAAGCAATATGTCAACTACAGAAGAGAGCAAACGGTTACAATTGCCTACAGTAAATATAAAAGTATACAGTATATTATATACAGCTCTGTGGGTATAATCACACGGGAGAAAGTGAAAGTAAATGGGTTTAACGTCCCAGCAACAGTTAAGGTCATATCTGTCGGATATGACTTTAAACTGTTGTCCCGCCTCGGGACAACAGTTTAAAGTCATATCCGACAGACCAGTGGGATGGAAATACTATGTTAAGTGTTTTTCACGCCGAGGGTGAGGATTGAACTCACGGCCTCCAGCATTACTCATTTGCATACTACATTTGTCACTAATAGAGCATTTTTGGAATCATCAATTTCATTTTAGTTCACACATGTTTGCCATTAATGATGTGATATTTTCCAAGAGGCTGACAGTGAGTGAGTGAGTGAATAGGGTTTAACGTCCGCTTTTCTGACATAGAGGTACAAGCCTCAGGGAGTCTACACGCAGACGGGTCAACGGGGTCGAGTCCCGTATCCACCTGTCCAAGGGGGGTAAATCCCAACTTCAGAACTCAATATTTACAATCAAAATATATATTCAGTCCTGAAATTAGAACAACCTGATCTGGTGCCAGGCCCTCGCCACACCAGCATCATTTATCCCATCCCCTAAAAGTAATAGGATTAGCGCTAATCTTACTTTTAAAAATGGGTGGGCATAGCCCGACTCAACTCTCACATACAAGAAAGCCAAAAATGCACATGAGGGCCAAATCCGGTATAGTGGGTTCCGGAAAGTATGAACCCAATCGTTAAGCCAGTTTAGTCGCCTTTTACGACAAGCAATGGCTACTGCAGCACTATTCTCAGGATCAGTTGATCCCGCCCCGGTGCCTGCACGGGGCAGAGGCTGACAGTCTGATTGGATAGGACTATGTGTTATGAAGAGATTTGAAGTGTAAATTTTGAATCCACCACAAGCACGCCTAGTAGATCAGCTGGGAAGGGATTTGCAGTTTGCATCATTTAGTGTTCTGTTAAGGCAATCATAACATTAACCCTTAGAAGCGCTATTAAATTTTTTTTGTCGTCTGCTCTTTATTTTCCATTTTTATCATCAAAAACATGCTTTGACAGCAATTCAGAATCATTTTACAACATGCTGTCAAAGCATGTTGTAAATTATTCTAAAGTGCTTTCAAAGCATGTTTTTTATGATAAAAATGGAAAATAGAAAATAAACAGCAGACGACAAAAAAAATAACATAGCGGTCTAAGGGTTAACCTGATAATGGTACTACAATGACCTTAACCCTTAGAAAGCGGGAAACAAAAAGTGCCGTCTGCTGTTGTTTCATATTTAGCATTTTTTCTCAATAAAACAATGGTTTCTGACAGCACTTTAGAAGCATTTCCATTGGAAATGATTCTGAAGTGTTGTGAAACCAGGTTTTTCACGAGAAAAATAGAAAATAACAAGAGTTCCGAAGGTCACAATATACGCCCGTTGAGGAAAGGCCAGTCAACAAGGGGAGATAACTCACTGAAAATCTTCTTCATCTTGCCGTGATAAACATGTATACCGAATTTGGTCACGATTGGTGAAGTAGAACTCGAGTTATTGCGTGGACAAGAATACAGAGCGGGAAAATTAAAAATGGCCACCAAGGGGAGATAATTCATCAGACACTTTTAACAAGAGCTGTAGGAGAACAGCATAGCTCGACTACGAGGGTTGTCGATGTACACATAGCTTGACAAAGAAAGTGGCTGCGGCCTGCATAACAACCTTAACAAAGGTTGACTAAAAACATTAACCAACGGAAATTAAGTAAGTAATTCAAGGTTAAATGTAGGTCAATGTCAGATATAGGTCAGGGGTTATTGATGTACATCACTAGGAGATAAAGTTTTCCAAGTATGATTGCTGTAGGCCCAGGAGTATTCCATATACAAGCTTGACTAAAAACCGTAACCAAGGGGAGATAACTAAGTATCCAAGATAAAAGTAGGTCAAGGTCAAATATAGGTCAGGGATTATTGATGTACATCACTAGGAGATGAAGTTGTCCAAGTATGGTTGATGTAGGCCCAGAAGTATTCCATATACAAGCTTGACTATAAACATTAACCAAGTAATTCAAGGTTAAATGTAGGTGAAGGTCAAATAAAGGTCAGGGGTTATTGATGTACATCCCTATGAGAAAAAGTTATCCAAGTATGGTGTCTGTATGCACAATAGTATTCCATCTACAAGCTTGACTAAAAACGTTAACCAAGGTTGAGTAAAAACCTTAACCAAGGGGAATTAAGTAAGTAATTTAAGGTTAAATGTAGGTTAAGGTCAAATATAGGTCAAGGGTTATTGATGTACATCCCTAGGAGATGAAGTTGTCCAAGTATGGTGGGTGTAGGGCCAGGAGTATTCCATATACAAGCTAGACTAAAAACCTTAACCAAGGAGAATTAACTAAGTAATTGAGGAGGAAATGTAGGTCAAGGTCAAATATAGATCAGGGGTTATTGATGTACATACCTATGAGAAAAGGTTGTCGAAGTATGGTGTCTGGATGCACAATTGTATTCAATGTACAAGCTTGAAAAAAAACCTTAACCAAGATTGATTAAAAACCTTAACCAAAGCGAATTAAGTAAGTAATTCAAGAGGAAATGTAGGTCAAGGTCAAATATAGATGAGGGGTTATTGATGTGCATCACTAGGAGATGAAGTTGTCCAAGTATGGTGGGTGTAGGGCCAGTCGTATTGCATATACAAGCTTGACTAAAAACCTTAACCAAGGTTGACTGAAAACCTTAACCAAGGGGAATTAACCAAGTAATTCAAGAGGAAATGTAGGTGAAGGTCAAATATAGATCAGGGGTTATTGATGTACATCACTAGGAGATGAAGTTGTCCAAGTATGGTGGGTGTAGGGCCAGTAGTATTCCATATACAAGGTTGACTAAAAACCTTAACCAAGGCGTGACGGTGACGCCGACGCCGACGCCGGGGTGACAACATAAGCTCTACTTATTCTTCGAATAGTCGAGCTAAAAATGGCTGCCAAGGGGAGATAAGTCATCGGACATTTTTCAAAATCGATAGGCTTCTTCGTCTTGCCGTGTTGAACATGTACAGGGGTCATACCAGTTATCCGGACAATCAGTTTATCGGACAAATGAAAATACCTTAATAAAGTTAATAAAGCGCATTATTTTGATCCGATATTGCAATGAATACATAAAAGTCACGCAGCTGCTTGCTGTTTCCATACCAGTGTGAAGAATATATCGCCAAGGTAAACATTTTAGTAAAATTTGCTGAAAACATTCCCCAACTCTGTCCACAAGTTGTTTACAGCATCAAAAGTCGCGCGGGGGCACATCGAGTGAGCCCAATACGTCATTGCCGAGTTGTTCTATGAATACAAGAAATTCTATAAATATGGTGTTTTCCAAGAAGCGAAGGATGGATAACTGATTTTTCTGCAGAACTACACAATGCTGTTTACACTGGTTTACAGGTGGTAAACTTATGATTTCAATGTGAGAATAGATGTTATAAGACTATTATACGTTTGTCCGGATAACTGATTGTCGATGTTAATTTTGGGGCTATCTTACGATTGATGATCTGACCCAATTTTAAGTGAGAAAGATGCCACATTTTTCTAAATAGTTTACATGCGCTGAGGAAGCAAGAACCGAGGATTGTTCTGTGAAAATTGTATGCCCGTAACTGCTATTTTAAGAAATATATCGTAAAGACACTGCCATTTTTGTCTGATAATCTGGAGGATCCCTGTATACCGAATTTGGTTACAATCTGTCAAGTAGGACTCTAGTTATTGTGTGGACAAGCTGTGGCCGCCTGCCCACGCCTGCCCGCCCGCCCGTACGAGATGAATACATAATACGTCCCGTTTTTTCAAACGGACGTATAAAAATTAAACAGCAGACGACAACATTTAATTCAGCATTGCAAGGCTTAACAGAACACCATAGAATCATGACACCACCACAATAATACATCACTATAGTCTGTTTCACGAAAGCTGCCCAAATTTTACGGCCATATAAACAATTCAAAAACAATATTTTTTTCGATAGTATTAAATTAAAGGAAAATTTAAGAATGAGCCTTCTTTTTATTTCGTGAAATTTGGTCAAATATTGATTTTATTAATAAAAATTGACTTGTCTATGGGAATTTAACATGGGGGGAAAAAGAGGAAGAAGAGTTGTGGGAGGAGTCAAAAAACTAAAAAAAAATGGAAATTGACTCCGAAACCTAGCTAGATAGCTTGGAAATGATCTAACTAAGAAAACAAAAGTTAAATTTTAAAAATCGGTCCAGTATTTCTGAAATTCTAAAAAATTCCCCATGTTAAATCCCCATAGACATCCTCACTCCATGAAGATGTCTATGGGGATTTAACATTGGGAAATTTTGTTTTCGCAATAAAATCAATATTTGACAAAATTTCACGAAATAAAAAAAGGCTAATTCTTAAATTTTCCTTTAATTTAATATTATCGAAAAATATATGGTTTTTGAATTGTTTATATGGCCGTAAAATTTGGGCAGCTTTCGTGAAACAGACTATAGACAGGACTATATGTGCGGGGAATGGATTTGCAGTGCAGAATATACAAACTGAACTACAAGCACACCTCATTGGCTATTAAACACATTCAATCTAAAAAATATTTAAAAGTAAGTATTTTTTTATCAATAACAAAAAAGTCACCCTCTCGAAAACAATGAAATTCCATCAAATATTGATTTTATTTGTGGACCGATTTTCAAAATATAACTCGTTTTCTTAGTTACATCATTTTCAAGCCAGGTTTCGGAGTCCATTTCCAAAACATTTCTGAAGGAACAAAAAACAAAAAGTTTTGTAAATTGACTCCCCATGTTAAATTCCCATAGGAAAATCGTTTTTTTCGCAATAAAATCAATATTTGATGGAATTTCATCAAACAAATTTTTTTGGGGAGGGTGACTTTTTTGTTATTGGTGAAAAAGTATTTACATTTAAATATTTTTTACATTTAATGTGTTTAATAGCCAAAAGTTCGTCAGCAGCAAAACATGGAACAGACAGTAATTTTATGTATGTACTGGAAATGGATTTGTAGCTGATGTCACCATAATTGCTAAGTATACTTATCTAGCTACCGGTATATACTTTGAGGGAGTAATTATTTATTTTTCCCGAAATGCAATATTTCATATAGAACTAACGACTGCATATATTTGATGATTAAAAGTATACAGAATTATTATACTGAATATATTACATTATCACAGCCAAAATGGCTGTGATAATGTAATAAATTCAGTATAATAAAAAGTAATAATAAATTTATCCTTAAATTGAAAATTTCTCCCCCAAAGTGTGCTTAGCTAGATAAAGTATACTTGGCAATTTTGGTGTAATTGGCGACAATGGAAAAGTGAATCATGAACCATTAGTATACCTCATTAGACAGGTCAACATATTAACGTATTAAAGTGTGACTCAACCACCAACATACCTCATTCGACAGTTCAACATGCTCGGCTTTGCCTTTCGTGATGGTCGAGTTCATCTCCTTCATGAAGCGTTTGTTCTCCATCTTGTAGTCGTCCAGCTCTTTGGCCACTATGTTCTTCTGGTCCTGCACCTCCAATCTGGAAATCAAAGGCCGTCATCACGAGAGGTTCGATGAGTTTGTATGAACCCCCTTTTTTAGAGCCAGCGGGATTAATATTTATATAAACTACAGCAAGTAAGCATGGATACCCCCGGTCCGCCGCCTGGTCTGACCACCAAATATTTCTAAGTCATTTGTCCTTGACCTTGGGCATGAAAGTCATATGGGTGGGCTATAGAATTAATATATGGATGGTGATAAAGAAGTACATGAAGTCAATCTGACTTATGGTTGCAGAAATTTAACTTTAACAGAAATATTTCAATAACTTTAACGCAAATTTCAAAGTACCGGTAATGAAGGTCGCATGGGTGTGGTACATGTACTTCGTAGGCCGGGGGTATGAGGTCCGTGATAGCCATTTTCAGTGCATGAATGAGCAGGCATTTTATTATTCAAATGCCCTACTAACAAAACACAGGCAAGCGACACCAAACATATTGTAATATGACAATTTCCAGAACTAGGCTTCTTAAATTGACCCAGAACTCTTTGCCTAGGAGCTAGTTGTTGTCCAAATTTACCCGATTGCAGCAAATGGAGTCTGAAAAAACAGTCCGGGCCCGTGAAGCAACCGAAATCTGTAAGGGGCCCAGGGTCAACCTTACAGATTTTGGTTGTTTCACAGCTGAAAGTCAAACCCCTTTTCAAAAATACTGGTGTTTCACACAAATTAATATAATAGATTAACCGTTTCAACCCCACAGACATTAAAGCCATTATCTACACTTTAGATCCAGATAAGCCAGCTCAATTACCTGATAGCTTAACCCTTTCAAACCTACAGATTATAAAACCATCATCTGCAAACACTGTAGATCCAGATGAGCCGTCTCATCAGGATCTGCAGTGTTTGTCCTTATCGTTTAAGATTTCGAAAACAATACCAAAAAGTTATATTCCATTCTAAACTATTATGTTTATTTTCGTATTGGCAGTCAATTTATTCTGCATAAAAAGTGAAATCTATCATAAGACTTCAGAATTAAGAATTTATGTCACATGACCAGTAGCCGATTTCATCAACATTGCAAAGTATACTTATCTAGTAAAGTATACTTTGAGGGAGTAATCATTTATTTTTCCCGAAATGCGTTATTTCATATAGAACTAACGTCTGCATATATTTGATGATTAAAAGTATGCAGAATTATTGTGATAATGTGATAAATTCAGTATAATAACAAGAGTGCCGAAGGGCACAATATACGCCCGTCGAGGCAAGGCCAGTTAACAAGGGGAGATAACTCATCTTGACGTGATAAACATGTAAACCAAATTTGGCTATGATCGGTCAAGTAGAGTTATTGCGTGTACAAGGATACAGAGTGCGAAAATTAAAAATGGCCGCCAAGGGGAGATAAGTCATCAGAAATTTCCAAAATCAATAGGCTTCTTCGCCTTGCCGTGATAAACAAGTATACCGAATTTGGTTATGATCGGTCAAGTAGAACTTGAATTATTGCGTGGACAAGGATACAGAGTGCGAAAATTAAAAATGGCTGCCATGGGGAGATAAGTATCGGAAATTTTTCAAAATCAATAGGCTTCTTTGTCTTGTCGTGATAAACATGTATACCGAATTTGGTTATGAGCGGTGAAGTAGAACTTGAGTTATTGCGTGGACAAGAATACAGAGTGCGAAAAATAAAAATGGCCGCCAAGGGAAGAAAAGTCATTGGAAAGTTTTGAAAATCAATAGACTTCTTCGGCTAGCCGTGATAAACATGTATACCAAATTTGGTTACAATCCGTCAAGTAGCACTCTAGTTATTGCTTGGACAAGCTGTGGCCCGCCGCCCGACCGCCTGCCCAAGATGAATACATACTACGTCCCGTTTTTTCCAACAAACGTATAAAAATTAATAAATTTATCCCAAAATTGAAAATTTCTCCCTGAAAGTATACTTTGCTAGAAAAGTATACTTTGCAATGTTGGTGAAATAGGCTACTGGCCACACCATGCCAACTTTGTGAATGCATGGTGAAGGTGCATGATCACGTGGTTACAACAACAACAACAATAGCTGAAAGTGTTGAAAGTCTGCCCACTCCAAAGTAGGTATTATTTGATAGTTTCCTTAATATGCATCAGATTTTGATGCAACATGGCGCAACAAACGCGTCTTCATGAGCTGCATTTGGTGGTTCGGGACTTCAGCACATACTTATGTCGTTTTTGTGAAGAATCGATTTCCGTCTCAGTAAACATGGATATTGATTCTTCGCAAAAACGACAGAAGTTTGGGCCAAAGTACCGAGACCACCAAATGCAGCTTAGCAATATGCGTTTGATGTGCCATATTTCATCAAAATCCGTTACATAATAAGGACACTATAAAAGAATACTTTGAATTGGAGGGGCTTCTGGAAGTTTCAGTAATTGTTGTTGTTGTTGTAACCACGTGATCATGCACCTTGATGGCTGCCATAAATAATTCCTACCTGTCTCCCCTTTCCTTGGCCAATTGTTCCCGGTAGTCTTCTATCTGTTTGTTCAACTGGGCCAGCACTGACCTGTAAACACATCACATAACTACTCAACTTGATTACATAACAGGCATATGTGGCAGTGACTGGAGAAATGGGGCGTATGAGATTTGTGACCAGTTTAGCTCCTGATCAAATACAAGAAAGCCAAAGATGTACCTGAGGGTCAAACCAGGTCTCCAGTCATGATTCCGGATGAATCCCCGACCGTTAAATTACCCATCGCATGCTCCCAAACAACCACCACACACACATTGATGGAATGGTGCACAGTGCGGATCCTGATCTGACAGTGCAGATGCACAGCCAGTAGCTGATTTCATCACAATTGTAAAGTATAAATGTATACTTATCTAGCAAAGTATACTTTGAGGGAGTAATCATTTATTTTTCCCGAAATGCATTATTTTATATAGAACTAATGACTGCATATATTTGATGATTAAAAGTATGCAGAATTATTATACTGAATTTATTACATTATCACAGCCAAAATGGCTGTGATAATGTAATAAATTCAGTATAATATAAATTAAATTTCTTAAATTGAAAATTTCTCCCTCAAAGTATACTTTGCTAGATAAGTATACTTTGCAATTTTGGTGAAATAGGCTACTGATCTGGATCTACACAGGTCGCAAAACACATAAGCCCCATTTCTCCGGTCACAGCCACATATACCAGTCACAGATTGGTTCTATATATCCAGAGATCCAATATATGGGTGTATGCATATTCCAATGAAATACTACTGTAAAAAATAACCCTTACACCGCTATCTTAATTTTTTGTCATCTGCTGTTTATTTTCTATTTTCCATTTTTATCATCAAAAACATGCTTTGACAGCACTTTAGAATCATTTACAACATGCTTTGACAGCACTTCAGAATCATTTCCATTGGAAATGATTCTGAAGTGCTTGTCAAACCATGTTTTTATTGAGAAATAAGGCAAGATATAAAAGCAGCAGCAGACGACAATGGTTGTGTGTAGCAGTTTAAGGGTTAAATAAAGTTTGAAATATGCAATATGCTGGCGCTGTCAATTATAGAAGTCGGCATCAAATCTGTGATTCTTGCTGATTGCCATACTTACAATTTATTCTTATAACAGAAACCTTATAGGACATCACATTTTTATTTAAACAAGATGGCCGCGGCCCACATGTCGCGCCCGCCGAGGCTTTGATAGTATATCGAAAAACTTTAACCAAAAAATAAACTTTAACCAAAAACTATAAACGGGACGCACGGACGTCCGTGCGTCCCGTTTACAGTTTTTGGTTAAAGTTTATTTTTTTGTCAATGTTTTTTACGCCAATGTGACGACTATATATCTCGCTGTCCACAAGCGGGCGCGACAAAACTCCACATCATTGACAGGAATTGCGAGTTCATTGACTAGTTCGTTAGTTCGTCTAGTAGACTAGTTGCCTCATTGACTGGTTCATAGAATTATCAATGAAAATCATATAGACTTTGGCAATAAAGATTGTTTTTAAACGTTCCAGCTTGAACATTAATTATTAGTAAGGATGCTGTGATATTGAAAGTAAACTCAGTCATATATGTATGTGCAAACAAATTCTGATCTTTTCTTCACAATGAGTAAAATTAAGATCAGTAGTTTTATTTTTCATGCACTGGATATATATACAAAAGCATTGTGATGTAAGCTGATTCTGATCGTACATGTATCCTTCAATATTCTTTGAGGGTGCAATCATTGATTTTTCCTGAAATGCATTATTTCATATAGAACTAATGACTGCATATGTTTGATGATTAAAAGTATACAGAATTATTATACTGAATTTATTACATTATCACAGCCAAAATGGCTGTGATAATGTATAAAATTCAGTATAATAACAAATAATAAATTTATCCTTAAATTGAAAATTTCTCCCTCAAAGTGTACTAGCAAGATAAGTATACTTTTGGTGATTTTGGTGAAATAGGCTACAGGGCCCATAAACATATAACTTTCTGAGCATGTACTCCAGTCTCCTGTTCGAATTCAGGATATTAATCGAGGCTATCGTTTGTAATAACCCTAAATATTTGGACACACATACATATATGGCTACCCACAATGAATAGAATCCCAATATTCAGGGTTAGCATGGCAGTACTGGTTTATCACAATGACTAGAGAAAGTGAGCAGAAGCTCAAGGATACCTCGGCCGCTGCCTGGACCAACCAAATTTGGCCTTGACCTTGGGCATGATAAACATGTATGTGAAGTTTCAAGTCTATGGATGAAGTGGTTAGGAAACTATGGAGCACTGAAAACTTTAACGCAAATATGGACAAACGGACAGACGAGTGAGTGAGTGAATAGGGTTTAACGTCCGCTTTTCTGACATAGAGGTACAAGCCTCAGGGAGTCTACACGCAGACGGGTCAACGGGGTCGTGTCCCGTATCCACCTGTCCGAGGGGGGTAAATCCCAACTTCAGAACTCAATATTTACAATCAAAATATATATTCAGTCCTGAAATTAGAACAACCTGATCTGGTGCCAGGCCCTCGCCACACCAGCATCATTTATCCCATCCCATAAAAGTAATAGGATTAGCGCTAATCTTACTTTTATATATGGGGCATAGCCTGACTCAACTCTCACATACAAGAAAGCCAAAAATGTACATGAGGGCCAAATCCGGTATAGTGGGTTCCGGAAAGTATGAACCCAATCGTTAAGCCAGTTTAGTCGCCTTTTACGACAAGCAATGGCTACTGCAACACTATTCTCAGGATCAGTCGATCCCGCCCCGGTGCCTGCACGGGGCATTCGGACAGACGAACGAAAGGACGGACAGACGGAATTACGAAAACTATATACCCCTCGACATACTTTGTATGCTGGGGGTATTATAAAGTTTTTGGATACAATTTGTTTTGGGAAGCCTCTATTTGATGTGTCAATATCCCCGGGAGTTATCTCTCCATGGGATCCTCTCCATGCCTACTATCATGTAAGTTTACATTATTATAAGTTACCGTAAATACCCTAAGTATTTGGACACCATTTGTTTTGGGAAACCCAAAACAAATGGTGTCCAAATACTTAGGGTTAGTATGGTATTTCGTGCTCAGTCTCAGCCAATGAAACTGCCTAACTTTGAGTACAATCTTGTCAGAAAGTTCATCACGGCAAATGTTCAATAAATCAACCTATTGATTTCAAGAGAATACCAGACTAGTGTTTGTTTGTTTATTTATTGGTGTTTAACGGCCTATTAACAGCTATGGTCATTTAAGGCCGGACAAACGGGTTCGATCCCATATTCAATCTGTTGAATTGGGGGGGAAATCATAAAATCAGAACGGAATATTTACATCGAAAGAAAAATATATTCAGTCCTGAAATTAGAAAAATCTGACCTGGTGCCAGGTCCATACCACACCAAAGCCACTTGGACATGTCTCCAGTCGGGATTGTGGTAAGGATGCATCCCGATAGTTAAATTAGCCATCGCATGCTCCCACCTGCCACCCACCATCAGTCAGCATGTATTTGGTCAATGCACAGTTAGGTACCTAACACAAGCTGATATAGGGTCAGTGTTATTACATAGCCACACATGATCATATGTTATTACCATTACATGTACATATAAGACAAACCAATATGTCCCAATCATGGGAGTTATATTCTGTTATTTCATACATAGATTTAACCATTTCAATATTTGGGAAATAATTGTCGGAACAATTGAAGGCGACAGTGGAAGAAGGGGGCTAACTCCCTCGTGGAGTTAGCCCCCTTCTTTCAATGAACCCTTCAATTATTGCCTGCACATGAAGATTTGGATTCTAATACTATATAAAAAAACATACACACAATTTGCCAGGCCATGATACTGTCTGGTATGTCAGAACTCCATATTTGAGAGTTATTATTTCCGAAAAAAAAACATTCTCCATAAATGATGTTGAAAGTTAAAAACATATTCAAAACACATATATAATTATATCTACATGAGCTTTGATTTTTCTGGACAACTTTCAAGGTCATTTACAGAATATATTACAGATATGAATGTAAATGGTCAACGTATATGCGATATGGCAAAAATGGATTACAGATATGAATGTAAATGGTCAACGTATATGCGATATGGCAAAAATGTTATCGAATTGGCGCAACAATTCCCTCATTGAAAAGGTTAAAACAGAAAGTAAAACTCATATACATATAACATGCATTTCTTTGTGACAGTAAACACGAAGTGTTGGACCCAGGCATAAATTAATAACATCAATGTAAACAGACCCATGCGCAGGGAGGGGGGGGTGCAACTGGGGGCCGTTTCACTAAACGTCGTACGACTAAAATGTTTGTAAGTGAAAATTTAGGATCGTCTGCAAAATTCAATTGATGGATTTACATTTATTGAGCATAGGCTGCATATGCAGCCTATGCTCAATAAATGTAAATCCAATAATTGTTTACAAGAAAACAGTGTTAATGTGAAATTTACAGACTATCATAATTTTGCATTTACGAACATTTTAGTTGAAGTTTAGTGAAACGGGCCCAAGGTGCGTACACATCACCCTGAATCTGCCGAGGTCCGTCTGTGGATGTGTAAAAATAATATTTATAACAAAAACTACGGCCCTTCGCGCCTTAAATAGCCGAATATAAATTCATGCAAAGAAAAATATGGAAAACTATATTGGACATTTAAAACACAAAAGTTGATAAACGTGTCAATACATTTGCAGTATTAAATTGTTTATCATGATTTATTCAAAACTTCTTCAAATCTTGCGAGTAATTCTAGAAAAAACATGATAAATATTATATTATTTCATACATGGGAATATGTATTTATTTTACAATAAATACAGGACTTGCTGCATTCTAGGACACCGAGTAGAAGTACATATCAATATTTTTGAATGAACATGAAAATAAATCATGATCATGTGCAGTATCTGACATACTTAACAAATTTAAATGTAGCCGCCAATAAGTCTAATACAGGAAGTAACCATGTTTTTAGAATGGCTGAATCCTATAAAACCGCAAGTATAAGAGAGTACAATGCTGAAACACGATACATGTACATACACACACACATACAAGTTATTCCATTAACCTTTCATGGTGACGACAATTTTTCTGAATGAAAATTTTAAATATTTTTTTATTTTTGCACATAAATATATGTTGTGACCACTCATTTGAAATGTCTCTCCGAGACGGTTCAAATGAGTGGTAACAACATATAGTTTCAATGAGAAATAAAGAAATTAAAAATAAATGTTTGTAAATTTAGATACCTGTGAATGGGTAGCCCACATGAAATAGGTTAATAAGTTAATATACCTTACCATAGATTTGATTTTGCAGCATTTAGTAAGTTTCTGCAAAACTAGTTTCAGGTATACTATCTCATCTGTACATTTACGTGTAGTTTGTCATGGCAATAATGGGCTTATCGAGTGTTTGATCAGTGCAATGCCTGATCAGCTAGCTCACTCATTAAGCCAGATACAAATCTGGGATTTTCACTACAAGCATCAGGATTGTTTTGTGAACATAACATTGAACAGTGTAGGCTCTGATCAGACTGTGCAGATGTGCAGGCTGATCTCGGGCTACACTGGTCGCAACTCAATAAGCCCATTTTTGTGATGGCGGCGGAACATATATATTAAGACAGTTTGTAAGTAGATGTAAGTGTCACTCAAACCACGGATAGCACAGCACATGAGAAAACATACTCATTGGCACTTACAACAAGGGTAGATTTAACTGGTATGATTGATTGATTGGGGTTTCATGTCTGTTCAAGTACAAGGTCACATACAGATGTACCTGTATGGGGAGAATACGGTAAATTCGGCATTAAAATTACACTAAAAATGACAAGCAACATCCTGATCTAGTGTCAGGCACCTTTACTAGGATGTATTCACCGTTGGGTGTGAAACTGTGTAAGAATGAATAAACAATTGAAATATGAATGTACACTCCAATCTTTCTAGTTGACAACCATAGATCTATGCACAATTTGGTTGTAAGTGCCAGGGTCCATGTTTTATCACGTGTTGGTTCTGGTCTCTCACGATCTCTCCTCTTCGTTAGCATTATCCAGCATCGCCTGCTGTTCCGGGGTCAGACCCGGTGGGGTGGGGGTTCTAATGCTCCGGCGGTGCCGAAGCTCAGTCTCCAATGCTCTGATAATTGTCAATTAATGATTTAACTCTTTCAACCCATCGCCACCGTTTACAAACACTGTAGATCCAGATGAGACGGCTCGTAACCAGCCGTCTCATGAGGATCTGCAGTGCTTGTCATTATTTCTAAGATTTGGAAACAGTATCCGTCTGTATGTTAATGGAATATTCCAAAATGAACATGGAACACACCATGTTATATATCTAGGGGTGAACGGGTTAAACCACAGGTGATGGATAAGTGTATGGTGACAATATATGCTTCTTCTAGAAGGCACTATATCAGGTGTTTTTTTCTGTCACCTGTGACTAAATTTTAAAAAATAAAAAGAAGATTCATCATTGTTGAATTAACTAGAAATGTGGCCTGTCGGCACATGAATGCCCCCGCTTGCAACCAAAGAAAACGAGGCATATTTGACTAGAAAATGTGTTCATAGAACACGGATGCCCCACATATCGCTTATGATAATAAATGAGGCCAAATTCCAAGTAAAAATATTTTTTTTACCCAAGCTTTAAAGTTTTTGAAGCACCAAGTACGTGACCTTGACACTGGGCTTGGTGGGATCAGGACGAAATTGGATTTGGCACAGGGCAGTAGAGGACCATTAGAGCAATGCGTATATGAAGTATGAAGCTGATCCGTGAAAGAAAACAGAAATTATAAGATATTTACATGAGGTGTTAAAGTTTTTGAAGCACTAAGTATGTGACCTTGACCCTGGGCTTGGCAGGGGTAGGACAAACGTGGATTTGGCACAGGACAGCAATGCGTATATGAAGTATGAAGCTGATCCGTGGAAGGAAACAGAAATTATAAGATATTTACCGGAGCGTTAAAGTTTTTGAAGCACCAAGTATGTGACCTTGACCCTGGGCTTGGCGGAGGCAGGACAAATGTAGATTTGGCACAGGACAGTAGAGGACCATTAGAGCAATGCGTATATGAAGTATGAAGCTGATCCGTGAAAGGGAACAGAAATTATAAGATATTTACCTGAGCGTTAAAGTTTTTGAAGCACCAAGTATGTGACCTTGACCCTGGGATTGGCGGGGGCAGGATTTGGCACAAGGCGGTATAGGACCATTAGAGCAATGTGTATATGAAATATGAAGCAGATTGGTTGAAGGATGAAGAAATTATGAGACATTTACCCCAGCGTTAAAGTTTCGTGACGGACGGACGGACAAGGGTAACACTAAATGCCCCCTCCACTATCGTGGTGGGGCATAATTATAAGCCATTTACCCGAGCGCTAAGGTTTCGAATGCACCAAGTCTGTGAGCTTGACCCAGGGCTTAGCGTGGGCGGGACGAATGTGGATTTGTCACAGGGCGGTAGAGGACCATTGGAGAAATGCGTGTGAAAACAAGGCATATTTGAATGTGGATTTGTCACAGGGTGGCAGAGGAGCATTGGAGCAATGCGTGTGTGAAATGTGAAGCAGATCCGAGCAAGGAAACAGAAATTATAAGCCATTTACCCGAGCGTTAAGGTTTCAAACGCACCAAGTCTGTGACCTTGACCCTGGGCTTAGCGGGAGCGGGACGAATGTGGATTTGTCACAGGGTGACAGAGGACCATTGGAGCAATGCGTGTGTGAAATGTGAAGCAGATCCGAGCAAGGAAACAGAAATTATAAGGCATTTACCCGAGCGTTAAGGTTTCGAACGCACCAAGTCTGTGACCTTGACCATGGTCTTAGCGGGGGCGGGACGAATGTGGATTTGTCACAGGGTGGCAGAGGACCATTGGAGCAATGCGTGTGTGAAATGTGAAGCAGATCCGAGCAAGGAAACAGAAATTATAAGGCATTTACCCAGCGTCAAGGTTGCGAACACACCAAGTCTGTGACCTTGACCCTGGGCTTAGCGGGGGCGGGACGAATGTGGATTTGTCACAGGGTGGCAGAGGACCATTGGAGCAATGCGTGTGTGAAATGTGAAGCAGTCCTGAGCAAGGAAACAGAAATTATAAGGCATTTACCCGAGCGTTAAGGTTTCGAACGCACCAAGTCTGTGACCTTGACCCTGGGCTTAGCGGGAGTGGGACGAATGTGGATTTGTGACAGGGCGGTAGAGGACCATTGGAGCAATGCGTGTGTAAAATGTGAAGCAGATTCGAGCAAAGAAACAGAAATTATAAGCCATTTACCAGAGCGTTAAGGTTTCGAACGCACCAAGTCTGTGACCTTGACCCTGGGCTTAGTGGGGGCGGAACGAATGTGGATTTGTCACAGGGCGTTAGAGGACCATTGCAGCAATGTGTGTGCTAAATGTGAAGCAGATCCGAGCAAGGAAACAGAAATTATAAGCCATTTACCCGAGCGTTAAGGTTTCGAACGCACCAAGTCTGTGACCTTGACCCTCGGCTTAGCGGGGCGGGATGAATGTGGATTTATCACAGGGCGGCAGAGGAGCAATGTGTGTGTGAAATGTGAAGCAGATCCAAGCAAGGAAACAGAAATTATAAGCCATTTGCATGAGCGTTAAGGTTTCAAACGCACCAAGACTGTGACCTTGACCCTGGGCTTAGCGGGGGCGGGACGAATGTGGATTTGTCACATGGCGGTAGAGGACCATTGGAGCAATGTGTGTGTGAAATTTCAAGCAGATCCGAGCAAGGAAACAGAAATTATAAGCCATTTACCCGAGCGTTAAGGTTTCGAACGCACCAAGTCTGTGACCTTGACCCTCGGCTTAGCGGGACGGGATGAATGTGGATTTATCACAGGGCGGCAGAGGAGCAATGTGTGTGTGAAATGTGAAGCAGATCCAAGAAAGGAAACAGAAATTATAAGCCATTTACATGAGCGTTAAGGTTTCAAACACACCAAGACTGTGACCTTGACCCTGGGCTTAGCGGGGGCGGGACGAATGTGGATTTGTCACATGGCGATAGAGGACCATTGGAGCAATGTGTGTGTGAAATTTCAAGCAGATCCGAGCAAGGAAACAGAAATTATAAGCCATTTACCCGAGCGTTAAGGTTTCGAACGCACCAAGTCTGTGACCTTGACCCTCGGCTTAGCGGGGCGGGATGAATGTGGATTTATCACAGGGCGGCAGAGGAGCAATGTGTGTGTGAAATGTGAAGCAGATCCAAGCAAGGAAACAGAAATTATAAGCCATTTACATGAGCGTTAAGGTTTCAAACGCACCAAGACTGTGACCTTGACCCTGGGCGTAGCGGGGGCGGGACGAATGTGGATTTGTCACATGGCGGTAGAGGACCATTGGAGCAATGTGTGTGTGAAATTTCAAGCAGATCCGAGCAAGGAGACAGAAATTATAAGCCATTTACCCGAGCGTTAAGGTTTCGGGACGTACGTACGTTACGTACGTTACGTACGTACGGACGCCGGTAACACGATATGCCCCCCTCACCATTTCGGTGGCGGGGGCATGAAAATGCAGTTAATGCATTGTTCAAATAGCCGTAAAACTTGGGCAGGTTCGTGAAACAGACAGACAAACTTATGGTATACCTGTTGACTTTGATAGCATACATGTAGTAACATTCTTGTGTGGCTCTATGTAGTTACAACTGGTATACAATGAAGAATATAGTTACTGCTATATATGTGTGGTGTACTATATTTGTATATATTCCTGTACAATATATACTGTTTATTCGACCAAGTGAGATGATTGTAGTGAGATAATGCACCGGTCCTTCCACTAAACAAATGAGTGAGAGCATCAAACTGAGTTTGTTTAGCGATAGGACCCAATCACTGGCACATTATTTCACGATAATCAGTTCATCTGGTTAAATGAACATTTTCTTACATTTTGCTAGGTTATAAGAAGAAAGTGAATGAAGTGTAAACTATGACTAAGAGATGTGTGAATTCAATTCCAGAGGCGGTCCGTAGTGAAGGCGACAGTCTTGGCATTCAAATGGTGAGTATGACAAAAAAAATTAGATTGCTCAAAGGAAACACGGCATTGTGATGTTACTGAAGGCAAACAAAAGATTGGTGTCAACTACTGTTGCTGTACAGAAGCAAGTGGGGTGGTAATTCATTGACGTATTTGTGAAAACTACAGATTAACCCTTTCAACCCTAAACAACTGTAATAGACTGTGGTATGTTAATCTAAGGACCAATTCATTTGTCACAGAATGATTTTCAGATGAGTCCATTGATAAGAATGGTGTGTGTGTTTTTCTGAACAATATGAAAATTACTTGCAAAAAGTGCTACTCCTGATGAGACAGTGTGTAAGAGCCGGCTCATCTGGATCTACACTGTTTGCAAATACAGCTAAAGGGGAATGAAGTTTTGAAAGGATTCAAGTGTAGAAGATTGTAAACATACTTGTGTGACTATGATTGTATACATACTTGTGTGACTATGGTTGTATACATACTTGTGTGACTATGATTGTATACATACTTGTGTGACTCTATGATTGTATACATACTTGTGTGACTCTATGGTTGTATACATACTTGTGTGACTCTATGATTGTATACATACTTGTGTGACTCTATGATTGTATACATACTTGTGTGACTCTATGGTTGTATACATACTTGTGTGACTCTATGATTGTATACATACTTGTGTGACTCTATGATTGTATACATACTTGTGTGACTATGATTTTATACATACTTGTGTGACTCTATGATTGTATACATACTTGTGTGACTATGGTTGTATACATACGTGTGTGACTATGGTTGTATACATACTTGTGTGACTATGACTGCATACATACTTGTGGGAGTATGATTGTAAACATACTTCTGTGACTATGATTGTATACATACTTGTGTGACTATGATTGTATACATACTTGTGTGACTATGATTGTATACATACTTGTGTGACTATGATTGTATACATACTTGTGTGACTATGATATTGTATACATACTTGTGTGCCTATGGTTGTATACATACTTGTGTGACTATGATTGTATACATACTTGTGTGACTATGATATTGTATACATACTTGTGTGACTATGGTTGTTTGATACATACTTGTGTGACTATGGTTGTATACATACTTGTGTGACTATGATTGTATACATACTTGTGGGACTATGATTGTATACATACTTGTGCGACTATGATTGTATACATACTTGTGTGACTATGATTGTATACATACTTATGTGACTATGATTGCATACATACTTATGTGACTGGTTGTATACATACTTGTGCGACTATGATTGTATACATACTTGTGTGACTATGATATTGTATACATACTTGTGTGACTATGATTGTATACATACTTGTGTGACTATGATTGTATACATACTTGTGTGACTATGATTTGTATACATACTTGTGGGACTATGATTGTATACATACTTGTGTGACTATGATTGTATACATACTTGTGTGACTATGATTGTATACATACTTGTGTGACTATGGTTGTATACATACTTGTGTGACTATGGTTGTATACATACTTGACATACTTGTGTGACTATGATTGTATACATACTTGTGTGACTATGATTGTATACATACTTGTGTGACTATGGTTTTGTATTACATATTGTGTGACTATGGTGTATACATTACTTGTTGTGGACTATGATTGCATAATACGTTGGTGACTGTTTGTTATACATCTTGTGCGATTATGATTGCATACTTTCTTGTGTGGATGTTTGTATACATACTTTGTGCGACTATTGATGTATACAAATACTTGTGTGACTATGAATATGTATACATACTTGTGTGACTAATATTGTATACATACTTGTGTGACTCTTATGGCTTGATACCATACTTGAGTGACTAAATTGTGTATAATTTGTTGGACTCTATGCTTGTATACATACTTGTGTGACTATGGTTGTATACATACTTGTGTGACTCTATGATTATATACATACTTGTGTGACTCTAGGAGTACTTCATGCTGTTCGGTCATGTCGACATTCTCCGCCTGAATCTTGCCCACCTCCTCCGCCTTCATGGCCAGGTTCCGCTTCTCCTGCTGCAGCCTGGTGTAATTCAGTTATTAGGTTATTGACTGGTTGATTAATTGAATGGATGGTTGGTTGGTTGGTTGATTTATTGATTGGTTGGTTGATTTGGTTATATATCTGCCATTATGTCATTAGATATTTTCAATGTTGTGAAATATCTCAAATTAGTCCCCAAATGTATGGTTTATAAGAGGTTGCACTGCGATTGATTGACTGGTGATTGATTTATTGATTGATTTGTTGGTTGGTTGGTCGGTTGACTTATTGATTTATTTGGTTATATATCTGCTAGTTCATGAAATTATATAATGCAGTGGGACCTCTTAAAACCGGACACCTTGGAAATCCCCAGGGTATGCAATATTAAGAGGTTCCACTGTATTTCACTGATTGATGTGTTTTTCTGCCCTGCAATATGAAACATGAACAGACATTATTACCGAGGTTAAAGGTTACACACTGGCTGCAGTTTGCACCACAAACATGGGTCAGGAGTCTATTATAAGAATAAGTAACATTTTTTATCACATGAAAACCTTGTTATGACGTGATGCAACCTATTTCATAAAAGTGATATGACACACATGTAATAACACCTGGAGCGAATTTGATTGGCTGACCGCATTACCCTAATTACGTATTCGTATTATGCGTTAACGTTATGCCAAACAAACAAAATGAAGACGTTCCAAATGACATCCATATTGGGGCGACAAAGAAATGATGTTTTGCTATTGACGCCATCGAGTTTTAAACGTCATTCGAAGTGTCAAAAGACTCGGTATAAGCCATGCAATTGCTATCATCCGCTCCCATTTGGTAATGTGAAATGTTTACAGAGAACGGGAAACTATAATATGACATATTTATAATGTTTATTTTATTTCTAGTGCTAAAACTATTTTTCTCTGGAAATTTTTAACTAGATGCGAAAATAGTCGATGGCGTCTTCTCACTGAAATGTATCAAATATCTGCCAAGTTTTCCGCTATTTGGAGTATGAATGTGATAAACAGAATCTCAAAGTCGTTTCCATTTGATATGAGATTTATGAAACTCGTCAGCAATTTTATGCACGACTCATTTCATAAAACTCATTTGAGAACCTCTATTTTGAAAATTCATTGGAACTTGATCTCAGAAAGTGAGGACACAGACATTGTATTGTATTTTTTTAACAAATTATACCAAGTGATTTGCCTGAAAAAACAACTGAGGTGTGGAAAAACACATTGATGTTTTCTTGGTGCCCAGTTTCGGGAGGTTCCACTGTGCTACAAGACCATGGTATATTACAGACTTACTGTTTATCGAGGGCAGCTACTCGCTCAGCATCTGCTACCTGTACTTCATTATTGATCGCCAACTCTGAAGGAAAGGAGCAACAAAACTGGGATTATCAATATTGCCTTAGCAAACAGTGAAAATCATGTTGAGGAATGCATGTGTGAAATGATGTTCCACTTACACTTTCAACCATAAATAACTGGAATGGATTTTGATATGTTAATTTTCCAACCAATCCAATTGTCACAAAATTATTTTTAAACTAGTCCATTTATAAAATGGATGTTAAAAAAAGAAAATGACTTGCAAACGGTGCAGATCCTGATGAGACGGCTCGTTACGAGCCGGCTCATTTGATCTACACTGTTTGCAAACACCGCTATAGAGGTCTGTAGTGTTGAAAGGGTTAAAGGAAACATAGATTATAAGGAATTTATTCCGACACACATATTGTGGACGATAATGATTAGGAACGATGACAATGCCGTGGGTCTAGCATTAGCTCTTCTTACATACATCATACAGGCAAGGTAAATTATTATTCTAAGTTGACAGCTTGCTCACGATAGGCAATTTAGATTATAGCTACCGCATAGCAGAGACACACTGGTAATTGCAACAGGGTACACACAAAGCTCCGAGTGATAACTACTGTCTGTTCCACGTTTCTCTGCCGACAAACTTTTGGCTATTAAACACATTAAATTTAAAAAATATTTAAATATATAAGTACATTTTCACCAATAACAAAAAAGTCACCCTCCCAAAGGAGTCAAAAAACAAACAAAAATGGAAATTGACTCCGAAACCTGGCTAGATAGCTTGTAAATGATGTAACTAAGAAAACAAATTAGATTTTGAAAATCAGCCCACAAATATAATAATATTAATAAAAATCTATTTTTAAATTCCCATAGGAATTAGTTTTGTTTTCACAATAAAATCAATATTTGATGGAATTTCATGAAATAACTTTTGGGGAGGGTGACTTTTTGTTATTGATGAAAACGTACTTATATTTAAATATTTTTAAGATTTAATGTGTTTAAACTTTATTTATTTTACAACGATTACAAACAAGCGTGAGAGCACTTATACAAATGCTTTCGTTGGCACAGATGAATGCGTAAGGACGGTCATTAATGTGGGAGGAAACCGGAGAACCCGGAGGAAACCCACTTGTCCGATCTGGCGACCACCATACCATCTCACACACTGCCCCGGCCGAGGATCGAACTCGGTGCCGTATTGGTGATAAGATGAAAAGGTTTTTGACAGCTGTTCCTAAATAGCATACCAGGTTTGTGTCTAAGTTCAGGTATACTGACTTTAACATGCCTGGTGATTTCAGGATTGTTTCATGTATTTTTTAGTAATTAAGAGAATTATCAGGAGAAACAAGGGTATCGTTATCACTAAGCTAATCCCCTCGGTGGCAGCCTTGACAATACTTTTTTTTAACATTATTGCCTTACAAACACATAAGTCCTCAGTGATCTTTACCTTGGGCATTCGGACGTGGGTCGTATGCAAATCAAAGCACCATCGCTAGACACACAATGTGACCTAATATTATCAAAATCGGTGAAGCGGTTCAGCTATCGACGAGGGGATAATAAGCAAAACATGCTAAATTGTGCAGAAGTTACATGGAAAGAATGCTGACAAACTGGGAGAAATAATTCTTGTCGAGAGATATGGCATGCATAACGTAGATCCAGATCAGTCTGTGCCTCCTATACTACAACCAATATGTATTGTATATATATATCAGAATATATTATTCAAACTAATTAACCATAAATTCGGCTGTGACTGGAGAAATGGGGCTTATGGGTTATGCAACCAATGTAGCGCCTGATCAGCCTGCGCATCCGCGCAGTCTGATCAGGCCCTACACTGTTTGCCATTTGGTCTGGAAATGACCTGTCCTGCTTGTAACAAACTGTATACATCCATATCAGACTGCAGGAATATGCAAGAAGATCAGGATAGGCCCTACACTGTTTGCCATTTGGTCTGGAAATGACCTGTCCTGCTTGTAACAAACAGTATACATTCATATCAGACTGCAGGAATATGCAAGAAGATCAGGATCTAGACTGACCAGCAGAAATGCCATATAACCAATTTCTCCAGTCTGGACCACAAATGAAGAATAAGCTACGCCGGCCCGACTATCAATATTGGATCTATTGTGACATTAACAAATGGGCCCCAGGAGTGACCACAAGTACAGTTACGTTCTGAACACAGCCCCTTCTTGTCTTCGAGATCCTCATACAGCAACGATCCTTCCTCAATCTCATACTCCAGCTGTGAAGAGAAACAAGGCAAAATAGCACCACACAGTCACTTGGCCCATTCCCGTGAAAGTAATAGAATTAGGAATAATCATATTACTCTTATAAGATTCAACTTTCCCCGTCCCATCACTGAACATGCCCAACGAACCCAGCTGTACTACTAGTACCACATTACTAGTCTTATTATAATCCAGCATAGGATCTGATCAGACTGGGCGCGTGTGCTCGCTGATCTGTTACTACACTGGTTGCACATAAATATGAACCCATTCCTGTATGCAGTACTGGCTCTTTATGAACGACACTCGATCCGACATAATGCAAGGTTGTATGGGATAGCAAACAGTGTAGGCCCTGATCAGTGTAGGCCCTGATGCGTACAAGCGCTCACTGATCTGGGGCTACACTGGTAGAAATTCATATCCATTTAATATATTGTGTAGAACATTCTCAGACAAATATTTAAACTCATTTTATTAAATACTAGTAAATATTTCGTAATTGTGAACCATTTGAACGGAAAATGAGTTTTCTTACCACGACCGCTAATCCCATCATGAGATCCGCGATCGCAGTAAGAACACACAATATAGATTAATGATAGCCCATCGTAGTTATGATCTGTAAATTAACTGATATCATGACCAGTGTGGCTCCTGTCAGGACTGCATAAATACATATAGGCTGATCTGGCGCCTCACTGGCTGTACATGTATATACTATACACTTCTTCCATCATGCATCTCTTAGTACTCACAGCCACAAAATACCAACTACTTGTATGTATTAATGTATGTACTTCTCTTGCTTTATATGTGATATATATGTCAGTGCATCATAAGCCTCTGTAGGCTGGCTGTTCAGTAATCAAACATGTATTATTGCTATATGATGTAACAGGTTTCACTTTAAAAATAAATTACAGAGAAATCGCGATGACTCAAAATGCCACGGGCCTGCATATTTTGTTCGAGTGATCGCATCTTTCGAGCCATCGCATCTTGCGATTTTGTCATATTTGTCGACTACTGTACCCGTCGGGTTTAGTAAATAATGAAGCATAATAGAGTGTATCCATGTTTTAGATGATAATAGTATTTATTCGCAAATTAAAGTTATCATGTGACATTAAATAAACTGTATTTAAATGTATTTACAAAACTGTCTTTATTTCAATTATTATCAAAGGAGAAAAGCTCCAGTATTTACTATAAATAGTTAATGTTAGTTAATAATTAATGTCGCAGGTGGTTGTGACGTCACTCGAAACAGTAGTATGGGCCCAGATCAAACGATGTTGTTATACGCCGCCCATAAAAAATCAGGAATCAGTCATGAGTGAGTGAGTGAATAGGGTTTAACGTCCGCTTTTCTGACATAGAGGTACAAGCCTCAGGGAGTCTACACGCAGACGGGTCAACGGGGTCGAGTCCCATATCCACCTGTCCAAGGGGGGTAAATCCCAACTTCAGAACTCAATATTTACAATCAAAATATATATTCAGTCCTGAAATTAGAACAACCTGATCTGGTGCCAGGCCCTCGCCACACCAGCATCATTTATCCCATCCCCTAAAAGTAATAGGATTAGCGCTAATCTTACTTTTATATATGGGGCATAGCCCGACTCAACTCTCACATACAAGAAAGCCAAAAATGTACATGAGGGCCAAATCCGGTATAGTGGGTTCCGGAAAGTATGAACCCAATCGTTAAGCCAGTTTAGTCGCCTTTTACGACAAGCAATGGCTACTGCAGCACTATTCTCAGGATCAGTTGATCCCGCCCCGGAATCAGTCATGAATCGTAAAATGTTGCGACGCAACAAAACGTGCATTTCTTAATGTGTGACCAGTGTAAATGCTGATCAACTTGCAGACTCCTGCAACTTGATATGGGTTTACTATTTCACTATAGTATTCATCATGAATAGCTGTCGAGGACGAACATTTCAGGTCCTGAACTGAATGTGCAGGCCAATTTAATGCTGCACCGATTAGAAATTCAGTAGAGCAAATCCTTTTGTCATGACCAGTCATCTCTGCCTAACTAGGAAGTGCGGTATTATTAATGGGCGTTTTTCGTTGTAAATCCTGGGTAGCCACACGAATAACACGAGGACCACTAGAACATGGGTTACTAGGGTTCCAACTCGCCTTGAACCCAAGCAATGACTCTGGTTGTTCCTGTGATATTCGGGTTACTCGAGTATAAACCGTGAGTTACCACGAAAAACGACCAATGACTTACGACAGACTCTATTACATGCGCCAAGTGGCCGAAGCCCAGAATATTTAATAAATTGCCGTATATCGTTGATCGCAATCAACAACGTTAATCAACAACGTTAACAATCAAATTGCACCACTTTAGGCAATTAACTGCACTTGAAAAGAAACCACATTTCATAGACAGGTAGAGTGCGGCTCGGCCTTTGATCGTAATCGGACGCGGAGGTGTGAAAATTAGTCAAACACACACTTTGACATAGCGAGAAATGAGTTTGCGGGACTTGAAAAATGTTTCAAGGGATCGCATTTTTCGAGGAGTTGCATTTTGAGCCATCGCATGTAAATTACATTAAGCATTAGAGGTGGACCGATAGTATCGATGCATCGATATATCGAGGTACATATCTTCACGATACATGTATCGCGATACATGTATCGCGATACACTGCCAACTATCGATAGTTGACGATAGCTACATTGTAATTATTAACACATTTTCAATGATCGTGTTTTTGGTGCTAGAAAGAGGTAAATATTTGAAGTGAATTTTATAACCTCTGGATTCGACATCCTAGGACATCGACAGTTTCTTTAACAATCATTAATGTGCACAACAAACATTTTATTGAACCGTTTGGCTTGTGCGCAGTTTTTATTAACCTCATATCAAACCGGAAGTTCGGAACACGAGCCGTGTCATGTTTTTCGCGACCATTTATTTTCACTTCCACATCGAAAAAGGCAGCGTTTATACAGTAGAACTGGCCGTTTTTGGTGTAAAATTAAAGTGCACAATTGTTGTTTAATTATGCCTCTGTGTGTTTGTGGGTCCTTGTAGATTCATTTTGAATATATGTTCAACAATTCAATAAAAATAATAATAATAAAAAAATTAAACTCCAAATCACAATGTTATTATCAATCAAATTGAGCTGCATCATTATTATTGAGTATTGTGTATTTAGCGATCTTTTTTTGAGACACTAGACTTTCAATCCTCCCTACCCAAGCGCCGTCCACCCCCTCACCACAGCCCCACCTCTTTCTGTCCACGGGCATTTTTTTTATTATTTGAAAACCGTCTGGAGGCCAATTATGCAATATAACTAATTGATCTATTTTGTATTAAAGAAAAACAAGTAGAACATGCATACAACTAATTATAAACAGTGTTAAACACCACACAACAACTATGTATGGTACACAACTTTGGCTGCACAGTACAAAAGCAGTGTAACTGGTTATCAGAGTAATCCGCGATACTATCGTGATACGTATCGCGATACTTCCCGACTATCACGATACGTATCGCGATACGTTTTTTCCGGCGATACCCACCTCTATTAAACATATAGGGAAAATCATCGGGACCGCGATGCTATTTCGAGCGAGCCCGTCATTACGAGCCATCGCGTTTCGAGCCATCGCGATTTCACTGTATCTATCAATCTATAATACCTCAGAGCTCCAGATAAGCTTTGTGTCTAAAAGAGTATTGTACCCCCTGATTTCAAATTAAATGCGTATTTTATTTTTTACAAATGGATTATTGATTTTCTTCACGATTAAATAGGGTAACAAATGATGAAAACATAAAACAAAATTAACCATTCACTTATTTGAGTGTATTATACTTAAATTAATATTCACTTAATATTTATACTGTAAACGGTTGAACATTTTACTTAGTTGAGTGCTTTTTGCAGCTCAACTATAAAGCAAATGTTCAACTTTATTACAGTAGTTCCACTACTCAATTTGAAAATCAATGCGTATTTTCACATTAATGTGAGCAATTTGTACTCCCACTGTTGATAATCAATGCGCATTCTGCTAAAATAAGAGCGTAAAATATGCCAATATGCACCTTATCTGGAGCCCTGAAGCTTGTAGTATAGCTGGGCCAGTTCTAATGGCAGGATCAGCGAACGAAGGTTGTTTTTGCTTATTTTTTTCTCTACATGTCTAAAGCGGTATATTACGACTAGCCTGTCACCAAGATGACAACAAGTGTTCTGAACATACATCAGCGAATCTAATCACCCTAAAAGGAAGCTATGTTGTAACTTTGAATCAGAGCTCCAGATAAGGTGCGTATTTGCGTAAACACCCAATTAAAATTGCCAAATCAGAAGTAGTGAGTATCAAAAAGCAATGCAAAACTTGTGGATCTTTATCATGCTACAGAAAACAATAAACAGACCACAAGTATAGCATATTTCCTTATTTTTCCATGAAAATACATCTTGGTATTTCATTAGAATTGTCTCCAAGGAGACAATTCTAATAAATACCAAGATGTGTTTTCATTTAGAAGCAAACTCTTCAATAAGTGCAGTCTGCTGATGTGTAAACAGTAGTGTGATTCTATTTTACACAATGAAAATTTTGAAATACCCAATTGCTTCAGAAATGATGGAGTGAAAATACTCAATTACTACTAATTCCTTATCTGGAGCCCTGTTTGAATTATCGAGGTTGAAAAATAAACTGTGCTTAATGCACCAGTGTAGACAGGTCTTCAGTGTTTGCTTTCTGACTGATTTATGATGCATCCAAGGGTTACTATGGACGTAACAGTTTTCTAAAGCAATTTTCCGACGTTAAGAACGCGACTATTTACACCGATTTTGTGACATAATTGTGACATGCAACATAATCAAACAGATGGTTAGGATCTGATTCAAAATCATAGACAAAGTTCCAATATATATATATATATGTGCAATTACAATGAAATAGGTTGTGTTACTTAGATCTATGGGATAACTACTGTCTGTTCCACGTTTTGCTGCCGACGAACATTTGGCTATTAAACACATTAAATCTAAAAAATATTTAAAACTAAGTACTTTTTTATCAATAACAAAAAGTCACCCTCCCCAAAAAAAATTATTTGATGAAATTCCATCAAATATTGATTTTAATGCGAAAAAACATTTTCCTATGGGAATTTAACATGGGGGCTAAAAAATAGATTTATTTTTAAATATTTTTTTTATTTGTAGACTGATTTTCAAAATCTAACTTTTGTTTTCGTAGTTACATCATTTTCAAGCTATCTCGCCAGGTTTCGGAGTCAATTTCCAAAATCTTTCGCTTTTTTGATCCGTTAGGATAAAAAAATGAAAAGTTTTGAAAATTGACTCCCCATGTTAAATTGTCATAGGAAAATCTTTTTTTCGCAATAAAATCAATATTTGATGGAATTTCATCAAACACAAAATATTGGGGAGGGTGACTTTTTTGTTATTGATGAAAAAGTACTTACTTTTAAAATATTTTTTAGATTTAATGTGTTTAATGGCCAAATGTTCGTCGGCAGCAAAACGTGGAACAGACAGTAGGCTGTGTTACTTAGATCTATGGGATAACTAACTCCAAACTGCACTTCACAACTTTCTCCTGCTAGAATTATTCAACATTTAAAATGTTTATTCATTCAAAATATATGGGTTTTTTTCAGGTAACATGACATTTTGATGTGCAGTAACTCCGACATTTATTAGTACTAATTTGTGGGAATAAAACGTCTATCAGTTGTTAACAGACATCCATCCTGTTGAATTAGTTTGTGTCACTGCAGGTCATGGAAACAGCATTTACAAGGTGCATGATCATGTGGTTACAACAACAACAACGTCGACCACTCCAAAGTAAGTATTATTTGATATTTCCTTAATATGCAACGGATTTTGATGAAATATGGCGCAGCAAACGCGTCTTCATGATATGCATTTGGTGGTCCATGGAGTTTGACACAAACTTATGTCGTTTTTGCAAAGAATCGGTTTCCGTGTCGGAGACATGGAAATCGATTCTTCGCAAAAATGACATAAGTTTGGGCGAAAATACAGACCACCAAATGCAGCTTAACAAGACGCGTTTGATGCGCCATATTTCATCAAAATCCGTTACGTAATAAGGACAATATAAAAGAATACATACTTTCAATAGGATGGATTCTGGAAGTTTCAGTACTTGTTGTTGTTGTTAGTACCACGTCATCATACACCTTGATTTACTTTCAGTAATAACTTGCAATGAAAACACTTGTGTTATATAACATTTGTGGCTGTGACTGGAGAAATTGGGTTTATGGGCTTTGCATCCAGTGTAGAATGATAACGATCTACATTGCTTGTTAGAAGCATCATGGGTGTTTTATTGATAGAATGTGGATGCACAGGCTGACCTGGATCTATACTGGTAGTAAAATCCATAAGCTCAATTTCTACAGTCACAACCACATTTAAGGAAGAAAATTGCAAAATTCAATGTTATGAATTTCTTTTTGAACTTTGGAAAATGTCCTTAAGAAGGAAGCTAAAGAATGTGCATTAAAATGTGGATAGTCCTTTCATTTTATGATATACTACTTAATGCTAAACTAAGATCGATAAACGTGCCTCCCACACTGCCACCCCCACCCCCCAACCTCACCCCTATGTGGCCCAGCATACCCGTTTAAGTTTCTGTTCCAGCTGTCTCTCATTGGCAGTAAATTCCATCTGGACCTTCAGATCTTCATTGGCGATCAAGGTCCTGAATGAATGAGGAGAAACAGTAAAGCCATATTTATGGTTAACCACTATAGGAATGAATGGCCTTTTTGTGGAATTTATCGGGGTATAAACTTGGAAAAGTCGCGGGAATACTGGACGAAGGCCGGAAGGCCTCGTCCAGTATTCCCGCGACTTTTCCAAGTTTATATCCCCGATAAATTCCACAAAAATGCCATTCATTCCTTATAATTCCAGCATTTTAAATAAATTAATCAAGAAAATGTGTTTATTTTCCGTTTTCTTAAGAATTATTTTAACTGCGCCTCACAGTTACGGAAAGTAGTTCGGTGTGGGAGTTTACTGGGATATAAATTTTGGACAGAGACTTGCTACGGGCCAATCAAATGTTAGGGAATTGTGTAAATATTTTTGTGCTGGAATTATAAATGCATACGAGACACGCCATGTGAGTTTGTACCCAAGCACATGTGCAATATTATATTTACAGAAAATGTGATATTTCCGGTAAATGACGTCGAAAGTTGACAATTTTTTCATAGCAAATGCGGAATTATACAGTCTACGCTCGTTTACTCGAAGTCCGTCGGACTGTGATAAATACTTTGAGTAAACCGAAGTTCGACGTAACGAAATCTGAACAGGACCTCGAAATATTGCCATACACGTTACGGGACGCAACTCCCATACGACCTGTGACACACGGAGTTACACTTTTGCAACTCTAATGTGTTTACTTGCGTTTGCCTATACACGCATCGAAGCAGTAAAGAAACACTTTATTATGCTTAACCCTTACTACGCTGAATTAAATTTTGTCGTCTGCTGGAAATGTTTTATTTTCAATATTTCTCAACAAAAACCGGGTTTTGACAGCACATGAGATTCGTCTCCACTAGAGACGATTCTCATGTGCTGTCAAAACCAGTTTTTTGTTAAGAATTAAAGCAAAAATGAAAAACAGCAAACGGCAATTTCCGTCAACAGCGTAGGAAGGGTTAATAAATAATGCATGTAAACCGCTTACAGTTTAATTGGTGTCGAGTAAATCACCTTGAACACTTATTCAAAGTTTGTTTACACAGGCTTACACAGGTAAACAAGTCCAGTCTTTGATCCGGTAAATTGGTGAAAATTTGACGTAACGAAATTTGACGTAACGGTAGCCAGTTACATTGAAAATAATAGGATCTGAAACGGAACTTGGACACGACTTCGACGTAACGAGAGAATTCCACTTAACCGACTTTGAGTAAACGAATGTAGACTGTATAGTTTTTTGACTGTTCCCTGAATGACCCTGAAATAACTGTATATTGAACATAGAATTGTTTATGTTGCGTCATTACACACACGGATGTCATTCTGTCATGATGTCATTCTGTCAAAAAGTTGAATATATAACTTATTGTCTGTTTCACGAAACGAAACAATTAAAAAACAAAACTTTTTTTGATAATTTAAACAAGGAGCCTTCTTTTTATTTCATAAAATTTTGTCAAATATGGATTTTATTACGGAAATGTTTTATTTCTCTATGGGAATTTAACATGGGGAAAAAGGAGGTGGAGGAGCTGTGGTAGGAGACAAATTTTGTTTAACACAATTGGAAAGTGACTCCGAAACCTGACTAGATAGCTTGGAAATGATCTAACTAAGAAAACAAAAGTTACATTTTGAAAATCGGTCCACTATTTCTGAAATTAGAAAAATTTCCCCGTGTTAAATCCCCATAGACATCTTCACTCTGTGAAGATGTCTATGGGGATTTAACATTGGGAAATGGTATTTTCGTAATAAAATCAATATTGGACCAAATTTCACAAAATAAAAAGAAGGCTCATACATAAATTTTTATCAAATTTGGGCAGGTTTTGTGTACAGTAGATATACATTTCACGTCAATGCATGATATGACAATATGCTATCAATCAGTACGCATTCAGTCAATGCAAACTGTGTTACCTGATAATTTTCAATGGCTATCCTATAGAATATTGCTGTATAAGAAATTGTTGACGGTAACATGCAAGGTATTCATATTCAGCTTAAAGTGTTTATACATGATGCAGACTTTCTGAACACGACAACAATAAGAACAATAAGAACAGACCCTCGTCTCCGGAGCTCCTCATTCTGTTTCAGCTGTTTCTGTAGCTGGGTATTCAATGCCCTCTCCTGGCCCTCCAACTTCGCCTTCGATGTCTCGTATCTCCGCAAACTCTGAAAACCAGTGTGTAGGCTATCATTAGCAATAGCAAATATATTCTTTCACACATGAAGTTTGGTATAACCCTACTGCCGAAAATAATTTTCACTACTGTTCAGAATAACCCATCCAAACCATGGAGACAATTCTCATGCTCTGTTAAAATACATTGTTATAGATAAATATTGAATATAAGACAACAAAATTGAAATCTATAGTACCAACTAACTTTATTGCATATAAATTGTTTAAATCAGATTGGTTTAGAGAGTTAGAATGAAGTATCAATGACTTTAATGTCAAATTATTGTATTAATTATTCATTCTTATATATTCTGTTATGTACACAGTATTTTACAAAGCACTTTTCAATAAGGACATTCTGCAGTTAATTAATCTCATGGAAAAATAAAATAATGGCACTAGACGGCCGCAGTCCACATGTCGCGCCCGCCGAGGCTTCGATAGTACAGTCGATCACCAGTATCTCGAATATCAGTATCTCGATGATATCCCCTATCTCGATGATTCACTAAAGTCCCGAATTATATCCTTATTTGTTTAATATAAATTTCTTCGCCTATCTCGACCATGCCCTATCTCGTATATGTTGTCTATCTCGACTGTTCATTCTGTCCCCTTCGCATGAAAATAGGTTAGAAATCACTTTGCTATCTCAATCACATAAACGCTAGGATAAATCACCTAAGCACCTGCTGCCAATATCGATTTGGTTGATAAATTCACACCGACCTCAGGTTGTTTGCTTAATTGGTCCACCTGGATTTGACTGTTTGACATCACGCTGGTCATTTAAGCAATTCACTGAGAGTAGTGACGCCACCGTTGTAATTAGCTTACTACCTGTGGTCATTAGTTAATTGGTGATTACAACCCGACTGTGAGTGACGGTGTAAATTTTGTTTTGTTTAAAACGTGTACAATTCTGTTGCTTGTATGATATGTTACTCATTATGTAAACACAGTTTTACTTCCTTCTTTAGTGAGTACCGGTAACTAAAATAATAGTTATAAAATAAATATGTGTTTTGGTTCATTATTATTTTATTGTTTACTTGTGATGTAATGGGTAACAACATGATTTGATATTTTTCGCGAAAATATCCGACCATGTCACTTCATCGCTATCTCGAACCTAGTTCTATCTCGACTATATGGACGATCTCCCTTCGACTTTCAGATACTGGTGCTCGACTGTATACCGAAAAACTTTAACCAAAAATTTAACCCGGACGCACATACGTACGGACGTATGTATGGACATACGTACGCCAATGTGCCGACTATCGGTATATCGCGCTGTCCGCAAGCAGGCATGACAAAAATGAGTGGTATTGGAAAGCCACACTGCTTGAAGTTGGTGACTGTCTAAATGAAAAGAAGTGTGAGCATAGTTATCATGAGTATGACCAGGACACACCGATGTACAGATGATAGGTGTAATGCGCAATGATGTGTAGCATGTTCCGAAATTCAACCACCTCTGATTGTGACTGTAGATGATGTGTAATAGCATGTATAAATGGTACCCACACTGCAAATGCACAAGTAGGAGTATATCCCGTAAGGGAAGTATACATCTGTCATATAGATGCCCTGAGGGCCATTTCACTAAACTTTGTGCAACTAAAATGTTTGTAAGTGCAAAATTATGATAGTCTGTAAATTTCACATTAACAATGTTTTCTTGTAAACAATTATTGGATTTACATTTATTGAGCATAAGCTGCATATGCAGCCTATGCTCAATAAATGTAAATCCATCAATTGAAATTTCCAGACGATCCTAAATTTGCACTTACGAACATTTTAGTCGTATGAAGTTTAGTGAAACGGGCCCCTGTTTCCCAGATCAAGTGGAGTTGGAAGCCGTGCTCCAGAAAAGTGTGTTGATCATTCAAATGGGACAAGTCATGTGATTTTGTACCTAAGAAGATGTGCAATATTGAATACAAATTTTACAATATTTTCTGTAGATGACATCAAAACTGAAAATGTTCACAGCAAATGCTGAATAGAATTTGTCATGATCATCAACTTTCGATGTCATTTACAGAAAATATCAGTTTTGGCAAATATTTTTTCATGAAAAATCGCGCATCTTAGGTACATCACATGACTTGCACAATGATAATCTGGGCCTGAGGTTAACCACCTTTAAGTATGTGCTGCCAAGTCATTATAAAATCTATCAGTTTGATTGGGTCTCTGAGTCGGACCGGCCAATTAAAAACTTGCTGAGTTAAAAGTTCAAGTGCATGGTCAGAAAATGTTATTACCCAGGGTCCAGGCACCATATTTGTAAAACTTAATAATGAGAATAACTTGACTTATGTTTTGTTTCAAGTAAATATGTCAAGTCCAGATATAGATGAATTGCTGAGGAAATTTTTTTTTATTATTGTACCAGAAATTGACACACAAGTAAGGAATTAACATTGCATTAAATTTATCGCTTTCAACATTCAGAACATGATTTATGAAAAAGCAACGCAGGCGACTTAACAGAATAGCATGTGACTGCTACACACATGCATGATAAAAACCTGTCTAAATCATACACCATGGGATATTGGTGTGATTAATATTGATGGGTTTCACTGTAATTAGCGGCTGTGACTGGAGAAATGGGGCTAATGAAATTTGTGACCAGCGTAGCTCCATATCAAATTTCTCCCTCCTGATTTTGCATGTTAGAAGCATGTAATGGCGAACAGTGCATATCCTGATCAGACTGTGCGGATGCACAGTCTGATCTGGATATGCACTGATCGCAAAACCCATAAGCCCCGTTTCTCCAGTCACAGCCACATTTATTTCCAGGGTGTCAAGCTTAGACAAGTTCCACTGCATACAGGTCACAATGTCGAAATAAACAAGACACTGTGGCCTGTCGGTACACAAATGCTCTTGGTGGGAGATTGGAGAAACTCCAGCTAACTTATTAAACAGACCCACGGACACAAACACTAAATGACACTCGACTCTACTGAGACCGGGGGAATAAAAACTTAATGCAATGTTATATGAGACACGCCATGTGATTTTGTACCTTTGGACATCTGCGTAATTTCATTAAATACGTTTACAAAATTTACAATATTTTTCATAAATATAGTCAAAAGTTGACAAAATTTTCAGAGTACATGAGCAATATAATTCTACATGTACTGTGAATATTTTGTCATCTTTTGACGGAAAATATTGTAAATTTTGTAAACTTATTTCATGAAATTATGCAGATGTCCGAAGATACAAAATCACATGGCATGTCTCAAATATGTATCTCGTTTCCATAGCGATTACCTTTACCACCCTTTGACCTAGGGTACCTGTAGTCTTAGAAAACTGATTGTAAAAGACCTACAAATCCATCATCAAATACATATAGTAAACAATTGCATAATGTAAAGAATGTTCGACAATTGATTGATCGTGTTGTTTTATACAATGTATACTCAACAGCAAGGTCATATACAAATATTCAAAAATTTGTAATGGGGAGCGCTCTACTTTCCGCTCTAAGAGAGCACTGTTTGATAGTAAAATAATTTACTGTTGGGTACACAATGGATACATGTTATATATGTTAATTATTTGCAACTAAAATTGCCATTATTATACATGTATTAACATTTGGAACACCAGGCCAAGATGCCAATGATTGCTAACAATGTTAATCTAGATGAGCTGACTCTTTTCTCAATAAAGCCTGAGAATTAACAAGAAAGAGACAATTCCAGAACAAGAAATCTAAAACACTGATGGATGGTACAATTCCAGAACAAGAAATCTAAAACACTGATGGATGGTACAATTCCAGAACAAGAAATCTAAAACACTGATGGATGGTACAATTCAAGAACAAGAAATCTAAAACACTGATGGATGGTACAATTCCAGAACAAGAAATCTAAAACACTGATGGATGGTACAATTCCAGAACAAGAAATCAGAAACATTGATGGATGGTACAATTCAAGAACAAGAAATCAGAAACACTGATGGATGGTACAATTCAAGAACAAGAAATCTAAAACACTGATGGATGGTACAATTCCAGAACAAGAAATCTAAAACACTGATGGATGGTACATCCATCAGTGTTTCTGATTTCTTGTTCTGGAATTGTCACGTTCTTGTTAATTCTCACGCTTTATTAAGAAAAGAGGCAGCTCATCTCGATTAACACTGTTAACACCTAGAAAACGTTCATGCATATTAAAAAAAACAATTGAACACAAAAGTCATTCGACCTTGAGCACAGAGGTCGCACGTGTGGGATATAGAATGAAAATATGGATGATGACAGATAAGTATATGACGGTCTAAGCCAATCCAACTTACTGTAACAGAGGTAGTAGTCGCCAAAAACATTAATGCAAATCTCGGACAGACAGACAGGGTGGTGACTATCTGTATTCCAAGTTTTTGTTTGGACTACATCAAAAAAGATATAAATAACATTGGTACTAATGCTGAGAATCATTGCCTCTTTGGGAGTGGGAAATGACACGGTGACTGTTGACTAAGATCCAACGTGACCACATGCTAACTTCTTAATCACCCTTTAATTGGGTTTCCAGCTGGCAACAGGCACCTAATCATGGTTGTAACCAGTGTAGTTCCAGATGAGCCAGCACAATTATGAGGTCTGTTCGGAGGAGGCACTGTTTGCCACTGAAGTGTCAAAGTGCCAATATTTTCTACCTGAACAATATGGAAATGCATGATAATCAGAATTATTATGTGACTGAGAAGTTCAGCCATGAGATTGCCCAATAGAGGGTCACATGATTGCGGACATATATGATATTAACCTGAATATCAGTCTCCTTGCGAGACAAGTCCGAGAGTGATATTCTAAATGTCATATTGACCTGGATGCACGAGTCATTGATCATGCAGCGGAAACATGACACGGTTCAACGACGAATCAATCAAACAAATGTACTTCGCATTGACAGATAAAACAACAACAATGAATGTAAACTCGCAAACTCGTACATAAATGTCAGTCGGGTTTAAGCAAAACCAAAAGTCATATAATAAAACAATTATTGTCGTTCGAGTCGGTGTACATGAGATTTACGGACCTTCGAAAAGTCAATACATGTATGACAATATGACTTTTCTCAGGTCCGTAAATGTTGTGTACACCTCCTCAAAAGTCAATAATTGTATATTGTTTTCAAGTCTGATGTAACTTTTCTCATCAATAACTAAATTAGCAATACACTAACAAAAGTTGATGTACCGGTATTGCCAATGTGACCGAGTATATACCCATGCAAGTATTCACACTCTAATCAGGGTCTACACTGCTTTCTATTAAGTCAATGAACAATGTATTATTCTCAAGTGAACAATATACCAGTATATATGGCTGTGAAATGGGGCTTATGGGTTTTGCAACCAGTGTATATCCAGATCAGACTGTGCATCCAGTCTGATCAGGATCTGCACTGGTCGCCACTCCATCAATGAAACACCAGCCATGCTTCTAACCGGCCATAATCGTTAAAGGGATACATGAGTTTTCTATTTGATCAGTAGCCGATTTCATCAAACTTGCAAAGTATACTTATCTAGCAAAGTATACTTTGAGGGAGTAATCATTTATTTTTCCCGAAATGCATTATGTCATATAGAACTAACCGTTGCATATATTTGATGATTAAAAGTATGCAGAATTATTATACTGAATTTATTACATTATCACAGCCAAAATGGCTGTGATAATATAATAAATTAAGTATAATAAAAATTTATAAATTTATCCTTAAATTGAAAATGTCTCCCTCAATAAGTAGATAAGTATACTTTACAATGTTGGTAAAATAGGCTACAGGAGTCAAGAATCCCTTAAGCCCAATTTATCCAGTTACAGCCACATGTATAGGGTGGCACAAAAGAAATATGGACACTTTCATCACTCTTTTTTCTCCATATATATGCTCTGTAAATCTTCACAATATTTTATATACATATTGGTTGTTACATTTGGCAAATTAATTTTATATTTACTTTATCGAAACCGCACATGTACTGTTGGGTGATAATGACGTCACTGTGTCAAAATCAAAATAAATATATTATTCACTTATATTATTATACACATTGTTTTAAAGTCACTCTTTTTATTAAATTTTCGACCAATTTGGTCGAAAATTTAATAAAAAGAGTGACTTTATGTGTATTAAATGTGCTTCCCTTCGGAAGTTATTGGAAATTACTATATTATTATAAATCTCTGCAATAAAACTTGGCTTTGTCGCTTGCCATCTATATACATACATGTATATCCACTATACATATAACTATATGGCAGTCAATCAGGGGTACGCTAATCATAATTTGAATAGCGATAAGCCAAGATTTATTGAAGTGTGGTCTGAGTGTTGATACCTACCCTCCTGAGGGCATCCAGTTTGCCTTCACTGTCCATCTGTCTCTCGTGTAACTTATCTAGCTCACTGCAACAGACACGGCGACAGTCGTGAAATAGTGACCCCGACGTGGTACTATCTCCCTTTTAGGAGTTTTTCTCTGTCAGATATTAATTTTTAAAAGAACCAATATTTTCAGTAAATGAAGTCAAAGTTTGACACAAAATTCAGGGCCCATGCTAGTTGCGAACAGTAACTCTTGCAATCTACGCCCGTACAGATGGCATGGGAGTAGATTTCAAGAGTTACTGTTCGCAACTAAGCTCATGCAAATGAAATGGGGGCATATAAAATAAATTCTAAGAAGCACCACATATGTGGTGCTTCTTAGAATTTATTTTAAATGCCAAGTCATACTGATTTTTTACAGGGAAGTAGATTCAGGCCCACATATCCCGCCATGAAAACAAAGGGTTTGTGTAGCTCCTGGTAGAACTCACGCAACTTGATACCTATCTATGATTTTCTTTCATGGGGGCAAAGTAACATTGTCTTTATTCAACTGCAAACTTGTGATTGATTGGGCGTTATGTCCATTCAACAGCCAGGCCATATGTGGCTGTGACTGAAGACACAGGGCTTATAGGATTTGTGACAAGGGTCGCTCCTGATCAAATAGCATACTCCTGTAGCCCGATAATCTACATACCTTGATAGAAGCATGACTGGTGTTTCATTGATTGAATGGCGAACAGTGCAGATCCTGATCAGACTGTGTGCATGCACAGGCTGATCTGGATCTACACTGGTCGCAGAACCCATATTAAAGCCACATTTCTCCAGTCGCAGCCACCTAAACATATACAGATGAGGATGTACATGTACTGGGGACCACCATACGGTCAATATTAAAATAATAATAAGAACTTTCAGCACTGAAAGACAGTGTCCTGCTCTGGTGTCAGGCACCCTTACAACACCAAATGTGAATCCCAGTAAAATTCATGGATTCATTGCTAAGATAAGCAGGCCTCGACAAATTCTTAATTTTCCCCTCATCTCTATTAGATTTCAACTCACACTTTCCGATATGTTTGAATGATTATGCTGCATTGTGTGTTCAGAATATCACTCGTTCAGCTTGAGAATTCATTCGCCAAAAGAGCAGACGAGTGGATTTGTCGAGGCCTGATAAGTGTACACTATTCTCAGTTGCTAAGTCTGATTTGGGGCTACACTTGTCGCCAACTCAATAAGCCCGTTTTTGTTGTGGCAAGTCACATGCTAGCATAACACCAGATGGCACTGGCCCGCATGTCGAGCCCGCTGAGGCATTTGATGGTCTCAGAGTATATTTATTTGAAGCTTGAATTCAGGTATGTAAAAGCTTTAACGCAAATTTGAAAGTCATTATACCTTGATCTTGGGCATGTGGGTCGCATGGGAGGGCTGTATAATGAAAATATGGATGATAAAGAATTATTTGAAGTTTAAACAAATCTGAGTAAGTGTTGTGGAGATATAAGGTATGTAAAAACTTGAACACAAATTGCAAAGTCATTTGACCTTGACCTTTGGGCACAGGGGCCGCATGAGTGGGACACAGAATGAATCTATGGATGATGACTTAATAAGCATTTGAAGTTTCAAGTCAATGTGACTTAGGATTGCAGTGATATAAGGTATTTAAAAACTTTAATACAGATTTCGAACGGACGGACTCACTGATGGATGGATTTTTGTGTCATAGTCATTGTGATCACTATGTCTCGCTTTCCGCAAGCGGGCTCGACAAAAAACTGTATGTGAATATAATAGCTCACACATAGACAGCCTACCAGCCATTTAAAATGGCAAGATTTGATGGGAAGGAAACAAAGTCATTACATTCAAAAGGTACAATTACAAATGATGGCATGAATTTACTATAGGAATGAATGGCCTTTTTGTGGAATTTATCGGGGTATAAACTTGGAAAAGTCGCGGGAATACTGGACAAAGGCCGGAAGGCCTCGTCCAGTATTCCCACGACTTTTCAAAGTTTATATCCCCGATAAATTCCACAAAAAGGCCATTCATTCCTTATAATTCCAGCATTTGAACTAAATTCATCAAGAAAATGTGTTTATTTTCCGTTTTCTTAATTTAACTGCGCCTCACGGTTAAGGAAAGTAGTTTGGTGTGGGAGTTTACTGGGATATAAATTTTGGACAGAGACTTGCTACGGGCCAATCAAATGTTAGGGAATTGTGTGAATATTTTTGTGCTGGAATTACATACTTTTTCTTTGTAACATTGAGTTGTCTCTGTTCATGGGTCTTGTCCGTAGTTTGAGCCTGAAATATCACCAAAAATAAAGATCAGCTTTAACCATACCAGATGAAAACAAACATTTTGTGTTTGAATTTGCTGCAACAATGAATATAGCTCAATAAATAGCATGTGTGGAGTCTTGCTTGTGCAGCTTGCGAACAATCTATACTGATTGTTAGAAGCATGACTGATGTTTCTACGACTGAATGGCAAACCAGGTAGACCCTTACCAGACTATCCACATACACAGGCTGATCCAGGAATACATTGGTTGTAAAGGCCGTAAGCACCATGGGGCCGTTTCACTAAACTTTGTATGACTAAAATGTTTTTACTTGCACAATTATGAGTCTGTAAATATCACGTTTTCTTGTAAACAATTACAGGATTTACATTTATTGAGCATAGGCTGCATATGCAGCCTATGCTCAATAAATGTAAATCCATCAATTGAAATTTCCAGATGATCCTAAATTTGCACTTACGAACAATTTAGTCGTACAAACTTTAGTGAAACGGGCCCCATTTCTCTAGTCAGTCAGAAATGTGTTGCACGACGGAAAACTTAAGAGCAATTAATATACAAAGACAATTCTTACACGGTCAACTCAATTGTGACACATATGTTGCAATACTTACAACAGCCTTTTTCAGCTTCTGTTTTTCTGATCGGGCCTCAGTTCGTTCTGTTATCAGGTCTTCTTTCAGTTGCAGAATACCATCCTCTAGCTCTATAATCTACACAAGCATAGCACATTTATTAAATCGTAGTTCTGGTATAAATTCTTGAAACTGTTTTCTCGTCCTGGCAATGTAGAATATTCCACATTACTTACATCGCAACAGCATTTGGTTACCACATGATAAAGGAAATCATTTACCTTCATACAGCAATAGTTGAGTCCACTGGCTGTCAAATAAGCTTAATTGATTGACTGATTACTTGATTGATTGGGGTTTTACATCCATTGAACAGTAATGTCATGTACAGACAGGAATGTACGGAGCCCCACAGGACGTAGAATTATTTTTTATTAATTTGTGCCCACAAAATAACAATTTGTTCCCACGAAATAACAATTTGTTCCCACGAATTAACAATTTGTTCTCTCAATTTAACAATTTGTTCCCACAATATAACAATTTGTTCCCACGATATAACAATTCGTTCTCACGATATAACAATTTGTTCCCTCAAATTAATAATTTGTTCCCACAAATAGTTAATTTGTGGGAACGAATTAGGGGATAACCATGCTTTGTTTTTCGATTTGGAGCGGTATCTGGGAGGTTTTTTTACTGATTCACAGACCATAAAACCTCCCACATACCGCTCCAAATCGAAAAACAAAGCATGGTTATCCCCATTCTAATGCACCTAGTGTGCTCCCCGCTTTCTGCAACGTCGTAGCATATCACGAACAGTGATAGTTTTCATTACGTCAGCAAGTTGTTGTTGTCATCGATAACCGCCTCACATCAAATGAATTTGAAGAAATGTAACTCCGCCGAAGAATCAAATAGAGATTAACGGGACTTTTTCTAAGACATCTATACATTTATTCAACTGTAATGTTTATTTTAACAATTTGATTGCTTTTATATGTGTAGTTTCAACAGTTATTTGCTTTTATTCATTTCTGCATTGGGTTCGTGTGATTTTTACAAAGGAAATGTCAACAACTTGTGTCGTCAACAGACCTAGGATTTCCCTGGATTTACAGCTATTTCAGGTGATTACCCATCTGCAATACAGTTTATTGTGTATAGTCATGCATGTGCACATTGGAATTCGTAAAGTTATAGGCTGGTACTGGCATATTGAGTTTGCATTTGAGCACTTTGCTAAATAATTCCGTGTATTTTGGGCGGGTGGGGTAATATTTTTGGGAATTTATTGAGGGGCCACCATACTGAAGTCACGTTTGTCAGTCGTTGGTAGATTCTCTTTTCTGCTTTGGGTTGTAGGCCTACAGGTCAATATGGCAGAATGGATAACCGAAAATGTACCAAAATTAATTTGGAAATATTTGCATTCCCCGCCGTTGGCCATTGTTTACAAAAACGCGTAGGGTTACATAAATCTGTCAAGTTGTAAAACACAGACTGGTAAAACAGAGATTTTATATGCTGTGATTTTTCATATTTTATAGGCTGTGATTTCAATTGACCAATCAGATGCGTCCTTTCTATTTTCGGTGCATTAGAATTGTCAATTCGAGGGAATGAATTGTTATTTCATGGGAAAAAATTGTTAATTCGAGGGAACAAATTGTTAATTCGAGGGAACAAATTGTTATTTCGTGGGAACGAATTAATAAAAAAAATCCATGTCCCCTGCGGGGCTCCGTAGAAATGCACCTGTATGGAGGAGTATATTCAGCAGTAAAATTACAATAAAAACTTTCAGCACCGACAGACAGTGTCCTGTCATCGGATCACACAGGGATTCTTCGAAAATTGTAATTTTTTATCGCCAATTGTTTATTTTTATCCTATTGGTTATTCCTTTTTTTTTTTTTTTTTTTTTTTTTTGAAGTGGCGATTTTTTTATTTTCCCCAGCGGAATACCTGATCACATGACCCAAGGTATGAATCCCAGCAAGATCCAATGATACATATGAATCCATAAGGATAGATTCATCATTAAAATATGTATACCCTCCCGACATCCTGTGACAAATAAGAGCCGTAAACCCTTTCAACACTATATGCAACTTTAGAAGTGTAGATCCAGATGAGCCATCTCATCAGTATCTGCACTTTTTGAAAGAACTTTTCATATTTATTAGAAAGAAAAAAACCTTCATATAAATGGACTAGTCAAATAATCATGTAATGATGATTGGATTGGTCCATAAATGAACGTATCACAGTCCATTCCAGATATTTAGGGTTGAAAGGGTTAAACCATTTGCTTCAAATGTATCAGCAGGTAACTCGGATTAAGATTTGATCATGATCAAACTTTGCGGGTGTCGATGATCAGGATCTACACTGGTCAGAAAGGACATTATGTTGTCAGCCAAGACGGCAGTGAAACAGTAAATACTTACATCTTGGTTTGTTTGTCTCACTTGGTCTCTGGTCTCATTTAACTGGATCTGCATGCTGCAACAACATTAAATAATGACTGTGACTGGAACAATTGGGCTTGTGGGATTTGTGACCAGTGTAGCTCCTGATCAAATAGCACACTTATGTAGCCTGATAACAATCTATGTTGCTTGTTAGAAGCATGGCAGGTGCTTAATTGATGGAATGGCGAACAGTGTACATCCTGATCAGACTGTGCGGATGCAGAGGCTGATCTGGATCTACACTGCTCGCAAAACCCATAAGCCCCATTTATCCAGTCAGAGCCACAAGTAATGACTAGAATGAATTACATCAGAATAAATTGATAAAGTTGAGCATCTATGTAAAGAGGATATTATGACATTTTTATTCTTGAACTCATCTGATCAGGCCCTACACTGTTTGCCATTCCATCACGGTACATGCAAAAGTATAAACGTGTTCCGGTATGAATATATGCTACAAAATTAATACTGATTTGGAAAGATATTTTCTGCACGCCTGCAATTGTTGTAAATTCAATACAATGTCATTTACTGAAAATATGTATGAAGATAATGTCATTTAGGCCAAAAAAAAGAGAAAAATTTGTTTCCACTAAAACCTGGAAAAAAAATAGGGTAGGTAGGTAGGCGAAACTTTTTTTTTTCTCAAATTTTTTTTTCCATTCACGACACACTTTTTGTACTCGATATGTTAACCCCACTATGGGTTAGTGAAAATATACTGTTTTTATCAAAAAAATTACCGATATGACGGAAAAAAGTGTAGGGTCGGTGGGAAAAAATAGGGTCGGTCGGGTTTAATAGTGGAAACAAACAATATTTTTTTTAAGCCTTACTGAAAACACGAATGGCTATTGGCATGATTTCCGCATTAATTCGATATATTACATAATACTTCCTTAACCAAGAAACCACTCTTCCAAAGTTTCAGCACAAGGCCTTTATCAAGGAACTAATGTATACTACAGTGGAACCCCTCTAAACCGAACACCCTGGGGACAGACTGAAAAGTTTGGTTTATAGGGGTTTTCGGTTTAGAGGGGTTTTCTATTTCCAGTTAAGGAAATGTATGTTTTCCATCATTAACTCTTGGATTTGTATAGTATATACCATTATTACCATATTGAAAGCATATGTACACATTTTTTCAATAAATATGTCAAGTTTCTTTTTATTCTGACTTTTTCATTGGAAACAAACAAACAAATAAAAACCAGTGTTTTTTTTTATAAAACTACACGACAAGGTGACAGTTTAGTTGTGGACCAGCCACCAGTATAGTAAATTTATGGAGTATTTTCATATTTCTCCACCCGAAAAAGTTAAGTCCCAATGAGACGATTCTAAAGCACTCCCAACTTGCCATTTGTATGGACAAATAAGAAATGTACCCCCAAATTACGCACCTTAAAGGGGGCTCGGCTACCCAGTTGTGTTTTATCATGTCGACATGTGTAATTCCCAATAAACAGAGTGCAGATGACATGGGATAAAGGCCCCTAAGTATTTTGTGCCACTGTGGAACTTTCTCGATCAGCTGGAACGCTCTTTTAAGACCAGAATGTGTTTTTTTTTATAGACATTGCAATTAGTGCAGATTCGCAAAGGGTATAGCAAATAGTGCAGATTCGCAATGTCTACGTTCTACACTGGTCGCAAAGAGCATATGACACATTTCGCGTGTGCTGTGTAGTTACCGCGAGCTGCTGCAATAGCCCACAGGCTACAGTCACGAGTTTACAGCCTCGTTAAGTTTATTAGATTATCTCAATTAATCGGTCGGTTGGTTCACAAATAATGTGCCGATTATTTTATTTCCGTAACAGCAAACATGTCTCGTATTTAGGTCGCATGTATTGAATAGATTCCTAACTTTGTAATGTCGCTTATGACGTTAAAAAAAACGCCGCTTAGCGCATTACACGCATGGATAGCGCTTGTACAGAGCTCAAGTTAATGTGTGTAATTTGATCAATTTTGTTATTTCTTCCACACAAATGTCAAGTTGGGAGTCCGTTAAAATCGTCTCATTCTCGTGGCTCCGCATTTTGGGAACCAGAGCTGAACAATACTACCGGGAAGCAGTCTATTGTAAACACGGTGTGATTTTGAGACCCGCTTGAAACAACAACATTGAAATTTGGGCGCGGTGTATTTATTGGATGACATCCTGACAGGTGACCGTGTTTCCGGTTTTCCGGGGTTATTTTAACGCTGAAATATGGTTTTGGGACTTGAAATGGCGTCCGAATTACGGAGTAGAGGGGTTCCGGAATAGAGGGGTAGAAACTAATGTGCTTATATAGCAGAATATTCGGGACGTGGTCGTATGTTCGGTATAGCGCGAATTCCGGTATAGAGGGGGTCCGGTTTGGAGGGGTTCCACTGTATACGCTAAGTGGCATCCATTTTAGATTTCACAATTTTTAAACATTGTGAAATCTAAAATGAATGCCACTTTAATAGCGTTTAGTAGACACTAATTCATTGAAAAAAGACCGCGCTGAAAAGAGTGGGTTCTAGTTAATGAAGTATTATTTGGCTGAAGAAACATCGAGATGAAACAAGGGAGACGTTCCACGATCCGTGCTACAGGATGATATGAGATACATGCGTAGAAGGATAAATAGAGAATAGTAGGTTAGTGCCGTGAATGGGAACAAATATCTGGCAAGGCTTAGGAAACGGGATGGGCGAGGCTTTGCCGAGCACATCCCGTTTCCGAGCCGCGCCAGATATTTTTCCCATTCACGGCACTAACCTACTATTCTATTTATCCTGTCAACACCTACAAATGGCTGTAAAATGCAAAAATAGTATTGACTGGATATCAAAAATGTTTCACGGCACCGTGTTTCACGGCACATACGCACTGTGTTGACGGGATAAAGGTGACATACCTGGCCTTCTCAGCCATCCTTTGATTAAGCAGTGAAATAATCTCCTCATGTTGCTGGCGGATAAGTTCTCTCTCCGGGCTGAAATAGATATGGACATCTTAACCATACACAGAGGAACCTGGCTAAACTGGAGATAGGTTCCACTGTAATGAATGGCAGATTCAGTGTGGGGGGAATCTGGCAGACAAGTTACCACCCTAAAATCACACAATTTCTTATACAAGAATTCCGCTACGGAAGCGGTGTCGCGCCTGTCGAGGCATTTGACTGTAACATGATCATGGGCATGTGCTAAAGTAATCAAAAGGTCAAGTTCATGTTAATGGGGGCATGATTGTGTTCTAAATATTCACATGTATCAAGTGTCCAAACATTGAAGCAATCCATCAAGTAACATTAATGTTATACGATGATGAAGAAACCTACTGTAAGATGGCGTTTTCCTCATCAAGGTGTTTCTGGTGACCTTCCAGGAAGACAATATTCTTGTTGATGTTCTCCAGCTGCTGCTTCAGCTGTGCCAGTGCCTCCGCGTTTGACTGCCGGGCCGAGTTCACAGCATCTGTAACACATTCCAAATTATTCGCAGGTTTTTATTTGGCCGTTTTTATCAAGCCTTCTTGTGATCGGCGTGATATCGTGGCTGCTTTTGGCGTGCGTCCGGTATTTGTGTTAAAGTTTTGTAAGTACCAAATATCTCCACAACCCTAAGTCTCATTGACTTGAAACTTCATATACCTCTTTATCATCATCCATATTTTCATTCTATAGCCCACATACTACGGGGACCATCAAATACCTAGGCGGGCGTGACATGCTGGCTGTGGCCATCTAGTTATACATGAAGTTGCTATTTGGCTACGTTACAAGGGTCATTCAATATATAATGCAACCGGTCCGCTAATTTACAAACTAATGGGGTCAGCTTTATGAAAATTGGTATGGACATAGCTAATTATAATTCCAAGTAAGATGTAAGATCAAACTAACGGCAACGTTCATGATGTCATGATGGCCGCGTTCATCTAACAGGAACAGCGTACATATATTACATTTGAAACGTATTCACAAGAATAAAAAAGAAATCCACAGTGCGTTGAACGAAGTTTGTGGTGACTGCACTTTCTTATTCACAAGTAACGAGGTGGGTCTGTGACTTCAATAATGGTAGACAGAGTGCACAAGCGCCCAATGGTAGAAATCAGTTCATTCAATCACGCAACCATCTAGGAATGAAAAAGGTTTCCGCCAAGTGGGTGCCTCACCAGTTGACGTCGGCTCAAATTGAACGTCAACTTAATGTTGCCACTGATCAGCTTTCACGCTTTGAAGAAGAAGGTAATAATTTTATTTCCAAAATCGTTGCTATGTAAAACATGAATAAGATCATACAAACCAGAAATGAAAACGCAATCGGCAGAATGGCACACACCAAACTCACCGAGGCCTGTGAAGTTGCGCCGGGGTCCAGGGAAATTGAAGATGCTAATGATATTTGTGTATGATATTCATGGAATACTGACAAGTCATGTGGTTCCAAGGGAACAGACTGCGAATGGTAAATACTACAGGGAGTACCTTCGAACCTTCCTCAGACAAGTGATCCGTAAGTGACCAAACCTTTTAAAAGCCGGTCCGATTATACCAGTACATGACAATGCAACACCGAACGTTATGGAGTGGGTGACGTCACTGTTGTAGGCATACAAGTGGGAAAGATTGCCGCACCCAGCTTATACTCCGGACATAAGTCCATGTGACTATGACCTATTTCCCAAGATAAAAGAAAATATGTGCGGAGTTAGGTACATGTATACTGACTTGGATGAGTTAGAAGTTGTCGCGATCAAGTGAAGGTGTACAAGTGTGGTTGCCTAGCAACTGGAATTGAGAAACTTCCCTGTCGTTGGGCATCAGTTATCCGACACAAGGGGAATTACTTCGAAGGATTTTCATAAGGTCCGTTTTTAGTTTAGGTTTATAAAATATAAGACCAGTTGCATTATATATTGAATTACCCTCGTATCAATGATAAATAGAACTCTTTTTTTTCCCAATTTCATGAAAAAATCTCAATTATAGGTCGAAAGAGTGTATAAGATTTTCAGTCCAAAATCTGGGGGAAAATGTTTACATGAGATTATAAGACGCACCCAATTTTCCTAACAAATTAAAAAAAAAAAGTTATTGATTTCCCCCCACTGTTTTTTTATTCGTACCTTGAACGTTTTTTTCTGTATTTTCCCTATCATAGTTTGCTATGTTCGTAATTTGCTGACTATATGTCCGTGATTCCCCGGTCCGTATTTCACCGTTTTCTAGTATCTTCAATTACACTGTGAACTCGGTAGTACACGCTTCACTATAACACGTGCTCGGTTAGTACACGGTTGTGCATTTGCTCCCGATTTGCTTGCCTATTTGTATATCAGAATTGTGTTAAATGTGCAACAGACTATTGTCAGAAATCGTGTTATATTTGCGATCATATTGCTGCAGAAAGTGGTATGATATTGTTAATTATTGATTGCGGTATGTATTATCTCTTTTCAACACCATTTACGGAAACTATTTTTCGAAATCAATATCGGCGAAATATGGCGACAGATCTGCGTATAATCCAGAGTGCTTTTTTTAACCCGTTCCTTTCGGAATACACATTTACGGATATGAACTTTATTAAATATTTTATTTTTGATATTTCTCACTGAAAGTATATGTTGTCACCACTCATTTGAACCGTCTCGACGCAACGGTTTAAATGGTGGTCGCGGCATATACTTCTGAGTGCATAGAAGGAAAATATTTAGGATTTTCCGCAAACATAAGCGTATCCTCAGCATGAAATGGGTTACTGATTGCCCCCATGATGCGAGGATGAAAGTCGCACGTTTGCCATGTCTGCGGCACATCAAAAGGTGTGTTGACCAATCAGTGCAATTTCAAAACATAGCCTAAAGGTCACACAGTTTACAGCCTCGTGCTGAATGATGACATAAGATAAACACCAGTTAGTTGACACGACTGGGTGTTATCAATTTTTTTCCACAAAGCAACACACAACTTTCGCCTATGTAATATTTCAAAATCAGTCGTATCTTCCGTAAATGACGCTGAAAGCAGCCTATAGCTATGACGAATTTGCATTGTCCGCTGACGTAATTATAACGTTTTTAATTAGAGATTGGCGAACATTATAAACCATGTGCAGACTACGCGAATCCACCGCCTGGTCTGGCCGCTAATGCAATAAGCCGGGATTTGTCAGAGATAGAGACCCAATTCACATAAACACGTTTGCCGTGTCATAACTAGAGTCTGGTTCTCGGTAGTATTGTTTCACTGGGACGCATCAGACAGGGTACCAGTTTAGTGACGAATACGAAACTGACGTCAGCAACCGCGTGTATTGATATTTGATATGGCTTTGTGTTGTAAATCTTGACACGCGGTGTGTTTGATGTCGGCCAGCTGACTTAGGCTTGCCACTTTCATCAGCATCGTGTAAACACACAGTTTCGAAACTAATGATGGAGTTTTATAACTTTCGTGCATATTGGGATTTACCGTTAATGGCGTCATGCAATATTTTTCACGGCAAAATGACACCGACCGATATGGGCCCGGTAAATGTTTTCAAAAGATAATTAAAATGATAGAGGCCAGATTGTGATTCGGCAGAGAAAATGTCGACCGAATCTGATCTTGGTATACACTGTTCGCCTTCGGTATAGAAAATGTGTACCGAATGTGACACAGGGCCGGAACGAGTAAGGCGCGAACTGTTTAGAATACGAATCCATATTTCCAATATATAGGAACAAATTTGATTTTTTTGATTTTTGGTCGTTTATGTCAATATTTCGGGTGGAAAAAATGCTCATGTATCTAAATGTATTTATAAGACGCAGGGGCTTTCTGGGATACAAATCTGAGTAAAAAAAATGCGACATATAATCGGCAGAATACGGTAATAATTGAACTAGATGGTCGAGGCCCGCATGTCGTGCCCGCCGGTCACAAATCCCATATGCACCATTTCTCCAGTCACAGCCACATTTACATGTGTACTGGGTTAACCGTGTACAATCCCACATACCTGATATTTCCTTGCTGATCTGGCTGGGAAGGAACTGTAGACGGTGCCTCTGAATGCTGGCCTTTATCGTCTCCGTTTCCAGGCGGTCATGCACGGCAGACCGCTGGGCTTCCTGCAATTTATGTGTTTAACCCTTTTAACACTAGATCTCTTTTGTGATGCTTGCAAAAAGTGTAACGAGCCGTTACAGGATCTGCACTTTTTGCAAGTAATTTTCATATTTTTTGAGTAAAACATCCCCTTTTTATAAATGGACAAGTCTCAAAATCATTCAGTGAAGCTTGGATTGGTCGGAAAATTAACATATCACAGTCCATTCCAGTTACTTATGGTTGAACGGGTTAATGTTGATGGCCTTCACTGTCAGTTATCTCAGAGTGTTATAAATGATCACGATTACAAAGATAGTCGTCTTGTGCACCTTAATTACAGTGGACCCTCTCTAAATACGGCAAGGAGAGAGAAATGCAAGTCTATTGCAAGTGAACAAGGGCTCATGGCCATAACGAACATTTTATTCATTTGAACAATAGCATTTCATTGATATTTCATTCATAACTGTTATTGATATTACATACCATTTATGAACTGTGAAAGGTCATTCTTAAGGTCTGGTGCAATATCTGTGTCTTTATGACATAAAAGGCACATGCCCACTCAGTAGGCAAAACATGTTCTTAATAGGAATTAAATAAGTGTATAATTGTGTCACTATTCCACCAGTTCTAAACAAATTTGGAGTGCCCGCTATACAGATATTTGTATAATCATTTAGTAATATTTATTTTACTGATAGTGACGCACAGTGGTATCAGGCTATATTTCCTTATGCAAATCAGGCATGGTATTTTTTAATAATTTATACTTCACCTGAAAAAATAATATTTTTCGACAGATTATAAAGTTGTACATCAAAAAATAAATACAGAGAATAAATAGTAATGTCCATTAACATTTTAAGGAAACACGGTTATCGCCCCTGATATCAGTGTGGAAATTTACGTCTGATATAAAATGTATAATAATGCCAATCAATATGTGGCGTAATGGTGGATGAATGATTATTTTTCCAGAAAATGTCTCACATGATGTCTCTGATATAAAGAACAGTTTGTGCCCATTGAGTGGGCATGTTGTTTTTTATAATAATAACTTTTAACCAATCCATGGGCATCTACCTTTCATGATACTTACTAGTTCATGTAGAGCTTCAATGACATTGTCAATGCTATGAACATCATTTGCTTCAAAGCCAAAATCACTCCGCATCCGTTCAGCTAAAAATAGAAATTAAGAAGTAAGGTACCTCAATTACAAATCAAATAGAACAAGAAATGCGTCTGTCGAACGCAGATGCCACCTGCAGCATATTTGAGAAACTGTGACAAAGTGGTTAACCGAAAAGTGTGACGGACGGACAGACAGACGGACGGTCCAAACACTATATGCCACCCGTTTCTTCGAAACCCGGTGGCATAATTATAAAAGGTATACACAATGTACACCATACATGTATGCCGATGGGTCATATATCAAAGTGACAGTGTCTCAGCAGAAGCATGCATATCATGATCTACACAATGAGCATAGACCCAGACATCATGGGTGCCAATTTAACCCTTACTACGCTGAATTAAATTTTGTCGTCTGCTGAAAATGTTTTATTTTCAGTATTTCTCAACATAAGCCTGTTTTGACAGTTCATGAGAATCGTCTCCACTGGAGACAATTCTCATGTGCTGCCTGCCAAAACATGTTTTTTGTTAAGAATTAAGGCAAAAATGAAAAACAGCAGACGGCAATTTCCGTCAACAGCGTAGGAAAGAGTTAAGTTACAACAGCAGGCCCGTAGCCAGGGGGGGTCGGAGCGGTCAGACGACCCCCCCGCCCAGCCTCGAGGTCCACTTTTTTAGCCTCAAGGTCCACTTTTTTAGACCCCCCTAGATACCTCAGGCCCCTTGGGCCTTCAAAACGACCCCCCCTTCAAACAGGTCTGGCTACGGGCCTGAACAGGTAAGTGATACCAGTAAATACTTACTAAAGTTGGATGTTGCTGACAAATCGATACTGATATAGGCATTGCAAAGCGAGACCTCTAAATAGGGGTGTAAGTGTAACTTGTAACAGTAAGTAATTTTAAGGGTAAAATGAAGATAATTTGCTCAGCTTTCTACTGATATATACCATATGGATATTGAATAAAGAATGAAAGTGCTACACATAATAATGTAACATCACTGTGATTTTCCAAATTTCTGTACCGATAAATGCTGGCTAACATTAAGACGACAACATGTTTTGGTGTTTACACTTATAAACCCACAGTTCAAAAAAAGAAATGGGTATATTGTTTTCGTCATGGGTGTCCGTCTGTACGTTTCTTATAATAGGTAAGGACATGCCTTCCTTGTGGTGTGTAGATGCGCAAAGTGAATGTTAATGTATTAGCAACAGTAAAATCTATGCCGAAAACCCACCCCAAGCAGCGGTTTCGACACGCTGTAACACGTTGTATAGGTGAGTAACGATTACGACTTCGTGTTGCTCTTTCTTTCAATGGTGACAAATGCCAGTTTTGTACCTTTCATAATCTTCAGACCTGGGTGCATTTGAATTGCTTTGTACATTTATAGAAAGGTGTTTCATGTATATACAAACAATAATTCACCATCCAAGACACGCTAGAATCACCTGTGGATGACAAGTTAAGTGACAATTAGGTGAGTTATTTCTAGGGACTTGCATAAACAACAATTTTGACAAATTCCTTATGTGCACTCATTGTCAAGTGTTGATGTATACATTTTCAGGAATTAATCAGAATATAACACACAATATGAATGTATGTGCTTAGGGGCACGAATCCATGAGAACAGTGAATAATTGATCCTTTAAAATGTTGCGGCCGGTAAACTATAGGTGCGCCCCATTATGACTGTTTATCATAATCAAGACAGGCATGAACTGACGACTAACAGTAAAGATACAACATTATTAGATTTTGATTCAAAGAGTTATTTGACGAAGGGCGGGATATCGCAGACCAAGTTCATTTCACTACTTTCGAATACCAGTTACAATGGTGTCGGCTAATTCTGCACACCTAAGGCTTTTCAAACAAATTAATGTCATTAAAATCCTCATATTAAGTCAAAATTTCCTGAATATTCAATGCAGTTCAAAGTCTGTGCAGGTGAAATGTCATAACATTGTGACGTCAGTAAGTGACGTAAATTGTGTGATGTATGACATCACATGCGTGTTTGCAACGTCACATACTTTTTCTGCTAATGCTGCGCATCTGGTACTGGCACTCAGGTAGTGTAAACAAAAATGGCGAACTGCATAGCAAACTTGGTATTAAACTTGAAGCAGAACGATCCAGTGACATCATGACAGGTTAGTTTCTTAGTTGAACAGTTAATTTAGTAAATAAGACAGCTATTCCATCAGCAGGGTCTGAGGATTTTACACATTTTGACTATTATCAAAATAACTTTTTATCAAACTATCGGAATGTGATAAAATTGTGCAATTAATCAGCTTGTTTAGTCCGAAATCCACATATTTTATTATGACGTACGCCAGGCTAAATTAAACATGAATTTCGCATTAGCCGATGCGCAGAATTAGCCGAAATGACAGTATGTCGACTACCGGTTTAAAAAATAAAACCTCTGCATTCATTTTCATTAACTTGAGCCCGTTGTGACAATAACAACGCCCAAAACTCCATACTCAGATTACCAACCGAGCTCATCTAAATGCTTCACAGCACTGTTAACGCTTGGAACATCTAATGACGCCGACATTGCGATAATTCTTCTAAATTTAAATAATTATTCTTGTGAGGAATCCATTTTGTAAACAGTTCTTTCGGAATGCTCGGCTATTTAGGTAGAGATTAATGATCCAAAACGTTGCCATGTACGAAATCTACCTCCGTTTTTAAAGAAAACGTCGCAGGTGCTTGTTCGGACCAAGATCATTTCGGACCCCTACTGATGTTGATTTGTCGAAAAAATTTTAGTCCTTTAATTGCGGTGGTGGAACTGTACATACCGACAAATCCTAACAATCACTACTATGACGTTTTACTCCGAGAAGGAGGTGTTCATAAGACAGACAGGCAGACAGACAGAGCGAGAAAGAAAGAGAAAGAGGGAATGGGAATGGGGAGAGGAGTGAGAGTTCATGTCATCATCAGACACTGGTTTTAAACCAACAGCGGAATATCAGCATATAGCCCGTGAGCCAATAACCGAAACCCTCCCCCCCCCCCCCCCACCCCCCCCCCCCCCCCCCCCCCCCCCCCCCCCCCCCCCCCCCCCCCCCCCCCCCCCCCCCCCCCCCCCGTGGGATTTTTGCAGACATATATTTCCTGAAACTACATTCAATTATGAGTGTTAATCCGTTGTCTGCGCTCTGTAACCCGATGGATGAACATATGGCGCCATTTTCAAGTATGTCACCCTCGGTATTTTTAGTATCTTGAAAAATCGCATTTTTTAATAAAAATTGCCTAACTTATATCCTTTTGTTCGAATAAGATGGTATTTTCGTACGTTTTCCGAGATTTTGAACACCATGGAATAGAATAATATGCAATTGAAATAAATTTGACAATCTAGAAGTCATATTTTACAGGTTTTATTACCCCACCCACCCAATTTCAATGGTAAAATATACATGTTAATAACTATATGAAAAGTTGGCGTTTTTTCATTTTATCAATGTCAATGTAGTCTAGTAGGGCCAATTGAACATATCCAATGTATATACGTCGACTATTTAGTGTCTACCACAAAATATACAAAGTGAAAAATAATGTATTTTCGACCATTCCCCACCCACTCATTTTACAATGGCAATTTAACAAGTATGTAATATTATGCAATTTAACAACATTATAATCGCTTACAATGGATTGAAAACAATTCAAATATGTAACATTATTGTCAATACTTACTAACTATACTATGAGTCCGTGTTTTCGTCCGTCTGTACGGACATTTCTCAAATAAAAATTGACGGTACCGATTTTGAAATATATCCGAATATTCAAACATTTCGGGGCACTAGATCATTATCGGCAAGAGTAGTTGATCTACAACATTAATAATCTTGTTATAGTGGCGAGACAATCCTGACAGCATCAGGCAAGATGAAACACAATAGGCAAAAACTGAATCCAAATATAATACAATTCAAGAGGCAACACACATCATGGTTTACAGTATTCAACTTGCAATACAAAATATTCTACATGTTGTTCAAGTCAAAACATCGCACCTGTGGCGAGGCAATCCTCACAGCATCAGGCAAGATGAAACACAATAGGCAAAAACGTAATCCACATATAATACAATTCAAGAGGAAACACATATGTCATGGTTTACAGTAATCAACTTGCAATACAAAATATTCTACATGTTGCTCAAGTCAAAACATCGCACCTGTGGCGAGGCAATCCTCACAGCATCAGGCAAGATGAAACACAATAGGCAAAAACTTAATCCACATGTAATACAATTCAAGAGGCAACACATGTCATGGTTTAAAGTATTCAACTTGGAATACAAAATATTCTACATGTTGTTAAAGTCAAAACATCGCACCTGTGGCGAGGCAATCCTCACAGCATCAGGCAAGATGAAGCACAATAGGCAATAACGTAATCCACATATAATACAATTCAAGAGGAAACACATGTCATGGTTTACAGTAATCAACTTGCAATACAAAATATTCTACATGTTGTTCAAGTCAAAACATCGCACCTGTGGCGAGGCAATCCTCACAGCATCAGGCAAGATGAAACACAATAGGCAAAAACTGAATCCACATATAATACAATTCAAGAGGCAACACATGTCATGGTTTAAAGTATTCAACTTGCAATACAAAATATTCTACATATTGTTAAAGTCAAAACATAGCACATGTGGCGAGGTAATCCTCACAGCATCAGGCAAGATGAAACACAATAGGCAACAGCTTGATCCACATATAATACAATTCAAGAGGCAACATATATCATGGTTTACAGCATTCAACTTGCAAAACAAAATATTCTACATGTTGTTCAAGTCAAAACATCGCACCTGTGGCGAGGCAATCCTCACAGCATCAGGCAAGATGAAACACAATAGGCAAAAACTGAATCCACATATAATACAATTCAAGAGGCAACATACATCATGGTTTACAGTATTCAACTTGCAATACAAAATATTCTACATATTGTTAAAGTCAAAACATCGCACCTGTGGCGAGGTAATCCTCACAGCATCAGGCAAGATGAAACACAATAGGCAACAGCTTGATCCACATATAATACAATTCAAGAGGCAACATATATCATGGTTTACAGCATTCAACTTGCAAAACAAAAAGTATACATGGCGAGGCAATCATCACAGCATCAGGCAAGATGAAACACAATATACAAACGTTCCAGCCACATATAATACAATTCAAGAGGCAAAATACATCATGGTTTAAAATATTCAAATTGCGATCGTCACAACATCAGGCGAGTTATGTGAAGTTCTAATTGTGAGAGTAGGTTAAGATAAATCCAGACTAGTCATACGCGTCATCAGTGTCAAACATGGCATCACGTAGGCTCTCTGCTTCAGGATCTTCTGTTTCATCAGTATCAGGTACGTCATCCCGTTCCTCTATTAACAGATCAACCATTACACTTGGCAGGTGATCTCCTTCTGTCCACTTGCATTCTACATTCTAACAAGCCATTGTTAACTTCCCATCCATGTTCATCTGGTGGCGGTATGTCTGCATCACGCCGGTCAGCATTGTTCCAAATGAGCGTTTGATAGTTGGGTCTTGCTACATGCATTTTCAGTGACGATCTGCATGGTGGTAAAAGGCTCAGGTCAGCCCCATTGTACGTCGAAAGAAGATCGCCAGACCTGGGGCTACACTTTTGTAGAAATAGCTCCATTCGTAGGTTGTTGATATCTGTAATGTCTGATTTGTTGTACAGCAAGCATACAAAGTGTTCAAGCGTTTGAAATAGCTTTTCATCAACTGACTGAGACATTCCCAACTTCTGGAGTGTTTTCAAAGGGGTAACTTTACCACGCCGAACGAAAGCACTTGTGCTATCACAGCCTGTAAAAGCATGGAGTGCAGGCAATGCCAAACACAGTTCAGTTCCTATGTCTCCAATGACACCATGTATGTCAACCAGCCGCCTCTTGTTCCCAACTCCGGTATCTAACAGCAGTTGTTGTTTCAGCTTCTGTCCGAATTTCAACATCAAAACAAACACATCCGTGTCTGGGGATCTCACAATAATGGTGCTGTTCTCTGGTGTATGCAGTGCATGGTACGCACAATGCAGGATTAGCCGTGTATCCGCCTCCTCTTGCGATGAGTGCAACTCCTATATCTCAACAGTTTGTGTAGTCTTACCATCAGTGCTAGTTAGCTGCATACATTGCTCCCCGCTTACGAACTGAATAGTCTTGCCGATCAGCTTTGGAGCGTACTTATCTTGCATCCATTCAGACATGAGAAGTCTAATTAGTTGTGTTTTGTTTGAATTGTTTGACAAGAACAGTTTCCAATATCGTGGAACTTTTGTGAGAGGTCCTTTTATAATGTAAGTCTTTGATGTACCCCTGCGTAGTCGCTCAGATGCTTTTATTGACAAGTCTTGGTATGTATCTGTCACAAAATCTACACGTTCAACTTTCGGGAGCTGATGATATATGTTATCTGCAAGATCCGCGAATGTGTTTGGCAAAGCGGTCTGCATGTGTAACAGTGCATTGCCGTCAATAATATAGCTCACTTGACCCGTCGGAGGTACATCAACACTATGTGATTGTCCTTCAAGCTGGTGCATGAGTTTAGCTTTATCAGTTTTTGCTGGCGAGCCATCTGCAGTGGCGAGCGACCATGGCACAGGTTCCAATGGGTAGCTAAGCACATTTTCCATGTCAATGTTGTGTTTGAGAGCAAGTAAAATTAGCTGCCCAAATATATTTCGTTCAGCTACTAACTCCTTTGTCTTTCTCTGCGTACCAGTGAGCTTCACAGCTTTAGCGAGTGATTCAAATGTTTTCAGGCGCAACTGTTTTATTGGTGCATGGAAGCTGACTGACTTTTCAACAAACCGCTCCTGGACAAACCGCGCAAACCTTTGTTTTCCTGTCATTTCTGCAGACAGCAGATCGTCAACGACATCTTTAGGAGCTGGCGCCCCTGAAGATATGCAATAGAGCGATTCATCTGATACTTCAAACGGATCTATAAAATTTCCTATTGCATTGATAATTTTCTTGACGTCTGTTTCACTTCTGGATATTTCCGAAGTTCGTGTGTCCTTGTGTGAAGACTGTTCATGCGCGTTCATATCAGCCAGTTCAAGCGTAGCATCCATGTAGCTAGCTCGGAAGTGTCTCGTCATACACCATCTGTAGTATGCTGCATAATTGCGGCTGAAAAATGAAACATGATACCTCCATGTGACTTAGCATGGCGATTGATGGTTTGCTCTATTGTGATATCCACGCCATTTCTGGATGACGGAACACTGGATCGGTTCACGCTGAATCCATTGTTCCTCAACAGATCTTCCATCCCATGATATAACTGCTCTAAGTTTAACAAACTCAGCAGATATACTGTAGTATACCGTGCGTAGTTGGGATGGTCAAAGCTGAAGAACAATGAACACATCTTCTGAAGACATGCTATGTGAAGGTCTAAGTTGTTTTCTTTGGTGGCTCGGAGAAACTGCAACACCGTATGCACCGAATCCATGTATCCCAGCCAATACTGTGCCGTTTTCCCAAGTTTTCCTTCACTAACCCTCTCTCGAAACTCCGAGTATGATGACAATGCTTTAATGCATTTGTCATTTGTCATGAACTCCAATAATCTCTAATCTCCAAAAATACCCGAAAGGGCCATTATATAATACCTGTTTGGCGGCCATTTTGAAAATAATTACCGTTGATAGCACACCAGAAATAATGCAAATCGATGTGAAAAAGGATCTGCCATGTGAATATGTTGCTACTTACATGATTAAATTGTAGGTAGCTCATCGTGTGGTGAAACAAAATATTGCAAGCATAAACAATTAAGTATTTTGGCGGCCATTTTGATAATTGTGGCTATTTGAGGATGGTATCCAATATAAAACTTATTGTCAGTGATTTTATACTCAATTGGTGAAAAAATGATATCGCTTAACTTGGAAGAACGTGATTTAAATGACACATATCGGCCTGTTCTAAAACCACCCAGTTTTGTATGGCGGCCATTTTGGAAAATTGCCGCCATTTGTTCATCCACCGGCTTTGTAGGCGCAGACAATCAGGTTTGATAGACAATAGGTTACTGAATCCGAAAATCATACTGACCAAAAATCACACAGGGGGGGGGGGGGGGGGGGGGGGGGGGGGTAGGGGGGGGGGAGGGGGGGGGGGGGGGGGGGGGGGGTGTGTTATTGGTGGCTCAAGGTATATATTGAATATCAGCAGTCGATGAGACGATTTGTTTCGTAACGGTTCATCAGGATCTACAGTGTTTGCAAATACTTCTAGAGTGGTCTGTCGGATCAAATTATATAGTATAACATGTATAACGGTGTTCTTTGCACATATCGAACTGTTCTACAACCTTCACACATTCCCATGTTACTAATAAAAACAGACGATAACTAGAGCAGCTTGAGCTGCAACAACGGTTTGAGCCTCAAACATTGATTTCATGTGTAACTAAGCTTTAGCCCAAGGTGTAAACTATCGGTTGCAAAAAGAATTTCTGAAGTTTTAGAATGAACAGTCCAACATTATTGTGTTCGCATCATCACACCGATATGGGGCCGGTTAGCTTAGAGGTAGAGCGATGGACTCGGAGCGAGGGATACCGGGTTCGATCCTCAGCCAAAGTTTTAGATAAAGGACTGAAATATCGACTACAGCAAAAACAATTGAAATCGAATGATAAATAACGAAGCTGACGTCACATCCGTTTGCTCTATTTTGAAAACTTGAAAAAATACGTTCATCTTTGACATCGAATAGGGCCGTAAGTAGTCAAGATATAGCTCTGAAAATTATCATCTTTCATGCGGCTGACACTCCCCTATCACCCTGGCAAGAAATTATGTTTCTGAAAGTACTGTACAAATTGGAAAACGTTTGTAAAGACCACCCGTTATCAGCCGAAATTCGGCCAAAAAATCGGCAAAATCGTTGAAAAGTATGTACATTTTTCAACTTCAAGTTCCTATAGCTCTCTTATTTGACCAGATAGCCGAGAACTGTCAGTGAGTTCGAGATAGAGAATTTTGTCAGCTTTCCATGCAAAAAGAATTTTTGAAATCGGTTGGAAAATAATGAAGTTATAGAAAGTATGACGTCACTTCCGGTTTCGTGGAAAGTGGCATTAAGAAATTTCTCAAAATCTCTGAGTCTCTGCTCACACTTAATCCGAATCGGCATGCAAAATTTGAAGTCGATCCGACCAGCGGTTTGGGCTGTAGACTGAACGGCTGAATAAAAAAAAAAAAAAAAAAAAAAAAAAAAAAAAAAAAACAACGAATACAATAGGTTTTCGGCGCAGCTGAAAGCCGCCTCAAACCTAATAACATGTTAAACAGACTTTTCGACAATGCGGCCGTGACTGTAGAAACGTAGCGCATGGGTTATTCACCATTCTAGATCTTAATCTGCTTGCTAATGTTCTGTAGGATCGATAGCTGTTTTGTGATAATAATGGATAATAGTATAGCATTTGATCAGATTACGCATATGCGCAGACTGATTTGAGGCTACACTGGCCGCATAACCCATACTCCCCATTTATCCAGCCACTGCCTCACACACATGCTGTACTCGACCCAGCATCACAACGTTGTGGTCCGTGTACATAACATGATAAACAAGAGCTGTAGGAGAACAGCATAGCTCGACTACGAGGGTTGTCGATGTACACATAGCTTGACAAACAAGGTGGCCGCGGCCTGCATAAAAACCTTAACCAAGGTTGACTAAAAACCTTAACCAAGGGAAATTAAGTAAGTAATTCAAGGTTAAATGTAGGACAATGTGGCCGCGGCCTGCATAAAAACCTTAACCAAAGTTGACTAAAAAGCTTAACGAAGGGAAATTAAGTAAGTAATTCAAGGTTAAATGTAGGTCAATGTCAGATATAGGTCAGGGGTTATTGATGTACATCACCAGGAGATGAAGTTTTCCAAGTATGGTTGCTGTAGGCCCAGGAATATTCCATATACAAGCTTGACTAAAAACCTTAACCAAGGGGAAATAAGAAAGTAATCCAAGGATAAAAGTAGGTCAAGGTCAAATAGGTCAGGGATTATGTCAGGGATTATTTAGGAGATGAAGTTGTCCAAGTATGGTTGGTGTAGGGCCAGGAGTATTGCATCTACAAGCTTGACTAAAAACCTTAACCAAGGAGAATTAAGTAAGTATTTCAAGAGGAAATGTAGGTCAAGGTCAAATATAGATCAGGGGTTATTGATGTACATCGCTATGAGAAAAGGTTGTGCAAGTATGGTGTTAGTATGCACAATAGTATTCCATGTACAAGCTTGACTAAAAACCTTAACCAAGGGGAAATAAGTAAGTAATCCAAGGATAAAAGTAGGTCAAGGTCAAATATAGGTCAGGGATTATTGATGTACATCACTAGGAGATGAAGTTGTCCAAGTATGGTTGGTGTAGGGCCAGGAGTATTGCATCTACAAGCTTGACTAAAAACCTTAACCAAGGAGAATTAAGTAAGTAATTCAAGAGGAAATGTAGGTCAAGGTCAAATATAGATCAGGGGTTATTGATGTACATCGCTATGAGAAAAGGTTGTGCAAGTATGGTGTTAGTATGCACAATAGTATTCCATGTACAAGCTTGACTAAAAACCTTAACCAAGGGGAATTAACTAAGTAATTCAAAGTTAAATTAGGTCAAGGTCAAATATAGGTGAGTGGTTGTTGATGTACATCACTAGGAGATGGAGTTGTCCAAGTATGGTGGGTGTACAGAGTGGCCTGCGGTTCTCTTACCAGGCGAATTGCAATTCCTGGAGCACAGGATTGCAATTCGCGTTCCCATTATTGCAATTGGACCGCAATCGGACTGCAATCATGTGACTACGGTCCAAAGAGTTGGTTGCGGAATTGCAATACTTATAGCACAGTTAGCGCTGCGCTCCACTTTTAATTGCAGTTTACGCTCCTTTTTTTCTTTAAACTGCGAAAGAATGACCGCTTTACGCTGCGCTCTGCGGTCAAACCAGCGGACCGCTCTGCTTGACCAATGCGGCAATAAAATCGAAATAGTTGATTTTTTCTGACGAAAAGATATATTTTCCTATCTGTATTTAGCCATTTAAAATCCAATAAAATATACATAAATAGTAGAATTAGGTGTATATATACGCGTAACGCTAAGTTTTTACCGCAAATATCGAAAGAATGACCGCACAAACGGTATCGCGAAAGAATGACCGCACAAACTGGACCGCGAAAGAATGACCGCACAAACGGTATCGCGAAAGAATGACCGCAAAAAGGGACCGCGATTGGACCGCAATTAGACTGCAATTTCAGAGGGGACAAATTGCAATTCAAGGACCGCTGGATTGCAATTCTTGGTAAGAGAATCGCAGGCGGGAGTGTAGGGCCAGGAATATTCCATATACAAGCTAGACTAAAAACCTTAAACAAGGGGAATTAACTAAGTAATTGAAGAGGAAATGTAGGTCAATGTCAAATATAGATCAGGGGTTATTGATGTACATCCCTATGAGAAAAGGTTGTCCAAGTATGGTGTCTGTATGCACACTAGTATTCCATGTACACTCTTGACTAAAAACCTTAACCAAGGTTGACTAAAAACCTTAACCAAGGGGAATTAACTATGTAATTCAAGGTTAAATGTAGGTCAAGGTCAAATATAGGTCAGGGGTTGTTGATGTACATCACTAGGAGATGAAGTTGTCCAAGTGTGGAGGGTGTAGGGCCAGGAATATTCCATATACAAGCTTGACTAAAAACCTTAACCAAGGGGAATTAACTAAGTAATTCAAGAGGAAATGTAGGTCAAGGTCAAATATAGATCAGGGGTTATTGATGTACATCCCTATGAGAAAAGGTTGTCCAAGTATGGTGTCTGTATGCACACTAGTATTCCATGTACAAGCTTGACTAAAAACCTTAACCAAGGTTGACTAAAAACCGTAACCAAGGGGAATTAACTATGTAATTCAAGGTTAAATGTAGGTCAAGGTCAAATATAGGTCAGGGGTTGTTGATGTATATCACTAGGAGATGAAGTTGTTCAAGTATGGTGGGTGTAGGGCCAGGAGTATTCCATATACAAGCTTGACTAAAAACCTTAACCAAGGGGAATTAACTAAGTATTTCAAGAGGAAATGTAGGTGAAGGTCAAATATAGATCAGGGGTTATTGATGTACATCCCTATGAGAAAAGGTTGTCCAAGTATGGTGTCTGTATGCACAATAGTATTCCATGTACAAGCTTGATTAAAAACCTTAACCAAGGTTGAATAAAAACCTTAACCAAGGGGAATTAAGTAAGTAATTCAAGAGGAAATGTAGGTGAAGGCCAAATATAGATCAGGGGTTATTGATGTACATCGCTATGAGAAAAGGTTGTCCAAGTATGGTGTCTGTATGCACAATAGTATTCCATGTACAAGCTTAACTAAAAACCTTAACCAAGGTTGACTAAAAACCTTAACCAAGGGGAATTAACTCAGTAATTCAAGAGGAAATGTAGGTCAAGGTCAACTATAGATCAGGGGTTATTGATGTACATCACTAGGAGATGAAGTTGTGCAAGTATGGTGGGTGTAGGGCCCGTAGTATTCCATATACAAGGTTGACTAAAAACCTTAACCAAGGCGTGACGCCGACGCCGCCGACGCCGACGCCGGGGTGACAACATAAGCTCTACTTATTCTTCGAATAGTCGAGCTAAAAACACTGTACCATGCATGTATCTATGCCATGTATTGTATGGTATAAAGTGTCGATATGGTTTGATGATAAAAGTAAATACAAAATAAAAACGTTATCTAAACCGAAAACAAACGAAAGACGTTTAGATAACTGATACATATGTCACATGTCTGCCTATCAGCGGTGGGCATAGAACCTAGCGCGCACCCACCCCAGCTCAGTCTATATGTATACTCAAGAAAACTAGAAACGTCCCTGTTTTATAGCCGGTGTAGCTCTGTCTATGTATGTACCACATGTTCAAAGTACATGTATTTTAAACCGTGGCGATGTTCAGAATACGATCGTGTAGAGTTTAGCCGATACACACGGTTTACATAGCGGCCAGTGACCGGAACGTTGATTTCCACTTTTTGCACGTGCACGCTATACTTGTCATCGATAAGGTGATTTCAGTTCATGTCGTACCATTCATGCGATAGGGGCTATTCGGAAAATTAAAAAACTTTTTTAATTTTTCACTGTTTTCGATATGCCACGGCTTTCCGAAAACGAGCGAAATCAGGCAATTGGGTATGCTTGCGGGTGGGATGGCCGCCAGGGCGGTCGCGCCTCGGTTTGGTTGCTGTCGGAAGACGATTGATCGTCTTGCAGCCCGGTACCAGCAGACTGGGGCTGTTCACGACCGGCAGCGACCTGGTAGGCCTCCGTGTAACGACGGCTAGAGCCGATCGTTACATTACGTTGACGCACTTACGTCAACGTCGATTGGCAGCCACAGTCATGCTAGGCGATACGGTGTCTCAGGGCAGACCATTCGCAACCGGTTACGTCGTAAGGCCCAACCAATCCGGGCACGCCGCCCGTACACTGGTCAGATAATGACCCAACGTCACCGTGCTGCCAGACTGTTATGGGCGCGACGTCATCTGAACTGGAGAAGGGCTGACTGGAACCGAGTTTTGTTGCACCGATGAATCTCGGTTCACAGTTAGTCATGCTGACGGAAGATTACGGGTATACAGGCGTAAAAATGAAAGATTCACCGATTGTTGCATTGTTGAGAAGAACAGGTTTGGGGGAAGGGAGCGTAATGGTCTGGGGTGGGATCATGGGAAACCGGCGGAAGACAGATTTGGTTGTTGTACAGGGCAACATCAATGCACAACGTTATGTTGCAGATGTGCTAAATGCACATGCCTTACCATTTATCCGTCAGCATGGTCCTGATGTGACATTGATGCACGACAATGCCCGCCCTCACGTAGCCAGGGTCACCACTCAATACTTACAGCAAAACAACGTCGACGTCATGCCATGGCCCGCGGTCTCCCCGGATCTCAATCCCATTGAGCACATATGGGATGAGCTGGGCCGCAAAGCACGAGCTAACCATCAGATTGACAATGTTCGCGATCTTACACGGGCGTTACAACGGGAATGGAGGAATTTGCCCAACGCACTGGTATTGCGTTACGTCACGTCGATGCGGCGTAGGATCATTGCATGCATTCATGCAAATGGTGGCCACACTCGGTACTAACGAGATTTACTGAATTTGCCACATTACTTATTGAAATTCCATCTCTAAACATTAAGTAACACATTTCTGAGTTTTTGTGATTTTTGATTTTGACCCCTACCGCCCTTGGCCGGTTATCTCTCGAATATTTAACAAGATATCCAAATGCAATTTATTGGCTTTGATACAGAAATGAATGAACTTGTTTTTCCATTTTGATTTTTAAAAGTAACCCTTTTGGTTTTTGATGAATCTTTCCTTAAACATGGAGGGACGTTTCTAGTTTTGCTCAGTTATACATTATCCAAGAACATCACTAGAAACGGGGCCAAGAAAAGCAGGGCCGCGCGAGGCACCTACAGGTGTAGTCAAAATGATAATTACATTTTAACTTCCGCGTTCGTGTCATCCTTCAAGTCAATTCTTAGAAGAATGTCACACACGGTATGGAAATGTAAATGGAAAGAAAGAGATATTACCATTGTCCTAAACATATCATAGACAGTTTGGATCGTCAGCTGACAAAACGAGAAGTTACTAAACCATAACACGACCAATGCAGTCCCAGATCAGCTTGCACATCAGCGCAGTCTGATGTGCGCATATATAAACTAGAGTAAGTGAAGATACCTCCGGCTGATTCCAAAATCGAAAAAAGAAAAGCGAAAAAAAAATGTCCCTCGAATGTTATGTATATGTTACGTACGGACGCACGGACGGCCTAACGGCAGGATGGAAAAAACTAAAAACTGTATAGCCCTGGGCATACTTCGTAATGACGAGTCTTCAATCCGCCTCATTCAGTTATAGATACATATTATACATGTAGTTATGCTTGTTCACATGATATGAGAAAACCGATGGTGAATACCGGCTAACCTACAGGTGCAAGGAAAACAGTCTTATGGCAATGCCTGTAGGGTTCTCTATATATTTATGATCTATATTTGAGACACGTGATGTGATTCCGTACCCGCAAACAGGCACACAACTTCATGAACAAATAATTCCCACAGAAACCACGATAACACCCGCAGATGAAATCGAGAGCCGACAAAACCATCAGAGCACACGTGAAATTCAATTTCGCATTTGCTCCGAAGACTCTGCCAACTACAAACGCCTTCGACGGAATCATGGGCGGATTCAGGGGGGGGGGGGGGGCGGACCCGGCGCGCACGCCCCCTAAAATTCGCCGAGTAAAGATTTGTTACAAGTTACTACTTTTCTACTCCGAAATGCGCCAGAACGCAGGAAATGCGCGCCCCCTAAAATTCGCCGAGTAAAGATTTGTTACAAGTTACTACTTTTCTACTCCGAAATGCGCCAGAACGCAGGAAATGCGATGTAGATTTCAAAAATAAATCGGGGGGGGGGGGGTGGGGTGGGGTGGGGGGAATGCCCCCGGACCCACCTATAGCGCTATCCGAGCTAAGCTACGCTCGTTCGATAATATAGTCAAGTATTGCAAAATAGTTACGCGGCCCCCCCCCCCCCTTACCCGAAATTCTGGATCCGCGCCTGGGAATATTCACAAAACCTTGCAAACACCCCAGTAAAACCACGCGCATGGCTCCAGGCACGAAATCCCTACAAATAATTATTGTTAGCTCTAAATAATTAGAGCTCGCATTAAATATTTAGAGCTTGTGTTACTTATTTGAGTTTATGTAGATGTGGCTGTCCTGGAACCTGTATGGAACGCCGAATATACATAAACTCAAATAAGTATCGCTGGCTCTAAATAATTAGAGCTAGCATTAATTATTTTAGTTTATGTATATGTGGCTTTCCATACAGGTCGCAACCTATAAGCACATTTAGTCACGGTGGGTACCATTCGTTTCATCAGTTTAACCCTGCTGCATTGGGGGTGGGCGGGGGGGGGGGGGGGGGGGGGGGGGGGGGGGGGGGGGGGGGGGGGGCGGGGGGGGGGGGGGGGTGGGAGTGGAGGGGTGAGAATCCCAAAATCAGAACGGAATATTTACATCGAGAAAAAATGTGTTCAGCCCTGAAATTAGAATAACCATATCACACCAAAGTCACTTGGCCCCTTCCCCTAAAATGGGATTCCGAATAATCGTAATGCTCACATAAGGGGTATAACCAGATTCAACTGTCACATACAAAATGTCAAAGACGTATGTGAGAGTTGAAATGTACTAATATGTCCGCACGAACCAATATATCCGCGGACATATTCGGGATGGTCTAAGGTACGAATATGTCCGCAGGAAACGAGTATGTCCGCAATAGGTCGTCTCAAGGTGTTCTATGAATTTTTAATATACATGCAGCTATATGGTTTATGGAGTTCATCTAATCGATGTTTAAACAATGTAATACCATGTGCTCTGTTGCTACAAGATCGATTAAAACGTATGCTCAGAATAGTAGCTGCAAACATAGATAATTGTTTGTATTAGTATATATCACTGAAACGGAACTCAAAGGAGAGATTCAGAGACGTAGGAGGAAAATAACATTGGCTGAGATCAGAAGCAGTATTTCTTCATGGAAGAAACGTCTGCGTACTGTGGCAGAAGAGGATGGTGGGCCGACCGACCATTGTGTCTAGTTACATCATGCATATAAGTTGGTACAATTAACAGCAATTTGAACTGTACCGATATTGTACATTTCTACCCATCATATTGCATAATTGGTCATTTGTAAAGTGTTTGGTAAATCACGATACTATTTATACAAGTTATCTACAACATCCTGATGAACCATCATGCAAAGTTTCAATTATTTATTTTGAGTAGTGTACGAGTTATACGAAATTAAATTTGGGAACTTTATTTTTCGACTCGCCCGATATACATTAGTAGACCAAATGAGCTGGCAGCGTAGGCACTGACCAGACTGCGCGAATCGTGGGCTATGCTATCCGCTTTTTGTATCACATAATAAATCATATATTCGCAAATATATCTAAATCACGAACCAAAGCGGAACAACTTGTTCATTTACGCAGTTTGAGAGTGGCATATAATAGTCCCTATTGAATGGAGACAAATCTGTTTAATGCCCTTACTCCAACATATTGATTCAAATCTAGCTGATCAATCGATACTTCATGATAATAGACAATAGGCAGAACTGTATCACGTATACAAAATGAAATTAACAAGATGCCATTTGCGCAATATATGTGACCTAGGTTACAAGTGTTTTACAATATAGTGTTTGCTAGAAGATTGACTGCAATGAGCCCTCAACACAAATAACTAGCAGGGCCGCATTTGTTGAACCTTATATGTCACAGAAACTAATATATCACACGTGTGAAGTATTCGTGCGAATACGTCACATATTTCGGTGAATGCTGGCCGAATTCGGTCGAATACATCACAAACCGAAAATCTCACCCAAATATTTTTCACTTTTTGGTATAAACGAATATGTCACACAATCGCAAATTTCAAACTTGACCGAATATGGTCATATTATTATCAAATCGAATGTATCGACAAGACGATCACTTTGGAGCATTTATTGTCGAACTCTGATCATTACGTAATCCAAGATGACCGCCGAAAGGTGAAAAGGTCATTATTTTATTACAGATTTCAAACGTCTTATTTTCATGAACCGCCGGGCTGATATTGGAAAAGCTTCACAGTTATGGTCCGTGGTTGAAGACTTTTCATATTTGTTAAAATGGAGATCATCGCATAATCCAAAATGACCGCCGTCAAAAAGTATGTCAAATTCTTAAAAAAAACTTCTTCTCACGAACCGCCAGACGGATTTTGATGACACTTAGTAGAAATGATCGATAGTTAACGCTGTTTCAGATTTGTTCAAATGGTGGCCCCTGTGTCAAGAAAGGGCGGGCCGCAGGGGTCAATTGCAAGTAGGGGTCAAATTTCAGATTTTACCGTTTATGGTCATGTCATATATCAACTCAAAGGTATCGACAAGACGATCACTCTGGAGCATTTTTGGTCGACAATTACATAATTTAAGATGCGCCGAAAGTATATTAGTGATTTGAAGCGTCTTTTCCTTGTGCATCAGATTGTCTGTTATATATACCGTTTATCATTTATTCATATTTGTTAATGCTGTTTTATAAGCATTATACTGTTTACATTGTTCTCAATTTTTATGTTTTAAGCCAACTATTACTATGGTGGACAGAACAATTTTGATTGTATATAAACGTGTAATAGACAATCTGGACCATTTCTGACCTATTTTATATTTTTTATAATAATTTCAGGTGAGTGAAGCAGGCCCATTTGGGCCTCTTGTTATATTACTTTTTAATCTCCATGTCTGTGATATAGAGTCTATCGTATGAAATGTAAACTTCTATGATAATAGTAACTAAATATAAAACATTATGGTACAAATTGTTAACAGATGGTCAGTTTCGCCTATTCAATATTTACATGTCCAATACACTTTACATATATAATAATGTTCCAATTATTGGGTGTTCTATTTAGATGATTAAAATGAGATCAGCTTTAGATTTTAAAAGCATATTTTATCATCAGTGCCCGCAGCACTCCCCTCCAGGGGAGTAGCGGGGCTTTATCTGGGCATACTGGGTATACACCGGGGCTTTAGCCGCCGATGATGTCCCGCACAGGTTCTTTAACTGTTGCTAAAAATGTGCTGCGACGTTCACCAAACACTGCGGGGCATTTTACCGGGACATGTCCTGGATTTAACAGCATAATTATTTAAAGCCCCCCTATTTCTCGGGGGTGGTGGGGGGGGGGGGATGCGGGGGTGGGTGGAGCGGGTATTTAGTACTATTTACACAGATATTATGGAATCATTTTCAGACATATTTTACCTTCGAATGCATGCATGCCCCTTTAAACTGTGACCTCGAGTGACACAATTGTATACTTGTTTAATTCATATAAAGAACAGTTTGTGCCTACTGAGTGGGCATGTACCTTTAACAAACAACAGATACTTCTTAGCAGGGAGTTATGTTTTTATCTATAATAAGAAACTTTCATCTTAAGTTACGCAAAGTGCATGCTACGAAGCGTGCCGCCATTTGTACACCAATAAATCGCGCGATAGTCAAGTAGGCTTAATTTGCTATTATATGAGATATGTGGCTGTGACTGGAGGAATGGGGCTTATGGGTTTTGCGACCAGTGATGTGATGTATTGGTGTGTAACGGCATATCAACAGCTAATGTCATTTAAGGTAGGGTCAACGGGTTCGATCCCTCATTTAACTTGTTGCATTGGGGAAGGGGGGGGGAGGGGATCGCAAAATCAGAACGGAACATTTACATAAACAAAATTTTATTCAGCCCTGGAATTGGAATAACCTGACATGGTGGCAGGTCCATACCACACCAAAGTCACTTGGCCCCTTCCTTCCCCTGATCGTTAAATAGTAATGTCCGTTAACATTTTAGGAAACACGGTTATCGCCCCTGATATCAGTGTGGAAATTTACGTCTGATATAAAATGTATAATAATGTCAATCAATACGTGGGGTAATGGTGAATGAATGTTTATTTTGCCTTTAAATTACCCATCGCATGCTCCCACCTGCCACCCACTTTGCGACCAGTGTAGATCCCGATCAGCATATGCATCCGCACAGTCTGATCAGGATCTGCACTATTCGCCATTTCATCAATGAAACACCCATCCTGCTTCTAACAGGCATTCAATTATCAGGCTATAGGAGTGTACACTGTGATCCGCAGGGAAACTTGTTAAAAATGGCAGAAGCCCTATTTCTCCGGGTATGGAAGGTATTCGAGCCAATTCCCACCCTTAAATATCGGACGGTAACGTAAATAGTCGGTATCGACATGCAAGGTCATCGAGCCAGTGCCGTCGTTAAATCAAAGCATTTACATTTACCGTGTCTGCATGCGTGGCATGACTTTCAAATAACCCGGCGAATATGCCTGCTCTATTCTGGGTTTTTTATCGCACTGTTATCCCCCATTCGAATGTTCATGTGACATATTCGTCTGGACAATAGTTTATTAAGTTTTGTTCGAGTTTTTGTGACACATTCGTTTTTGTTGCAAGGGCTATTGATGCCAAACGTAAACGTCACACATTTGTGTGATGTATTCGTACGTATTATTCACCATGTGTGACTCATTCGCACGAATATATCCGTTTATGTGACATATAAGGTTCAACATTGGTAGCACATGCCATTGTACAGTTTGTGGGGCTGGGATAGTTTCTTGGAAACTTATTTTCCGGTAGTCAATTCCATAATTATGTGGTTTATGGCGAGTATATTCACCATTGCGTAATCGCGACGGATTAAGGAAATGGTGGTCGATAAACTTTACAGTTATCGAGTCAGTACATTGGAATTAAGGGAACCACCGTTCAGAACCAGCAGCGTTAACCGCCATCACCTTCTCACATAACCATTATAACTGTGTTTTACATCATAATTTTGTATTTAGATTTTGCACATCATCAATCAGTCGTAATGTAATAGCAGATGCGATCGATTTATTTACAATATCATGGTCGCTTCTATGCTGGTAGCATGAGTGTTGCACATGCTGTGATAAGGAGCTCGCGGTCAAGTCGATCGTCCGAAATTAAGTGATTTATGACACGTGATTAACACCACGGCGGCGTGACTGACACCGATTGGGATGGATCGATAGAGTTCATCTAATCGATGTTTAAACAATGTAATACTATATGATCTGTTGCTACAAGGTTGATTAAAACGTATCCTCAGAATAGTAGCTGCAAACATAGAAAAGTGTTTAGTATTGCTATATATACATTAGTAGAACAAAATAAGATGGCATTGTAGGCCCTGGTCAGACTGAGCGAATCTTGGGCTACGCTATCAGCTTTATTTATCATATAACAAATCATATATTCGCCAATATATCTAAATCACGAACAAACACGGAACAGCTTGAACATGTATGCAGTCTGAGAGTGGCATGTAATGGTCAGTATTGAGTTAGTTAGTTATCTCATATAAAAGGGTGGGAATTGGTTCACAGAACCTTCCATACCTGGCCCAGATTTGTTTTCAAGTCAATGGCCGTTGGTCCGTTTTTTCCCCGAATTTATTATCAGTTGCAATGCAGTCGAAATATGTACTTTAAATTAAGTAGGTGATGAGACGGTAATTACTTTAACCTAGCTAATTCAGTCTCCTTTCGCACAGTGCAAGTATGTCAAACCGTGTTAATGCCTGAGTATGAGTGCACATGATATACATGTATGAATACTCGTCCGTATCAAAATTGAGTGGAGACAACATTTATAATATCCATATATCACAGATTTTGATTCAAATATCAATTTTAAATCGAGCTGCGTGTAGATGATCAATCGATACTGTATTAAAATCCGTCAAGTAGAACTCTGGTGATTGCGTGGACAAGCTGTGCCCGCCCGCCCGCCCGTACCAGAGGGGACTATTCAAATAAGAGCTAGGCCCCCTGGAGCCTGTTTCCTCTGTATCCACCTTCTTCCTTTCTACCCTTCTTGTGAGACGACTTGCAAGGTCATCAAGCCAGTGCCGTCGTTAAATCCAAAGATTTGATATTGTTAGGCCAGTCAGAAGAACAAGTACCACTATATAAGCCGAGTATATTTATGAATCACCCGATATAACGTATATATATATGTTTGTAGTATATTATCCAAATCACGTTATATGAGACACGGCATGTGCATGATTTTGTACCTTCGGACATCTGCGTAATTTAATGAAATACGTTTAGACAATTTACAATATTTTCCGTAAATGGCGTCAAAAGTTGACAAAATTATATTCCGCATGTACTCTGAAAATTGTGTCAACTTTTGACTTTATTTATGAAAAATATTAGTTTGTAAACGTATTTAATGAAATTACGCAAATATCCGAATGTACAAAATTGTATGGCGTGTCTCATATGCGGCTGTGGTTCTGGAATTACCTCCCTTTATTAAACGGTGATATATGACGATGCAATAAGAGGGTTAATTCTAGACATGGGACGAGCATTGTTTGTCGATTGCAGTGAGTAAGAAAGTTGCTACATTGACATACATCTGTTTGTTTATTAAAGGCCTTGCCACTCAGATAAGCATCGAAAGTAATGAAAACGATTAGGGACACAGTTTAATTGCAGTTTTGTGTTTATGAACCCAATAGTACCTATAAGTCACCTGGAGATAAAATCTGGGATTGGTGAAAACTGTTTATAATACTAAAAATAACTAGCGTTTGTACCGGTAATTACTTTTCAGTAATATAACCATGTATTGCAATGGATTGGTTACTAATTTGTTTACTGGTGCATGTATAGCAATATGCCAAATTATGCCAAGCCAAATTGGCTGTCATGTTTATCAGTTTCTGATGGTATGTTCTTGAATGTAACTCATGGTTTTTAAATTCCATCAAATAAAATGGTGTGATTTCTTGTTTAACCCTTTGTACCCGAAATCCCGGCTATATCGGTTTATGCAAAAAGTGCAGATCCAGATGAGCCGGCTCGTAACGAGCCGTCTCATCAGGATCTGCACTTTTTGAAAGTAATTTTAATATTTTTGAGAACAAAAACACGAATCTGAAAATCATTTTGTGACCATTGGATTGGTCGGAACACTAGCATATCACCGTCCATTCCAGTTCCTTAGGGTTGAAAGGGTTAAGTGATCTGCTGTGCATGAAGAGAACACCTACATATCAGACACATCTGGGACATAGTCACTTTAACCCTCACTACGCGGGAGACGAAAATTGTCGTCTGCTCTTTTTCATTTTTGCTTTAATTCTTAACAAAAACCTGGTTTTGACAGCACATGAGAATCGTCGCCATTGGAGACGAAGAATCGTCTCCATTGGAGACGATTCTCATGTGCTGTCAAAACCAGGTTTTTGTCGAGAAATCTTGAAAATAAAACATTTCCAGCAGACGACAACATTTAATTCAGCGTAGTAAGGGTTAAAGGAACATGCCCACTCAGTAGGCACAAAGGTTCTGTATAGCAATTAAATAAGTGTATAATTGTGTCACTATTCCACCAGTTACGAGTACCCGCTATACAGATATAATAATTTAGTAATATTTATTTTACGGATAGTGATAGGCTGTTTTCATATGCAAATGAGACATGATATTTTTTTTGATTATTTATTCTCATTATATGCGTCACCTGAACACATTTTTTTCCCGACACATTATAAAGTATGATCATTGAACATCAAAAAGTAAATACAGAGAATAAATAAGAATGTCCGTTAACAAATTTAATGAAACGCGGTTATCACCCCTGATATCAGTGTGGAAATTTACGGCTGCTATAAAATGTATAATACTGCCAGTCAATAAGTGGGGTAATGGTGAATGAATGTTTATTTTGCCAGAAAATGTCTGAGATGATGTCTCTAATATAAATAACATTGTGTGCCTACTGAGTGGGTATGTACCTTTAACGTCCCTGTGACTCCGATGTGGCTGGAACTTTAGCATTTACTAGTACTTGTACATTTGTTTCGGTTTTGTGAACGTATGTTTTCCATTGGCTCAGAATGATCAAATGCCTTGAAACGTCTCTAAGGTTGCATTTTACATTGTATTTTACATTCGATATATCTGTTTGGTTTTAGTATAAATAAGTTTACACAATTGTAAGCGAACAGGTTGGTCCGAATACCGGCATCAACATGGTCTGAATAAAGTTGTTACCGATAATTCTGCCCGGCCAACACTATCATACATTTCTAAGTTGATCTTAATACTGGACATGTAGTTGCGGACATGCTATACGTAAACACGTAACACTTCAAATACTCACGTATCGTCCGTAGTAGACTACGGACGGTGCGTGAGTATTTGAAGAGTTACGATTCCGCAACTACGGACATGGATTGCTTGGGTGGTTTATGGAATGCATGACTAATAGACGAATCAACATCAACACGCATATGGATTCGAGTCAATCCGACCGACGGTTGCAGAGATCAACCTAACACGAAGTTTCCGTCTAACGCTGCACGACTTACATGTTGCCCTAAGTGACAGCTATACAATCAACCAAGAGGTTACAGTGAAACCTCTCTAAAAAGGACACTCTGGGAGGTCCATATGGAGTCCGGCTTAGAGAGCTTTCAAGGCATTTGATCATTCTGAGCCATACTTGTGTGCTATACGCAGGGATTCCGCTGCGGAAAATAATTCTTCTTTTTTTTATCGCCAATTGTTTATTTTTATCGCCAATTGCGAAAGTGGCGATCGCCAGCGGAATCCCTGTATACGATCACGAACAGGCATTATCACCTGCGACAAAAGACCAAGAAACTCATGAAAAATTAGATCACAGGTGTTTCACTTGTGTCCGGGTTAGAGAGGTTCACTGTAGTACCAAAACACCTCAATGCAAATATTACAGGAAGACCAAAATGACTTGCCCTGCCAGAAATGACAGAAAAATCGGGTTAACTCTGATGTACACCGAAGTTAAAATAACATTCACCAATTCAATTAGCATATTGTTTACAAATCTACTGTTCACTGATTTTCTTTTGTCCACATGGTATTTTATGTGTTCCAGTAAGATTCGGTTGGGTTGGAATACAATAGACGTGTAATCCATGACACCGATATCACAACATGTCCAATATCTCTATCTCTGATAGCGCACGCGTTTTTGATCTTCGATTGTAACATGTTTGACCATGACTTCCAGGGGCGGATCTGGAGGGTGGGGGGGGGTCCGGGTTGCACCCTCCCCCCGCCCCTTCCAGGGGCGGATCTGGAGGGTGGGGGGTCCTGGTTGCACCCTCCCCCCCCGCCCCCCCCCCCTCGTCGTTCAGACACGGAGTTTACTATATCACAGTTTACCACCAGTTGGAGTCTCAATTTAAATGCCGTAAAGCACAGGAAAGTGCATTTCGAAAATAGGACAACCCCCTAGTTGCGAACGGTAACTCTTGCAAATGGTTACCTTCACAACTAGACACCCCCACCCCCGTTCACCACATGCTGGATCTTGGCGTCACTCCTCATTTTCGAAATCATGCAGTTTGGTTGGTTATTTTTTGTTAGGCTATTTTCATATGCAAATGAGGCATGCTATTTTTAGCTCACCTGAGCGAAGCTCATGTGAGCTATTGTTACCGCAATGTGTCCGTCGTCCGTCGTCCGTCGTCGTCGTCCGTGAACATTTTCAAACGTCTTCTCCTCGGTAACCATTGGGCCTATGGTCACCAAACTTCATGGTCATGGTCCTTAGGTAGGGGGATTACAAAATTGTTAAAATGACCAAGATGGCCGCCGTCTAAAAATAGCACAAATTCTTAAAAAATCTTCTTCTCAAGAACCGCCAACCGGATTTCGACAAAACTTGGTAGGAATGATCAATGTACATTGCTCTTTCAAAGTTGTTAAAATGGTGACCCTGGGGTCAAAAATGGGCGTGGCCCATGGGGTCAAATTGGGGTCAAATTTTATTTTTGACTGAATATGGTCATTTCAGATAACAAATTGAAGGTATCAATGAGGCGATCACTCTGGTGCATGTTTTGTCGAAATCGGATTGTTATGTCATCCAAGATGGCCACCGAAAGGTCAAACAAAAGGTCGTTCTTTTATTAGAGATTTCAAAATTCTTCTTCACATGAACCGCTTGGCCCATGGTAGCCAAACTTAAAAGTTATGGTCCATGGGTGAAGCCTTTTCAGATTTGTTAAAATGGAGGTCATCGCTAATCCAAGATGGCCGCCGTCTAAAAATAGCATAAATTCTTCAAAAATCTTCTTCTCATGAACCGCTTGCCGGATTTCGACGAAACTTGGTAGGAATGATCGATGTACATTGCTCTTTCAAAGTTGTTAAAATGGTGACCCCGGGGTCAAAAATGGGCGTGGCCCGTGGGGTCAAATTGGGGTCAAATTTTATTTTTGACCGAATATGGTCATGTTATATATCAAATTGAAGGTATCAATGAGGTGATCACTCTGGTGCATTTTCTGTCGAAATCGGATTGTTATGTCATCCAAGATGGCCGCCGAAAGGTCAAAAGGTCGTTCTTTTATTAGAGATTTCAAAATTCTTCTTCACATGAACCGCTTGGCCCATGGTAGCCATGTACAATGTTCTTTCAAAGTTGTTAAAATGGTGACCCCGGTGTCAAAAATGGGCGTGGTCCGTAGGGTCAAATTTTATTTTTGACCGAATATGGTCATGTTATATATCAAATCGAAGGTATCAATGAGGCGATCGCTCTGGTACATTTGTTGTCCAAATCGGATTGTTATTTCATCCAAGATGGCCGCAGAAATGTCAAAAGGTCGTTCTTTTATTAGAGATTTCAAAATTCTTCTTCACATGAACCGCTTGGCCCATGGTAGCCAAACTTAAAAGTTATGGTCCATGGATGAAGCCTTTTCAGATTTGTTAAAATGGAGGTCATCGCTAATCCAAGATGGCCGCCGTCTAAAAATAGCATAAATTCTTAAAAAATCTTCTTCTCATGAACCACTAGCCGGATTTCGACGAAACTTGGTAGGAATGATCGATGTACATTGCTCTTTGAAAGTTGTTAAAATGGTGACCCGGGTCAAAAATGGGCGTGGCCGTGGGGTCAAATTGGAGTCAAATTTTATTTTTGACTGAATATGGTCATGTCATATATCAAATTGAAGGTATCAATGAGGCGATCACTCTGGTGCAATATTTGTCGGAATCGGATGATTATGTCATCCATGATGGCCACCAAAAGGTCCATTTATTCAAGATTTGTAACGTCTTTTTCTCAGGAACCACATGGCCGATGCTGGGTGAAGCATTTTCAGATTTTGTAAAATGAGAGTCATCGCTTAATCCAAGATGACCGCCATCTAAAAATAGCACAATTTTTTTAAAACACATGAACTCAATGTCACATTCTCCTCTGGTGTTCATGGAGTCAGGTGAGCGAATTAGGGCCATCATGGCCCTCTTGTTTAATTATTGATACTAATTAAATGCGTGACCTGAAAACATAATATTTTTGACTGATTATAAAGTATGACCATTGCATATCAAAAAATAAATACAGAGAATAAATAGTAATGCAGGCGCGGATACAGGGGGGGGGGGGGGTCCAGGGGATACCCCCGCCCTCCCCCCCCCCCCCCCCCCCCCCCCCCCACCCCCCCCCCCCCCCCCCCCCCCCCCCCCCCCCCCCCCCCCCCCCCCCCCCCCCCCCCCCCCCCCCCCCCCCCCCCCCCCCCCCCCCTGCTCCCGGCAAAAAAATCTAAAAATAACAAAATAAATAAATCTACAATACTCAAATAGTTGGATGACTTCTTTCGTGGCCTAGGTGTCAGGAAATCGCATCTGCGGCGATATGGCATTTAAAACTTTCCTGGGGGAGGACCCCAGACCCCCCCCCCCCCCCCAACTTTACGATTTGGCGCTACAGACCCCACCCCCCTGCAATTATTTCTGTATCCGCCCCTGTAATGTCGGTTAACATTGTAATGTAAATACGTGGGGTAATGGTGTATGCATGTTTATTTTGCCAGAAATGTCTCCGATGATGTCGCTAATATAAATAACAGTGTGTGCCTACTGAATGGGCATGCACCTTTAACTAATCAATTTCACCTCTTTCTGCGCATGTCTGAGACCCGAAGGCTTTATAAATACGCGGTACATAAAATTGCTGTAATCCTAAATATGTCGCTGTAACTGGAGTAATTGGGCTTACGGGATTTGACAAATGTAGCCCCTGTTCAAATAGCACGCCTCTAACGATCTGTGTTGCATAACGGGTGTTTAATTGATGGAATAGCGAACGGTGCAGATCCTGATCAGACTGTGCGGATGCACAGGCTGATCTGGATCTACACTGGTCGCAAAACACATACGCTCCATTTCTCCAGTCACAGCCACATATAGAGGATCTTACATGAGTGATGGTTGGTTAACATATTTATTCATAACCTCGTTTCTTATGAAATAACTCAACGACTTTATTAAATAACATATTAAATCAACACACATGCTAGATTATATGTATTGCATAAGCACAACATACTGCATTGAAGCTGTACTAACCTGTTGTCTGTAGCAGCTCATTCACATATCTATTTATACACTAATGCTGTATGATTTTAACTCACTATGTTAAAGGTATATGCCCACTCAGTAGGCTCCAAATGTTCTTTATATCAGAGACATCATCCGAGACATTTTCTGGCAAAATAAACATTCATTCACCATTACCCCCACGTATTGATTGGCATTATTATACATTTTATAGCAGACGTAAATTTCCACACTGATAGCAGGAGCGATAGTCGTGTTTCTTTAAAATGTTAACGGACATTACTATTTATTCTCTGTATTTTTGATATGCAATGATCTGTCGAAAATATGATATTTTTCTGGTGACGCATATAATTAGTATAAATAATTAAAAAAAAATCATGCCTCATTTGCATATGAAAATAGCCTGATACCACCGCGAATCACTATCAGTAAAATAAATATTACTAAATGAGTATATATCTGCATAGCGGGCACTCGTAATTTTTAGAACTGGTGGAATAGTGACACAATTATACTTTACATGTATTTAATTCCTATAAAGAACATTTTGTGCCTACTGAGTGGGCATGTACCTTTAATGCTCTGCGAATAACAATGTATGCAATAAAACAAATAACGTGCATATTGTGCGTAATCTCATTAAATACGTTTACAAAATTTACAATATTTTTCATAAATAAAGTCAAAAGTTGAAACAAAATTCACAGTACATGGGGAATATAATTCCGCATGTACTCTAAAAATTTGTCAACTTTTGACGCCATTTACAGAAATAATGTAAATTTTGTAAACGTATTTCATGAAATTACGCAGATAACCGAAGGTTCAAAATCTGACGGCGTGTCTCAATTATAATTCCATGTATCACTGGTGCTGCACTCCGTGCCGCCGTAAAATGTTTCATGTTGAAACTGCATAAACACATTTTCGTTCAGTAACCGGCGCCACCGGTTACTAGACGAACAAAATGCGTTTATGCGATAGCTCTAAGCAGAGCTGAGTGGCATCTCGTCAGGAAACACCACCCACACCACCTTAACCCTCGCGGCACAGGTGAAAGACTCGAACCTAGCAACCAGGGGTCCGTTTCACTATACGTCGTACAACTGAAATGTTCGTAAGTGCAACATTATGATAGTCTGTGAATTTCACATTAATATTGTTTTCTTGTAAACAATTATTGGACTAACATTTATTGAGCATATGCAGACTATGCTCAATAAATGGAAATATAACCATTGAAATTTCCAGACGATCCTAAAGTTGCACTTACGAACATGTTATTCTTATTCGTACGAAGTTTAGTGAAACGTCCTCCATGGGCCCGTTTCACTAAACTTCGTACGACTAAAATGTTAGTAAGTGCAAAATTATGATACTCTTGTAAATTTCACATTAACAATGTAAACAAGTATTGGATTTACATATGCAGCCTATGCTCAATAAATGTAAATCCAACAATTGAAATTTCCAGACAATCCTAAAGTTGCACTTACGAACATTTTAGTCGTACGAAGTTTAGTGAAACGGGCCCCTGGATATGTCACATTCAAAAATATACCCCCATCCACCCACTTCTATACATATACTATACATTGTATACTTCACAGTCAGTTCGTGGTCATTCGGGGAACAGTCAAAACTTATTGGGTTCTAGGTCCGAGTCTTTATTCCGTGTCCCAGACTTGGCAGACGTTGATAAGTGCATAGCGAAGTTCAACTAAATCGATAAATGCAATTAGGTTGAACATAACATACGTACGATACATGGGTTAAACAAAATATATAGTACAGTATTTCGGGGTAACATGCTATGGTAGTATATCTACTTAACGCGATAACGTGGCAGCTAAATCGTCATAAGTCGTCTTAAATATATTTTTCGCGCGAAGACGACTTATTAATTAGTCAGGAGGAGATCAATTGTACGTGATATATAACAACTTCTCGTTAAACTGCAGGGGCGGATCTGGAGGGGGGGGGGGGGGTTCCAGGGTTGCACCCCCACCCCCCGTTCAGCCACGGAGTTTACATAGATCACACGGTTTACCACCAGTTGGAGTCTGAATTTTAATGCCGTAAAACACAAGAAAGTGCATTTCGAAGAGCTCGAAAATAAGACAACCTCCTAGTTGCGAACGGTAACTATTGCAGTTACTCCCGTACCGTCCGTAGCTAGCTAGACAACACACCCGTTCCCCAAATGCTGGATCCGCCCCTGAACTGTGATAGTATCCGCTACTGTCTGTTTCACGAAATCAATATTTGACCAAATTTCACGAAATAAAAAGAAGGCTCATTCTTAAATTTTCCTTTAATTTAATATTATCAAAATAAATATTGTCTTTGAATTGTTTATATGGCCTCAAAATTTGGACAGCTTTCGCGAAACAGAGTATAGTGACATCGATTTTTGTACATTTTATCTCGCCAATGTGACTTACTTACTGGTGAAGTCGATATTTCAATGTATTAAGTCGACATAGACGATAAAAATGTAGAAATTAAAATACAAACATCCTCTAGCGGGCAGAACCACGCTTTGATGGAATTTCGTGTTAGCTATCTCGTCCAATTTAACTCGTCCTGACCACTTAGTAGGTTGTCTTGAAATTATGTACTTATACAGTACATTAAGACGACTTAGCTATCATGTTATCACGTTAAGTAGACGACGGGAAAATGTCACCATATAAAATATAGTTCTGCTTACTGACGATTAAATTATTGTATACACATTTTATTGTTTCCTATGTGCACTAGGTTCGGGCCATAAGTTCTACCAAATTAGTTACGATTTATTTCAGGATTTGCGGTTTTAATGCTCTCCAGTATACGCCATTCGTAGACGAGTTACTGCCCTCCCAAGTCAAACTGCAGTATCTGTTAAACTGCAGTATCTGCACTATGATGTTATGCTGACCCTGTGCAATCATCCCCACCAACTGCAGTATCTGCACTATGATGCTATGCTGACCCTGTGCAATCATCCCCACCTATAAAGGTGGGGATGATTGCACAGGGTCAGCATATCATCATAGTGCAGATACTGCAGTTTAACAGATACTGCAGTTTGACTTGGGATGATTGCACAGGGTCAGCATAGCATCATAGTGCAGATACTGCAGTTTAACAGATACTGCAGTTTGACTTGGGAGGGCAGAGTACAACATCTCAAGACAGAGCACAGGTTCTTGAAGAACGGTTCATATTTCGGTGTTGTATGGGTTATTTCGGTACCTCTGGTGTTTTGGGTGCATTGTTACCAACATACAATTTACGTCAGCTCCCACAAAGTACTCGTATAAGTATGGTATTTTGACAGTAAGAAAGGGGCCCCAAAGTTCGGAACGATGAATGTGTATATAATTGACGGTTTCTATCGTGTGTAATGATTGAGCATTAGTAGTTACACAAAACTATGTAAATTACCCAAAACCAACGAAATCCACCCAAATCTACCCAAAATCTACCAAAATATTCATGTATGACACCAACATACTGACGGTCTGTATACCTGTGAGAGAGAGCCTATGTTCAATAAATGTAAATACATCAATTGAAATTTCCAGACGATCCTAATTTTGCACTTACGAACAGTTTAGTCGTACGAAGTTTAGCGAAACGTCCCCCGTTCGCCAGTCACTGCCACGATTTTCATATTGAAGGTTCTGCTACCTGTATACAGTTATCAACATGTATGCATTACTCACATGCTAGATTTCTTTTTAGCTGTCTGGGGGTCGTTTCACTAAACTTCGTACGACCAACATGTTCGTAAGTGAAAACTTATGATAGTCTGTAAATTTCACATTAACCATGTTTTCTTGTAAACAATTGTTGGATTTACATTTATTGAGCATAGGCTTATGTATATATATACAGCATATATGTTCAATAAATGTAAATATATCAATTGAAATTTCCAGACGATCCTAATTGTGCACTTATGAACATTTTAGTCGTACGAAGTTTAGTGAAACGGTCCCCATTTCTACAGTCACTGCAACTTTTCAATTGATGGATTTACATTTATTGATCATATGCTTCATATGCTCAATAAATGTAAATCCAATAATTGTTTACAAGAAAACATTGTTAACGGCCCCCAGGTCTCTATGTAATGCATGTGAATTTGCTCTTTCTTTTTAGTGCCGGAAACTGACTAACAAAAACGTAATTCTTATTACCAATACTAGCGTTAAAATGTAAATGTTATAATAAAGTAATAAATACAAACACGAAACTATCCATTATCAAAGTTGATATTACACAGCGTATTAACCATCCCAGTATTCGTAATTGGTTTAAACATGTGTATTACACCGGATTTTAAAGCTAGCATGTACAGTAATTCGGATTCGATCGGAAGGTAACAATTATTGAAATCCTCTCCGAGTAGTGGCAATTATGGACGTCAGATATTGGAAGTCCTGATGCAATGTATTATATTAAATTCTACGGAGCCCTGCAGGGGACGTATTTTTTTTTTATTATTAATTCGTTCCCACGAAATAACAATTCGTTCCCTCAATTTAACAATTCGTTCGCATGCATTAACAATTCGTTCGCATGCATTAACAATTCGTTCCGTCAATTTAACAATTCGTTCCTACGAATCAACAATTCGTTCCCACGTGGGAACAAATTGTTATATCATGGGAACTGATTGTTAATTCGAGGGAACGAATCGTTATATCGTGGGAACGAATTGTTAATTCGAGGCAACGAATTGGTAAATTGAGGGAACGAATTGTTAATTCGAGGGAACGAATTAATAAATTGAGGGAACGAATTGTTATTTCGTGAGAACGAATTAATAAAAAAAGCCATGTCCACTGCGGGGCTCCGTAAAATTCAACACCAGTTATAAAAAGAAGAGGAAAATCATGGCTATTGTCGCTATTTAACGATCATTGCCTAGTTGAAATAATTTCATTCATGTAACTACATGTACGTTGTTGTTGTTGTTGTGCCGCAACTAAAGTATAAATTTAAGCTTTGTGATTTCGATGTATTCCAAGAACTGAATCTGGTATAGCTTGTACATGTTGTATATATCCAGTATCAAAAACGTTGTACATGTGCAAAGTATGTATATATCAAATACATAACGTGTTGACATTCAAGAGAAGAATTTGCATAGACACGCAGTGGCGCATTCGGGGAGGGGGCCCGGTGTCCAGTCCCCCCCCCCCCACCCCCCCCCGCCACCCCCCTTAAAATTCCAGATTATCTTTATTGCAATTGAGAAGCTATCTAATTGCTGTAAGCAGAATTAGCAAGCACTGTAAAACAAGGGTGATTGCATCGATCAAGGTCCATATATTATAGTGAGCCCATTCATTCAGACGACATTACTACCGTGAGCCTTATTATAGAGCCCAGCAGGGGACGTCGAATTCTTGTTTTTATTAATTCGTTCCCACGAAATAACATTCGTTCGCTCAATTTAACAATTCGTTCCCACGAATTAACAATTGGTTCGCATGAATTAACAATTCGTTCCCACGAAATAACAATTCGTTCCCACGGGAACGAATTGTTATTTCGTGGGAACGAATTGATATATCGTGGGAATAAATTGTTAATTCGAGGGAACGAATTGTCATTTCGTGGGAACGAATTGTTAATTCGAGGGAACGAATTGTTATATCTTGGGAACGAATTGTTAATTCGAGGGAACGAATTGTTAAATTGAGGGAACAAATTTTTATTTCGTGGAAACAAATTAATAAAAAAAAAACATGTCCCCTGCGGGGCTCCGTACCTTATCATTAGAGCTTTATGTACTGAAAATATGTTGTTGAAACTTCGACTGCCGACCCCCACCCCTTTCGGCGAAATCCTGGATCCGCCACTGGTATGTATGATTGCTTTCTAATCGTATACAATATTTATTTTGGAATAGATAGTGCTTAAACAAACGTGTTGCAATTGTTGAAAACCGGAGCTGCAGTGGGATCAGCGTGTAAGTGCACATACGAACGAACACGACAGGCCCCCCTTGAAAACCCCCCCACCAACCCCCCCCCTGTCGTGTTCGTTCGTGTGTGCACTTACACGCTGACCCCATTGTGCATGCAGTCTGCGTATGTACCATAGTTTGAACGAATGAATGTGAGAAATGAAACACCACCTTTGTTCGTATTGAATCTGGTGTCGCGTTCGCCGAGTGTCATTGACGCAATGACAGTTACTAACATACCCAGTCATGTAAATCACGTTCTCTATTCTTGCAATCTCATTATTTAGGAGATGCACTAATTACGAGTTCAACAAACATTTCCAGATAAGGTGCGTAATTTACACACTTATTTTAGCAGAAAACGCATTGATTATCAGTGGGAGTACAAAATACTCACAGCAATGTAAACATACGCATTTATTTTCAAATTTAGTAGTGAAAATACTGTAATAAAGTTGAAAATTTACATAGTTGAGCTGCAAAAAGTTAACTGTCTTTTGCAGCTCAAATAAGTGAAGTTTTACATTTGTTTTATTTTGTATCATTTGTTCCCTATTTAATAAGGAAGACAATCAATAATACATTTATAAAAAGTACTATGCGCATTGAAATCTGGGGGTGTAATACTCTTTAGATACAAAACCTATCTGGAGCCCTGGTTTAACAGTCGGTTGACTTGCCTTTGTTTTATCTTATCAATTCATGCCGTTTGAACATGACGGCTGTTGTCGCCCGTTCTATCTTGTTTTGTTCAATGTGTCTGTTCGGTAATTAAATAGTTTTACCACGATTCAGCCCATTGGATTACATTGTATATTCGCAACTTATTAGTTCATTGATCGTCGTTTTTTGTTTGTTCTAAAGTACATACATTGTAAAGTACAGACATTGTAATCGACTTCTGACGAATGGTATAAAGCCTATCGTGGAGTGTAACTTACATTGGGAAAGAAACCCAATCCGAGACCTCCCAGGGTGTCCGGTTTACAGATGTTCACTGTAATTCCGATGTAAGAGCATTGAGACGCATGCCTGTGTTCATTGCAATCATGAACAGTGATCAACATCAGCGATATTTGACAGTGAAATTGGCCATAATTTAATACACCAATGTCGCAGCCATCTTGGCTGTGATAATGTAATAAATTCAGTATAATAATTCTGCATACTTATAATCATCAAATATATGCAATCGTTAGATCTATATGAAATAATCCATTTCGGGAAAAATAAATGATTACTCACTCAAAGTACACTTTGCTAGATAAGTATGCTTAGCAATGTTGGTGAAATCGGCTAATGGTCAACAATATTCGACTTTGTGGCGCCTCATTTAATATCTACTTGAAGACCCGGAAGGGGCCGTTTCACTAAACTTCGTACGACTAAAATGTACAAAATTGCACATTAAATGTACAAAATGTTCTTTATAGGAATTAAATAAGTGTATAATTGTGTCACTATTCCAACAGTTCTAAAACTTACGAGTGCCCGCTATACAGATATATATATATACTGATAGTCGGACGAGCGGCGGTATCAGGCTATTTTCATATACAAATGAGGCATGATATTTTTTAATTATTTATACTAATTAAATCCGTCACCTGAAAAATTAATATTTTCGACAGATTATACAGTATGATCATTGCACATCAAACAATAAATACAGAGAATAAATAGCAATGACCGTTAACATTTTAAGAAAACACGGTTATCGACCCTAATATCAGTGTGAACTTTAAGTCTGATATAAAATGTATAATAATGCCAATCAATACATGTGGTAATGGTGAATGAATGTTGTTGTTTTTGTATCAGATGATATCTCGGATATAAAGAACATGCTGTGCCTACTGAGTGGGCATGTACCTTTAACAATGTTTTCTTGTAAACAATTATTGGATTTACATTTATACTCAATAAATGTAAATCCATCAATTGATATTTCCGGACGATCCCAAATTTAAAATTACGAACATCTTAGTCGTACGAAGTTCAGTGAAACGATCCCCTGATCTGTAGCCCGTTTCATCAACATTGCAAAGTATACTTTTCCAGCAAAGTATACTTTGAGGGAGAAATTTTCAATTTTCGGATAAATTTATTAATTTTTATTATACTGAATTTATTACATTATCACAGCCAATTTGGCTGTGATAATGTAATAAATTCAGTATAATAATTCTGCATACTTTTAATCGTGAAATATATCCATTTGTTAGTTCTATATGAAATAATGCATTTCAGTAAAAATAAATGGTTACTCCCTCAAAGTATACTTTGCTAGAAAAGGTATACTTTGCAATGTTGATGAAATAGGCTACTGAAGGCACACAAAAACATGTACACACACAATACATACGCACGTACGTACAAACAAGGTGTTCCAGAAAAAAAGTGTCATTTTCATACTGCAGTCAAACTCGTAAATTATCTATGATACATATGTAGGTTGTGTACATTTATTATAGGAATGCATGGCCTTTTTGTGGAATTTATCGGGGTATAAACTTGGAAAAACCACTTTCGCAATTGGCGATACAAATAAACAATTGGCATAACAAATTACAATTTTCGAAAAAATTGAAAATTGTAATTTTTTATCGCCAATTGTTTATTTTTATCCTATTGGTTATTATAGGAATGAATGGCCTTTTTGTGGAATTGATCGGGGTACAAACTTGGAAAAGTCGCGGGAATACTGGACGAAGGCCGGAAGGCCTCGTCCAGTATTCCCGCGACTTTTCCACGTTTATATCCCCGATAAATTCCACAAAAAGGCCATTTATTCCTTATAATTCCAGCATTTGAAATAAATTCTTCAAGAAAATGTGTTTATTTTCCGTTTTCTTAAGAATTATTTTAACTGGTTACGGAAAGTAGTTCGGCGTGGGAGTTTACTGGGATATAAATTTTGGACAGAGACTTGCTACGGACCAATCAAATGTGAGGGAATTGTGTAAATATTTTTTCTGCTGGAATTATAAACTAATGTTAGTTTTATGATTACTACCATGTAGTTCCTAATTTGAGACACGCCATGTGATTTTGTACCTTCGGACATCTGCGTAATTTCATGAAATACATTTACAAAAGTTACAATATTATTCATAAATAAAGTCAAAAATTGACAAAATATAATTCCGCATGTACTGTGAAAATGATGTCAACTTTTGACGCCATTTACGGAATATATTGTAAATGTTGTAACACATTTCATGACGTGTCTCATTTATTGGTATAATATTACGTCATCCTTTTATTCAAATTTGACATTAAAATGTCAAGCATTTTACGTAAATGTCTGTTCATTGTTTTGTTATGTTTCTGTACTTACTATTTCAAGCATTTGCGAATTTTAATGATATTCATACAGCACTGTTAGTATGTTATAGAGAAAAGTAGGTTAGTGCCGTGAATGGGAAAAATATCTGGCAAGGCTCAGGAAACGGGATGGGCGAGGCTCTGCCGAGCACATCCCGTTTCCGTGCCGCGCCAGATATTTTTTCCCATTCACGGCACTACCTACTATTCTATTTATCCCGTCAACACCTACAAATGGCTGTAAAATTCAAAAATTGTATTGACTGGCTATCAAAAATGTTTCACGGCACCGTGTTTCACGGCACATACGCACTGTGTTGACGGGATAAAATAGTGGACAGTGCAACGCCAGCAAACAGTCGCTTGCATATGAGACATGCCATGTGATTCTGTACCTAACAAGATGTGGATTTTTCATGAAAAAAATAGTTACAGAAACTGTGATATTCTCTCGCATAAAATGACGTCGTAAGTTGACAATTTTATCGCAAATGCAGAATTATATTCCATTTGCTTTGAGCAAGTAAATATGTCAGGCTCGTACGCAGAGGGGGTGCGACGGGTGCGTACGCACCCCCTTAACCCTTTCAACACCACAGGCCTGCATAGTGGTATTGGACGAGCCGGTCTCATCAGGATCTGCACTTTTTGAGAACAAAAACACCCCATGTTCATAAATGGACTGGTCTGAAAATAATTCGGTGATGATTGGATTGGTTGTAAAATTTACATATCAAAGTCCATTCCAGTTACTTAGGGGTGAAAGGGTTAATCTCCCAAGGTCTGTCCGTGGATGTGCAAAAAAAATAATTGTTTTGCCCTGGCGCCGTCGATAACGCATCCCCCACCTAAATTAATTCCTGCGTACGGGCCTGTATGCACGTGTATAACAAATACACAGTGAAACCTCTCTAAACCGAACACCCTGTGATGTCCCCAGGGTGTCCGGCTTAGAGATGTTTCACTGAAAATCAGCCTTTTGATCACTCTGAACCAAAGCTGTGTGCTATGCGATCACGAACAGGCATTGTCACCCGAGATAAATGACCAAGATAAGATCACATGTGTTTTCTTGGTGTCCGGTTTAGAGAGGTTCAACTGTACCAGTTTAACATGTATGCAGAATATGGTATGCTTAATATACGTCGTCTTATCAAATGAATGTATTTGTATTTTATTTGTTCTTCAAACGCTGTAAATTGTTGCATCTGAACGTAGCCGTCCTGCACATATTTCCAAGTAGGTGCATATTTCACTGGTATCCGAATCACTTAAATGTGGCTGTCACTGGAGAAATGGGGCTTATGGGATTTGTGACATGTAGCTCCAGAGCAACTAACATCCTCCTATAGCCTGATAACGATATATATTCGTTGTTAGAAACATGACGGATGTTCCATTGATAGAATGGCGAATAATGCAGAACCTGATCAGACTGCACAGGCTGATCTGGATCTACGCTGGTCGCAAAACCCATAAGCCCCATTTCTCCAGTCTATATGAGTGCTCTAGAGGTCTGCTTGGTGTGTTTACACAGTAGCTCACATATCTGTGCAGTCCAAAACATGCCTGCGTGTTCTGCACATCATAGATACAAGACAGTAAAACCCATCAAAATTAAACACTGATCAATGTGATGGTAGTCACGGTCAGGCCCGTACGCAGAAGGGGTGCGACGGGTGCGTATGCACCACCACCCACTCCCTTAACCCTTTAAACATCACAGGCATGTGTAGTGGTATTGGAAAAATGTGTAGATCCAAATGAGCCGGCTCGTGACGAGCCGTCTCATCAAGATCTGAACTTTTTGCAAGTAATTTTCATAATTTTGAGAACAAAAACACCCCCATGTTCATAAATGGACTGGTCTGCAAAATTAACATATCAAAATCAATTCCAGTTACTTAGGGGTGAGAGGGTTAATCATCTGCCGAGGTCTCCGTGGATGTGCAAATAAATGTTTAGCCCTTCGCGCCGTTGATAACGCACCCCCCCCCCTCCCCTGCGCATACGGGCCTGACGTTTAGGGAATTTCCTATATAATTACGATGTCTGTCGTCAGCGCGGAACCCGTAAGTTTTTCAAGGCGTGTTTCAAATTGCTTGCTGCCCGCTGTTTACGTGTCGGCTGAACGTCCGCCAAACTGACCGTTGACATGGACATGGTGGACATCATCGGCCGCCGGAGGCTTGAATGCCTGGACACGCCCATCCTGCGTAACATGTTGCTGTTGGCATCGCCCAGTCGGGGAGATGGCACGTCATTGTCTAAGTAGATATCAGGCGTTGGCTTCACGTTACCTTTCTGATAAACATGGGCTTTTGGAGCGTCACGATGGCGGTCGTTATGCTGCTCGAATCGTTCATGATAACTGCGACCATTTTTGTTGTCGTGCGTGGGATGTGTGTTGGTATGGGTAGTATTTGAATGTGTGCGTCCGTTTTGGTGCAACGTATGAGGCGGTTTGGCCTTTTTACTGTTTGGTGGAACAGGGGAGTGGTTTCTTTTTAAATAAGCATTTATTTCGTTATAATTCGAGCGATATCCAAACGGGTCTGACTGTGTGTCATAGTCCGTTGGTGTTGGAGGGGTGGTAGATATCCGCTTCGTTTTCCACAGCAGAGGTTCGGGTGTGCCGGCCGGAGTGGGCGGCCCCTGCGGCGTGCTGACGCCGTTATTGCTGTCTTCACTATTTGACGTGGACTTGTCGAACACGGGCGCAGTCAATGTCTTGGTTATTAGATTCCGTTTCGTCGGCGCGATCAGCGGTAGCCGTGACGTGTCTAGCCGCCGCGCAATCTTGTCGTACATTGACCGCGGTTTGGACAATATTTCGGGGTCAATTTCCGGCACCGACGGCAGCATTGACGGTTCACTAAGCGTACCCAGCAAGCGTTCGTCATGAATGCTGTTCGACGGTTGATTTGTTCTTACCCGGCCACTGGTCACTTCAAAGTAGTTTTTCAGCAGCAATATTGTGGCTTTGTGTTTCTTTTCCTCCATATCCTCCGCTGCCTGTTGTGTATCTTCTATTTGTCGCTTTAGTTTCGTCCGTTGGTTCTGCATCCGATGGTCTATAAAGTCTAGCAGCTTCTGTAGCTTGCTCTCGTCCACCTTGCTGTCTCGGACGGTCCGCCGCATTCCGCCCAGCCTTTGTTCCCCCGGGCTTATCCCAGACATGTTCATGGGTTCTTATTTATAGTCAAATAGCGGGCGTATCTAGATCGCATATATCGCTATGCAATAAGATAAACGTTTTCAACTTATAACATCACTTCTATAGAATTTGTAATCGAATTGTATTTTTCTATGGAAATATTTTGACCATGCATCATTTTGAGATCACGTGACACGAAAGTAATCATGCCATTGTCCGAGATTTTCATATGGAGCTAACTTTTGTTCTTCTTGAATTCGATTAATATAACAAATATATAGAACCTACGCATATGGATGCTGTTTATGAAACTTCCGTCTATGCCCGTCATTCGCGTTGATTATTGAGGATTATGACCATACAAAGCTTGTCAACAGGAACTAAACACAATGTAGCAATACAATAGCTGCATAATTTCCTCCTCAATCAACTTCCACACAAAACAAAATTAATCCCGTATACATGTACATAATCCATGCTTTTTCACTGTATCCATAATTAAAGAAACGATATAACTGTAACAAACTCCAAAAACGATTGATGTATATCTCTCTATATCTTTCGCCATATGCAATACGTCATTGGACGAAACTCAATAGCGACGGCTTGGCTAGAAAAGACAAGGTACAAACAGACCGTAAATAGACTTTCATTGAAAACATATCTGATTCTCCATGGGCACCTGTTTCGCTTTGTTCCATTCCAGTGACCCCAATGTCTTAATGCTTGTCCAAATGACTTCATAGTTAACTCAATCCCATGCCACCTTGTACAAAATGAATACGCAATAAGAAAGTAATACCGTCATTAATAACATAAAATATATTGATCTTATGTGTGTACAATCTCTTATATTTCATTAAATAACTATAAAATGTGTTCATAGAACACGGATGCCCCCACATACCGCTTTGATAGAAAACGAGGCACAATTCTAAGTCCAAAATGGAGCGGGATGAACGTGGATTTGGCACAGGGCGGTAGAGGACCATTAGAGCAATGCCTGTATGAAATATGAAGAAGCAGATGCGTGAAAGGAAACAAAAATTATTGAGAAAAGATTAAAAAGTTCAACGCATTTGCCTTACAAAGAAGGTGAACATAAGTCCCCAGTGACCTTGACCTTGGGTGTTCGGGCATGGGTCGTATGCGAAACAAAGCACCTCCCTAGACAGACATTGTGGTCAAATATTATTGAAATTGGTGAAGTGGAGTTAAAGAGTTACTGAGAAAAGATTAAAAACTTAAACACAGTTGCCGCAAGTGTACAAACAAGGTGAACAAGTCCCCAGTGACCTTGGGTCTTCGGGCGTATTAGAAAGAACTCACCATCCCTCGACAGACAGTGTGGGTAAATTGATGAAGGAGCTAAGAAGTTATTGAAAACTTAAACGCATTTGCCTTACGGACGCACAGACGGACAGGGGTAAAACATAATGCTCTACCCCAACAAATTCGGTGGGGGCATAATAAAAGCAGGGGAGAAATGTTTTGACTTGCAGTAACCGTCTTCCAGTGGGCTTTCAAGTGTGAACATGCCATTTTCGTTTTATTGCATGGTTGACGCTTTCAAAAAGTATTGTGTTTAGTTAGTCTTCATTATAAGATCTTATAAGGTTTGGCACCAGTATAGTGACAACTCATCAGACAACGAATACGGCTGTGACTAGAGAAATTGGGCTATTGGGAGTTGCGATCAGTGTAGCTAAATCAGCCTGTGCATCTGTACTGTTTGCCATGTCATCAATGAAACATTCAGCATGCTTCTAACGAGCAATATAGATCGATATCAGGCTACATGAATGTGCTTTTGTTTAGGAGCTACACTGGCCACAAACCCATAATCACCATTTATCCCGGCAACACAGTGTGTATGTGCTGTGAAACATTTTTGATATCCTGTCAATACGACCTAATCACTGCATATGAATATGTGCGGTGGCTGGGGTTCTTTATTTGCATTTTAAAGCCATTTGTATGTGTTGACAGGATAAATAGAATAGTAGGTAAAGGAAAACAATATCTGGCGCGGCACGGAAACGGGATGTGCAGAGCCGAGCACATCCAGTTTCCTGAGCCTTGCCAGATATTTTTACCCATTCACGGCACTAACTTATTATTCTCTATGTATCCACATATCATAGCCACGTATGTTTGAGCTAACAGGTACTCACTGAATATAGGGATGTTACATGTATTTAGTTGTATCTTGATGCAGGCAATCAGGGACTTCCTGATTAATCTGACGCAGGGTGAATGTTCTTACACTTGTGATGATGAAGAAGGTTACTTAAAGGTACATGCCCAGTCAGTAGGCACAAAATGCTCTTTATATCAGACATCATCCGAGACATTTTCTGGCAAAAAATAAACACCAAGAATAAATAGTAATGTCCGTTAACATTTGAAGGAAACACAGTTATCGTCCCTGATATCAGTGCGGTAATTTACGTCCGAATAAAATGTATAATAATGCCAATCAATACGTGGGGAAATGGTGAATGAATGTATATTTGTCAGATGATGTCTGTGACATAAAGAACATTGTGTGCCTACTGAGTGGACATGAACCATTTTCCCCATGTTAAATCCTCACAGAGTGAAGATGTCTATGGCCGGGGATTTAACATGGGGAAATGTGTGATTCATTTCTATAATCACAATGCACCCGTCATAACTGTTGGGGTTTTCTTTTGTCGTTGAGTAGAGACATAAAATTGTTCAAATCCTGCAATGTGAAGGAAGTGAATTTTCAGAATGGCGTGACATCATTATGTCGTCATGCACCGTATTAGCATGTACCTGAAGTTTGAAGTAACAATTTAGTACCACGTGATTACATGTTACTGGCTCTGGTAAAGTACAACCCAGTCTGTCCCAACTCGTCAGGATCACTATCATTCGCAATGCAATGGGGAATTCCCTGCGAAAATGGGATCTAATTGAATATGGGCCCAGATCTCGAGGCCGTGTCACTAAACTTTGTACGACTAAAATGTTCGTAAGTGCAAAATTATGATAGTCTGTACATTTTACATTAACAATTTCTTGTAAACAATTATTGGATTTACATTTACTGAGCATAGGCTGAATGAATCAATTGAAATTTGCAGACGATCTTAATGTTGCACTTACGAACATTTTAGTCGTACAAAGTTTAGTGAAACAGCCCTAGGAATTACATTGGTTGTCGTATCACCGTATTTTATCAGATATTTATTTAGATGATCAGTCATAGTTTCTATAAATGATGTTGATATAGACATTCATTTATTTACTTAATGGTGTTAAACAGCCTGTCAACAGCTAAGCATTTTTTAACAATATATACGATATATCAATATATACAATGTATGTAGCATAGATAATAGTAGGTTAGTGCCGTGAATGGGAAAAAATATCTGGCAAGCAGAGCCTCGCCAATCCCGTTTCCATGCCGCGCCATATATTTTTTCCCATTCACGGCACTTCAACCTACTATTCTATTTATCCCGTCAACACCTACTAATGGCTTTGAAATGAAAAAGAAATAACCCCAGCCATCGCACATATTCATACGCAGTGATTAGGTCGTATTGACAGGATATCAAAAATGTTTCACAGCACCATGTTTCACTGCACATACGCACCATGTTGATGGGATAAATATATATATGCCATTTGTGAAGAGTGTAGTTCCCGATATGTTGGTGAAATAGGCTGCTGGGCATACGCTGATCATAAATACCATATACCGCATTATTCCAGTCACAGCCATGTGTGGCTGAATAAATTGAGCTGTGACCCGTCTAGTTCCTGACCTATGACTGGATAAGCTGGCAAATAGCACCAGTCGACATTTCTGATATGCAACTGGAATAACGGGGCTTATGACATGTCGTCATGTGTAGCCAGTGTAGTTTGTGATGTACAACTGGGGAAATAGGGCTTATGACATCTGTGGCATAGCTAGCTCATGAACTTTATCTGGAGAAAATGTCCAAACCAGGCCCATTTTTGCCTCTCTACAACTCACTGGATCATTGGGGAACAATTCATATAAAGCCATTGTAGTACGTGATGGTGAATTTATTTATGATTCCATGCAATAATGACAAATGATTTCCAAGCACAATCTGTCAGACCCAGGGGCCTGTTTCACTAAACTTCGTACGACTAAAATGTTCGTAAGTGTACATTTAGGATCGTCTGGAAATTTAAATTGATGGATTTACATTTATTGAGCATAGGCTGCATATGCAGCCTATGCTCATTAAATGTAAATCCAACAATTGTTTACAAGAAAACATTGTTAATGTGACATTCACAGACAATCATAATTTTGCACTTACGAACATTTTAGTTGTAAGAAGTTTAGTGAAACAGCCCCCAGATATGTAGATTCCAGAACCATAATTGGTGCCGTGATTGACAAAAACAATCCTTATGATGTACAAGCTTAAATGTCACCCACCACAGCAAAAAGATGTGTTATTCATGTTATTGGTATGTGTGCAATTTAATGAACAGTGAAAGGGAGTAATATACAAGCCACAGCTAGAGATGGGAACTCAGTTTAACTCTTTGCATGCTGGGAAATTTGTGGGCTATAAATAGTTCAAAAATAGCAGACGACAATTCATTGTATTTTCTTTTATTTCTCCCTATAAATATGTTAAAGTCTCATCCAAAAGACTACTGTCTTTTCCACGTTTTGCTGCCAACAAACTTTTGGCTATTAAACATATTAAATCTAAAAAATATTTAAATGCAAGCACTTTTTCATTAATAACAAAACAGCCACCCTCCCCAATTTTTTTTCCATAAAATATTTAGTTTATTGCGAAAAAACGATTTTCCTATGGGAATTTAACATGGGGGAAAAAACCAGGAGGGTCGAAAAACGAAAGAATTTGCAAAATTGACTCCGAAACCTGGCGAGATAGCTTGGAAATGATTCCCACAGAAAAATCTTTTTCGCTATAAAATCAATATTTGATGGAATTTAATCAAACAAATTTTTTTGGGGAGGGTGACTTTTTGTTATTTAATAGTGAAAAAGTACTTACATTTAAATACTTTTTAGATTTAAAGGTACATACCCGCGCAGTAGGCACAAAATGTTCTTTATAGGAATTAAATAAGTGTATAATTATGTCACTATTCCACCAGTTCTAAAAATTACGAGGGCCCGCTATACAAATATAATCATTTATTAATTATCAATTTACTGTTAGCGACGCGTGGCGGTAACAGTCTATTTTGATAATGTGCGGGGACGACAACTTTCACATCACGGCTTGCGGATGCGCAGTATACTAAGCGCGCCTGTAGGCTTCCCAATATGTAAACAAGAATATCAACATGTCGAAACGTCCAGGACGGAAATTGTATGAAACGGCGTCGGCCAAAAAAAAGGCGAAATGTCTGAGGGACAGGCCGTACAGAGAGAGAGTGGTTAATATTGGCGACCTTATCACCAAATGGAAAGAGTTACGTGGAGATTTAGATTTGGACTCAGAGATTTTTCTTCTCAACTTCCGATACTTCACTGCGCATGTCAAAGATGTGATATGATTGACCGCGTCACGTGACGAGTATTGGTAAAAATAGCACGAGGTCGGAAAATACCCTTTCTGGTCGCGGCATATAAAATGTGATTTAACACCAATTAACACGCGCCGTAATTGAAAATAACTCGTTAGTGGGTAGACAAATGGCTCATATAAGGCATGACAGAAAATGAAAAATAGTAATACAGTGTAACCTGCTGCGTGGGCATGTACCTTTAATGTGTTTAATAGCCAAAAGTTCATCGGCAGCAAAACGTGGAACAGACAGTAGAAACAAAATTGCTACCTCGTCATACTCGCCCCTCTAGATAACCATATCGTAGGCAACTCTTGTAGCCACCAGTGGGATTGAAATATTATCACGGTATTTTTCACACTTAGGACAGGTATTGAACTCTTATCCTCCTGTATCAAAGTTCAATGCTCTGGCACTATACTATCAACCAATCTCTACGACCAGTGTGGCAATGTATACTGGAGAAATTGGAGGATCTTACACAATTTAATATGATATTTATTAACCCTTACGCTGCTATCTTATTTTTTGTCGTCTGCTGTTTATTTTCTACTTTCCATTTTTATCATCAAAATTGACAACACTTTAGAATAATTAACAATATGCTTTAACAGCACTTCACAATCATTTCCATTGGAAATGATTCTGAAGTGCTGTCAAACCATGTTTTTATTGAGAAATAAGGTAAGATATAAAAGCAACAGCAGACGACAATTGTTGTGTGAAGCGGTCTAAGGGTTAAACAAGTTTACTGATTTCGTAAGAAATGCGGCTATGCCGAGTTTCTTATGAAATCAGTCAACGAGTTTAATAAATATATTAAATCAGCACAAATGTTAGATTATATTTATTGCATAAGCACATCATCATAATTTGAGTGAGTGAGTGAGTGAATAGGGTTTAACGTCCGCTTTTCTGACATAGAGGTACAAGCCTCAGGGAGTCTACACGCAGACGGGTCAACGGGGTCGAGTCCCATATCCACCTGTCCAAGGGGGGTAAATCCCAACTTCAGAACTCAATATTTACAATCAAAATATATATTCAGTCCTGAAATTAGAACAACCTGATCTGGTGCCAGGCCCTCGCCACACCAGCATCATTTATCCCATCCCCTAAAAGTAATAGGATTAGCGCTAATCTTACTTTTATATATGAGGCATAGCCCGACTCAACTCTCACATACAAGAAAGCCAAAAATGTACAAGAGGGCCAAATCCGGTATAGTGGGTTCCGGAAAGTATGAACCCAATCGTTAAGCCAGTTTAGTCGCCTTTTACGACAAGCAATGGCTACTGCAGCACTATTCTCAGGATCAGTTGATCCCGCCCCGGTGCCTGCACGGGGCCATCATAATTTGAAGCAGACTGGTTACCTAACATGTTTTCTGTAGCAGGCTCATTTGCATACCGGTGTCACAGGAAATTCTCCCCCCTGGAAATCTTCCCCCCCCCCCCCCCCCCCCCCCCCCCCCCCCCCCCCCCCACCCCCCCCCCCCCCCCCCCCCCCCCTCGCGCGGGGGGGAAGATTTCCAGGGGGGAGAATTTCCTGTGACACCGGTATGTATTGCACAAGTGTATCTATCCCGAATGTTAGAAGCATTGCACCGACAGAATGACAAAAAGTGCAAACCCTGGTCGGACTACGTAGATCCACAAGCGTACAAGCATCAATAATGGTTGAACATACCACAAGTACCATTACTCAAGTCACGATTAAAGGGTCAGTGGAATAAGGTAGATAACTCCCGCTTTAATTTTATACTTTTTGATTTCTGTATGAATGCATACTGGTATCACAGTAGAACGTCTATACCAGATGTACAAAATATGCATGTGCTTATTTTGATGGGTTTCTGTTATTTTTCGCTACAGATAATGTATGCTTATGATTGCAAAGCACACATATATGCATTGGGGTTCTCATTTTCTGGAATTACAATGGTACCTCTCTAATCAGGACACCCTGGCATCCTTCATGATGTCCAATTAGGAGGTTTCACTGTGGTATTCAACAGAAATATATTACAGTGGAACCTCTCTAAACCAGACACCCTGACATCCTTCATGATGTCCAATTAGGAGGTTTCACTGTACTATTCAACAGAAATATATTACAGTGGAACCTCTCTAAACCAGACACCCTGACATCCTTCATGATGTCCAATTAGGAGGTTTCACTGAACTATTCAACAGAAATATATTACAGTGGTACCTCTCTAAACCAGACACCAAGAAAACACACGTGATCTTATTTTTGATGAGTTTCTTGGTCATGTACATGTATCTCAGGTGATGTCTGTTCGTGATTGCATAGCACCCACCTATGTCTCAGAATGATCAAATGCCTGATTTACAGTAAAACCTCTCTAAGCCGAACACCCTGGGGACCTCCCAGCTTAGAGGTTTCACTGTATTGCAATTTTGCAATTCTGCGCATATGAATTGGTCAGTGAAAGCAGGGTGCTAACTCCATGAGGAAGTTAGCCCCCTTATTCCACTGACCACTTCCAGGCGCGGATCCAGGATTTCGGGTTAGGGGGGCGTAACTATTTTGCAATACTTGACTATATTATCGCTCGTTCGATAATATAGTAATGTATTGCAAAATAGTCCAGGATAGCGCTAGGGGGGTCCGGGGGCATTCCCCCCGTAAAATTTTGGAAATCTACATCGCATTTCCTGTGTTCTGGCGCATTTTGGAGCAAAACTATTGACACTGTCACAGTATGTTTAGATTTTTGATTTTTGATTGAAAACGTTTAAATTTTGAAACAATAAGAAAAAGACCGACAAATGCATGGAATACATGGCACTTGGCATGAAATGTGTCTTGTAACTTGTAAATAATCTTTACTCGGCGAATTTTAGTGGGGGCGCGCGCCGGGTCCACCCCCCCCCTCCCTGACTTCAATTCATGTGTGAGGTATTACATGAGGGAGTTATCCCTCTTATTTCATGGACCCTTTCAATTAGAATACGCCATTGATGGTTAAAAATGAAGATGACATTTTTTTGCCAATTCAGCCAGATATGGATTAGGTGTCAAACAGTCAACAGCCTCATTAGCTGTCGATGGCTCATTACAAGCTGCAGGCCCTTGGAGATTACATTTAATAGGATAACACGTAATGCTGACATTTCATGTTTATTGTTTATTGATGTTTACAAAAACTCCGGTAATAATTAAACAACGGAGTGAAATTCATGGTTTCCTTTGGCCACAAACAATTAGAACATGTTGTGTTTTCAAATGCACCGACACTTGATTGTGCTCCCATTATCACACTGCATTAAAAATATGATGCAAATATCAAAATATTTCTTGGTATGCAAAAAGTAGAATGCAAATATAACTAGAAATGTGGCCTGTCGGCACACGAATACCCCCGCAGCCAAAGAAAACGAGGCATATTTAAATTATAAGCCATTTACCCGAGCGTTAAGGTTTCAAACGCACCAAGTCTGTGACCTTGACCCTGGGCTTTGCGGGGGCGGGACGAATGTGGATTTGTCACAGGGCGGTAGAGGACCATTGGAGCAATGCATGTGTGAAATGTGGATTTGTCACAGGCGGTAGAGGACCATTGGAGCAATGCATGTGTGAAATGTGGATTTGTCACAGGGCGGTAGAGGACCATTGGAGCAATGCATGTGTGAAATGTGGATTTGTCACAGGGCGGTAGAGGACCATTGGAGCAATGCATGTGTGAAATGTGGATTTGTCACAGGGCGGTAGAGGACCATTGGAGCAATGCACGTGTGAAATGTGGATTTGTCACAGGGTGGTAGAGGAGCATTGGAGTAATGCATGTGTGAAATGTGAAGAGCAGATCCAAGCAAGGAAACAGAAATTATAAGAAATTTACCCAAGCGTTAAGGTTTCGGGACGGACGTACGGACGCCGGTAATATTTGCATTCTACTTTTTGCATACAGAGATATGGGCATTATGGCATTTGTGGCCAGGCTAGTACCTGTAGCTGATTTCATCAAAATTGCAAAGTATGCTTTTCATTTATTTTTCCCCCGAAATGCATTATTTCATATAGAACTAATGACTGCATATATTTGATGATTAAAAGTATGCATAATTATTATACTGAATTTATTACATTATCACAGCCAGAATGGCTGTGATAATGTACTAAATTCAGTATAATAAAAAATAATAAATTTATCCTAAAATTGAAAATTTCTCCCTCAAAGTATACTTTGCTAGATAAGATACTTTGCAATGTTGGTGAAATAGGCTACAGATCTGCTAGCGCAAGCCTGCAGCTGCATAAGGGTCTATATTGGTTGTTAGAAGCAGGACTGGTGTTTCATCGACGGTTTGGTAGTACATTGCAGACAGGTTTGGTAGTACATTGCAGACAGGTTTGGTAGTACATTGCAGACAGGTTTGGTAGTACATTGCAGACAGGTTTGGTAGTACATTGCAGACAGGTTTGGTAGATGCGATGGTATAATTATGTATCCTGATTTGTTAAACCCTTGGAAATAAAAATTATTGTCTGCTGTTCGTTTACATTTTGTCTTGCTTCTCATCAAAAACATGCTTTGACAGCACTTTAGAATCATTTCCATAGGAAATGATTCTAAAGGCATGTCAAATCATGTTTTTGACAATGTAAATGATTCTAAAGGCCCATCAAATCAAGTTTTTGATGAGAAAAATTTAAACTAGAAAATCAACAGCAGAAGACAAACTATAATTCAGCATTATCAGGTTTAATGCACTGTGTTGTTAACCCTTCCTACACTGTTGACGGAAATTGCCGTCTGCTGTTTTTCATTTTTGCTTTAATTCTTAACAAAAAAATGGTTTTGACAGCACATGTACTGTCAAAACCAGTTTTTGGTCAAGAAATATTGAAAATAAAACATTTCCAGCAGACGACAACATTTAATTCAGCATAGTAAGGGTTAAACTGAGAATGTGCCTTACCCGTACATGTAATAGAAAACATTGCATTCATTCCAGACATCAGCAAGTGTCATTGGAAGAGGGAGGCTCTGCTGTGCTCAGTCTCAGCCAAACTCCTTGTTGATTGATTGACTGAATGCGGTTTTACGTCTGTTCAAGAACAAGGTCATATACAGACAGTACGGTGGGAGCATTGTGTTCAGCACAGAAACTACAATATCCTGACCTACTGCCAGGAACCCTTACCACATTAGACCACTTGGCCAGAGTGAATATCAGTAAGATTTATTGTTAGGATATGAATCCTGGTAAGCATTTAAGGAATAAAACCATGGACTGTTGTGTTTACTGTAGTATGAAAAACAGTTGGTCTGTTTAAAGTGCATGAAGGTTTTATGCCCATGGTTTTATTACTTATATTTACATATATTTTCGGATAGTTTCAAAGATTTAAATAACCAAATATGGCGTTAAAATTAGGAATCTTATTGTTTAACGTCATTTTGTTTCAATTCCTGGAACAGTGACGTTGCCGGTCAATAGCATGACGTTATTGTATTTTAATGACGTCAAACAAACTTTAACGAATCAACAACGCCGTCAGACGTCGCGTGGGGATAATGTAATGTACTGGGATATAAACGCAATATGTTGAATGGGCATTTCCATTATGAATGTAAGGACAGTGTAAATATTAAGTGATTGATATGATTTATTGGTGTTTAATGGCCTATCAACACTGAAATTAGAATATCCTGACCTGGTACCAGGTCCATACCACACCAAAGTCACTTGGCCCCTTCCCCTAACAGTAATAGGATAAGAATAATTGTAATACTCACAGGCTGTCCATTCACTTTCGGTTCCAAATATATAGGAATATAGGATTTTTTTCCAAAAATATAGGGATAAATATAGGGATTTTTGCCAAAAAAATAGGGATTTATAGGGACAAAACTCAATATTTTCCAATTTTACGGTATGTATGTGTGTATATACGTAAAGGATTTTTTCGAGTTAAAAATCTAGATTAATGGCCTCCTCCTCCCCTTATAGCCATTCCGTATCCTCTCCTCTGTTTTTTAAATGGTTTACAATTATTAACTTGATTATTTTTTATTTTCTAAAGCAATGTTTTAATATTTCACTGACGAGGAGCAGTTTAACGTCATGCTCAGGACGGTCCTTTCAGGTAAAAAAAGTAATGTTTCCTGTTACCAGGTTCCAAAGACAACTCACAGACTTAAAACACAATGTTACATCATCTCAATCAGCTACCGATAAACTAAGGATGGCAAATGTTTTAAATGTTTGCTGAAAATACAGAATTACACATCTTACAATGAAATAGAAAATGATCCAAACAAAGAAAACTGGTAAATACGATCATAAGTTAGTCAAATGCATCTCTAACCTTGCACTGTGTTTAGAATAAACCAGTAAGTTGAATATCAGACTTGATTTTGAGCATTTTACAAAAATTAGTTACTGATTTTTGAAAAATATAGGGATTTTGGGAAAATATAGGGAAAATATAGGGATTGCCAAATTTATAGGAATTTATAGATAATGGACAGCCTGTACTCACTGAAGGGGTATAACCAGCTTCAACTGTCACATACAAAAATGCCAAAGACGTACATGAGGGCCTAACCATGCATCCGGTCGGGATTTCGGTAAGAAAGAACCCCGATTGTTAAATTACCCATCGCATTCTCCCACCTGCCACCCACCGGATTCATTAAGACACACATATACCCTCCTGCCTTGCCGATCGACTGATGCTCGGGTTACATAACCCTGGACCCAGATATGGTACCCGACCTATAAAAGCATATGAGCCCAGTGCAGATGATAAATTGATTGCTGAACGATAAAATCTATCCTCTCTGCATAAAAATTCCCATGATGATAAAGGGAGATAACTGGTAACTTGAATTTGGGCTAGAGAACCCGACTTTCAATAGGTGCCTTCCCCTACTCGATATCAATGAGCATGTGTTTGGTTAACCCATAGAATGTGAGAAACGTAAATTGTCGTCTGCTGTTGTTTTATATTTTGTCTTCTTTCTCAATAAAAACATGGTTAGACAGCACTTTAGAATCATTTCCATTGGAAATGATTCTAAAGTGCTGCCTAACTATGTGTTTGTTGATAAAAATGGAAAATAAAACATAAACAGCAGACGACAAAATTTAATTTAGCAGTGTAAGGGTTAAACTACTGATAAAACTGAGATCTGCACAGTCATGGAAAGAGTTATTTACTTTTAGCCTTTTATGTCACATTTTAGCCACACCAACTGACTGGTTGTATAGTGCAGCTGGCAACATCTAAGATCATTTTGGCCATCTCAAAGTGAGTGTCATCCACGAAGCAGGGGATGCTGGGTAGTTCAGAATCGACCATTGATCTATTTCTTTTTCCTCGCAGTAATTGGAAGCCTCTTGAAAGTCTCAACCATGTGTCCTAGGACCTTGGTCCGACGGGTTGCATAAAACTTTCTGAACATTCACTCAAAACCTGGACACGAAGACAAGCAGTTTTCTTGACTAAGAATTTGATATAAAAACATTCTGAACATGTACTCAGAATTTGGACCCTAAAATAAGCAGTTTGATTGGCTGTGACCTGAGCTCAGCTCAGCATGTGATAGAGAACCTTCTGAACATGGAAACCCAAAAATACAAGCAGTTTGATTGAGCTCAGATCAGGCTCCATCAATAAAATTCCTGATTTTGAAAGATGGACTAAAATGTTTCTTTATCTGTGCCTTAGACACAAAGATTTAGTGATTTGAGCACATGCTCAGCAGGTTGTACAATGATGGCCCGTGTTGAAGTCCAGTTTAACCCTCACTACGCGCGAAACGAACATTCTCGTCAGCTGCTTTTCCTTTTTGCCTTAATTCTGAACGAAAAACCTGTTTTGACAGCACATGAGAATCGTCTCCCCTGGAGACGATTCTCATGAGCTGCCAAAACAGGTTTTTATCGAGAAATATTGATAATAAAACATTTCCAGCAGACGGTAAAATTTCATTCAGCGTAGTAAGGGTTAAAGTCCCGTGGTCACACGATAGCGTACTGCTGGTAGAGCAGCTCCCGAACCTTGAAGTAGTCCATCGATATTGATCCCTCCAGCTGCATCCGACCGGCTTCGTTCTGAAATTAACCATCACTTAATTGCATCAAATGGGTCTTCACTGTGTAATAATAATCTAGTGTATCAAAATCATAATCACTGGCGTTTATGGCCAGCCAAATGCACAATAATTACTCAAACCCGGGTTTAACCCTTTCACTCCTAAATAACTGGAACGGACTTTTATATGTTAATTTTCCGACCAATCCAATTGTCACAAAATGATTTTCAGACTAGTCCATTTATGAAAATGGAGTGTTTTTGTTCTCAAAAAATTAAAATTACTTGAAAAAAGTGCAGATCCTGATGAGACCGCTCGTCACGAGCCGGCTCATCTGGCTCTACACTATTTGCCAATACCACTATACAGGCCTGTGGTGTTGAAAGGGTTAAGAAAAACTACCAGTTGTGATCTCGATTGGTGGTTATTCTTCAAACCCTGTTTGAGGCGCTCAAACTCGTTTCTGAGGAATTATTGATCAAATGTGGATGTGACTGCCATCAATGTGAGGAAGCTAAATCCATGAATAAGGGTTCATGTGATGTTAATCCATTGAAACCAAAAATAAATAAGTAAACATATTTGTGGCTGTGACTGGAGAAATGGGGCTAATGGTATCTGTGACCAGTGGCTCCTGATCAAAAATAGCATACTCATGTAGCCTGATCTAAATTTCTTATTTGAAGCATGACAGGTACTTCATTGTTGGAATGGCGAACAGTGTAGATGCATAGGCTGATCTGGATGTACACTGGTCACAAAACCCATATGCCCCATTTCTCCAGTCACAGCCACAAATAGGACATTCACGTAACGATAATGATCTATATTGCTTGTTAGAAGCATGAAGGCTGTTCCTGATCAATCAGTGTAATGGCGAACAGTGAGATCCTGATCAGACTGTGTGGATGCACAGGCTGATCTGGATCTACACTGGTCACAAAACCCATAAGCCCCATTTCTCCAGTCACAACCACATTCATGATTTCTAACATTTGTTAAAATAGTTCCCTACTACAGAAACATAAGGAATATTTTAGTGAGTTCTAGTAAACCGTTTAGATGCTAATCAAACCCTGAAAAATGCGAGACAGATTCACATAAGCAACTTGCTTTCTTCTGAATCCTATTCATATTACCACGTGTTTTGCTCGTGATTTACATCACGTACATATCATGTAACAATAATACATGTATGAATGAAATATGTTTATACTAAACCCTGAAATTGATCTCTGACTGGAAAATAAACTGAACATATTTAAATATTAAAACCATTTCAGCTCTGAAAAGTGATGGCACGTTGTAAGCGGAATTTTTCAAGTTTGGTGTGGTTATACAAAGTCATAAAATTACAATTTAACTTTTCAGATATTTTTAACAAATACACGACTGTTTGCCTTAATTACAAGATTGGAAATTTAATGAAATGGATGACTTTACCGTATATAGTACTAAACATCTGTCCATAGGTAACATATTAAAAGATGTACGTCAGATTATTTCGGAACTTAATCAGTCTTTCCATACTATATATATCTTCTGTGAAAGCAAGCACTATATACAGACACACGGAGCTATAATAGTTGCTGGGAAACGTAAAGAATGATAATTTGTCATGAGAAAAGTCTGTTCAACTTGGGAATATTGAAATCCAGATGAATGGATCAACAGCTACATGGTAAACCCTTTACAGTCTGAAGATTTATAGGCAGTAAATTTCAAATAATTTGTCGTCTGCTGTTTATGTTTTAATTTCCTTTTTTTACTTTTCAAAAAACACATAGTTTGGCAGCACTTTAGAATCATTTCCAATGGATTCCAAGGGATTTGTCAAACCATGTTTTTATTGAGAAAGAAGACAAAATATAAAACAACAGGAGAAGACTGTTTTCATTCCCAGGATTCCAAGGGTTAAGAGAATATAATTTACTCATTCATTCAGGCTAAAAGCATGTTTTAAATGCGATGGGCAATCCGCCTCTTGTCTATTGGTGTCAGCCATGGTGGCAATGAAAGATTGATTGATTGGGCGAGTGACGTCATTAGTTGCAGTGGGGATAATGGGGAGCCATATCTGGATCTGATTTATCTAGGCAGTTTGCAGGGTAAAATGGACGCTATGATGTTCATGACCAGCATATTTCCAGTAGCCGATTTCATCAAAATTGCAAAGTATACTTATCTAGCAAAGTATACTTTGAGGGAGTAATCATTTATTTTTCCCGAAATGCATTATGTCATAGAACTAACGACTGCATATATTTGATGATTAAAAGTATGCAGAATTATTATACTGAATTTATTACATTATCACAGCCAAAATGGCTGTGATAATGTAATATATTCAGTATAATAAAAATTAATAAATTTATCTTTAAATTGAAAATTTCTCTTCAGAAACGTATACTTTGCAATGTTGGTGAAATAGGCTACAGATATGGGAAGAGCCATAAAACTGTTAACCCATTCCTTTACGAATACACCTTTACAGATATGAAATTTATTATAGGAATGAATGGCCTTTTTGTGGAATTTATCGGGGTATAAACTTGGAAAAGTCGCAGGAATACTGGACGAAGGCCGGAAGGCCTCGTCCAGTATTCCCGCGACTTTTCCAAGTTTATATCCCCGATAAATTCCACGAAAAGGCCATTCATTCCTTATAATTCCAGCATTTGAAATAAATTCATCAAGAAAATGTGTTTATTTTCCGTTTTCTTAAGAATTATTTTAACTGCGCCTCACAGTTACGGAAAGTAGTTCGGCATGGAGTTTACTGGGATATAAATTCTGGACAGAGACTTGCTACGGACCAATCAAATGTTAGGGAATTGTGTAAATATTTTTGTGCTTGAATTATTCAATATTTTATTCTTATTGTTACTTCTCAATGAAAGTATATGTTGTGACGAGACTGTTCAAATGGTGGTCACGACATATACTTCTGAGCGCATAGAAGGAAAATATTTAGGACTTTCCCCAAACATAATGGCGTATCCTCAGCATGAAAGGGTAAAGCACCTTGATTTCATGCTCAAAATCATGAAGACACTGTTCTATTTCGAGTACAAATTTGGAGAACAAGTGTTCAAAGAGTAAGCCCTGATCTGGAACTATGTTGTTCATTACGCAACCACCGTAGTTACAGGGTCCCTCGGTCATCAGCAAAATGATTACATGTTATCGTGTGAATGTGCAACAGGTTCACGATGACATAATGCCTTGTTTGTTGGAATGCTGCGCATAGAAAATGAGAAATTTTAACTACCGTATTGGGACACATTGTTTTCGAGATCAAAATTTGTTATAAAGAAACGGACTGACTGCAAATTATTGTTACGCTTCAGATATTAATTTGTGCTTGTTTTCCCCGCTTTATGGAGTTCAAATGACCTATATCAACCAAATGCATCATTTTATGTGATTAGATTCTATGTACTTTGTATTTTATTCCCCGATATACTGTCACTGACTGTGAGAAACAGGGGAGATAATTTGGCAATGTATTTCTGCTACTACTACACCAGGATGCACAATTAGTGAATCACAACATATTTTGGTATTGGACTGATAATTTAACGCTTAGAATGCGGGGAATGTAAATTATCATTAATGAGACTTAGTGACTCTGCCGTGTATCTGTCATTACAACCCACATACTCATGTCCTTCATCTGAATGATGAGTAAATTATATTCTCTTAACCCTTGGAATCCTGGGAATGAAAACAATCTTCTGCTGTTGTTTTATATTTTGTCTTCTTTCTCAATAAAAACATGGTTTGACAAATCCCTTGGAATCCATTGGAAATGATTCTAAAGTGCTGCCAAACTATGTGTTTTTTGAAAAGTAAAAAAAGGAAATTAAAACATAAACAGCAGACGACAACATTTAATTCAGCAGTTTACGGGTTAAACTACTGATAGAACTGAGATCTGCCCAGAAAGTGATGGCACAGGTCAGTTTAATAGTATATTTTGATTGTACTTCTGAACCTGATGATACCTATAAGTGGACTGGAATATTTGGGGATTTGTAAAAATAAATGTACTAGTGTCAACCATAGAAATTACTTCCTAAATGTGGTATAGTATGAACATTTCACAACAAAAAAATAACTGTAATACTCAAATTACCTCCCAAGTTTATTAGTTTCTGATAGTATATATTTGAATAGAACACATGCTTTTGTGATCTGATCAAATGAAATGATGAGATTTGATTGATATTGGTTAAACACTGCGCAAAAAGTGAAAAACCACATAATAGATGATTCTTGCTTTCCGCAAGCGGGCTTGACAAAAAAATGTACTGAAAGTTTTCCATGAGAAACAGATCGCGTCACAAATCGATGACAACAGTGCCTACCCTTCGCACAGCTACGGAGTCGTTACATATAAGTACGCCTGCAATGAACTCCGCCTGAATCCCTTCCTGCAGCAGGACCATTTTGAAATCACTCAACTTCGGTTCATTGATGAACACGGATGTGTGACCGGGCGCCTGAAAATGAAAATAAACTTTATTTATGTTACAACGATAACGGATACAACCCATTCTGGCGACCACCATACCGTCTCGCATACCGCCCCAGTTGAGGATCGAACCTGGGGCGTATTGTTGAGACGCGAGCTCAATACCAATTGTACAAGCTGTACAACTTAACTCTTTGCATGCTAGCGGTGAAAATAACATTCAACAAATTATGAGTATATTTCTTATTTCTCTCTGTAAGTATGTCTTGGAATTTCAATAGAATTGCGTCCTCTCTGGATGCAATTCTAATGAAATTCCAAGACATATTCGTGGTATTTACGGGGAGAAATACAAGAAAATACAATAAATTGTCGTCTGCTATTTTTGAACTACATGTATTTATAGCCCACAAATTTCCCAGCATGCAAAGAGTTGAAATAACAATTGCCTGTGGTTGTACAAGTCTGCCCATGCTCTTATACAGTGGAACCTCTCTAAACCGGACATTAAGGAAACACATGTGATCTTATTTTTGATGAGTTTCTTTGCCATTTATCTCAGGTGACAATGTCTGTTCGTGATCGCATAGCACACAACTACGGCTCAAAATGATCAAATGCCAGATTTACAGTGAAACCTCTCTAAGCCGGACACCCTGGGGACCTCCCAGGGTGTCCGGTTTAGACAGGTTTCACTGTAATCGCTGTGCTCTGGCTTCTGGCCACATTTCTAAACTTGGCAAACAGTGTAGATCCAGATGAGACGCTTGTAGCAAGCCGGCTCATCAGGCTCCACAGTTTGCGAATGTTTTCTGAATTTCAACCAAACTACCCATTTTCTACGTAACAAAATACGGGTAGTCTGAGAATGAGCATAGAACAGTCCATTCCAAAGGGTGTTAAAGAGTTTGCAGATATGTTCAAATACCGTATTTTCAGCAAATTCAGTGTAAATATATGTAATAAAACCATGGGCCGTAGCGTTTACTGGGCCAGTGGGGTGTACAATACATTTGGTCTGTTTAAAGTTTGCGAGGAGTCCTTCGCAAAATGCATCATTCACCCCCCTAAACACAACAGCAATAGCGAGCCCATGGCTGTATTCCTTAAATAAATGCCCCCGGTGCTATGCAATCCATTAGGATCAAAATGTGGAAGGTAGGATCAAAATATGTTATTTTCACATACAAAAGCCATTTAAAACACTGTTTTAAATGGCTTTTGTATGTGAAAATAACATATTTAGAATGCAAATATGGGAGGGGGGCTACTATTAGAGAGGGGGGCTACTATTAGAGAGGGAGCTACTATTACTAATTAATGGAATGCCCATCTGTGAATAAGCATATGCTAGGCAAGCCCAGTTACTCAGGGGTATTGGTGTTAATGTTGAATACAAGCTCAGGAAGTTTAATTTAAACCACTGGGCTAGTCCGTGTGGCCACAACACAGATCAAGGAATGCAAAGTCCACTGAATCTGGTCCAGACACAAAGCTGAGACAAGACAACGGGGAACAACTGTGGTATTCAAGTTATGGAGAACTCTTGGGAAACCGTCAGTGATAATCACCAGTGAGAGTGGAATTGTAGCCGAGAGGTTATGACCTCTGACTGTAACTCCGGCGGCCCGGGTTCTATCCTCAATCCCGGCACTGGAGTTTATGAAATACAATTGTATTTCCTGCTCTACCAGCTGGTTCTATCTACCCAGGTGTACCATATAGCGGCTTGATCCGCGGGTATTCAAGGCCTAAGGTCCAATTGGGACCCTTAAATCGAGCAACAAACAAACATAGTTACCTGGGGGCCGTTTCACTAAACTTCTTACGACTAAAATGTTCGTAAGCGCAAATTTAGAATCGTCTGCAAATTTTAATTAATGGATTTACATTTATTGAGCATAGGCTGCATATGCAGCCTATGCTCAATTAATGTAAATCCATCAATTGTTTACAAGAAAACAGTGTTAATGTGTAATTTTGAACTTACGAACATTTTAGTCGTAGGAAGTTTAGTGAAACGGCCCCCTGATTGACACTGAGTGGATAGCCATCAATGTGAGGAAGCTAAATCCATGAATAAGGGTTCATGTGATGTTAATCCATGGAAACCAAAAATAAATAAGTAAACATATTTGTGGCTGTGACTGGAGAAATGGGGCTAATGGTATTTGTGACCAGTGTAGCTCCTGATCGAATAGCACACTCCTGTAGCATGATAACAATTGCATGTTGGAAGCAGGACAACTGTTTCACTGATGGAATGTCGAACAGGCTGATTTGGATCTATATTGGCCACAAAACCCCCATTTCTCCAGTCAAAGTCACATTTGTTAAACAGTGAAACTATTGTTTCCCTTCCCATGGCATACAGACTCTGATGAAATGGCATCAGTCTGTCCGTCTGTCTGTCACTCTGTATTACAGAGTGACAGACAGACGGACAGACTGATGCCATTTCATCCCTAATTTCACATTCACTACGTGAGGTGACAAAAAGCAGCTAACTGGAAAATCTTTGCAATTAAACTGTCAATGGAGGATTTTATGGAGTAGAAGAAATTGGAAGATATAAACCTCAGCGGGGATTTCACAAATCTAATTAATCAAGTGTGAATTTAGGAAGAGCCGGTTGTTTTTTTCAATGTGCCAATAATGCAATCCTGTCATTTAGAGGGGGACAGATTGGTGAAATAACAATCTTGGCGTTTTAACTAGCTGCAATTTATGCATAAACACGAACAAGCCGCAATTCAATTAATGCACGAATACTGCAGCAGAAAAAAATACAGAAAAGTTAAGAAGGCAACAAAATACAAATGTATGGTATTTTGCAGACATTCTTTGGCGACACATGTACAGTCTACACTCGTAGCTCAAACTCTCTTAACCCTTTCACCCCTAAGTAACTGGAATGGATTTTGATATGTTAATTTTGCACCCAATCCAACCGTCACAAAATGGTTTTCAGACTAGTCCATTTATGAAAAGGGGTTGTTTTTTTTCTCTCAAATTTTTTAAAAAAGTGCAGATCCTGATGAGACGGCTCGTTTCGAGCCGGCTCATCTGGATCTGCACTGTTTGCATAAACCGCTATAGCGGGCTTTCGGGTTCAAAGGGTAAGTCAAGCTACTGATAACTCCAAGTGAAAGTTGTGGTCCCAAGTACATGTTTTCCTATATAATAATTCTTGTGAGCTCTAATTTTCATTTACCTCAAAATATTTTCCTCGGCCCCTAAAAACATACATACAGAGTGACAAAATAATAGATCATTATAAGTTATGGACACAAGGGAAAATTTAGTAAAATGGATTGATTGATTGGGTGTTTAATGGCCTATCAACGTGAAGGTCAGTTAAGGCCGGGCCAACGGGTTCGATCTCGTAGGTAACCTGTTGCATTACGTGGGAAAACCCCAAAATCAGAAATATATATTCAGCTTTTAAATTAGAATAACCTGACCTGGTGCCAGGTCCATACCACACCAAAGTCACTTGGCCCGTTCCCCTAAAATTAATAAGATTACGAATAATCGTAATACTCACATAAGGGGTATAACCGCATTGAACGGTCACGTACAAAAATGTCAAAGACGTACGTGAGGGCCAAAGCAGATCTCTGGTCGGGGTTCCAGTAAGGATGAACCCCAATCATTAAATTACCCATCACATGCTCCCACCTGCCATCCACCAAGGGAGCTCCGACTGCAGTCGAGGATGATATGAATAGGAGCAATTATTGCCTCAATGCTGTCAATGGTCAGGGTCGGCAATCACATCGTCTGCCGTTTCGGTTTTGCGTAATGGCGGCGCCCATGAGTTTTGAGGTAAATCTTATTTTTCATACTGCGGTTTCTTCCTTTTAACCCTTACAATGCTGAAATAACTGTTGTCGTCTGCTGTTTATTTTCTATTTTCAAATTGCCTCATCAAAAACATAGTTTGACAGCACATTAGAATCATTTCCAATGGAAATGATTCTAAAGTGCTGTCAAAACATGTTTTTATTGAGAAACAAGACAAAATATAAAATAACAGCAGACGACAGTTTTCGTTTCCTGCATTCTAAAGGTTAATGAAGACATGACCAGCCGTTAACATTATAAGAGCGACAATACTAAATTTAGCATCATTACTTGTGTAGTTAGTCTAAACATTCTATAATAGAGAAATTTTGGATAAACGTAGTTTCCATTTGGAAGTCGTGAATAGTCTCTACAGAATGTTCAGACACATAAACCTACCGGTAATATGCTGAAGTAAATTCTGTCGTCTGATGTTTAGTTTGTACTTTCATTGTACATCCAATGGAGACAATTCTCATGTGCTGCCAAAACAGGTTCATGTTAAGAAATTATTGAAAAGGAAAATAAGCAGACGACAGTATTCATTTCCCGCCTTTTAAAGGTTAATATCAATGTATAGGAATGAGCTAGTAGATAAGGAGTTGGACTGAGTGAGTTACCAAATTTTGTGGCATTGCCTCCAGCGTGGGTATTGCCTCGGCCGGGTCATCCATGGCAGGCTTGTCTGAAATACACATAATATATATATATATATATATATGGGATTTGACCCAATTGACAGCTAAGGTCATTTTAGGCCGAATTAATGGGGTCAAATCCCATATGTTACCTGTTGTGATGGGGGTAAGTACCAACATCAGAACTGACTATTTACAGATAACAAATATATATTCAGTCCTGAAATTAGAATAACCAGACCTGGTGCCAGGGCCTCAACACACATCAGTCACTTAGCCACACTCCCCAAAAGTTATACGATTAGTACCAATGTTAATACCGTTTTAATGGGTATAACCAGATTCAACTCTCATGTACCAGAAAGCCATAAACGTACCTGAGAGTCAAACCAGGGATATCAGTATTCTGGCAAGGATGACCCCCCCCCCCCCACCCCTGTTAAACTTACCCTTCACAAGGCTAGGAAATGCCTAAGAATTATAAGGCTCGGTGAGCAGATACTGACAAAATTTGATCTGACTAACGTATCAGGAGACACATGTATGAAAATTGTTGACGACGTCATCGATGTCAGAATTGTGACAGCTGTGTCTCACAAACAATTACAGTGGGCGCGTCAACAAGTTTACAGTCGCACCACCAAGCGATGCAAACACTGTCTGTTATTGAACCAAGAATTAGCAAGCAATTTAAGTGAGAAAAAACAAAGCGTAGTTGGGTGGGTTGGTTATGGTGAGTGATGCCTGGTGGACATGATGATTCAGTTCAACATACAAATGCAAAGGAGTTGCCGTTAAAACATGCCAGAAAATGGTTTGACAGCACTTTAGAATCATTTCCAATGGAAATGATTCTAAAGTGCTGTCAAACCATGTTTTTATTGAGAAAGAAGACGAAATATAAAACAACAGCAGAAGACAGTTTTCATTCCCAGGATTCCAAAGGTAAAGAGAATATAATTTACTCATCATTTAGGTGAAGGGCATGAGTATGTGCGTTGTAATGACAGATACACGGCAGAGTCACCAAGTCTCATTAACATATCAGTCGGTCAAGTGGTTGTGGAGAAAATAAAATTGCCAAGAAATTTAAGCAGAAAATATCTGCCAATTACATTGATGGTGTATGTGTGAGTGGGTTGTTGAGAAAATGACTTGAACGGGCAAGTACAGCTAATATTGTGTGACATGGAATGAGGAGTATCACTACTGTCTGTTCCACGTTTTGCTGCCGACAAACTTTTGGCTATTAAACACATTAAATCTAAAAAATATTTAAAAGTAAGTACTTTTTCATCAATAACAAAAAAGTCACCCTCTGCAAAAAAAATTGTTTGATGAAATTCCATCAAATATTGATTTTATTGCGAAAAAACAATTTTCCTATGGATCAAAAAACAAAAACATTTGGAAACTGACTCCGAAACCTGGCGAGATAGCTTGAAAATGATGTAATTAAGAAAACAAAAGTTAGATTTTGAAAATTGGTTGATAAATAAAAAAATATTTAAAAAAAATCAATATTTTTAGCCCCCATGTTAAATTCACCTAGGAAAATAGTTTTTCGCAATAAAATCAATATTTGATGGAATTTCAGATTTTTTAGATTCAATGTGTTTAATGGCCAAAAGTTTGTCGGCAGCAAAATGTGGAACAGACAGTAGTGATCTTATTTTATTCCCAATTCTCAGTAGTTACAATACATTTCCCCAACTTCAAAGCAAAGAGGCCAGTCCTAATATCAACAAGAATTAAGAATTGGCATCGTTAAACGAAGATTATCCCCTCACTGGCAGCCTTGATAACAAAAAAAAAACAATAAAAAAAGAACATTGAACCTTGAGTGTTACAAACGTATGTACGTACATGGACTAACGCTATATCCCCACTTGCCTATTGGCAAGGAGATCATTAATAAGGAAACACACCATTGCTTTAGTGAGCCGGCAGCGTGAATATGATACCTTTATCTTCATCGTCTGAGTCTACATCTATGATGGGGTTGACGTCAGTCTTGGATTCAGTGACGGCCACGACACCGTTGATCCAGGCCAGCTCAGCGTCCCGCGCCTTGGAGAACTCCAGGGCCGTCACCATGTAGTCCTTCAACCTCACCTGGTCACAGACAACTCACAGATTGATGGATTCATTGGTTCATTCATTCATTGGTTGATTGATTAATTGATTGAGTGAGGCTTAATGAACTCCAGGGCCGTCACCATGTAGTCCTTCAACCTCACCTGGTCATGGACAATCCACTGATTGATTGATTGATTGATTGAGGTACCCTGTAATTCCTCCAATCTCACCTTGTCGGGTACGAGAGACACGTCTTATAAATAGGTAACCAAACTTGGAAAATGAGAAACATCCCTTAGTAACAACTTCTGAAGCATCGTTGATCGTTGATGACATAATTGTATCACAAAGCTTAAAATTTAAACTAAGCAAATTGACATCAAAATGGCAAACTCCGGCATTTCTAATGCCGATACTGCCCCGTAAGCTGCTCTAAGTGAAGTTACTCCTGATTTCCCAAGTCAGATAACCCAGTCTATTGATTAATTGATTGAATGAGGTTTAACATCAGTTCAACAGTGAGGTTGAAAAAAAAAGCGTACCTTACATGCAATTGTAGACCCTGTACCTCTTGTACTAGCTAATCGTTTGGCGTGCCAGATGACATCAACAACCAACTGCTTTCTTTAACATTACTTTTACGCCTATTCAATGTAAACCAGTTTCAACACATATAAATCTGTGTGAGGATTCCGATAGATTAACCCTTTCAACACCAACTAACTTAATAGGATGTTCCATGCCAATGTTTCAGACTATTCCATTTATAAAAAGGGAATATTTTTTGTTCTCAAAAATATGAAAATTACTTTCAAACAGTGCAGATCCTGATGAGACGGCTCGTTACGAGCCGGCTCATCTGGATCTGCACTGTTTGCATATAGCGGACTTTCGGGTTCAAAGGGTTAACAGTATTAACCCTTTCAACACCAAGTAACTTAATAGGATGTTCCATGCCAATGTTTCACGCTATTTCATTAATTGTGTTCATTCAAATTATCCCATTCTTCTAAAAGGGTAATCTGTACGACGTTTAAAATTATTAACAAACAGTGGAGATCCTGATGAGACGGCTCGTTACGAGCCGGCTCATCTGGATCTGCACTGTTTGCAAACATTGGCTCTATAGAGGTCTGTGGTGTTGAAAGGGTTAATGGTGAAAGTGTCTGTTTACATGTACACAATCTCCGGGCGTTTGTTTTGTGTGTGGATGGACGAACGGACAGACAGATATACAGACGGATGGATGGATGGCCAGACAGACATACAGACGGATGGATGGATGTGTTAATGTGGCTGTAGTGAGTGGTATATCTAAATGCTAGCTACACTTTTCTCATGTACACACCCATAGAAATGAACGTGCTAATGTTTTCTCTAAAACTAATACACGCAATTTGTGTGGTCTGAAAAAAGATTGAGGAAATAATTGCTCAATTAGAAGTTCAGAGATGAATTGAAGTGGAACTTGAGTTTTACATGCATTTACCATTATAGCCCGACACAGTGTGAACTTGCCATTAACTAGCTGAAGTCAGGTACTAACTCACTTAAATCCCTTGTTAACCCATTTATATCTCTTACTAACTGAATTACGGAGATATTTGCCAAATTGAATCTATTCAGGCGTTGACAGCTACATCTATATCAGCTATCTACTGCACAGAAAGAATCTCACGACGTTTGTGACCGGTAGAGGGTTTCACCAACATTGCAAAGTGTACTTTTCTAGCAAAGAGGAGACTGCCAATTGAGCTTGATTACACTAAAACACACAATATTATGTTTGGATTGTTCATTATAGAAGTACAATGTAGGTGTACAACTATTGTGTCACATCTGTAGATACAGTAACACGATTCCACCATGCTCTATTACATGAACACAATAGATTTTTCTTTGTATTATATATAGAGAATAGTAGGTTAGTGCCATGAATGGGAAAACATATCTGGCAAGGCTTAGGAAACGGGATGGGCGAGGCTCTGCCGAGCACATCCCGTTTCCGTGCCGCGCCAGATATTTTTCCCATTCACGGCACTAACCTACTATTCTATTTATCCTGTCAACACCTAAAAATGGCTTTGAAATGCAAAAATAGTATTGACTGGATATCAAAAATGTTTCACGGCACTGTGTTTCACAGCACATACGCACTGTGTTGACGGGATAAAATCTGTTACATGTCAACCAGTAGCCGATTTCATAAAAATTGCAAAGTATACTTATCTAGCAAAGTATACTTTGAGGGAGTACGGTAATCATTTATTTTTCCCAAAATGCATTATTTCATATAGAACTAACAAATGCATATATTTGATGATTAAAAGTATGTAGAATTATTATACTGAGTTTATTACATTATCACAGCCAAAATGGCTGTGATAATGTAATAAATTCAGTATAATAAAAAATAATAAATTCATCCTTAAATTGAAAATTTCTCCCTCAAAGTATACTTTGCTAGAAAAGTATACTTCGCAATGTTGGTGAAATAGGCTACTGTACGGCCCCTGACTGTGCAATCTGATCAGGGGCTGTTAAGTCACCGTTTATATGTTTGAGGATTGATTAATTCCACTATAAAACACATTTGAGACAAGCCATGTGTTTTTGTACCTACCTGGTAAGAAAATGTGCGATTTGTCCTGACAAAAAAAAAACATGTTTACAGAAACTGCAATATTTCCTGTAAATGATGTTGAAAGTTGACAAAATTTCTCAACATTTCTAAACATTAACTAACAATATCGAAAAAATTTACGTGTTTTTCCTTGTGCTGGGTGGGGTGACATGTGGCTGTGACTGGAGAAATGGGGCTTATGGGCATTGCGGCCGGTGTACAGCCAGATCAGCCTGTGCATCCGCACAGTCTGATCAGGATCTGCACTGTTCGCCAAGCCATCAATGAAACACCCGTCATGCTCATAACAAGCAATGTAGATAGCTATCAGGCTACAGGCCCATATTTATGTAGTGCATTACATTGCTTGGTTTGTAATCCCGTACCCCCTAATTAAAGCATTGTTCTAAGTAGGGCCCCTTGACTCCCAAATGAAACTAACATTTGTATACCTTAACCCTTTCACCACTGAGTAACTGGAATGGATTTTGATATGTGAAATTTGGAATCCAATCCAATCATCACAAAATGACTTTCAGGCTAGTCCATTTATGAACAAGAAACGAGGCAAAGCCACGAAGGCCAGGTTTTTTCCAAGCATAGACACTTGGATAACATAATTATACCCACTTTTTGTAGACTAGATGGCCGTGGCCTGCATGTCGCGCCTTGGGGCGAGGCATGGACACTAAAAAAATAGATATAGTAGATGGAAAAACTTTAACGAAAAAACTTTAACCGGACACACGGACGTACGGACGGACGTATGCCAAAATGCCGACGATATCGCGCTTTCCGCAAGCGGATGCGACAATGATGATAAACACCCATGTGAAGTATCAAGGTAATGGGTGAAGCAGTTGCAGAGTACAAAGTACACGAAAAAACTTTAACCAAAAAACTTAACCAAAAAGCTTAACCAAAAAACTTAATAAAAAAACTAAACCAAAAACTTTAACCGGACGTACGCCAAAGTGCCGACTATATCGCGCTTTCCGCAAGCGGGTGCGACAAAAACTTTAACAAAAAAATTCAAAGTAATTTGACCTTGACATTGGGCACAGGGGCCGCACGGTTGGGGGTTAGAATGAAAATATGGATGATGATAAACACCCATGTGAAGTTTCAAGGTAATGGGTGAAGCAGTTGCAGAGATATAGTATAACGAAAAAGTTTTAAGCAAAATATTTAACCAGACGTACGTTAAAAAGTTAACGTTGAAAATGGCTAAGTCAATTACGTAGAAATAATAGGTGAAGGTAAAAAAATGGTCACATGTTGGATAGTTGTATGTGGTAGGCACCCCTTGGTTGTGAAGCTGTGAAAGTTTGGTGAAAACTTAACATTGAAAATGGCTAAGTCGATTGTGTGGAAAAAATGGGTCAAGTTAAAAAAAAAGTAACATGTTGGATAGTGATATGTGATGGGCACCCCTTGATTATGAAACTGTGAAAGTTTGGTGGTCCTAGGTGGTACAGTAACAAAGAAATGGACTCAAACACGAAAACTTAACATTGATTGTGGACGCCGCCCGCCCGCCCGCCCGCCCGCCCGCCCGCCCGCCCCAGCTTTCGCCAATCCAATAGCCTGGATTTTTCTTAAAAAAACCTGGCTAAAAAGGGGTGCTTTTGTTCTCAAAAATATAAAACTCTCTTACAAAAAGTGCAGATCCTGATGAGACGGCTCGTCACGGGCCGGCTCATCTGGATCTACACTGTTTGCCAATACCACTATACAGGACTGTAGTGTTGAATAGAAAGGGTCAACGGCTACTGGACAATTCTGGCAACAGACTAGAGAAGTTATGGCACCCATGCGCAGACACAGTTGCACTCAATTTGCAATGCAGAAATCCACAGACATCAAATTCAATTAAGTCTGATGGCTAGGAAATGAAACGATTATAATGTGTATTGTTTTCCCACCATTACGGGATTGATATGGCCGGGATTGATATGGCCGCTGATCTAACCCTGACTGTCAGATCTAGAGCTATCACCACATTTTTTGGGACAAAGGCAGAGAAACAGTTTCAAAGGTCAATTGTGCCGAAAAAAACCCAGAAACAAGTAACATTTTCTGATTACATTTTGTAAAACAACCAACACTGGAACAGAATAATTTTACACCTACTTGCATATGAAGAAAAAAGAAGTGAAAGTGAATGGGTTTAACGTCCCAGCGACAGCTAAGGTCATATTGAGGCGGTACCACAATTTAAAGCCTCATCCGACAGACCAGTGGGTTGGAAATACTATGAAAGTATTTTTTGATGCCCTAGGCGAGGTGTGAACCCTCCAGATTGGAAGTCAGGTGTTCGAACCCCTAGGCCACAATCTATCCCTCATGCACAGTGGAATCTCTCTAAATTGGACACCCTGAGATGTTTAGAGAGATTGCACTGAATACGAGCCCTCCAAAGATATTTATGTGGTATGCTGCAATCATAAACCGATATACCATCAGAAATAACTGACTGGGAAACCATCATAATGATGCTTTCTGTAATTCAGGCAAATAAACCCTCTAAAAGATGTTTCTGTGCATTTTAATCATAAACACACAACCAGAGTTAACTCTTTGAATCTGAAAGCTCGCTATAGCGGTTTATAAAAACAGTGCAGATCCAGATTAGCCGGCTCTTTACGAGCCGTCTCATCAGGATCTGCGCTTTTTGAAAATAATTTTCATATTTTCAGAAAAAAAAACACCACTTTTTCATAAATGGACTAGTCTGAAAACCATTTTGTGATGCTTGCATTGGTTGCTAAATTAACATATCAAAATCCATTCCAGTTACTTAGGGGTGATAGGGTTAACCCTTAGAATGTGGGAAGTGAAAATAGTCGTCTGCTGTTAATTCATATTTTGTCTTTTCTCTCAGTAAAAACATGGTTTGGCAGCATTTTAGAATCATTTCCATTGGAAATGATTCTAAAGTGCTGCCAAACCAAGTTTTTGATTAGAAAAACGAAAAATATTCAGCAGACGACACAAATTAATTCAGCATTGTAAGGGTCAACTCTTTGCATTCTGGGAAATTTGTTGGCTATAAATAATTGTAGCAGTTTCATTATATTTTATTTCTACCTATAAATATCATGAAATTTCACTAGAATTCAGTCTGGAGGACGCAATTCTAATGAAATTCCAAGACATATTTAAAGAGAGAAATAAGAAACATACTCATAATTTGTTTGATTTTATTTTCACCGCTTAAATAGCATGCAAGGAGTTAACCAGAGTTAACCATCAGGGAAACCAAGCAAAATTAAACACACTAATGCTCTATATGTATCGGATGTAGCAGGAGTCAAACCTACCTGGAAGATGTGACTTTCCGTGGTGGCGTCGACAATTTCCCCGATCTTCGGTGTGAACACGTTACCCTGGACAAACTCCTGTGACTTACAGTAGTCGGCGAGGGATGCCGTTGATTCCGATGTCCCATGGACAAGCACCTGTAACATGAATTAGATAATAGATCTACCAAAGATCTACCAATTAACCCTTTGTGTTCAAAATACATACACATTTACGTATGAATTTTTTAAATATTTTATTTTCATTTTTGTTATTTCTCAATGAAAATATATGTTGTGACCACTCATTTGAACGGTCTCAACGAGTGAAAGTGTTAACTCTTTTTTTTATGCAACAGGTGCAATTTGGGTTCAGAAATATGGTCCAAATAATATTACTTTTTTCCTAATCCGTTTTATAACTTTCAACTCAGGGCCTTCATTTATCCCGTCAACACAGTGCGTATGTGCCGTGAAACACAGTGCCGTGAAACATTTTTGATATCCAGTCAATACTATTTTTGAATTTTAACGCCATTTTTAGGTGTTCACGGGATAAATAGAATAGTAGGTTAGTGCCGTGAAGAGCCGAGCACATCCCGTTTCCGTGCCGCGCCAGATATTTTTTCCCATTCACGGCACTAACCTACTATTCTCTACCTATTTTCCTTATTTCTGAACCAAAGTATATGTTGTGACCACTCATTTGAACCGTCTCGGCGAGACGGTTCAAATGAGTGGTCACAACATATACTTCTGATGAGAAATAAAGAAATTCTTGAGCCTTAAAGGATATTTTTTCCCATTCACGGCACTAACCTACTATTCTCTATTAGGATTGTGAAACATATGGGTTGACCCTACAATGATACTGTGACACACATGTACACACGCACAAACAATTTACGTGTGAAAGACCAGAAATGATGTGACGAGACAGTAGAATAAATGTCTTACGATGAATGATGTCAGACAATAACGCCAAATGAGTGTCCCGTGCAGATAAGTGGTGAGAATGACATCATAGAGACGCATTACTAGTATCATCAATGCACGGTTGATTACCAATATGTGCGTATGTGTAACTCGGGAAGTTTGTTTGTTTGTTTGTTGGGGTTTAGCGGCCTATCAACAGCTAAGGTCATTTAAGGCCAGGTCAATGGGTTTAGTACTAAATCCCATATATTACCTGTACAAGTACATATACATGTTCGAGTACATGTACAAATGGGGGGAAAATCCCAAAATCAGAACTGAATATTTACAATAAAAAAACTATATATTTATACCTGAAATCAGAATAATCCTGATCTGATGCCAGGTCCTCGCCACACCAGAATCACTTGGCCCCCTCCCAAAAGCAGTAGGATCAGTAATAATCTTACTACTTTTATAATGGGCAATAACGCAATTCAACTCCCAGGTAACAAAAGAGCCAAAGATAAAAACGTACCCGAGGGTCAAACCAGGCACTTCCGACACCTCTGGTTACTATGATAAATGAAAGCTATCATGCCACATCATGCATAGTTACTAATATCAATGGAAGTTTTGTCTTTCAATTTGATACGTATATTTGCTGTATTTGACTTCACCAATTCTCAGGAATCTATCAATAATTACCCACATTTCTTTTCCATTTTATTCATTTATGGGTACATGAAAAACATTAACGCAAATATTACGTACGGACGGACGGACGGACGGACGGACGGACGGACGGACGGACGGACGGACGGACGGACGGACGGAAATACGAAAACTATATACCCCTCGACATACTTCGTAATAATAGCTGACATAAATTGTTTCTGTATCCAAGCTTTCCTTGTTGTTTCGGTCCCTTCTCTTAACTCTTAACTCTCAATAAAAGGCTGTTTTGGCAGCGCATGAGAAGCGTCTCCAGAAGAGACAATTCTCATGTGCTGTCAAAACAGGTTTTTTTTGTTAAGAATTAAGGGAAAAATTAAAAACAGCAGACGACAATTTTCGTCTCCCGCGTAGTGAGGGTTAATTTACTTATTTTGGTGAAATAGGCTACAGATAGACATTAGTGAAGTTATTGCACAGGACAACTATGGTTGCACTTGCAGAAAAAAAATAATATTTTTAACTACTTGTGATGCACCATCATCACATAGCTAGAACTTGTTTATTTACTCCAATTTGTATATGACCTTGTTGAATGAATGGACTTGAAAATTCATTGAATCCAACATGTGTGTTTACTGAGGAAACAGATGCAGTAACCAAGTCACACACAAGTAAGCTCTGCCCATTAGCAGTTAGCATCCCGCGTTGTTGATAATTGTCACCCGTGGTGACAAAATCACTCCAAGTTGCATGTTCACCAGCGTAGTTCTCAATGGTGTGCTAGAAGGTGAATGGATTTAATCCTTAGAATGCGGGAACCGAAAATAGTCGTCTGCTGATAATTCATATTTTGTCTTTACTCAGTAAAAACATGGTTTGGCAGCATTTTAGAATCATTTCCATTGGAGATGGGACGTCAGTTTTAAGTCTCATCCGCGACAAGTAGGATGGAAATAATAGTTTATGAAAGTGTTTTTTATGCCACCGGGTTTCGAAGAAACGGGTGGCATATAGTGTTTGGACTGTCCGTCTGTCTGTCCGTCCGTCCGTCCGTTCCGTCCGTCCGTCCGGGCACACATTAGGGTACTTATGTGGCTAGCCCCACAGGGTTATGGACTTAGTAAAGGATAGGGTTGGTTACAATTAGCCACCTAAAAAATCCTTTTATGTGGCTAAAAATCGTTTTATGTGGCTAATATTTAACATGTGATAAGCCACATAAGTATAGTACTGTAAGAACGTCCGTCCGTCCGTCCATCCGTCGGCACGTCCGTCCGGGCACACATTAGGGTACTTATGTGGCTAGCCCCACAGGGTTATGGACTTGTTAAAGGATAGGGTTGTTATTACAATTAGCCACCTAAAAAATCGTTTTATGTGGCTAAAAATCGTTTTATGTGGCTAATATTTAACATGTGATAAGCCACATAAGTACCCTAATGTAAGAACGTCCGTCCGTCCGTCCGTCCGTCCATCCGGGCACACATTAGGGTACTTATGTGGCTAGCCCCACAGGGTTATGGACTTAGTAAAGGATAGGGTTGGTTACAATTAGCCACCTAAAAAATCCTTTTATGTGGCTGAAAATCGTTTTATGTGACTAATATTTAACATGTGATAAGCCACATAAGTATAGTACTGTAAGAACGTCCGTCTGTCTGTCTGTCCGTCCGTCACACTTTTCGGTTAACCAATTTGTCACAGTTTCTCAAATATGCTGCAGGTGGCATCCGCGTTCGACAGACGCATTTCTTGTTTATCCTGGTTTGCCTGGTTGCCTTGTCACATGATTATTTGAACCATTTGCCGCATGGGTGATTGCAAATTCATCTTGCTGTTTTTCACCTCAAGAACAGTACAAGAACAGTACAAAAATGTTGAATGTGTATCTATCTTCAAAGGATCTTTGTGATTTTTTAGTGCAAGGATGTGAAAGCCTTATTCCACAAATCCATGACATTTACTGCAGTCTAACGCCCTAGAGCAACCCATTCCCTAGAAATGGGAAACGTGCAACAAACAATCAGCAAGCTTTATACCACAAGGACATGTTCAGTTCCAGGTACAACTGTACAGACAAACAGCTGAATAAGTACTTCTTCCTATGGAAGGTGAACTAAAAGCGGATCCTTATGACGTTTTGCGACCAGCATAGCCCCTGATCCGACTGTGCAGCTCAGGGCCTATGCTGTTCGTCACTCAGTCACTGAAGTAGACTGCCTGAAGTCAACAACATGGGTAGATTCTAGTCCTACTGAGTGAATGTGCAATGGGGGATCGTAGCTAGTTATTTCCCTTTGCAAATCTTTTTATAGAAATCTGGTCCTGTGGTTTATTTTAGCATTTATTTATTGCTGAACAGAGAAAAATTAAATAAGACTGCGAACAGTGTAGACCCAGATCAGACTGCACATATGTGCAGTCTGATCTGATTCTACACTGTTTGCAATAAAATTATTATGTGTAAAAATATGAATTAGTCCTGGATGAAACTGCAGATATGTAGGATAACCTGGATCTACACTAATCCAATATACTATAATGGCTCCTTTACACAACAAATCGTGCGACATTCTCCATTTATACAAGCAATAAGACCGTAAAATATACTACAATTTGGACCGGATTTCTATAAATAAATTCAAGGAGAGATAACTAGCTACGATCCCACCATAACACCAACAACTACACAAATGTTGTAAATGAGGTAAGATACATTTTCCCAGGCATTGGCCGCAACAACAAATGCAGTAAATAATTCATGAATCTGCATGCCAGCGACTATATATGCACTACACAGGTGGAAGACTCGGATCTAGGACCGAATACTTGGCTCATTTGGAAAACGTTACCCGACCCACCCATTTCCATACACTATACCTTACAGCCTTTTCAATACCCCACCCACCCATTTCCATACACTATACCTTACAGCCTTTTCAATACCCCACCCACCCATTTCCATACATGATACCTTACAGCCTTTTCAATACCCCACCCACCCATTTCCATACACTATATCTTACGGCCTTTTCAATACTCCACCCACCCATTTCCATACACTATACCTTACAGCCTTTTCAATACCCCACCCACACATTTCCATACACTATACCTACAGCCTTTTCAATACCCCACCCACACCCATTTCGATACACTAATACCTTACGGCCTTTTTCAATACCCCACCCACCCATTTCCATACACTATACCTTACGGCCTTTTCAATACCCCACCCACCCATTTCCATACACTATACCTTACGGCCTTTTCAATACCCCACCCACCCATTTCCATACACTATACCTTACAGCCTTTTCAAGGAAAAGGCTGTAAGGTACAGTGTATAGAAATGGGTAGGGTAATGTTTTCCAAAATGAGCCAAGTATTGGGTCCTAGGTCCGAGTCTTCCACCTGTGATGCACTAGATAGCCAAGTAACTTCAGTAAATACCGTAACTCATTCTTATTCTCCTTGGCCCGAGATCTGGGATTATCTCCCCTAATGTATCTGTTTTTGATTGATTTCCGAATACGTTCCGCTAAATACTTTGATTGCATAAAACATGCATTTTCCGGGTAACAACACAGTATATATAAATAATACACTATTGCAATAAACAGTAAATTGTAATTTTTTATCGCCAATTGTTTATTTTTATCGCCAATTGCGAAAGTGGCGATCGCCAGCGGAATCCCTGAATAAATATGGAAATGACACCGCTACAGAACAGTGTGTGATCAGTGCAGCTTGAGTGCATGACATTGTGCTTTCAATAGATTCTAACATTTGTATAGATTTAATATGATATTTATTTAACCTTCTGACTGATTTCATAAGAAACGAGGCTTATGAAATCAGTAAACAAGTTCAGTAGACAGGGACCCGTTTCACTAAACTTTGTACGACTAAAATGTTCGCAAGTGCAAAATAATGATAGTCTGTAAATTTTTCGTTAACAATGTTTTCTTGTAAACAAGTATTGGATTTACATTTATTGAGTATAGGCTGCATATGCAGCCTATGCTCAATAAATGTAAATCCATCAATTGAAATTTCCAGACGATCCTCAAGTTGCCCCAACAGGCCCCAGATTCAATAGAAATCATATTACAGAGCTCCAGTTAAGGTGCGTAATTTGACCAACTTTGGGTGAAATTTTGTTATTTCTTCATCAAAAATGGCAAGTTGGGAGTGCTTTAGAATCGCCTCATTGAGATGATTCTAAAGCACTCCCAATTTGCCATTTTCGATGGAGAAATACGAAATTTACCTCCAAATTACGCACCTTTACTGGAGCTCTGATATTACATGATCACTCTTGCAAGATCCTGTATGTAGGTAACTATGGAGCCCCGCAGGAGACGTAGAATTCTTATTTTTATTAATTCATTCCCACGAAATAACAATTTGTTCCCTGAATTTCACAATTTGTCAATTTAACAAGTCGTTCCCACGAAATAACAATTCGTTCCCATGGGAATGAATTGCTCTATCGTGGGAACAAATTGTTAGATCGTGGGGATAAATTGTTAATTCGAGAGAACAAATTGTTAAATTGAGAGAACGAATTGTCATTGCGTGGGAACGAATTGTTACTTTGAGGGAACGAATTGTTATATCGTGGGAACAAATTGTTAATTGGAGGGAACCAATTGTTAAATTGAAGGAATGAATAATTTTGTGGGAACGAATTAATATCAAAAAATCCATGTCCCCTGTGGGGCTCCGTAGGTAACTATAGTCGCAAAACATTTATAAACTGTAATGGCTGAAAGACAGAAACTCGTGCTAAACTAGGTGTCCCTATGACGGCAGAATTTATTAAAACAATAAAAAGATGGCACATATTCTCATAGACGGCGGAAGCCAAACATTATTGGGGGGGCCCAATGTTGAGGGTCCGAAGGGCCCGATAGCGTTAGGGGGGTCCGGGGGCATGCCCCCCCATGAAATTTTTGAAATCCAAGTGGTGTGAAACGCCATTTCCTGCATTCTCAGCAAAGTTCTCAGCAAAGTTCCCAGTACTCATGATTACACAAATATATTAGAATAAAAAATCCAAAATTTACAGAATTATTGGGGGGGCTAGGCCCCCCCCCCCAACAAAATTATTGGGGGGGTGCCTAGGCCCCCCCCCCCCCCCCCCCCGGCCCCCCCCCGCTTCCGCCGCCCCTGATTCTGACAGACCATGCGTGTCTGACAAATGGAACGTTTCATGCGTTAGTGTGTATTAATTAGGTGTATTAAAACTGACATTTTACAGTGAAAAAAATTATATTTATTGAACAAGTTTAATGATTTCATAACAACACCATCCATGAAAGCTGCACTGATCACGTAACATGGCTTCCTAGTGGTCACATTTACATATACAGTCGACACTCGTTTACTCAAAGTCCAGGGGACTGAGGAAACTACCGTATTCATTCTAATAAACGCCCATACTCTAATAAACGCCCACCCCCCATTTTTGGGCAAAAAAAAACAACATTTTCTGCCAGATTTTACAAAAATTGGGACCTCTAATAAACGCCCATGACCTCCTCTGGAAAGAAAAATGGGCATACCTGTCAAACTGTAATTTTCCGTATTTCCCTTTTTAGTAACGCGCGGACATGTGCCTTTCGTTCTTTGCGTCCAAATATTCTGTAGGAACATGGAATTTCAAGGCCACCTCCCCTTGCAAATGTCCCGATAGAGGAGGGTCGCGGTTCCCCAGAAGTAACTGCGATCACCTGGGTGATATCTCCCCACAACAGTCACTATAGTCGTTATCTGGTTCTAATATACAATCCAGTTCCGCACCTTAACTGGAGCGCTGCCTAGCATTTTCCTTATTCGTCGTTGACAGCCATCGGTACCCGGTCACGGTTTAACGCACAATATTATACAGCAAAATCGGGAACCAGATGTGATGATGGGCTTGCTTGATTATCAAAAAAAATATAAAAAAATACGATTTGGTATGGGGACGATTTTGTCTGGGGACGATTTGACCAGATAGTATATGTTACGCGAAGAGTGATGTCCCTTTGTTATTGTTGAGATATTTTGAGAAATTTACGGATTTGGGGTATGTCCGAATACTTACTGATCCTAAAGTAATTAGTCTAATGAGAAATGGACCAGTCCAAACATACAGATTATCCGAATACAAACGTCCGATACGGTAGTAATTGCTAAGACTACACCGTGAGTACATAGAACGTCTGTAAGGTTTACAAATCCAATCGTTTTCTTCACTTTTTGACATTTTTTACTCGGACCAAAAACCATTGCCTCTATTAATCGCCCACCCCCGACCTGTGACTTACCGATGATTCTAATAAGCACCCGGGCGTTTATTAGAATGAATACGGTACTTTGAGTTAACAAAATTTGAGGCAACAAGGTTATTACATGAGTAAAACATGTACTTCGGACCAAGGATTCGGATTTAAGTTATCTGTAGTTTGACTTAACCCTTTCAACCCTAAGGAACTGGAATGGACTGTGATATGCTAATGTTCCGACCAATCCAATGGTCGCAAAATGATTTTCAGATTCGTCCATTTATGAAAAGGGTTTTTGTTTTAAGAAATATTAAAATTACTTTCAAAAAGTGCAGATCCTGATGAGACGGCTCGTTACGAGCCGGCTCATCTGGATCTGCACTTTTTGCATAAACCGCTATAGCGGGATTTCGGGTTCAAAGGGTTAAGAGAGCTCGAATTAACGAGTGTCGACTGTATATTACAGTGGTGTAATATGATTTTTAATGTTAACCCTTTCAACATCACAGGCCTGTTTAGTGGTATTGGCAAACAGTGTCGATCCAGATGAGCCGGCTCGTGACGAGCCGTCTCATCAAGATCTGCACTTTTTGCAAGTAATTTTCATATTTTTGAGAGCATCATAGATGGACTAGTCTGAAAATGGAAAATTATTACTAATTTTAGTTTTTATTATTCATACTCACCTGAATGGTTGCAAACTATTAGGTTGCTATGAAATCGTCCTAATAATAAAAATCTGCCTACTCTAATCACTCAATTAGCCCACCATAGACCATTCCGCTCTATACACAGCCATTTGGCTCTTCCGCTATTCAAACACCTTCTATTATTGTTAGGTATACAGCTTCAAAATACTAATTTCCAAAAGGAAATCAAACTACTAGTAGAATAGCAGCACGAAGAAACTGAAGTAGGGAGAAGATGAAACCATCAAGCGGGGACGGGAGGAGGGTCTACCTTACCATTCAGGTGAGTATGAATAATAAAAACTAAAATTAGTAATAATTTTCCATTTTTATGTCTTCAAACTAACCTGAATGGTTGCAAAGAATTCGTAGTGATGGTGGGAGGTATTCTCACTACTCATCCTCGACCGGAATGGTAAGGCAGATTTTAAAAAAAAAAAAAAAAAACTCAAAACAGACAAAATAATTGGCCTAGGTACAAACTTGGGTGTTACCTATATAGTAATAACATGGTCTCACCCTAGAATCATAGGGGCGCCCAATGAGGCCCCCCCCCCTTTTCTACGAAAGTAGATGAGAGGTGGATAAAGACAAGCACCACCACGCTAGTCTCGTAGACTGACTCGTAGACTCCAACCTGCTATACTTGGTTAGCACGCCGGAGAATACTCATGGTATAGCTGCTGCTACCAAACGAAGCCCTGGCGAATGTAGTCGCCCGGCACTTCACACGCAATAGCTCAACTGAGATATACTCAAAGTCTAAACATTGACTCATGACGACACATGACTCGTACATATCGAGAACACAGTATAAAACGCCCTAAGCACTAAGGTCATCCTAACAAGCAAGTGCTGAGGAGTCAAACTGGCCTTAAAGCCAGATCAAAACCTATACATAAAAACCCATGTATAGTAGAACAGAGAATAGAATCATTAACCCAAAGTGAAACACTACCTTTTGCAACAACACTGCTACAAACTAAAGATAGGTTAGCCTCGCCCTAATTGAAAGAACATGTACAAAACAACAATGCCTCCTGGGCCAGAGTGATGAACCGAAGAACCATAGATCACCACAGATCCCGTTCATCAACAAAAGCAAGTGAAGTTCATCGAGCGGTGAACTACACTTACCAACCCCCAGGATTCCACTGGGACTGTAAATGACAAAAACCGAATAAAAAGGTAATCAGAAAATATCGCAGCCTATCGCGAACAGGTAGATCCAAACAGCCTCCTAGGCTTGATGCTACCGGCTGATAAACCCACAACTGCACCCGCTGCTACTAACGGACCCAGTTCTTAAACATCTCCCTGAGCTGCCAACCCCATGTCGGTCACATGAGGAACATGGAGAGAGAAAGGGGGTTACTTTCCGGAACACCACATATGTATTCCGGAACACAAATCAGTACTCACTATATGCATAAAATAAGTTAAATATAGCCTTGGCCCTAGTTTCGGCTACCATGAACACCCGAATAACTACAATAACACTGCTTGCAAGACGCAAAAACATCACCGCGCTGTGACAGGACCAAATTGGGCCATGTCTCGCTGTAATCATAGATGAACAGATGTGTTATCCTAACTTCTTCCGATAAAACAATCCCCAAATTCGTTGGCTGCACGCTTAGATCAGACATTATACGAATTACGTAATGAATAAATCAATATCTCTGAGCGCTGGAATATCAAATGGTAATCGCCTAGACGAGTATGATTACGGGTAAATAAAACAATAGGATTATTGGCAGAATTGTATTTAAACAAAATAATTATTTCCAAATATACCTGCGCCGATTAAAAATCGTACTTTAATTTTAATCCGTACTACCGTCTATCTAACGTATTTCCCGGAATAAATACGGAAAAAACGTAACAGTTGGCAGTAACACATCTCCTGCCAGTGCAGAGAGCGATCATAGAAAGAAGTTTAGACTACACGCACCTCGTGCATTAAAGGCCTAAACAACCCAGCTGCAGAACCACTTACTGTAGAATAAACTAAAGTAATGGCCCTATCTATCCAACGGAAGACAAAGGATTGCGATACCTCCCGTTGGCCTAAAATTGGTAAGAAGAAACTTTACGGTCGGACCGGATGTCCTAATTCTTCCGAACCTAATGCTTCACCGCACGGACTGGACAGAAAGTGTGAACCACTGTCGCTGACAGGCGTGACGGAGGGAGGCCCGAACCAACAACTGATTCCAGATCATGTGAGAAGGGAAAAAGTATATGAGGGAGAAATCCCGGTTCATAGGAGAAACTGCTGATGTGTAAACAGTAGTGTGCTTCTATTAAACACAATTAACATTTGAAATACTCAATTGCTTCAGAAATGATGGAGTGACAACAGCATGTTGTATATACAGTCGATACGCGTTATGTCGACATTGCTTATATCATATACCTGCTTATGTCGATGTACGCTCGTGGTCCCGGCCGAACTGCTATAAAAACTCATACATTACATACCTGATATATCGATATCGGAAATGTCGATATTCCGTTTATATCGATGTAGAAAACAAGTCCCGATGGTATAATTCCTACACATTATACTGTGATGTCGATATGCAATTTGAACAGCGGGCGTCGTAAAGTCTGGTCAAACTTGATTGACACAGGTAAGTTTTTCACACATTCAAAGTGATCAAAACATGCCGCCGGTAACCGTGTTACAATCGCGGAATACCGTCAAAGCCGACCACGTAAGCCGTGGTCAACCAATAACGACAGTGTGACGTGAAATCACAAAATTACTCTTGTAAATAGCCAATTTATTTGCGGGACATGAATCGAGCCGTAAATGCCATAATCATTAACGGACGCTTGTTATAAAAATTACAATTTGAGTGAAATACATGCGATCTTATAAACAAGAACAGTAGGTCGATCAAATCACTTCCTTAGCCATGTCCAACATGCAGTACATGGGTCCGAAGTTATACTGGAACGAGTTTATTGAAAAGTCCGAATAGGTACGTGGGCGCAAACAGTGGAAAAAAAACCCACGTTTGAGCCTTGCCGCAACAAATCCACAAAAGGATACCCCCATCCGGACAAGATAGCACTGGACACCAACGGATGCAGAAGCCATTCCGTCAGAACCGGAGATGACCGCAGAAACCATAACCACCTGTCCGTGCAGAACAGAATCCGCCGCTGTCAACCCCCGGAACACTGCCAAAAGCTAAAACATGTTGATGTGTCCCCGAGTTTCCTGCACTGACCACCAACCCGAAAAACACCGATGTAGGGGCTCCAAATGAGCCCCCCAGCCTTCTCACGACGCGTCTGTGGACAGAAAGCGAGTAGGAGGAGGTAACACTATGGAAAATCCCTGTAGGAACCAGACCTCCACTGCCCACCATCTGATACAACGTAGGAAGATGGTGATCCTAGGCAGAGACCGATCCAAAGAATCGGAGTGCGGCCTCCATAGCCCTAGTAAGTAATACTGGAGGTCGCAGACATTAACCTTCCCATATTCTGCACCCCGAAAGTCCAGGAGTGACAGAAATTTCCTAGCTGACAGAGAACCTCTGACCAGTACCCGGAAAACTTAAGTCAAGATGCACACGCACCCTGTCCAAAGGTACTATGATGACGGATCGATCGGTCAAGAAGTTCATTCCCACCTAAGAAAAATCCTGTGTGGGAACCAACTACGACTACTCTAGATAGGAAAAGAAACCTAGAAGAGTAACAAACCCCATACCACCGCCAGATACCGTGTAACACGGAACTAAAAGACACAATACTCGGAAACAACTTAAAACTTCCGAGAGCATCTGCGGAAGGGCACGTGGAAGTACGAGACCCGCAGATCTATGGAAACAGCCCAGTCTCCCGGGCAAATGGCGCTCCGACCACGTCCCGAACTTCCTCTATAGCACTATACTTCAAGAAAGAGACTCTACTAAACCCTTGAAAATACCCCCGTCAGGGGAAACGACCCCACAGGAGGTTGAAAAGACGAAGCAGCAGGAGGAACCATCGGTACCGTAGCTGCCCTTAGGCCGTTCGATCGCACAATTTATCAGAGGTCAAAAGAGGCGAACGAAGCAAAACTCTGGCAGGACCGTTCAAGAAAAAAAAAACGAGCCGGCTATCACTGCGTCTCACCTGGACAAGAGCATGTCCATAGAAAACTCCAAAGACATGTTGACAAGAGGCTTAGCGGCACAAATCGCCGACTGAAGCACTGCATCCAGAGACGATGAATCATACTGATTCAAACATAAATCGAAAGTTGCCATAGCCACAACAGCCTACACCCATGCCTTCGCAAACGCGAACCAGGGCCAGGAGCCGAAGATATCCCAAACGCTGCGGCGTCCTTGTCCAGAAAAGGAGATCTCAAAAACCATACCGCATAGAGGGGCATGTAGAACTTAGACCCCAGTGTGGCGATCAAAATTTTTGGGCACTCGGAACCCCGCAGTGGCCAAATCCTACCTAAAGCTCCCCAATGTACGTAACAAGAAGCCCTACTGTAGGAGAGAAAGGAAACCACGGCAACTCCGGCAATTCCACCACCGAATCAGCCTCACAACCGCCATCCGAGGAAGTACCCATCGGGAGGCTCCACTGGCAAACCCACCAGCTGTGAAGGAGCCGACAAACCCACTAAGTACTAGGACTTAGACAGGAACTCCAGAATCTTAGCCAACTGAACCATCATAACTCTATAGCGTGTCGAGTCCTGAATATAGACTGGGAATTCGAACTCATATACACTCGAATAAAAGAGCAGGCCAGACAAGTACGGAGCCAAAGCACCACGGCGTCCAATACCACCTCGACCGTCTCCTCCGAGAACGGAAGAGCTAGATCTCGAGGAGCCGGATACAAAAACAAAATATGTTCACAGGATACGAACCCACGAACACACCGGTCATAAACTTGTTGCTACCCCGGTGCCCGGTACCCGGTGCCCGGTGCCCCGTGTCCGGTGCCCGGTGCCCGGTGCCCGGTGGCCGGTGGCCGGTGGCCGGTGGCCGGTGGCCGGTGGCCGGTGCCCGTAACACAAAACCGGCACCTCTCCTCCGAGAGTTTTGGTACGCTGTGACCGGGTGAATGTGATAAGCACCGGCCGCAGCAACCCTAGACTGGTAGTCATCTACCACAAACGTGGAAGGCTATAACCGGGAGGATCCACTGGCAAAACCACCTGCTGTGGAGAAGCCCACAAGAAACCTCAGCAACTCCGTGGCTGACCGGAAGAACAATAGGCCGATCTGTCCCATTAAGTTCTGGGACTTTGTCAGAGCCCCCAGAACCTTCGCCATCTGATTCAACAGAACTGTACTACATGTAGAAGCCCTATACAACCGTCTCCTACGACGAACAGGAGAACGAGATCTAGATGAACCGGTTCCAAAACCAGTGCCTGACCGGTGCCCGGTGCCCGGTGCCCGGTGCCCGGTGCCCGGTACCGGGCGCCTCTCCTGTGAGAGGCTGGGTCCGCTGTGAACCGGGTGATATGGGATCAAGAACCGGCCGCAGCAACCCTGTGATAGGTAAAGCCCCATGAGCACCGGGTGATATAGGATCAAGAACCGGCCTCAGTAGCCCAGTATCCCCTGCATGGATCACCGGCCTATCACATGAGGAACGTTTAGAAGTCAGAGACCCCTAACGTACCCTCTCAACGCACACCGATCCCCCCGATGGGGAGATCCCAACTGACGCAACCTCCGAAGCCTTACCTACCTCGGAAGGTACCACCGCTCTCAAGAGCTGAGACGCGGTCACAGACTTCGACCGTGAGGTATGGGACCTACGAGACCCAGCCTTGCCCCACGTCGTATCCGTCCAAAGGCCGGACAAATCACATGGCGTCTCCTTGCAACACCCGCAACAGGAAAAGCACCTGTCCTTATGGGTGTCCCACGGATACGTCATATGCCCACACAAAGCGCGTGATTGCAGCATGCTAACAGATATTGCTACAAAACCCGTTAGAAAACACCGCAAGTACGCCAGGAAAAATACACAAAAAAAAAAATTAATAAAAATTTTTTTTTAAAAATTTTTTTTTTTCACGGGTACGACTACACTCGGGGACGAACCCGACAGGGTCCGAAACGCGCACCTCGCGACCCGCGAAAATACGTGACACAGTGTAAAACACCAATAAAAACAAAAGAAAAATAAGCACGTACCACAAATGAGTGACAAAAACATGTATTGAACAATATCCAATGACAAATAAAGCCCAAAACACGCAGAAATTCAAAATTAGAACGAAATTATGGAGATACAAAATATACCTGCATTCTTGATAGCGTCCTAAAAATAATAGGAGGTGTTTGAATAGCGGAAGAGCCAAATGGCTGTGTATAGAGCGGAATGGTCTATGGTGGGCTAATTGAGTGATTAGAGTAGGCAGATTTTTATTATTAGGACGATTTCATAGCAACCTAATAGTTTGCAACCATTCAGGTTAGTTTGAAGACATAAAAATCATTTTGTGATGATTGGATTGGTTGCAAAATTAACATATCAAAATCCATTCCAGTTACTTAGGGGTTAAAGGGTTATATTTGAAAAATCACATTTTACGCAATAAAATTCATCAGGCAAGCCCAAACGACTTCATTTTCTGATCACAAACTATTGTTGGCAATCGCACGTTCAGCTGTGCAGTCTAATCTTCCTCAAGTTTTGCAGCAAATTGAATATTGGTGTTCATCATTGAAAGTCACGCCTTAGGACGATTAGTTGTGCAGCATGTCACATTATTGTGTGAGTTATTTCCCTTGTCTCCAAGATAATTTGTCTAACTGTCAATTTCACCCAAGACATGGAAAACTGAGCGCAGGTTTATGTGCAAGTTGGAATATCTAAAGCACACAAGTGACAATATGTGAGTTGTCTGCTGAGTAAAGGTAGCTTATGGCATTTACAACAAGTGAAAGGGTCAGAGTTGGCCCCCATACCACTGCCACATCAATTGTAGACATTGTATTGGTCCTTTTGAACATCCACTCAGTAGGATTAGAATCATTATAGGATGGCTGACAATCTACAAATGGTATCTTGTGACATTCACAATGATCGGAGGGGTCAGTGGAAGAAGGGGGCCAACTCCCTCAAGGAGGGAGTTAGCCCCCTTTCCATTGACCCCGTCAATTATAGATATTGGTCCTTTTGTACATCCACTCAGTAGGATTAGTTTAATCATTTGGTGATAGATGATAATCTAGAAAATGTACCCGATGGCATTCATAACAATCAAAGGGGTCTGTGGAAGAAAGGGGCCATCATGAAGTTAGCGCCGTTTCTTACACTGGCCCCTTTGATTGGAGATCTTGTACATACACTCAGTACGATTAGAATCTAATCATTTTGGGGATGGCTAACAATCTAGAAATGGTATCTTATGACATTCACAATGATTGGATGGGCCAGTGGAATAAGGGGGCTAACTCCCTCAAGGAGTTAACCCCCCTTATTCCATAGACCTGTCAATGTAGACATTGGTCCTTTTGTACATTCACTCGGTAGGATTAAGAGTCTAATCATTTTGGGTGACGGCAGTTAAAGGTGCATGCCCACGCAGTCGGTTATAATATAGTGCTACAGATACTTTTGTATATTCTGTATGTACGACATTTTCTGGCAAAATAAACATTCATTCACCATTACCCCACGTATTGATTGGCATTATTATACATTTTATTTTAGACGAAAATGTTCACACTAATATCAGGGGCGATAACCGCGTTTCCTTAAAATGTTAACGGACATTACTATTTATTCTCTGTATTTATTTTTTGAGGTGCAATGATCATACTTTATAATCTGTCGAAAATAATATTTTTTCAGGTGACGCATTTCATAAGTATAAATAAGTAAAAAATATCATGCCTCATTTACATATGAAAATAGCCTGATACCACAGCTCGTCACTATCAGTAAAATCAATATTACTAAATGGTTATATCTGTTTTCTGGGCACTTGTAATGTTTAACACTGGTGGAATAGTGACACAATTATGCACTTATTTAACTCCTATAAAGAACATTTTGTGCTTACTGAGTGGGCATGTACCTTTAATCTAGAACAGGCACCTTATGACATTCACAACAATCAAAAGGGTCAGTGGAATAAGATGGCTAACTCCCTGATGGGGGTAGCCCCCTTCTTCCACTGACCTGTTCAATTGTAGACCTTGATCCTTTTACACAATCATTAGGATTATAATTTACTATAATCATTTTGGTGAAGGCAGTCCGTCTACTTCAGTGACTGAATGTCAAAATGTGTAGGCCCTGCAGAGGATGATCTGGGGCTACACTGGTCTCAAATGATGTAAGGAACAATTTGCCAGGCAACACAGTCTGATCAGGGCATACACTGTTCACTGCTACATTGTGAAAGTGTGTCTGATGTCACTAATGAAAATGAGACTGTGGCTGGAGAAATGGGGCTTAGCAATGTTGTGACCAGTGCGTACTCAGACCAGCCTACTCATCGGTACAGTCTGATCATTGTCTGCACTGTTCAATATTCAATAAGAGAATACCTGTCATGTTTCTGTCACGATACCTAACTCACTATGGGGAGGAAGTGTGCACTGTGTCTGGTTAGTTCAATCGACACAGCGACCACAGGGGGCCGTTTCACTAAACTTCGTACGACTAAAATGTTCGTAAGAGCAAATTTAGGATCGTCTGTAAATTTTAATTGATGGATTTACATTTATTGAGCATAGGCTGCAATTGCAGCCTATGCTCAATAAATGTAAATCCAATAATTGTTTACAAGAAAACATTGCTAATGTGATATTGACAGACTATCAAAAGTTTGCACTTACGAACATTTTAGTCGTACAAAATTTAGTGAAACGGCCCCCTGGTAAGGTAAACCAGAGCTCCCTGGTTCGAGTCCCGGATCGGGTGTGCACTTTTCTCACCCTGCGACATTTCGAAGAGACAGTATTGATCCTTCTTATCATATTGCGGGAGTGAGCTAACAAAGCAGGAACCAGATTAGCCACAACTGCCATAAACCTAGTTCACTTAACAGCGAGACACGCCATGTGATTTTGTGCATAAGAACATGTGAGATATCTCATGAAAAATATTTACACAATTTACGATATTTTCCGTAAATGACGTAGAAAGTTGACAAAATTTTAATAGCAGATGCAGAATTATATCTGCTATGTAAATGTCATCATCTTTCGACATCAATTACAGAAATGATCACAGTTTCTATAAATATATTTCATGAAAAATCGCACATGTTCTTGTGTGCAAAAAACACCATGGCCTGTCTCATATGTGACTGTGACTTGAAAAAAGAGGCTGGTGGCCTTTGTACCAAATCTAACTCCTGATCTGTGACTGGAGAAATGAGGCTGGTGGCCTTTGTACCAAATCTAACTCCTGATATGTGACTGGAGAAATGAGGCTGGTGGCCTTTGTACCAAATCTAACTCCTGACCTGTGACTGGAGAAATGGGGCTGGTGGCCTTTATAACAATCTAACTCCCGGGGCCCATTTCACTAAACTTTGTACGACTAAATTCACAGACTACGATAATTATGCACTTACATGTACGAAGATTTTAGTCGTACAAAGTTTAGTGAAACGGCCCCCTGATCTGCAAAGACACATCCTCTTGCAGCCTGGCAAGGATTGATAGTGCCTGCTAGGAGCATGCATGGCGTGCGTAGGAATGACTAAATGGCGAACGGTGCTGACCCTGATAAGACTGCTTGGACGAAAATTTTGTCATGTTAAATAGAATACAAGGTTAGTGTCATTTGATATAAAGTTGATCAGGCTCAGCTCTGAATCAATAGGAATTCCTCAGGTAAGGGTTTCCTAGCCTTGTCTGATGAACTTGATGATATTAACCCTTTCAACACCACAGGCCTGTATAGTGGTATTGGCAAATAGTGTAGATCCAGATGAGCCGGCTCGTGACGAGCCGTCTCATCAGGATCTACACTTTTAGCAAGTAATTTTCATATTTTTGAGAATGAAAACACCCTGTTATCATAAATGGACTAGTCTGAAAATTATGTTCTGATGATTGGATTGGTCGGAAAATTAACATATCAAATTCCATTCCTGGGGCCCGTTTCACTAAACTTCTTACGATAAGAAATTATCGTACAAACTTCTTAGGCGCATTTTACCGTTTCAATAACGTCAATTTCGTGCGAACTTTCTTGCGAAGTTCGTAACTTTCCTCGTAAGTCTGTGATAGGTATTGGGCTGTCGTACGAAGATTTTTTAGCGCAAGTGTCACAGCCGCCATACATGTATTTCATGAATAACATCGCCATAAAATCGGCCGTGCATATTTTGCCCTATAGGTTTCGCCCTATACTTCCGTCTGTCTGTCCGTTTATTTTTGGCATTACTTAGTAATACATTACCCTCACTACTGATCGTACGTCCGTTTGTCTGTTTATTTTGTTTATAAGTGTAGGTCTGTCCATCTGTCTGTTCGTGTGTTTATTTTTTGGAAGTTTTTGTAAGTTTCTCAAATCACTTATAGGGGCCCTAATGCGTAGACAGACCGGATTATCTACCTTTAGCTGCTTATCAGTTAGCCAGCAAATGCAACCCAGATATAACATGGCTTATAGAGTAGTGACTCACTATACTTGTAGCTGTTGATCAGTTTGTGCAGCAAATGCAGCCTGATATAACGTGGCTTATATAATAGTGACTTGCTATACTTGTACCTGCTGATCAGTTAGGCCAGCATATGCAGCCTGATATATCGTGGCTTATGGAGTAGTTACTCACTATAATTTTACCTTCTGATCAGTTAGCCAGCAAATGCAGCCTGATATAATGTGGTTTAAGGAGGAGTGATTCACTATAATTGTAGTGTGTTGTAGGGGTGAAATGGATGTAATATGTATGTAATGTGTTGTCATATAATTTTTTTTGTTACTGTGTACTATATGGTACATCGAGTTGCCATCTCCGCCATCTTTGTATGTACAGCCATCTTACAGTTTCATCACTTCGACCGTTTGACACATACAGCAAATAATATGACAGAGAAAATATTACAATGTGGTGCAATACATTATAGACAGATATGACAACATCGTGCTATAAATATTATGCCAGAAAGCTATACAACAGGTTAAGGTCATATAAGGCCTGGCCAACTGGTTCGATCCCGTAATTCAACCTGCTGCATTTCGGGGGTGGGGGGGGGGTGTCATTTGTGACATAAATGTAATAGGAAATCAGACTTTGTATATAAGTGTGATGAAAACAACCAATAGGACGTTGCACAAACTTGTATTTATGGGTATGTCAAATTATTTGTGGTATGTGTAAAACGCCACAAGATGTATTGCATATACTAAGATGGCCAATATGGCAACTCCATGCCCCGTATAGTATACAGTACAAACTAAAGCAAATAAAAATCACATTTGAGATCATCAAAGACTCAAGCACTTGAAACTTTGCAGACATTGGTTACCCTGCGCTGCCTAGCGAAGGGCGAGTTCTACTCCGAGGCTGGCGACAACCACGGTGTCTCTAGGAGTTCGGTTTCTCGGTGTATTAATGATGTTGTCTCAGCCATCAATAATCGACTGGACAACATCAGTTTTCCAACTGAGGAATAAGACCTGGCCAACTGTAAAAAAAAGCGTTTTATTGTGTGACCAGGATTCCGAACACCCTGGGCGCCGTGGATGGGATACTCAGTGTCAGTCCAATTCACTTTCCTGGTTTTCAACTTGCTGGACTAAGGCAGTTGATTTAACAGCTGTCGTCTGGTTGTCAAAGTCGGACCGCCGGATGTTTACATTCAAAGGGCTTGGTGGATTTCCAATACTGAAGAATTCTTAAGAAGTTTGTAACTTAAGAAATTTCGTACGCACATGTTAGTGAAACGCACGTAAGAAGTTCGCAAGAAGTTCGTACGAAAAGTATCGTAGACGTAAGAAAGTTTGTAGCGTAAGACGTTTACTGAAACGGGCCCCAGTTACTTAGGGGTGAAAGGGTTAAAAGACACTATCCTGATATTCCCTATACGAGACAAACCATGTGATTTTGTAGCCACCAAGAACATGTGCGATTTTTCATGAAAAATATTGACAGAAACTGATATTTTCTGCAAATGAAAGTCGAAAGTTGACAAAATGTTCATCGCAAATGCGGAATTCTATTCCGCATTTGCTTTGAACATTTCGTCAACTTGCGATAACATACAGAAAATATAAAATTTTGTAAATAAAATTCATGAAAAATCGCATATCTTCTGAGGTACAAAATCACATGGTTCGTCTGATATGTTTTGCTTGAAAATATGACTCGGTGGATGTTTTTCATCAAACGTTGACTGATTTTGTTCCTGACAATACATCAGATTGCTGATGGAGGTTGTTATGTAATTACATTATGTCTAGTGGCCGGCACATGTTGTGAATCCGTCTATCTATATCATGGTCCCCGTAGAGGACTTTATAACACAGATGCCAGTAAGATACACGGTTTTGAGTGAAAAAAACAAACGACGGCCTCTAGGACATTGACTTGCAAGATGGAGGTTAATATTTGCTGACATTCTATGTCTTGTAGTTGCGCAAGTGTTTTGAATTACTACCGTCTGACTATCAAATCACCAATTACCAGTTATATATGGCACATAGTTGCCAGGATCATAATGCTATGTGCCAGCACAATCATCAATATATTGTTATGATGCTTGCCCAGCAGGGCTTCTAAAATTTTCAGTTTGTTGGTTCTGGACCGATTTTTGAAATCTCCGATTGATACGGTATATATATAATTTCTCCATCATGCATTGCTTGCAACTGCATTATGAAGAAATTATATATATACCGTATTAATTCTAACAATAGCCCCCTCTAATAGTAGCACCCCTACCATATTTGCATTCTAAATATGTTATTTTCACATACAAAAGCCTTTTAAAACATTGTTTTAAATGGCTTTTGTATGTGATAATAACATATTTGTTATCCTACTTTCCGCGATTTGATCCCCACGAATTGCATAGCCCTGGGGGCGTTTATTAGAATAAATATGGTAATTTGTTTTATTAATTTATTATTACATTTATATATGCTTAATCTGCATAGATGAAATTTGCCTTGTGTTCTTCTATTTGTCTTAACCCTTTCAACACCAAGTAACTTAATGGGCCGTTCCATGCCACTTTTTCATGCTATTTCATTGGTCCATTCAAATTTTCAGGCTATTCCATTCTTCAGAAAGGGTAATTTTTTTCAAATTTGATGACTTAACAAACAGTGGAGATCCTGATGAGACGGCTCGTTACGAGCCGGCTCATCTGGATCTGCACTGTTTGCAAACATTGTCTCTATAGAGGTCTGTTGTGTTGAAAGGGTTAAATGTAGATCCATGAAACTTCACGATTTGTTGCTGAATCTTTTCTCTGTTCTGTAGCCTATTTCACCAACATTGTAAAGTATACTTTGAGTGAGAAATTTTCAATTTAATGATAAATTTATTAGTTTTTATTATACTGAATTTATTACATTATCACAGCCATTTTGGCTGTGATAATGTAATAAATTCAGTATAATAATTCTGGATACTTTTAATCATCAAATATATGCAGTCGTTAGTTCTATATGAAATAATGCATTTCGGGAAAAATAAATGATTACTCCCCCAAAGTAGACTTTGCTAGAAAAGTAAACTTTGCAATGTTGATGAAATCGGCTAGTGATCTCCATGTGTTTATGCAAGCATAAGGGAGCATTATACCATTATACATGTAAATGGCCAGGAGACATCTCACCAAGAAATGTGGCTATCAAAATAAATAAGATAAAGCAAGGCGATCGCCGGCAAATGTCTCGCCCATGACAGAGGTGCCAACAGGAAATTGTGAAAAAAGAGGAAACTGTGAAGAAAAAAAGAGGAAATTGTGAAAAAAAGAGGAAATTGGTCAAAAAATGGGATAAAAAACCTACCACTTCCAATATTTTATCATTTTCAAGCAGTTCAGGAACTTTTTTTCATGAAAATTTGAGTAAACAAGAGGAAATCCTCAAAACAGAGGAAGATTCACATGGTCCCAATAGGATGGTGAAGGTCACCCGAATGACAGTGGGTGGGTAGCCACCGATGTGAGGAAGCTACCGATGAAGTTTGGTAAAGATATACAAAATTTGGACGCCGAACGATGTCTTCACCGGAATTGTGAACGCTGTCTTATTTTCCACCAATGTGGATGAGACAACGATATTTTTCTTATTTCTCAATGAAGGACCCTTGTACATGATGTGACCATTAGTTAGATCTCTTCTATCCCAATAAGGATCTATAATATCTGATATAGAGCCACCAAGAATCCTTTAACCCTTACAGTGCTGAATTAAATTTTGTCGTCTGCTGATTATTTTATATTCTCCATTTCACAACAAAAAACATGGCTTGGCAGCAGTTTAGAATCATTTCCAACGGAAATGATTCTAAACTGCTGTCAAACCATATTTTTATGGAAGAGGAAGACAAAATATGAAACAACAGCAGACGACAGTTTTTGGTTCCCGCCTTTTAAGGGTTAACCATTTCTTGGGTTAACCATTTTTACCGACACAAATTTTCAAATCATTGCTGTATTTCTAATCAGATGTTTTTGTTCTGATCACCATTTGAACTATCTCGTTTAGACGATTCAAATGCGTCAGTGGTCATACTCTTGTTAAGAAATAAATAAAAAAACAATTTTAGAACTTTCACAAGCAAAATGGTGCATCAGTGGTTAGTTAACTGAACATATTACCAGCTGTTACATTCAGAACAAATTGTCAAGGTGCATACAAAATTTGCATTTGCTTTTCGTATTTTTCATTGAAAGTACATTGTATATGCTGTCACCACTTGTTTGAACAATCTCATTGAGACGGTTCAAACAACTGGTCACAAAATATATATATTTTAGAATAAAATAAGATTTGTTTACATGCAAAATGGTAATACCCTCCAGCAGTACAGGTGAAATACGGTATTCGACCTTGTCCACCCAGCCTATAATGACCTTAGCGGTTGACAGCATGTTGAATGCCATTAACCCTTTCAATTCCACAGGCCTGTACAGTGGTATTGGCAAAAAGTGTAGATCCAGATGAGTCGGCTCGTAATTTTCATATTTTTTAGAACAAAAACATCCCCTTTTCATAATTGGACTAGTCAGAAAATCATTTTGCGACAACTGATTTGGATGCAAAATTAACATATCAAAATCCATTCTAGTTACTTAGGGGGTTACTTAGGGGTGAAAGGATTAAATAACCAAATTACCAGTTGCCGCGGTCGGATCTGTGAGAGAATTTTCCTCATTGACTCGCCATCGGTGCGGCCCTCAAAGTCAATGTACTGGATACTGGCGTTGATGTCCAGCGTCACAGTGACGGCTATACACTTGGTGGGCACCTCCGTCGTGTCTGAAATCAGAAACATATATCAGTTAGACATTATGTTTGTAAAACATGGATATGCACCATTTCATACTGGACTCTAACTAGAAATTACGTGTAAAAAAGAAAACTTTAAATTTACATAAATTTCAAAGTCATTGAAGAAAGTCTACAAATTTGTTGACGTAAGAAAATGGCTAAGTGTTTCAGCACCATTTTGAAGGTCACAAAGGTCAATTTCATGTCATTGGTGGTGTGATGGAGTTGCACATGTTCAGGCGAATGAAGTGTCCAAATATTAAAGCAATCCTTCAAGAAATATTGAAGGTATTACATGATGGAGAAACTCTTACAAACTTTTTAATGTAATAAAATGGCTAAGTGTTTCAGCACCATTTCAAAGGTCAAAAATGTCAAGGTCAAGTCATTGGTGGTGCGAAATATGGAGAAACTCTTACAATGTTTTCGACGTAAATGTACTCGGACGGATGTATGGACGGACGGATGGACGGACGTACGGAATCTAAAGAGAAATGCAATATGCCCCCGAAACATGGTTTGACAGCACTTTAGAATCATTTCCAATGGAAATGATTCTAAAGTGCTGTCAAAGCATGTTTTATCGCATAGGAATCATAATTAGATAATTCATACGCCTCAATCAGATACTAGAAACACTAATATGTTTTTTCTTCTTTTCATTTTCCATGAAATAGTGATTTCTCCACCCTCTACAACCTGCTACTAGAAACACAAATATTTGCGAAATAGGGCCTCTGCAATTTCTGACCAGTATAGCTCCTGATCAAGTAACACACTCCTGTAGCCCGATAATGTTCTATATTGATTGTTAGCAGCATAACGGGTGATTCATTGATGAAATGGCGAACAGTGCAGATCCTGATCAGACTGTGCGAATGCATGAATGGATCTACACTGGTCACAAAACACAAAAAAATACCATTTCTCCAGTCACAGCCACCTATAAGGACCGGCAAGCACCCTATTGGATACTCAAGCACCTTTATAATGCCCTTGATTCTGTTGTCAAATTCAAGTACACTGTACTCTTCAGTATTTCAATGTCGAGGAGAAACACAGAGCGTGCAACATGTGATGAGACTATGGAATGCCAAATCTACGTAAACTCAAATAATTAATCCTATCTCTAAATGCTTAATGCTAGCTCTAATTATTTAACCCTCGCTACGCGGGAGACGAAAATTGTCGTCTGCTGTTTTTCATTTTTGCCTTAATTCTTAACAAAAAACATGTTTTGGCAGTGCATGAGAATCGTCTCCAGTGGAGACGATTCTCATGCGCTGTCAAAACAGGTTTTTATCGAAATATATTGAATATAAAACATTTCCAGCAGACGACAAAATTTAATTCAGCGTAGTAAGGGTTAATGCTAGCTCTAAATATGTAATGCCAGCCGTAAATATTTAATGTTAGCTCTCAATTTTTCAATAAAAACCTGTTTTGACAGCGCATGAGAATCGTCTCCACTGGAGACGATTCTCATGCGCTGCCAAAACAGGTTTTTTGTTAAGAATTAAGGCAAAAATGAAAAACAGCAGACGACAATTTTCTAGCATTAAATATTTAGAGCTAGCAATAATAATTTAAGTTTATGTAGATTTGGCGTTCCATAAAAGACTGCCAGGATATGCATGCTGATCTGAGGCTTCACTGATCAGAAAACTATTTATTGATTGAGTAGGCTTTTACGTCCATCCAACAGCAAGGTCACAAAAACAGATAGACAGACAGACAGACAGACAGACAGCCAATTCATTTGAACCTTTATTTTATTTTTTGTGTGATATGTGAATCATGTGGGGAAAAAATCATTTGAACATTTTTTCCATGTGTGCATCACGTAACACACACAGAAAACGTGAGAGACCAGTGTGACACATAAGACATAATAGAATATAAGAATGTAGTTTCAATTACTGTAGCCTCTTATGTCCTAAACCTACTATTTTGCCTTGCCATGCATGAAACAAAGCAGCTTATTCAGTTTGTGATGAGGGCAGCTCCAGATCAGCTCGTGATCCCACCCTGTCTGATCAGGGCCTACACAAATCATTGTTGAGTTACGCTGGCTACAGACACTTGGTCTGATAGTCGATGTATGGCTTTTCACTTTACGAACTGCACATGACCTACATCAACCAATGCCATTATGTCCGATTGTATTCATCGCAAGTTCACCTTTTACCAATTTGTGTGCTTTCGCACTGTAACTTTCTACGTTGTAGACGTTGAAATAGAAATTTTGACTTAACATTTTTGTGTGTTTCATATTTCGACTTTGCAAATGGCAAAATCATAATGGACAAAATCAGGCACCATAAAACGCACATTTTAACCAATTATAATTTGGATACAATTACAGTAGTTTGAAACTGTTGAGAATATGTTTTTCGCTATTTTCTCTATTTCTGTTTGATAGTATATGCTGTTACCCCTCAACGTAGTGATAGAGGTTCACAAATATCAACTTTTACAAATATTTTTTTATTTTGGAAATTCTTTATTTCTCCACAAAAGTATATGTTGTTACCACTCATTTGAACCGTCTCAACGAGACGGTTCAAATGAGTGGTAACACAATATACATTTATGGATAAATAATAATGTGCCTGTCTGCCGGACGCCCGCCCGTCCGCCCGCATTGATGATTACATAATACGTCCCATTTTTTAAAACGGGCATATAAATATCGTTAAGCAAACAAGTTAAAATGCCGATAACTCAGTTTGTCACAGTGGGCCATTATATTACACAAGGATAGGCTGATATAACAAATATTCTCAATTTTCACTGTAATAATATCAGGAGAGAAAATAATGGGAATGATTGCTTTCCATTAATAATGGATCTCTACATCAATCAAATGTTACGGTATATGAATAAACAGCGATAGGCAGTTACCACCAGCACAAACCCAAATTCGCCGCATCTATTGATCACATCAGGACTTGCAATCATTATAGCAATGCTCAGCCAAAGATTTACGTATTTACACATTTCCAACATACAGTTGCTATTTAACCCTTACGAATGCCGAATCAATTTGTGTCGTCTGCTGAATATTTTTTATTTTCAATTTTTCTCATCAAAAACTTGGTTTGGCAGCACTTTAGAATCATTTCCAATATGATTCTAAAATGCTGCCAAACTATGTTTTTACTGAGAGAAAAGACAAAATATTAATTAACAGCAGACGACTATTTTCGGTTCCCGCATTCTAACGGTTAAACACATGCCAAGCTCATACTGGTGCACCAACAGATGAAAATGCTAGTGGTTTTTACCGATGAGCAGTCTCAAGTTAAAATTAACCTATTACATACTCATTTATAACAACAACATTTGTTATTACCAAATAATCACTCTGACAATAATGATTTATGGGAATAAATTGTGGAATCATACTTCACACTCTGAATAATGAAAACGTATTACCTGCTTAAAGTTGTTTATTAACCCTTTAGACGCTACTCACAACAATTGTCGACTGCTGTTGCTTTCATATCTTGCCTTATTTCTCAATAAATACATGGTCTGACAGCACTTCAGAATCATTTCCAATGGAAATGATTCTGAAGTGCTGTCAAAGCATGTTGTAAATTATTCTAAAGTGCTGTTAAAGCATGTTTTTGATGATAAAAATGTAAAATAGAAAGTAAACAGCAGACGGCAAAAAAAATAAGATAGCGGTCTAAGGGTTAAACTGTTTATCAAATTTAACCTATACGGTTTACGATTGTTTGAATACAGTTTTTATTAACTTACTGAAAATATTTGAATGCATGTACACATGTATATTTGCTATGTTCTATGTACAGTGAAACCTCTTTAAACTGGACACCCTGGGAGGTCCCCAGGGTGTCCGGCTTAGAGAGGTTTCACTGTAAATCAATCATTTGATCATTCTGAGCCATAGATGAGTGCTATGCGATCATGAACAGACATTATCACCCGAGATAAATAACCAAGAAACTGATAAAAACTAGATTGGTCAGTAAGCGAGGCTTACGGAATACCCCCCGCGTGGGCCCAGGTACCCCTAAATATGTAAAATAATTTCCAAGTGTGTGGGCCTGTGACCTTGACTCTGAGCTTAGCGGGGGCGGCACGAACGTGAATTTGTCACAGGATGGTAGAGGTCCATTGGAGCAATGCGTGTGTGAAATGTGAAGCAGATGCGAGCAAGGAAATAGAAATTATAACCGATTTCTCTGATGTTAAGTTTTGTAAAGACACTAAGTATGTGACCATGACCTCGATATCAGCGGGGATTTGTCACAGCATGATAGTAGAGTCTTAGAGGAATGTATGCATGAAATATTAAGAATTTTCGATGAAAGAAATAGAAGTTATAACATATTTCTCTGATGTTAAGTTTTGTAAAGAGACTAAGTATTTAACCTTCACCTTGGGATCAGCGGGGGTTGGACGGTCATGGATTTGACACAGCATGGTAGTAGAGCCTTACAGGAATGTGTGAAATATTAAGCATTTGAGATGAAGGAAGTAGAAGTTATAACATATTTCTCTGATGTTAAGTTTTGTAAAGAGACTAAGTATGTGTGACCTTGACCTTGGGATCAGCGGGGGTTGGACGGTCGTAGATATGTCACAGCATGATAGTACAACCTTAGAGGAATGCACGAGTGAAATATTAAGAATTTTCAATGAAGGAAATAGAAGTTATAACTTATTTCTCTGATGTTAAGTTTTGTAAAGAGACCAAGTATTGTACCTTGACCTTGGGATCAGCGGGGGTTGGACATCGTGGATTTGGCACAGCATGGTAGTAGCCTTACAGGAATGCATGTGTGAACTATTTAGCATTTTAGACGAAGGAAATAGAAGCTATAACATATTTCTCTGATGTTAAGTTTTGTAAAGAGACTAAGTATTGGACCTTGACCTTGGGATCAGCGGGGGTTGGACGTCGTGGATTTGGCACAGCATGGTAGTAGCCTTACAGGAATGCATGTGTGAAATATTAAGCATTTTAGATGAAGGAAATAGAAGTTATAACAATATTTCTCTGATGTTAAGTTTTGTAAACAGACTAATAATTTGACCTTGACCTTGGGATCAGCGGGGGTGGGACGGTCGTGGATTTGGCACAGCATGGTAGTAGAGCCTTACAGGAATGCATGTGTGAAATATTAAGCATTTTAGATGAAGGAAATAGAAATTATAACAATATTTCTCTGATGTTAAGTTTTGTAAAGAGACTAAGTATTTGACCTTGACCTTAGGATCAGCGGGGGTTGGATGGTCGTGGATTTGGCACAGCATGGTAGTGGGTTGGATGGTCGTGGATTTGGCACAGCATGGTAGTAGAGCCTTACAGGAATGCATGTGTGAAATATTAAGCATTTTAGATGAAGGAAATAGAAGTTATAACAATATTTCTCTGATGTTAAGTTTTGTAAACAGACTAAGTATTTGACCTTGACCTTGGGATCAGCGGGGGTGGGACGGGGGTGGGACGGTCGTGGATTTGGCACAGCATGGTAGTAGAGCCTGGCAGGAATGCATGTGTGAAATATTAAGCATTTTAGATGAAGGAAATAGAAGTTATAACAATATTTCTCTGATGTTAAGTATTGTAAACAGACTAAGTATTTGACCTTGACCTTGGGATCAGCGCGGGTGGACGGACGTGGATTTGGCACAGCATGGTAGTAGAGCCTTACAGGAATGAATGTGTGAAATATTAAGCATTTTAGATGAAGGAAATAGCAGTTATAACAATATTTCTCTGATGTTAAGTTTAGTGACGGCCGGACGGATGGATGGACGGACGGACGGACGATCTGACTCCAGTATGCCCCCCCACAACTCGTTGCGGGGGGTATAAATAAGATCACATGGGTTGTATTGATGTCCGGATTAACGAGGTTCCACTGTACGTTTTATTGTTTTCTACTTTTCCTATTTCTCAATGAAAGCATATGTTGTGATCAATATCTCTTCGCAGGACAAGACAAGAAATCACAGGCGCGGATACAGGGGGGAGGGGGTCCGGACCCCCCTGCTCCCACAAAAAAAAGAAAAAAATCTACAATACTGGAATAGTTGGATGACTTTTTTCATGGCCTATGTGTCAGGAAATCGCATCTGCGGCGATCTGGCATTTACAAATTTCCTGGGGGAGGACCCCCAGACCCCCCAACTTTACGATTTCGCGCTCACAGAGGTGTAGCCGACTTGTAATTACAGACCCCCCCCCTGCAATTATTTCTGAATCCGCGCCTGAATCAGTAACACTGATGGACGATGTACCCCTAAAAAACTTTACCGCTAAATTCTAAGTCCTTCACCTTGAGCACAATGACCGCATGGGTGAGCTATAGAATGAAAATATGGATGAAGACAAATAAGTATATGAAGTTTCAAGCCAATGCAAACTTACGGTAAAAGAAATATTGTAGGTAGTCGGTGAAACAAATCGCAGACAGACAGATGGACAGGGTGGTACAAAATAGATAATGGGTGTACCATCCTGACAAAGAGTCTGTGAAGAGTAGGGTTGGAAAGTCATAGACCTTCACTTTAACCCTTAGACTGCTACACACAACAATTGTCGTCTGCTGTTGCTTTTATATCTTGCCTTATTTCTCAATAAAAACATGGTTTGACAGCACTTCAGAATCTGAAGTACTGTTAAAGCATGTTGTAAATTATTCTAAAGTGCTCGCATGTTTTTGATGATAATAATGGAAAATATAAAATAAACAGCAGACGACAAGGGTCAAGGTAATATTGTTAGGCAAAACTGAGAATAAACCACAGGTGACAGAAAACAAGATGGCCGTGGCCCACATGTTGCGTCCGCCGAGGCTTTGATAGTATACTTTAACGAAAAACTTTAACCGGATGCATGTACGTACATGTACATGCATACGTATATTGCACTGTCCGCAAGCTGTATCGTACGTACGTATGTACAACTTGCGGACAGCGCAATATAGTCGGCACATTGACGCCAACTAATTTGCTATATCGATGGTCTAGTAACATAAGGTCGTAAGTGCTATGCTTTAGCATAGCACTTACGACCTTATGTTACTAGACCATCGATATGTCCGCAAGCGGGTGCAACAAAAATCACCACATAATAGTCTCTCATAATATGTGTTTGTGACTGGAGAAATGGGGCTAATGGGATTTGAATAGTATAGCTCCTGATCAAATAGCACACACCTGTAGCCTGATAACAATCTATATTGCTTGATACAAACATGTGTTTCATTGATGGAATGACACATTCACAGGCTGATCTGGATCTACACTGGTTGCGAAACACATAAGCCCCCTTTCTCCAGTTGCAGCCAGTTATGAGTAAAAGATCATGTCATGAAATTTCTGTCATTCATTTAACCCATGGGATAAACCATGTAAAAACACATAATAACAGATGTACAGTAGAACCTCGCTAAACCGGACATCCATACAATTTATGTCTGCTTAATTCTTTTTGTCTATTGTCCTCTCTCCGTTGATGTCTGTTTGTGATCGCAAACCACACATACCCGTTTGAAGGGGCTTATAATGCTTGATTTGCAGTGGAGCCTCTCTAAACCGGACACCCTGGGACCTCCCAGGGTGTCCGGTTTAGAGAGGTTCCACTGTATATCTTTTTATCAGCTACAAAAAGTGAAAGTGACTGGATGTAACATGCCAGCAACAGTTAAGGTCATATCTAGATGTGACCACAGTTTAATGTCTCATCCGACAGGGATGGAATTACTAGGTTATACAAACAACGTATGAACGCCTAGGGTGAGGATTGAACTCACAGCCTCCAGTATTGAAGTCCAATGCCATATCCCCTAAGCCAAGACCCATATCCCTTATCAGTTACTAAGATATTACAGGACAGAAATGAATGGGTACAACCTTGAAAAGTGAAAGTGAATGGGTTTAACGTCCCAGCAACAGCTACGGTCATAAAGAGACGGGGGCATAGTTTAAAGTCTCATCCGACCAGTCGAATGGAAATACTATGAAAGTATTTTTCAATGCCCAAGGTGAGATTTGAACCCACAACCTCCGGATTGGAAGTCAGGTGTTCTTAACCCCTAGACCACAACCCATGCCTGACACAACCTTAAAGAAACTGTAAAACAATCACGTTTGACTGGTTAAGATAAAAATACTAGCATGACACTTAGGCGGATCTACAGCAATGCTCTATAGCTGTGAGGGACCCTGAATGTACGGTGACACTCGTGTACGTAGTACTTAACTCAATCGTAGACGAAGATGGAGACGAAGATTGAGATTAAAGAAGACACATCCAAGTCATTACAGCCGGTTCACAAATCGTCTCTCGACAACACATTAATTATGTCACGATCTTACCACGTTTATTTCACACTCGATGATGCACTGGTCGCACAGAGCATTCATCGCCTGACATTAGACTTTATTCACGGGAGCATACGTTGTTCATATGATGCATACATTTTTCAATTAACCCACTTCACACTCCGGATACGCCATTTTGTTTGTGGAAAATTGTGAAATACTTTCTTAAAAGGTGCTCAAAAGTATATGTCGCAACCACCATTTGAACCATCTCATCGATGTGTAGATCCAGATGAGCCGGCTCGTGACGCGAGCCGTCTCATCAGGATCTGCACTTTTTGCAAGTAATTTTCATATTTTTTCAGAACAAAAACACCGCCTTTTCATAAATGGACTAGTCTGAAATGGTTCAAATGAGTGGTCACAACATATACTTTCATTGAGAAATAACAAAAATAAAATATTTAAACATGTCGGCACAGAAATGCCCCCAGTGACAGAATGGCAAAACTCCGACAAACTTTTTAACAGAACCCACGGACACAAGGACGGACGCACAGTCCAAACATTACATGCCTCCAAATTTAAAAATTCACTTATTTGAGCTGCTTTTTGCAGCTCAAATAAGTGAATTTTTAATGCAATGGGGAAAAAATACATTCAATCATCAAAATATCCCAGCATTTGATCCCAACAAAGTGAAAGTGATTGTGTTAAACGTCCCAGCAACAGTTAAGGTCATATAGAGACTTTCGGGGACCCCAGTTTAAAGTCTCATCCGACAGACCAGTGGGATGTGAATACCATGTTAGTATTTTTCATGCCTATGGTTAGGATTTAACTCACAACCTCCCGTACTGAAGTCTAATGACACATCCCCTAGGCCACGGCCCATCCCTCGATCCTTACAAGACCGTGTTTGTTTGTTTGTTTATTGGTGTTTAACGGCCTATCAACAGCTAAGGTCATTTAAGGCCGGGCCAACGGGTTCGATCCTGCATTTAACCTGCTGCATTGGTGGGAAAATCCCAAAATCAGAACGGACTATTTACATCGAAATAAATCTATTCAGCCCTGAAATTGGAATAAAAGTACCGGTAGGATTACTCATATAACGTGTATACTAGCAGTGCTCCAGATAAGCTGCGTCTTTGCTTAAATACCCAATTAATATTGCCAAAAACCCAATTGAAATCAGAAATAGCGAGTATCAAAAAGCAATAAAATTTTGTGGTACCTTTATCATGCTGCAAAAAAACAGACTACAAATATAGCATATTTTTCTTATTTTCCATGAAAACACATCTTGGTATTTCATTAGAATTGTCTCCAAGGAAACAATTCTAATGAAATGCCAAGACATGTTTTCATTTCGAAGCAAATTATTCAATAATTGCGGTCTGTTGATGTGTAAACAGTAGTGTGATTTTATTTTACCCAATTAAAATGTTGAAATACCCAATTGCTTCAGAAATGAGTAACAATACTCAATTACTAATTCCTTATCTGGAGTCCTGTACTAGTAACCAGATACAATTCTCCCATGCTGATCGCCCATGAAAATAGCCTAAGGTCCCATTTGTTAGCAGTGGCAGCACAAATATAAATTTCAAATGAAGTGTCAAGCCTTGATGGGTCAGTCTGATCTAATAGCACTTTGAATTACTTTACATAAATTGGTAATTTTAGAAGATTACTTTTTATATTGATATGGCATAAAATAGGGAAATATTCCTGCATGTACATATAATGAACAACATTAAACTTACCCCACTGTCCTGGTTTCTGAACGGGCTTTAGGCCAAACACAAAATATTGAATGTTTTTGGTAACAATATCGCAAACATGAGGTCAATACATTTTCCTTACTTTTAAAATATATTCGGCAAAATGGTATAAAAATAGTTCTTAAAGGTGTTATATTGCATTGTTTATGATATTTTTTCATAATTGAAAAATGACTGTGCACACGTCCAATGTATGTAAAAGACATATGTAATGTTTCAGTCTGATTCAAAGAATTTATTTCATTGATGTAGTGGAGATATATCGATGGTCTAGTAACATAAGGTCGTAACTGCTATGCTAAAGCATAGCAGTTACGACCTTATGTTACTAGACCATCGATATGCTCTCGAACAAGTATGAAAAAGCAAATTTAAGAAATTTATATCCCCAACGAATGTGAACTCGATCTACTAAAGCATGCCTGGTTTATGGAACAATGCTGCTAGTTACATACAAGGTTAAAGCAATTACTAACAAGAGTGTCGAAGGTCACAATATACATGTACGCCTGTCGAGGCATGGTCAGTTCCCAAGGGGAGATGACTCACTGAAAACACAAAGGGTGATAAACATGTGTACCAAATTTGTTTATGATCCGTTAGGCTACAAAAAATTAATGTTTAGATTCTCATCCCCGCCCGCCCCTAATAAAACGGCCCGCCCAAGGGTTTTTAGTTAAAAAAAAAAAAAAAAAAAAAAAAAAAAAAACAACAACATTTGGTACAATTTACAAAAAATGATGCGGCCCGCGTATTATACCGCTCCCACAGCATTTTATCTGAGTGCTTTACGTAGCACAATACAGCAACCCCAGAACCCGCCCCCTCGAGATTAGCAATACTTCAATATGAACATGTTATTACAAAACACTATTGCACGCAACTGCGCCTTGCCGTTCCAACACCTCGTTTTAGTATTGCCTGAAAATAAAAAATAAAAGTGTCCCACCCGCCCCATTTTTCCCCAAAATTTGGATGAGAATCTAAACATTAATTTTTTGTAGCCTTAAGTAGAACTCAGTAAGTTATTGTGCGGACAAGGATACAGAATGCAAATGGCCACCAAGGAGATATAAGTTATCGGACAATTGAAAATCAATAGAGTTCTTCATCTTTCTGTGATAAACATGAAAATGGAATTTGGTTATGATCCATCTAGTAGAACTTGAGTTATTGTGTGGACAAGGATACAGAGTATAGCTGCGATAAACATATACATGTATACCAAATTCAGTTACGATACGTCAAGAGAACTCAAGTTATTGCATGGACAAGCTGTGCCCACCCGCCTGCCCGCTCAAAGTGAATACATAATCCCATTTTTCAAACAGGCGTAAAAACAATTAAGTAATCAGCTGTAGAACAGTTGCCACATTCTGAAAATTCTCGCAATAGCTATCTGAAAATCTAGAATACAACAGCTATTAAAAAATCATACAAATGACCTTTATTTGATTTATTGGTGTTTAACGGCCAATCAACAGCTAAGGTCATTTAAGGCCGGGCCAACGGATTTGAGATCTTGATTTTTGAACTACAAATGTTCGTCTTGTATACTCCATTATGAATCATGATCAGAAGTATTTAAGTGTAGTTACTGATCCAAGGGTCGTGGGTTCGAGCCTGACTAGCGGCGTGCGTTGTGTTCTTGAGCAAGACACTTTATCCACACTGCTCCAGTTCACCCAGCTGTAAATGGGTACCGATAATACGAATTACCGGCTTCTCTCAAAAAAAATCTCTACCTCCGTTCTTTCTCCCATTCTTGGGAGACGGCATGCAAGGTCCTAGAGCCAGTGCCGCCGTTAAATAAAAGCTAAAAAAAAAGACTCCATCAAATGGTTTTGCAAATGAAGCTAACACAATTTTGTTCTCATTTCTTATCTTTGACCTCCAAGTGTGACCTTGAATCTAGGGATCAGTTTCTTGTGTGTGTCACGTTGTCTCATGATGGCAAACTTCTTTGTGTATTTATTTGAAAATCCGTTGTAATGTTTTGATATATGGCCCCAGATATATATTTTTCCCCATTCCTCATTTTTACCCATGACCTCTAAATGTGACTTGTAACTTGGACCGAAGTACATGGGTCTTACGCACATATTGTCATCTGATGATGACAAACATTTGTGTGTAGTTATTTGAAAATCCACGAGCGGTTTTGTAGATATTGCTCCGGACGGACGGACTGACTAACTGCCGGACAACACAAATTAACCTTTAGACCGCTACACACAACAATTGTCGCCTGATGTTGCTTTTTTATCTTGCCTTATTTCTCAATAAAAACATGGTCTGACAGCACTTCAGAATCATTTCCAATGGAAATTGATTCTAAAGTGCTGTCAAAGCATGTTGTAAATTATTTTAAAGTGCTGTCAAAGCATGTTTTTGATGATAAAAATGGAAAATAAACAGCAGATGACAAAAACTTAAGATAGCGGTCTAAGGGTTAATCATATAAAAATCCATGACAGAAGTACAGCAGAGTACTCACAACTAGGATATCAAAGGTTATAGACCTTTATTATACCGGTGTAACAGGAAATCTTCCCCCCCTGGAAATCTTCCCTCCCCATCACCACCTTCACAGACACTGTCCACAAAACTTTTAATGTATTTTCATATACATTGTTGATATTGTGCTCAGGAGCATACAAAATGCACATGCTAGAACCAGTCTGTTGGTAACAGAGGACGTAATATCCCTACATGTATACCCAACTAACATAGTCATACATAATGTATGTCTGCTTGTGGAGAAGTATGTGAATAGGCGAGGCAGTATTTTCTATAAAAGAGCTCTCCAATTTAGTATATATATATACATAGACAATATAGTGGTGGTGGGGCGGTAGAGATTCTATTTACCGGTATATGCAATAATTCCCCATTACCGTACCATAAGTATTATGTATGTTGGCTGGTAGAGGGTTCTCTAGGTTAAATCTCTACCATAGCTGCATATGATTGGTATAAATGTATAGCACATGGTGGGGGTGGGTCTAGAAAATAAAAACAGTATATCTGTGTAGAACAGCAAGCATGTGGCATGTATTGGTGGGGGGGGGGGAGATTTTCCTAGGAAATATTCCTCCCCGCCACCATCTACCATATGCATAGTGGATATGGACGTCACTTTGTAGACAAGAACAGCCCACGATTGGGGGAGTATTTCTGATGATGAAATGAAATAATGTATGTTGGTGTAGAACAGATAGCATGTGGCATGTATTGGTGAGGGGGGGGGGGAGATTTTCCTAGGAAATACTCCCCCCCCCCCCGCCACCATCTACCCTATGCATAGTGGATGTGATTGTCTCTTTGTAGACAAGAATAGCCCACGATTGGGGGAGTATTTCTGATGAAACAAAATAATGTATGTTGGTGTACAACAAGACAGCATGTGCCATGTTATTGGTGGAGGGGGGGGGGGGGGGGGGGGGTGGTGGGGAAATATCATAGGAAATATCCCCCCCACCATCTACCATATGCAAAGTGGATGTGATTGTCTCTTTGTAGAGAAGAATAGCAGGTGATTGCGGGAGTATTTCTAATGAAATAAAATGTATGTTGGTGTAGAACAGATAGCATTTGGCACGTATTGAGGGAGGGGGGGGGGGGGGGAATTTTCCTTGGAAAATCTCCCCCCCCCCTCCTCAATACATGCCAAATGCTATCTGTTCTACACCAACATACATTATTTCATCAGAAATACTCCCCCAATCGTGGGTTATTCTTGTCTACAAAGAGACATCCACATCCGCTATGCATATGGTAGTTGGTTGGGGGGGGGGGGGGAATATTTCCTAGGAAAATCTCCCCCCCCCCTCCCTCAATACATGCCAAATGCTATCTGTTCTACACCAACATACATTATTTCATCAGAAATACTCCCCCAATCGTGTGTTATTCTTGTCTACAAAGAGACATCCACATCCGCTATGCATATGGTAGTTGGGGGGGGGGATATTTCCTAGGAAAATCTCCCCCCCCCCCCCACCAATACATGCCACATGCTATCTGTTCTACACCAACATACATTATTTCATCAGAAATACTCCCCCAATCGTGGGTTATTCTTGTCTACAAAGAGACATCCACATCCGCTATGCATATGGTAGTTGGTTGGAGAAGGGGGGGGGGGGGGGGGGGGGGGGGGAGAATAGGAAAATCTCCCCCCCCCCCTCCCTCAATACATGCCAAATGTTCTGTTCTACACCAACATACATTATTTCATCTTGAGGGAGGGGTGGTTATTCTTGTCTACAAAGAGACATTCACATCCGCTATGCATATGGTAGATGGTTGGGGGGGGGAATATTTCCTAGGAAAATCCCCCCCCCCCTCCCTCAATACATGCCACATGCTATCTGTTCTACACCAACATACATTATTTAATCAGAAATACTCCCCCAAGTTGGGGGGGGGGATATTTCCTAGGAAAATCTCCCCCCTCCCCCACCAATACATGCCACATGCTATCTGTTCTACACCAATATACATTATTTCATCAGAAATACTCCCCCAATCGTGGGTTATTCTTGTCTACAAAGAGATCCACATCCGCTATGCATATGGTAGTTGGTTGGGGGGGGGATATTTCCTAGGAAAATCTCCCCCCCCCCCGCCTCAATACATGCCAAATGCTATCTGTTCTACACCAACATACATTATTTCATCATGAGGGAGGAGGGGTTATTCTTGTCTGCAAAGAGACATTCACATCCGCTATGCATATGGTAGATGGTTGGGGGGGGGGGGGAATATTTCCTAGGAAAATCTCCTGATGAACCCCCCCCCACCCCCCCCCTCAATACATGCCACATGCTATCTGTTCTACACCAACATACATTATTTCATCAGAAATACTCCCCCAATCGTGGGTTATTCTTGTCTACAAAGGGACATCCACATCCGCTATGCATATGGTAGTTGGGGGGGGGGGGGTGGTATTTCCTAGGAAAATCTCCCCCCCCCCCCCACCAATACATGCCACATGCTATCTGTTCTACACCAACATACATTATTTCATCAGAAATACTCCCCCAATCGTGGGTTATTCTTGTCTACAAAGAGACATCCACATCCGCTATGCATATGGTAGTTGGGGAGGGGGATATTTCCTAGGATAATCTCCCCCCCCCCCCCCCGCCAATACATGCCACAAGCTATCTGTTCTACACCAACATACATTATTTCATCAGAAATACTCCCCCAATCGTGGGTTATTCTTGTCTACAAAGAGACATCCACATCCCGCTACGCATATGGTAGTTTGGTTGGGTGGGGGGGGGGGGGATATTTCCTAGGAAAATCTCCCCCCCCCCCCTCCCTCAATACATGCCAAATGCTATCTGTTCTACACCAACATACATTATTTCATCATGAGGGAGGGGGGGGTATTCTTGTCTACAAAGAGATTCACATCCGATATGCATATGGTAGATGGTTTGGGGTGGGGGGGGGGTATATTTCCTAGGAAAAATCACCCCCCCCCCCCCCCCCCCCCCCCCCCCCCCCCCCCCCCCCCAATACACTACATCAACATACATTATTTCATCAGAAATACTCGTGGGTTATTCATGCCAAATGCTATCTGTTCTACACCAACATACATTATTTCATCATGAGGGAGTGGGGGGGGGGGGTTATTCTTGTCTACAAAGAGACATTCACATCCGCTATGCATATGGTAGATGGTTGGGGGGGATATTTCCTAGGAAAATCTCCCCCCCCCCACCAATACATGCCACATGCTATCTGTTCTACACCAACATAAACATACATTATTTCATCAGAAATACTCCCCCAATCGTGTGTTATTCTTGTCTACAAAGAGACATCCACATCCGCTATGCATATGGTAGTTGGTTGGGGGGGGGGGGGAAGGGGGGGTATTTCCTAGGAAAATTTCCCCCCCCCACCAATACATGCCACATGCTATCTGTTCTACACCAACCTACATTATTTCATCAGGAGGGAGGGGGGTTATTCTTGTCTACAAATAGGCGTTCACATCCGCTATGCATATGGTAGATGGCTGGGGGGGGGGGGGTATATTTTCCTAGGAAAATCTCCCCCCCCCCTCTCTCCCCCCACCCCGCCAATATGCGTCACATGCTAACTGTCCTACACAAACATTTTCACTTGATCAGAAATCTTCCCCCAATCTTGTGATATTCTTGTCTATCAAGGGACTTACACTATGCATATGGTAGATTGGGGTGGGGTGTGATGGAGGTGAATTTTTATGTTCCCCTTTCTTATACTACCAAATGACATACATTGTGCATGCCTATGTGCACATGTTTGGTGGGAAATAATTCTGCTTTGTAGCATTCAAACACAAACTTTTGGGTGGGGGGGAGAATTTCCAGGGTGTGGGGGAGAATTTCCTAGGGTCGAGCCTGGAAATATCCCCCCTGGGGGGGAGAATTTCCTAGGAAATTCTTCCCCGGGGGGGAATATTTCCAGGCTCGACCCTGGAAATCTTCCCCCCGTGGGGAGAATTTCCTGTGACACCGGTACTCACTTTTTGAAAAACAATGGGTACCGGTATACTGTTTTTGTTACGGGTGTTCGTCCGTCTGTCCGTCTGTCCGTCTGTCAGTACGTCCACACCAATATATAGGGGATATGTGGCTAGCCCCCACAGGGATGGACTTAGTAAATGATAGGGTTAGTTACATTAGCCACCTAAAAAAACCGGTTTATGTGGCTAAAAGCGGTTTATGTGGCTTATTCCGTAGTACTCAGAGGCATCCGTATGTATGTACCACGTTTCTTGTAAGAAGTAAAACTTGTTAACCGTAATAGATAGGGACTTGAAACTTGGTGTGTGCCTGCTTTATGGTGTGTAGATGCGCAAAGTGAATTTTGATTTTTGATTTGAACCCTGGTCATGGATTATCTCCCCCTTTCTACTTAGAATTTCCCAATTCTGCCTTGAAAGAAGTAAAACTTGTTAACCCTAATAGGTAGGGACTTGACTGTTCATGTGCTCTAGTTAAAGAAGTTTTACAACACAAAATCACTTGGGAGCTCAATAAAGAACTAACATCAAAGTTCTCAGAATAGCTTGAAATCCCAATCTTGATTGCATTCAGCAAAAACAAATGTGGCCGTGACTGGATAAATGGGGCCTATGGGTTTTACAACCAGTGTAGATACAGATCAGCCAGTGCATCCACACAGCCTGATCAGCATCTGCATTGTTCGCAATTCCATCATTGAAACACACGTCATGTCTCTAACAAGCAATATTATAGGAATGAATGGCCTTTTTGTGGAATTTATCGGGGTATAAACTTGGAAAAGTCGCGGGAATACTGGACGAAGGCTGGAAGGCCTCGTCCAGTATTCCCGCGACTTTTCCAAATTTATATCCCCGATAAATTTAAAAAAAAGGCCATTCATTCCTTATAATTCCAGCATATGAAATAAATTCATCAAGAAAATGTGTTTATTTTCCGTTTTCTTAAGAATTATTTTAACTGCGCCTCACGGTTACGGAAAGTAGTTCGGCATATGGAAGTTTACTGGGATATAAATTTTGGACAGAGACTTGCTACGAGCCAATCAAATGTTAGGGAATTGTGTAAATATTTTTGTGCTGGAATTATAGATTGTTATCAGGCTACAGGAATGTGCGAGTGATCGAGTTACACTGGTCACAAATCCCATAAGCCCCATTGCTCCAGTCACGGCCACATATTGGGTGTATGTGTGAGAATATCTGCCATGTTAGAAGACACAATGTAGTGGATTATGGCCTTACTTTGCATAGCTATTGCCTGCTAATATTTGTTATGCATACAAATACTGCGATCACACGCTGTATGCCGAAACTGATCCTGTCTCACAGCCTTCTGATAACCTTCATATTTCTGTCTGTGAGAATATGGCAGTGCTCCAGATAAGGAATTAGTAATTGAGTATTGTCACTCCATCATTTCTGAAGCAATTGGGTATTTCAAAATTTTAATTGGGTAAAATTAAATCACACTACTGTTTACACATCAACAGACAGCAATTATTGAATAGTTTGTTTCGAAAGGAAAACATATCTTGGCATTTCATTAGAATTGTCTCCTTGGAGAAATACTAAGATGCGTTTTCATGGAAAAATAAGAAAAATATGCTATATTGTGGTCTGTTTATTGTTTTCTGCAGCATGACAAAGGTACCACAATTATTCTCATTGCTTTTTGATACTCACTACTTCTGATCTCAATTGGGTTTTTGGCAATTTTAATTGGGTATTTACGCAAATACGCAGCTTATCTGGAGCTCTGGGATTATGGCCTTACTTTGCATAGCTATTGCCTGCTAATATTTGTTATGCATACAAATACCGCGATCAAACGCTGTTTGCCGAAACTGATCCTGTCTCACAACCTTATAGCAGAGCTCCAGATAAGGCGCGTATTTGCTTAAATACCCAATTAAAATTGCAGAAAACCCAATTAAAATCAAAAGTAGTGAGTATCAAAAATAAACAGACCACAAATATCGCATATTTTCTTATTTTTCCATGAAAACACATCTTGGTATTTCATTAGAATTGTCTCCAATGAGACAATTCTAATGAAATACCAAGACATGTTTTCATTTCGAAGCAAACTATTCAATAATTGCTGTCTGTTGATGTGCAAACAGATGCACAGGCCGATCTGGATTTATACTGGTCGCAAAACCCATAAGTCCCATTTCTCCAGTCCCAGCCACATATAGCAGCCAATTGTTTTGATTGTAAATAGTTCTTCAAATGCAAGAGCAATCTCTATAAACTGGAGCCCAGAAAACAGGAGTGAATTATAGTTTCATTCGTTTCACGGTGATTTATCTCCACTGATAATGTCTGGTCATGATTGCAAAACAAATCTTGCAGATTCTGATGTACCTCATGAGCTCACATGTTATCTCCACGAACAAACGATATGAACCGTACATTTTCTGATGCTTAGTAATCTTTACACCATAGAACCTCTCTAAGCCGAGACACCCTGTGAGTTCCACAGGGTGTCCAGTTTAGAAATGTTCCACTGTACTTATGTAAACTGGTTAACTCCAAGATATGTTGTTGTTATCTGAAACCTGGTTATTATGCCAACTTTTTGAGAGAGAAAAACAACGGGTATACCGTACTGTTTTTGTCACGGGTGTCCGTCCATCCGCAAAGTAAAACTTTTTAACTGTAGGGACTTGAACCTTGGTGTGTGCCTTCCTTATGGTGTGTAGATCAACGTCCTTTGGTGTGTAGATCAACGTCCTTATGGTGTGTAGATCAACGTGTATGACTACAACAAGTACCGATTCAAAGTACGTATTCTTTTATAGTGTTCTTATTACGTAACGGATTTTGATGAAATATGGTGCATCAAACGCGTCTTGTTAAGCTGCATTTGGTGGTCTCTGTATTTTCGCCCAAACTTCTGTCGTTTTTTGCGAAGAATCGATTTCCGTGTCTCCGACACGGAAATCGATTCTTCGCAAAAACGACATAAGTTTGTGCCAAACTCACTAGACCACCAAATGCAGCTCATGAATACGCGTTTGCTGCGCCATATTTCATCAAAATCAGTTGCATATTAAGGAAAATATCAAAGAATACTTACTTTGAAGTGGGCGACGTTGTTGTTGTTGTAACCATGTGATCATGCACCTTGTAGATGCACAATAGATGCACAAACTGAATTTTGATTTTTGATTCGACACCCAGTCATGGATTATATCACTATTTTCAACTTAGAATTTCCCAATTTAGCCTTGTACGAAGTAAAACCTTTTAACTGTAATATCTAGGGACTTGCAACTTGGTGTGTGCCTTCCTTATGGTGTGTAGATGTGCAAAGGGAATTTTGATTTTTGATTCGACAACCAGTCATGGATTATATCACTATTTTCAACTTAGAATTTCCCAATTTAGCCTTGTACGAAGTACAACTTTTTAACTGTAATATCTAGGGACTTGAAACTCGGTGTGTGTCTACCTTATGGTGTGTAGATGTGCAAGGCGAATTTCGACTTTTGATTTGACCCCCGGTCATGGATTATCTCCCCCTTTTCGACTTACCATACATGTACAGGAAAGCATCAAACGTGTCAGACCCCTGTGGAAATATTCAGCTTTTTATTTGTACTCACACGTCCCGAGTTTGAATGAAATGTCACCAACATGAATACATTACGTGACTATTCTCACTGAAAACAGCGCGACCAAGTGTAGCCCCAGATCAGACTGCGCATCCGCGCAGGCTGATCTGGGGCTACACTGGTCGCTTTTGGGTTGGTGAGCCATTGAATGTGAGCTCTAGTTTTGAGATGTAGTAGATTCGTGTTGCGTGCTATCTAATTTTCTTTTGTTGCTTCTCTGGTTCAAATCCTCACTAGAAATTCATTTCCCCTAAACTCCACTTTATAATACTAGCCATCTTATTTGCACGCTTTGTATTCCAAATTGTAGATAGAATAGACAGTAAAATCCACTTAATGGAATGTTATTAAACCGTTACTTTCCCAGTATGTCAGTTGAAACAGACAGGCAAGTCAGTCTTAGATTAGGAACAGAATTTACCAAAAGTAAAGCCAAATCAGCTTTTATAGTGATAGCTGAATGTTTCTCAAAAAGTATAAATTTCATTCAGAAAACAGAAACCATGATATTCAGGAGGCACCGTGACTATTCGCCAAATTAATGTTTTAGATTTTCCAAAACGTTGGTACTAAAGAGAACTGAAAACACAACTTTGATTACATGCACCACAAAACTTGTTCTTTTGTCATCAGTATAGACCCTGGCCAGACTGTGCATCTGCACAGTCTGGCCAGGGTCTACACCGATCACCACAGTCAAACCTCTACAAATGGTCATCTCTCTACAACAGCCCCCTCTGTGTAACAACCACTATTGATACCCCAATTGGACAAATCCATAAATGTAACCTCCCTACAGCAGCCACCTCTCTACAACATCCAGCATTGAGTCCTCCCATGACAGACTGGTGTAGACAGATTGCAAATAAACATATTGCATCCCAATACGGGACTTGCAGTAAGACGTCTCCTGGCCACTGTTTCACTAAACTTTGTACGACTAACAATGTTTTCTTGTAAACAATTATTGAATTTAAATGTATTGAGCATAGGCTGCATATGCAGCCTATGCTCAATAAATGTAAATCCATCAATTGAAATTTCCAGGCGATCCTAAATTTACACTTACGAACATTTTAGTCGTACAAAGTTTAGTGAATGAAACGGCCCCTGTAGTCTATTTCATCAACATTGCACATTGAGGTAGAAATTTTCATGAATGATTACTCCCTCAAAGTATACTTAGCAAGATAAGTATACTTTGCAATTTTGATGAAATCGGCTTCTGGGTTGCAACCATTTAAAGTCTATTTTATCATGACTCGGAGCTGTTGTCTGTAATTCACGGCTGCAGACAATAAACCCGAGAAAAGACACGTTTGAAGCTGAAAATGAATTGATTTCTATATAATATGATTGCGTTACCAAACAGCGTCAGTAAAAATTGATTTTATGGAAGATGGTCACGAATAAATTGCATCATCATTCATGCCCTCTGCCATTATGGCCGAATTACTAGCAGCCATAGAAGGCGAGAAACTACCACCACTGTTTTGGAACATGACCATATGTCAAACATTTTCCATATAATTATATGATTGCGTCAGTCGGTGGATGTGATCGTCTGCTTCCTCAATAAGCCCTCATCTTGCTTAACCCTTACACCGCTATCTTCAATTTGTTTATCGTCTGCTGTTTATTTTCTATTTTCCATTTTTATCATCAAAAACATGCGTTGACATCACTTTAGAATAATTACAACATGCTTTGACAGCACTTCAGAATCATTTCCATTGGAAATGATTCTGAAGTGCTGTCAAAACATGTTTTTATTGAGAAATAAGGCAAGATATAAAGGCAACAGCAGACGACAATTGTTGTGAGTAGCGGTCTAAGGGTTAAGACAGATTGGCTTCCCACTGCTGACCCGTGTCAATGAAACTACTGTCTGTTCCACATTTTCCTGCTTACAAACTTTTGGCTATTAAACACATTAAATCTAAAAAATATTTAAATGTAAGTACATTGTCACCAATAACAAAAAAGTCATCCTCCCCAAAATGTTTTGTTAGATGAAATTCCATCAAATATTGATTTACCGGTAATAGCGAAAAAATGGGAATTTAACACGGGGGAAAAAAGATGCGTGGAAGAGCAGTCCAAAAAAATAAAAAATTGGAAATGGACTCTAACTAGATAGCTTGGAAATGATGTAACTAAGAAAACAAAAGTTAGATTTTGAAAATCGGTCCACAAATGAAAAATTATTTTAAAAAAATCTATTTTTAGCCCTCATGTTAAATTCCCATATGAAAATAGTCTTTTTTTTCGCAATAAAATCAATATTTGACAGAATTACATCAAATCATTTTTTTGGGGAAGGGCGACTTTTTTATTATTGATGAAAACGACGTAAATTTAAATATGTTTTGGATTAAATGTGTTTCATGGCCAAAAGTTTGTCGGAAGCAAAACGTGGAACAGACAGTAGATGGTTGCAATTGAAGGAGACTGTCAAATTGTACACTGTGTACATTGCATATATATATGCAATTCATGATGATTGGAAAAAGATTTACAGCCAAAACCATTGTCCAAACGGCAAGTTCAACAAGTTTTGTTCCACTGCTTAAACCATTATGTCGTCCACCTAATATAAATACCAGTACAGATTTCCATTTGGAATCAACCAATGTGGTAAGTAACAAAAGAAATGGGTCAGCAGTGGGAAGCCAATCTGTCCCAAGATGAATGGCCAAACAGGCCTTTAATTGTGGCTGTGACTGGGGAAATGGGGCACACAGCATTTATGGCTAGTCATGTAATGCTCTAGTGCAATCCTGCAGCATTTTAGGATCTATACTGTTGTGTTACCGGTACTTTACTGTCAGAATGGCGACCAGTGTAGACCTAGATCAGACTGCGCGGACGCGCTGTCTGATCTAGGTCTACACTGGTCACAAATGTGATAAACCCAATTTCTCCAGTCACCGCAACAATTGAGATCTCTAGCTGATTGGTTTTCAGAGGAATCTAGGATATAAGACATTAATTAAATCACAACCTCGTCAGCTTAATTAGGCACACACCCACTTTTCTATCTATGCCACATGCTAGGAACATAATACAATATGGGCCCAGCTATTCCCTATGGCATATCTGTACTTTGCTGATATTTTTTCGAGAACGATGCAGAAATTTGGCAATAATGGAAGGATACTGGGAAACAAGCGGTCCAATGTTTTGAAAACAACAGATATGAACGGACGGACTGACGGATGGACAGATGGACGGACGGACGGACTTAGTAATTATATGATGCCACCAGGCTGACACTGTGCTCAGAGTCGGCCAATCAAACTAATTGATTTGGAGTTCAATCCTCAGGTACATACTGAGAAAGGTTTCTGATCATCGGCGAGATCTTACCTTGTGACTGTTCAGCTACTGCTACTAATTGTTCCTGAAACACAAAAGACAAATGGAATTACCTCAACAAAAAAATACCACTAGAGCAGGTGAGCTGGAGGAGCTCACAATACCCCCGGCCGCTGCCCGGACGACAGACAAAACCTTTGAAATGTTAAGTTTTCATGTTACAGACACATGCGGGTGGACGGAAAGGATTAGTGTGAATCTGAACAGGGATTCAACATTTGTATGAATCCCAGAATGGATAGGCTTCCTCGTTAGCTCATTACATTGGGAATATACCATAATGGGTATGAAATTTGTTAAATATTGTATGTTTATTTTTGTTATTTCTCAATGAAAGTACATGTATATGTTGTGACCATTCATTTGAACCGTCTCGACGAGACGGTTCAAATGGTGGTCATGACATACTTCTAATCCCACAGAAAGAAACTATTTAGGATTTTCCACCAAAGAAAATGGTGTATCATCAGCATGAAATGGGCTAAGGTACCCACAGATCCAATGGACTGGCACTGTATCGTACTTGAACTTGAAATGAAAAATAAGTGAAAGTGAATGGGTTTAACGTGCCAGCGACAGCTACGGTCATTTAGGGACGGGACCACAAGTCTGAAGTCTCATTCAGTGGGATGGAAATACAACAAAAGTATTTTTGATGCCTAAGGCGAGGTTTGAACCCACAACCTCTGGTATTGAAGTCCAGTTCTGTAACCTCGCAGCCACAACCTAGCTAGCCCAGTGCATCTCTATCTATAGATGACGAAATACAGATTGCCATCCGATGACATTTTCCAATCGCCACTTCTATATACCATTAAATGGTATTATTTCAAGCCTCTTGTTATTATTGATTACCGCAAATAAACAAGTGGTTCGCGCCGAAATTGGCACTGCGATCAGCGTAACCCCAGATCAGACTGCACGTTCGTGCAGTCTGATCTGGAGTTACACTGATCGCCATTGGGTTAGTTACACTACATTGCGTTAGTAACAGTACCAGAGAAAAAATGTTAAGATCCTGATCAAGCTGCGTAGTTGTTCATTGACGACATCGTTTGAAACAAACCCCTCTATGCTCCGATGCCATGAAATAACCAAGTACAGGGCACTTGTTTTTCCTCGATTGTCTGGTGCGTAGAAGCACATTACGTAATTGAAATTGGCCAAGGTTAGAACACACCAAATAGTTTTACGACATAATTTAACCGAATCCCATCCAATAAGGCCAGTATCTCCTACTTTCATTATTCGTATGGATGCTGTTGGACCTATTTTTTCATGACCTGCAGCAAGTGTGTACTGGTTCTGCATGAATTAAACAATAGGTTCATTACTGATAAGAAAGAAAAATCCAACCTCGTCATGTTCCCCAATTTTTTTGGCCACGGAAACTCTTGTTTATATCGGGGCATGACAAACAGGTTAGGTTCATTGTTATATTTTAAATGCTACAAATATGCAAACTGGTATTAAAAGCACCTCAAATTGTTCCTCAAGTGAAACTGGGTAGTAATGGATCAAGATTTGCAAGCAAGCTGTGTCTGTGACATCGAAACGCTCACACTATTTTTTTATACTGCACTACTTATGCATACCCCATGGGCGATTTTGCGCCCTTTAGTATTCTCTAACCCCAAGGGAAGTCGATGTAGACTCTACAGTCGACGGAGGCGGAACTGACTGGTTTACCTTGGCCAGAGACGGCAAGTAAATAAATATTGAACAGCGAAATATGCACGTTTGCCCTTTTGTATGAATATTCATGAAATAAGATGCAGCGGATCTTGTACATAAAACCAATCAAAACGAGACACTCCATCTTCCTGAAGTGTTGTTATGACAACTACAACAAGATTTGTTACAGATATACTGTGTTCTCCCTCAGCGCAAACTTTATTTCGAGTCCAGATACACTGTACAAAGAGTTGGCGATTAAACCTTTCAACACCACAGGCCTGTATTGTGTACCGTACGTATTGGCAAAAAGTGTAGATCCAGATGAGCCGGCTCGTGATTTTCATATTTTTGAGAAAAAAAATCCTTTTCATAAATGGACTAGTCTCAAAATCATTTTGTGACCATTGGATTGGTTGTAAAATTAACACATAAAAATCCATTCCAGTTACTTAGGGTTGACAGGGTTAAATTACAGACAACCCATGGAGATTACACAAATTGATATTTTGTCCAGTTGAGAGATGTTCTACCATATATGATGAAGTAAGATATAACCGGTAAAATGTAAATCTCAGACAGGCATATGGACAGACGAACAGCATAGAGACTATATGTACACCAAACAGCATAGAGACTATATGTACACCAAACAGCATAGAGACTATATGTACACCAAACAAAAATTGAAGAGCATAAACAAAAGTACCTAGTTGCAAATTTCATGGAAATTACAAAATTTCTCTAATACTTCTCCCACTCACCCACTGGGAATATGATGGTGTCGATTTGCAAACTATTTTTCTCCCCCTGTAAAACGCTCTATGCTGATATTAGTAAATGTGAATAAACCTAATGATTTTGGCATTCACAGGGCAACATGGTTCACTGGATGTGGGGGTAAAATATTCTTCAAATCTTCTCCCACTGGGATGTAAAATATTCTGGGGTTAAGAATAGGTTTTACCTTGGCATACCGTAAATATTCTAATAGACGCCCATGCTCTAATAGACGCCCACCCCCCACTTTTTACGTTGAAAATGACACATTTTTTGGCCGATTTTCACGAAATTAGTGCCTCTAATAAACGCCCAGTACCGACTTGAAACAAAATCGGAGCTAATTGTCCAATTAGATTTTTTTTCTTTCCATTATTTCGAAAGCAACTTCCTTTAAAATCGGGGAAAAAACATAATTGCTACTTTCACTTTCAAAAGCGGAAGCGAAATTCAACTGTTTCCAGTGTCACAGTAAATTCCTCATCAGCAGTAGCTATTTGCACGGACACAGGGTGATCAGAATTTACACGGTTACGGAGACGCCATTTTCAAAGCATCTCAAACCCGACAGATCCGAAACGCTGACGAAACGTCCGTAGGCGTAAATCTGATCAGCATTAATGATTGACACCGTCTTGATATACATGTACATTACCATTAAATTTAACATTTCTACCGACAGTACCATAATGACCAGAGTGGGCCGAAACGTCTTGGCCCAAATGTTTATAAACTGACAGACAGTACAATCAAGTCTGCCGTTTGAGAGTAACGTCCCTTAGTTATGTTTTTGTTCAGATAGCAGAACATCGTATATTTTTTTTATCATTTTCCCTTTGCTGAATAACACTTGGCTCTATTAAACGCTCACCCTGGACTTCGGAGCATGTGGTGATTCTAATAGACGCCCGGGCGTCTATTAGAATCTTTACGGTAACAAGGATAATTACTCATAGAGAACACAGGTTTGGGCTACAGTCTCAGCAAAGGGACCTTACAACATTTGCTAGTATCCAATCTATTGTGTGGGTCGCATGTGTTGGTTATGGAAATAAGCTATGGATGGTGATAAACAGCAATATGAAGTTTCCAGTCAATCGAGTTGCAGAAATAATGGGTAGCCGAAAACGTTCACGCAAGTTTCTAAGTGCTAACCTTGCCCCTGGGCATGCACACAGGTGGAAGACTTGGACCTGTGACACAAAAAAATGCCCATTACAAAAAAACATTACCCCACCCACTTGGTCTCATATAGTACTACCGTATAATAGAAGATAGTACTGTATGAGACCAAGTGAGTGGGGTAATGGATTTTTTGTAATGGGCATTTTTTGAATGTCACAGGTTCGAGTCTTGCACCTGTGGGCATGCAGGCCGCATGGGTGGGCTATGGAATGAAAAGATGGAGCAGTATGAACAATACTATGAAGTGTCAAGTCCATCAGAATTACGGTTGCAGAGATACACCACGATCTGCATTAATCTTGCCCAGATGGTAACATTTCTGAACATATATTGGTAATTTCAACTCGCTATCGAGCAGTTTGATTGGATGTGCCTGACCTGTAGCACAGCTCAGGCTCAGCCAAACAAGTCGCTTGCTTTCAAGCACAGTATTTTGTCATAAGGAAAGTCACAAATATTAGCACAGGCGGTGGTGAAACAGGTACCTAAAAAATTTAACACAGATAGGACAGCAAGACAGACGGACGGACGGACGACAGCACTATACCATAATGTACCAATTTTCAAAAGGGTGTATAAAAAGTTTGCATAGTTATTTGGTCAATATCACTAGCACGATCATATGGAAACTGAGGGTATGGATGCTAGCAACAAACAATACAAGTTTCATGCAACTGACAGTATCAACAAAATAAACAATGAAAGCAGATCCATGTTATTCATAAACACAACTAAATGAATGAAAATATTGGAAATAAGATCGTCAATAAAGCTCCTTATACACCAGGGGGCCGTTTCACTAAACTTCGTACGACTAAAATGTTCGTAAGTGCAAAATTATGATAGTCTGTAAATTGCGCATTAACAATGTTTTCTTGTAAACAATTATTGGATTTACATTTATTGAGCATAGGCTGCATATGCAGCCTATGCTCAATAAATGTAAATCCATCAATTGAAATTTCTAGACTATCCTAAATTTGTACTAACGAACATTTTAGTCGTACAAAGTTTAGTGAAACAGCCCCAGAAACTAATACTGATATACGAAGTGGATTTTGTATGAAAATCTCATTATTTTACAGGTTTTAGTTATTACATAAGTGGTGCAAATTACTTTGATTTTCTAATGCCAAAATTCTGTTTATAATCTTAGGAGCTTGTTATTTCACAGAAAATTTGCGAAGATGTCTTTTACAGATTTAGACGCAATCAATTCATTGAATGTTAGGTGCAGTGACATTAATCAAATATAAATCAGTTTCCATAGTTTTCATGCGTAATTTGCAGCAATATATTAATAAATGATGAACAACAAACCCCAAAGTATCTATATAATGCGTACGTATGCTAAGTATTTATGAATTTACGTAGCGATGCGGTTTCCAGTTGAAATGCAAACAGATTAGCTGTTCCGTAAGAACTTATGCTTGTTGTTCTTTGCATCCAGCGTAGATGTAAGTGAACTGCCAATTGGTAAATGAGACCTAACGATAGCCATGTCACCAGCTGATAAAATGATTGATTGATTCGGGTTTAACAGTGATAATGCAGACAGGAATGGACATGTGATGGGGAACAATGTGTACATTCCCAGGTTGGCAGATTAGAGAAACTCTTAACATGGGGCCCGTTTCACTGAACTTTGTACGACTAAAATGTTCGTAAGTGCAAATTTAGGATCGGCTAGAAACTTCAATTGATGGATTTACATTTATTGAGCATAGGCTGCATATGCAGCCTATGCTCAATAAATTTAAATCCAATAATTGTTTACAAGAAAACATTGTTAATGTGAAATTTACATCATAATTTTGCACTTACGAACATTTTAGTTGTACTAAGTTTAGTGAAACGACCCCTTGGGGTATATAAACTTCCAGCACTGAAAGACAGTGTCCTGATCCAGTGGCAGGCACCCTTATAACACCAGATCATTTGATTTGAATCCCAGTAAGAATTAAATAAGATTAAAGTATGCACCCTTAACCCTATCAACACTACATAGCTGTATAGTGGTATTGGTAAACAGTGCAAATCCAGATGAGCCCGCTCGTGATGAAAAAGTGAAAGTGAATGGGTTTAACGTATCAGCAACAGCTATGGCCATATAAAGACGGGACCACAGTTTAAAGTCTCATCCGACATGCCGGTGGGATGGAAATACTATGAAGGTAAGTTGATGCCTAAAGTGAGATTTGAACCCACAACCTCCGGATTGGAAGTCAGGTGTTCTAACCCCTAGGCCACAACCCTTCCTTCGGTTCGTGACGAGCCGTCTCAGTCTCATCAGGATCTGCACTTTTCATATTTTTTTGAGAACAAAAATACCCCTTTTCATAAATATTTCCTTAATGCTCACCAAAAGTACACATTGTTACCACTCATCTCATCGGAAATGGATCAAATGAGATCACTACATACACTTTTGGTGATAAATTTGTAAACAAAAATCATTATAGGAATGATTGGCCTTTTTGTGGAATTTATCGGGGTATAAACTTGGAAAAGTCGCGGGAATACTGGACGAAGGCCGGAAGGCCTCGTCCAGTATTCCCGCGACTTTTCCAAGTTTATATCCCCGATAAATTCAACAAAAATTCAATCAAAATGTGTTAATGACTCGCTGCATGTTTTATCATTTTGTGGATAATATATCCTCACAGAATATTCCAATCCTCCACAGGCTTTATACAGATAAGGATTTTGTAAATATAACCAATCTACAAGAAAATCTGCCACACCCTCCCTGTGGAACAACAAGTGTAGTATTATGGAATCTATATATGTCTGGTACTGCCATTAAAATATCAAATACAGTATCAGGGCTGGAGATGCTTTCAAATGCATTACACTGACGATTATTATCATTGGCTTACTAACCGGTGAATATCGTGCGATTATCTCCCGATAGCATAAAAAACTGCAGCGAAATACATTTGATTATTCGTTGATAGTGAGTTTATCAACTCTTTGCATGCTGGGAAACTTGTGACTATATTAAAATAGTTCAAAAATAGCAGATGATAATTCATTGCATTTTTATTTATTTCTCCCTGTAAATGTCATGAATATGTCTTGGAATTTCATTAGAATTGAGTCCTCCGGACTCAATTCTAATGAAATTCCAAGACATATTTAGAGAGTGAAATAAGAAACATACTCATAACTTGTTGGATGTTATTTTCACCGCTAGCATGCAAAGAGTTAAACATTACCGGTAATCTTATTAGCATTTCCGAAAAGTGCATGAACATCACTTTCAAATGTGTTCAAGTAGAATTTTATAACATACAATAAACAAGAAACTGTGGTCTATCGGCACACGAATGCCTCGATTGATTGATTTTGATTTATTGGTGTTTAACGGCATATCAACAGCTAAGGTCATTTAAGGCCAGGCCAACGGGTTCGATCCCATATATAACCTGCTGCATTGGGGGGAAAATCCCCAAATAATAACGGAATATTTATATCGAAAAAAAATATATTCAGCCCTGTAATTAGAATAACCCGACCTGGTGCCAGGTCCAATTACCACACCAAAGTCACATGGCCCCAAAGACGTACCTGAGGGCCAAACCAGGTCTCCGGTCGGGATTCCGGTAAGGACGAATCCCCATCGTTAAATTACCCATCGCATGCTCTCACCTGCCACCCACCCCGACCACGTATGCCCCGAGTGGCAGAATGGAGACACTCCAGCAAGCTTCTTAACTGCCACCACGGTCACACACATGCATATGGATGGACAGACACACGGACACACAGCCAAAACACTATATGCCTCCCAGTTCTACCAGTTGTCATCTTTATCAAATGCAATTGATAAATATCAACTGAATACACTAGAACCTGGCTAAGAAAAAACAAACAGTATACAGTAGAACCTCTCTAAACCGGACACCCTGGGGATGCCTTTGTATTCAATTTAAATGGGTTTCACTGTAATGCCATGTCAATTTGTGAATGAAAATCACAATAAGTGTTCATGGAATGCTTAATTACAGTGGAACCTCTCTAAATCGGACAGCCTGGGAGGTAAACAGTGGAACCTCTCTAAATCGGACAGCCTGGGAGGTAAACAGTGGAACCTTTCTTAACCGGACAGCCTGGGGACCTCCCAGGCTGTCCGGTTTAGAGAGGTTCCACTGTATATCATTATCAGGCTGCATGAGTGTGCTAGCAGATCAGGAGCTAGACTGGCCATAAGCCCCATTCCACCAGTTACTGCCATATGTAAGCACAAGTCAACATTGGATGCAACAAAAAGTCAATATGGTTCACTGTTACTGTCACTAGACTGGTCACAGACACAATAAGCCTCATTTCTCCAGTCACTGCCAGAGAATTGGAAAACAACCCAGACCAAATTAATGTAGCATATCAAAAGTTCTGAGCAGATGTCAAATTTCATTGACAGGACAGAGAAATATATTAGATGGTATATAATGTCCTTGATCCTTGTATATATCCTTCACATATATTCAGCCATGTTTTCATAATCAAATTCAGTTTTCATAAACCAGTTTCATTGTAAGCACTAATTCGCATCTAGTGAGTCGAGTACAATATCATGGTGGGTGTTGTACACTATAGTGCTATAAGAACTGGCATCATTAAATGAAGCTAATCCCCTAATCGCTGATAATAAATAAAAACTAGATTGGTCATTAAGCGAGGCTTACGGAATACCCCCCACGTGGGCCCAGGTACCCCTAAATATGTAAAATAATTTCCAAGTGTGTGGGCTTGTGACCTTGACTCTGGGCTTAGCGGGGGTGGCACGAACGTGAATTTGTCACAGGGTGGTAGAGGTCCATTGGAGCAATGCGTGAAGCAGATCCGAGCAAGGAAATAGAAGTTATAACCGATTTCTCTGATGTTAAGTTTTGTAAAGAGACTAAGTATCTGACCTTGACCTCGATATCAGCGGGGATTTGTCACAGCAAGATAGAAGAGTCTTAGAGGAATGCATGTATGAAATATTAAGAATTTTCGATGAAAGAAATAGAAGTTACAACATATTTCTCTGATGTTAAGTTTTGTAAAGAGACTAAGTATATGTGACCTTGACCTTGGGATCAGTGGGGGTTGGACGGTCGTAGATATGTCACAGCATGATAGTACAACCTTAGAGGAATGCACGAGTGAAATATTAAGAATTTTCAATGAAGGAAATAGAAGTTATAAGTTATTTCTCTGATGTTAAGTTTTGTAAAGAGACCAAGTATTTGACCTTGACCTTGGGATCAGGGTGGGGGTTTGGACAGTCGTGGATTTGGCACAGCATGGTAGTAGCCTTACAGGAATGCATGTGTGAAATATTAAGCATTTCAGATGAAGGAAATAGAAGTTATAACAATATTTCTCTGATGTTAAGTTTAGTGACGGACGCATGTACGGACGTTCTGACGGACGGACGGACGTTCCTACAAATGGATACTTATGTGGCAAACCCTAACCTTTTCCTTTGTTCATCCCTATTGTTATGTAGCCACATAAACCCATTTTTAGCCACATAAAATCACAGAACAATAGAATATTACATAACCAATTGTTCTCCTAGCCACGTATGTATCCATTTGTAAGCTCGGACGGACGGACAACCTGATTCCAGTATATCCCCCCACAACTCGTTGCAGGGGGTATAAAAACATAAGTCCTCGGTGACATTGACTATAGGTGGTCAGACGTGGGTCGTATGCAAAACAAAGCACCATCCCTAGACACACATTGTGGCTAAATATTATCAAAATCGGTGAATAAGTTCATATTAAGTGAAAAAAAAAGAATCTTTAAGGCATTTGCATTACAAACAAGGTGAACGTAAGTCCTCAGTGACCTTGGGCAGTCGGATGTGGGTCATATGCGAAACAAAGTGCCATCCCTAGACACAGATTGTGGCCAAATACTAGTATTATCAAAATCAGTGAAGGGGTTCATAAGTTGTTGAACAAGAGTTTTCAGAAGACAACGAAGCTCGCCTGTTGGCACAGTTGTATAAAAAACATGAATATTATATAACTTGACCTTGGGTTAAGGGGTGTGCGGTTGATTTGTTATCGCATGAAAGAATATCATCAGATGAATGGATGTCAAGGCGCTTCCTGTAAAGAAACCGAAATTATATGAAATTTACCCCAACGTTAAGTTTATGAATGCACTAAGTGTGTGACCTTGACCTTGGGGCAATGAGTGGGTGCTGGGTTGTGGAGTTGTTACAACATGATAGAGGGTAATCAGATGAATGCATGCATGAAATATAAAGGTGTTCCATGAAAAGAAACAGAAGTAATAAGAAATTTACCCCAAAGTAAAGTTTATGAATGCACTAAACAGACATGATTTGCTACAGCATGATAGATCATCAAATGAATGCATTTATAAAATAGCAAGATGTGCCATGAAAAGAAACAGAAGTTATACAAAATTTAACCCAACGTTAAGTTTATGAACGCACAAAGTTGGTGATTTTCTACAGCATGATAGCTATTCACATGAGGAATGCTTGTATGAATGTGCTAAGTTTGTGACGTTGACCTTGGTGAAAGGGGTGGAGGGGGTGGGTCATGGATTTGCAGTAGCACAATAGAGGATCATCAGATGAATGCATGAATGAAATATCAAGGCGTTCCCTGTAAAGAAACAGAAATTACACAAGAGGGCCATGATGGCCCTAATTCGCTCACCTGACTCCATGAACACCAGAGGAGAATGTGACATTGAGTTCATATGTGTTTTAAAAACATTGTGCTATTTTTAGATGGCGGTCATCTCGGATTAAGTGATGACTCTCATTTTACCAAATCTGAAAATGCTTCACCCAAGGATCTTAACTTACTATGAAGTTTGGCCATGTGGTTCCTGAGAAAAAGACGTTCAAAATCTTGAATAAATGGAACTTTTGACCTCGGGGTCACCATTTTAACACCTTTGAAAGAACATTCTACATCGATCATTCCTACCAAGTTTCGTTGAAATCCGGCTGGCGGTTCATGAGAAGAAGATTTTTTAAGAATTTGTGCTATTTTTAGACAGCGGCCATCTTGGATTAGCGACGACCTCCGTTTTAACAAATCTGGAAAGGCTTCACCCATGGACCATAACTGCGAAGTTTGGCCACCATGGGCCAAGCGGTTCGTGTGAAGAAGAATTTTGAAATCTCTAATAAAAGAACTACATTTTGACCTTTCGGCGGCGATCTTGGATGACATAACCATCCGATTGTACAGAGTGATCGCCTCGTTGATACCTTCGATTTGATATATGACATGACCATATTCGGTCAAAAATAAAATTTGACCCCAATTTGACCCCACGGGCCATGCCCATTTTTGACCCCAGGGTCACCATCTTAACAACTCTGAAAGAGCATTGTACATCGATCATTCCTACCAAGTTTTGTCGAAATCCGGTTGGCGGTACTTGAGAAGAAGATTTTTGAAGAATTTGTGCTATTTTTAGACGGTGGCCATCTTGGATCACGTGATGACGTCATTTTAACAATTTTGTAATCCCCCTACCTAAGGACCATGACCATGAAGTTTGGTGACTATAGGCCCAATGGTTACCGAGGAGAAAACGTTTGAAAATGTTCAAGGACGACGACAGACGACGGACGGACGACGGACGACGGACGACGGACACATTGCGGTAACAATAGCTCACATGAGCATTTACTCTAATGTTAAGTTTATATTGTTGATCTTGGGGAAAGGGGTGGGGAGTGGGTCATGGATTTGCTGTAGCACAATAGAGGATCATCAGATGAATGCATGTATGAAATATCAAGGTGTTACATGAAAGGAAACAGAAGTTATAAGACATTTACTCCAAAGTTAAGTTTGTGGACGCCGACTCTGACGACGACGCCGCCGGGGTATGCCATAAGCTTTTCTGCATTTCGTGCAGGCGATCTAAAAATGAAAGGTGTACATGGACTAACGCTGTATCTCCTGTTGCCCTCGGCGAGGGGATTATAAATAAGTCTTGCAACAAAAAAATGAAGGGGTTTAACCAACAACAACTACCGTTAGTCATATAGATCTGAAAGACCAATACATAATGTACTATGAAAGTATTTTTCTTCACGTGGGGATTGAACCAATAATCTCCGGTATTGTAGTCCAATCACGTTGCAACAAAGGTGTCAATTCTCATGGTAATTTAACCTGGACATGAAGGCCGCATGCCTAGGCTATAGACAGACAAATATGGATGGTAATAAAGAGGCATGTGAAGTTTCAAGTTAATCGGAATTGGGATTGTAGAGATATTTACTTATACTACTTAAAAACTTTAATGTTAATGCCGGGGTTGCAACCACGGAACCCCCACTCCAAATCCGCCCCTGACACATCAATATCGCTGACTATTTGTGTATCATTCTCACCACAATCTGGCACATAAAAATCACAGACCAGTCAAAGATGTCAATGTCCTACAGGACATGTCATAAACAAGTTAATCAGCCCTTTACCTTCATAAGCCCTTTGCCAGCAAGAATGCCGATTATAAAATAATTTTACTAATTGAAAATACAGAAGTACGTAGTGTTTAAGTTGGCACCTACTAATAGGATTAAAATATAAATCATCAGGTGTAAAAACACCACATTCACACCATAACCCTTTCAACACCACAGACCTGTATAGTGGTATTGGCAAAACGTGTAGATCCAGATAGTAATTTTCATATTTTTGAGAACAAAAACACCCCCTTTTCATAAATGGTTCAAATGAGTGGTCACAACATATACTTTCATTGAGAAATAACAAAAATAAAAATAATATATTTAATAAATTTCATACCCGTAAAGGTGTATTCCGAAAGGAATGGGTTAAAGATAAGTGTTTATGAAACATCTAGGCACATACTCTGCTCTCAGTCATGATTCGATTATAAATTTAGAGAACACGCTCAACCCATTCAACCCATTCAACCCTACAGCCCATTAGCAAACTCTGTAGATCCAGATGTGCTGGCTCGGGACGAGCCATCTCATCTGGATCTGCAGTGTTTGTCAGTATTTTTCAGACATTTTAAAAATAGCTGATGCTGATTAATGAAACTTCCCACAAATGAGAATGGAACTATCACTGTAAGATGTTTAGGGGTGAAAAGGTCAAGCAGGTATAACCATGGGTCCAAGTGGATCAAAGTCACACATCATAATATTCTCCTCATTTCATTTTAATAAGATGTCCATTCAACGATAAGCCCATACACAGACAGCTTCAGAGCTGACTGTGAATCTGTTACTCATTGCCCTCTTAGTTTCAGAGCTGACTGTGAATCTGTTACTCATTGCCCTCTTAGTTTCAGAGCTGACTGTGAATCTGTTACTCATTGCCCTCTTAGTTTCAGAGCTGACTGTGAATCTGTTACTCATTGCCCTCTTAGTTTCAGAGTGGACTGTGAATCTGTTACTCATTGCCCTCTTAGTATGGCCTTGACCTCTGAGGTGTGACAATATATCCCAAATGAGGGCACAAAAAGTTGAGAGAAAAATAATTGAAAAATGAAAGGGCTCAGTATCCCAGTCACAGCTAAGATCATAGAAAGTTGAGAGATAAAAGTAATTGAACAAGAGTGCCGTCAGTCACAAAATACGCCCATAGAAGATGGGCCAGACAGCGAAGATGCAAAAATGTGAAGCTGTCATCAACGCAAGAAACATTAAGGAGAAAATGAAAATCTATAGCATTATTTCTTCCTCTTGTTGTGATAAACAGTTATACTAATTTAGGTAGAGATGAGTAAAGTAGAAATTGCATAGAATTGGATACAAAAATGCAGAAAACATTTTAACAAGAAACGAGGCAAAGCCACGAAGGCCAGGTTTTTTCCAAGCATGGACACTTGGATAACATAATTATACCCACTTTTTGTAGACTAGATGGCTGTGGCCTGCATGTCGCGCCTTGGGGCGAGGCATGGACACTAAAAAAATAGATATAGTAGATGGAAAAACTTTAACGAAAAAACTTTAAACGACACACGGACGTACGGACGTACGGACGGACGTATGCCAAAATGCCGACGATATCGCGGTTTCCGCAAGCGGGTGCGACAATGATGATAAACACCCATGTGAAGTATCAAGGTAATGGGTGAAGCAGTTGCAGAGATATAGTATACGAAAAAACTTTAACAAATAAATTCAAAGTAATTTGACCTTGACATTGCGCACAGGGGCCGCACGGTTGGGGGTTAGAGTGAAAATATGGACGATGATAAACACCCATGTGAAGTTTCAAGGTAATGGGCGAAGCAGTTGCAAAGATATAGTATAACAAAAAAGTTTTAACCAAAAAATTTAACCAGACGTACGTTAAAAAGTTAACGTTGAAAATGGCTAAGTCAATTACGTAGAAATAATAGATGAAGGTAAAAAAATGGTCACATGTTGGATAGTTGTATGTGGTAGGCACCCCTTGGTTATGAAGCTGTGAAAGTTTGGTGGTCCTAGGTGGTACAGTACCAAAGAAATGGACTTAAACACGAAAATTTAACATTGTAAACGCGAAAAGTTAACATTGAAAATGGCTAAGTCGACTGCACGGAAAAAATGGGTCAAGTTAAAAAAAAAGTAACATGTTGGATAGTGATATGTGGTGGGTACCCCTTGATTATGAAGCTGTGAAAGTTTGGTGGTCCTAGGTGGTACAGTACCAAAGAAATGGACTTAAACACGAAAACTTAACATTGAAAACGCGAAAACTTAACATTGAAAATGGCTAAGTCGATTGCGCGGAAAAAATGGGTCAAGTTAAAAAATAAGTAACATGTTGGATAGTGATATGTGGTGGGCACCCCTTGATTATGAAGCTGTGAAAGTTTGGTGGTCCTAGGTGGTACAGTACCAAAGAAATGGACTTAAACACGAAAACTTAACATTGAAAATGCGAAAACTTAACATTGAAAATGGCTAAGTCGATTGCGTGGAAAAAATGGGTCAAGTTAAAAAAAAAGTAACATGTTGGATAGTGATATGTGGTGGGCACCCCTTGATTATGAAGCTGTGAAAGTTTGGTGGTCCTAGGTGGTACAGTAACAAAGAAATGGACTTAAACACGAAAACTTAACATTGAAAATGCGAAAACTTAACATTGAAAATGGCTAAGTCGATTGCGCGGAAAAAATGGGTCAAGTTAAAAAAAAAGTAACATGTTGGATAGTGATATGTGGTGGGCACCCCTTGATTATGAAGCTTTGAGAGTTTGGTGGTCCTAGGTGGTACAGTAAAAAAGAAATGGACTCAAACACGAAAACTTAACATTGAATGTGGACGCCGTCCGCCCACCCGCCCGCCCGCCCACCCGCGCCCGCCCGGCTTTCGCCAATCCAATAGCCTGGATTTTTTAAAAAAAAACCTGGCTAAAAATGTGATATTTTTGTTAAAAACTATTTTTTCGGCATAAAAACACCAAGGTGTACATCTTCAATATGTGTAGAAGACATGTGTGTGTGTGTATTTTCAGATCGAATGACGGAACGGTTTCAAAGGAGTTGTGTACACAAACTATGTACCCTATATAAAATGTAAACAAAAATGTAGAAAAAATGGCTAAGTTGTGATATTTTTGCTAAAAGATTTTCAGAGGAGTTGTGTACACAAACTATAATTCAGTTTTTCTGTCCGCTGCCCGCCCACCTGCCCACCTGCCTGCCCGCCGAACGCCCGTCCGCCTCGCGGTAAAACATAATACGTACCGTTTTTTTAAAACAGTCGTATAAAAATGAAAGGGCTCAATGTCCCAGTCACAGCTAAGATCATAGAGAAGAGATATTGGTTTCCAGTCTCACCCGAAACACCAATGAGAGGAAAGTGCTATGAACATATTTTCCTGCAACAACAATTGAACCCATTGCCTACAATACTGAATTCCAGTGCTCTACCATTGTACTATCAAACCAAACAGAAAACTTAATGAATACTTACGCCTGTCATTTCCTCATCGGCTGGCTGGGCTTCCACTATGGTGTAGTCTTCATTCCTGTGTAAACAAAATTGGTCAGTAGGCGAGGCTTACGGAATACGCCCAGGGATTCCACTGGGGAACATAAAAAAATCACCACTTCAAAAAAAAAATAGTAATTTTTTATAGCCAATTGTTTATTTTTATCGCCAATTGCGAAAGTGGCGATCGCCAGCGGAATCCCTGTACGCCCCGCGTGGGCCCAGGTACCCCTAATATGTAAAAAGTTTCCAAGTGTGTGGGCTTGTGACCTTGACTCTGGGCTTAGTGGGGGCGGCACGAAGGTGAATTTGTCACAGGGTGGTAGAGGTCCATTGGAGCAATGCGTGTGTGAAATGTGAAGCAGATCCGAGCAAGGAAATAGAAGTTATAACCGATTTCTCAGATGTTAAGTTTTGTAAAGAGACTAAGTATGTGACCTTGACCTCGAGATCAGCGGGGATTTATCACAGCATGATAGTAGAGCCTTAGAGGAATGCATGCATGAAATATTAAGAATTTTCGATGAAAGAAATAGAAGTTATAACATATTTCTCTGATGTTAGGTTTTGTAAAGAGACTAAGTATGTGACCTTGACCTTGGGATCAGCTGGGGCTGGACAGTCGTGAATTTGTCACAGCATGATAGTACAACCTTAGAGGAATGCACAAGTGAAATATTAAGAATTTTCAATTAAGGAAATAGAAGTTATAACTTATTTCTCTGATGTTAAGTTTTGTAAAGAGACCCAAGTATTTGACCTTGACCTTGGGATCAGCGGGGGTTGGACGGTCGTCGATTTGGCGCAGCATGGTAGTAGAGCCTTGCAGGAATGCATGTGTGAAATATTAAGCGTTTTATATGAAGGAAATAGAAGTTATAACATATTTGACCTCGACCTTGGGATCAGCGGGGGTTGGACGGTCGTGGATTTGGCACAGCATGGTAGTAGAGTCCTACAGGAATGCATGTGTGACATATTAAGCATTTTTGATAAAGGAAATAGAAGTTATAACATATTTCCCTGATGTTAAGTTTAGTGACAGACAGACGGACAGATGGACGGACGGACGGACGGACGGACGGACAGACAACCTGACTCCAGTATACCCCCCGCAACGAGTTAATATGTATAATTATGGAACCTCTATAACTGGACACCACATAACCTCACAGTGTCCAGTTTAGAGAGGTTACACTGTACTAAAACGAAAACACAAATGTGGCTGTGACTGGAGAAATGGGGCGTATTGCCGTTACAACCAGTGCAGACCCAGACCAGCCTGTGCATCCGCGCAGTCTGATCCGGGTCTGCACTGTTCGCCATGCAGTCACTGAAAACCCCGCCGTGCTTCTGACAAACAGTGGAATGTCCAGATCTAGTTGAATAAATGTGATGCCAGGCCAGCCTTGAAAAAAAGAATAAAATTTTGCCTTACAAACAAGGTGAACACAAGTCCTCAGTGACCTTGTCTTGACCTTGGGCGGTCGGACGTGTGTCGTATACAAAACAAAGCACCATCCCTAGACACACATTGTGGCCAAATATTATCAAACTCGGTGAAGAGATTCATGAGTTATTGAAAAATAAAAGGTGTTACTTAAGTACACATACGCACATACGCACATACACACATACGACGCACATACGCACATACGCACATACGCACATACGCACATGGACTAACATTATATCTCCTCTTGCCTATCGGCGAGGGGATAACAATATTTATCCCGTCAACACAGTGCGTATGTGCCGTGAAACATTTTTGATATCCAGTCAATACTATTTTTTGCATTTTACAGCCATTTGTAGGTGTTGACGGGATAAATAGAATAGTATTCGGCAGAGCCTCGCCCATCCCGATTCCTGAGATTTGCCAGATATTTTTTCCCATTCACGGCACTAACCTACTATTCTCTATATATACGGTAATATGAAAGAATATTTAACTTTCCTACATCATCTCCAACTATGACTACTGGCTGCCAGCAGGCGTGCACTGTTGTCTTCCGGCAGCTCCTGTAATCTCATCTATGTTCTCTCTGGGAACTTTATCATTGTCATCATCCTGCAGTTGTCCATACACTTTATGTTGCAGGAAATATATATTTCTATATAATTATACCGCAGGATATGATGACTACAGGTGCGGCCGGAAGTATGCCATTGGCTCTTCCTGCATTTTGATTTGATTGGACTATGCTGTTTACAAAATGCCTTATGGTCAAATTACTAGCCGGTATGCCAAATACTGGAAAATGTGGTCTGTCAACGCACTTAGGGCCCCTGTATAGATGATTTGAGACTTACAGAAACTTTCAAAAATATACGGACGGACGGACACACAGACAGACAGGGCGAAACCTACAGGCACCGTCGAATCTCGGCGGGGCCCTAATGATAGTGACGAGTCGATAAAGGGATATCCTATAAATAAAGCACAACCAATCACAATGATTGATTCGGTTACATGTTAAAGCCTAATTACCGGTACTATCACAGCACCTAGCTGACTTGGCCATGCAGTATGAGCTGTCAAATACCTATCTCCACGGTATAAACCTCCTGCTTAATATACGTCTTTGCAAATTTCTCTTTACCTACAGAGATTTTCGTCTATCAATTACCCATTATTACCGTCTAGCCATTCTTCCACCCACTATCCGCTGCAAGGCATCGTGCAGTTTTATCGTGCAGTTTTATACCACACATCAACACTAATCACACTATCACCTGTTCTGTCTTGAGCATTGTATCAGAGTTACCTATCCTGGCATCTCGTTAATTCTTGTCTCTGGGATAGCATGTAGGCTGGGAATTTCAAAATGATCAGGGTACCAGATTCATGTCTCCAACTTGATCATTTGATGGTAATTCTGACATGCAGGTCTTCTAATCAAGGTCAGTTCTATTTCAAGTTATTTGGTTGATCACGACAACAGTACAGTAGTATCTTGCAATGTAACACATGCAGTCTGACCAGGATCTGCACAATGGTCAAAATACTATATCATACAAATGATCGACAACTAAATTTTTACTCCTAACGCAGATATGGTCGGCAAAGTTTGCTTAATAGAACAACGTTCTCACCCATAACGAGTGAACCAATTATATTTGAGAAATTTAAGCACTAATCTTTCAATTGGTCTTATATACCAAGTGGTGATATTTCTTGCCCAATGATCGCAATTTGTCTGCAGATGGGGAAAGCATGTTTTAGAGAGACCATATTTCAATATCTGCTATACTGGAGATTGTCTGCTAAATGGTTCTGTCAAACTTCCAAGAGTGATAACTGGCTCACACAGCTGCACTAGCGCTTGAAAAAGAATCGAACATAGCATATGCAATAGCATATGCAATCAACATATACCCTGATCAGACTGCACGGATGTGCAGTCTGATCAGGGTATATGCTGATTGCTGCCATCAGAAACGGTGTTCAACCATGAACACGTATACAACGGAAGCAGTTGCCACATTACGCAATTCTCTAGTATGCAGGATGATTATTTTCCCATTTCCATTATACTTAATGCATTTTTTTTCGAAGTTAATGAATCAGATATGGTTTCGGGACGGATGTTGTCTCACACATATAACAAATTTGTATTGCGGAATTATCTCATTGAGATAACCGAGTTACCACTTGAAAAAGAAGAGCTGTCAGAGAACACGGCAGCTGGAAACCTTGAAATAGGTTTAACCCGTGACATTCTGAATACCATATGCTTTTCTGTGTATGCAAATTTGTAAACATTTTTTGTATTTCTCATTTTTAATGAATGTATACCACACCCGTTATCCGGAGATACGCAACTAGGGGAGGAGAACATGGAAAGGGGAACGCACAAACTAGTGGGAATTTGGAGGGTTTGTAAAATTAGCTAAAACAATATATTTTATGCATGATCAGAACAATGTGAGCTTGCAACGTTGAGGAAGAATGATTGAAGCACATGTAGCAAAAATATTGAGCTCGAACGCCGTCGTAAAAGTTGAAAATTTATAAATTCAATATAGGATTTTATTTTTTTTTGTCATTTTTGTTTAAAAAATCGTCTTTCCTGCACCAATCGTATGCTTTTCAGCACTATCAGGCATACAGTTATGTTTGCTGATCATTTACACTGATACCTTGAAAGCGACAGCGACCAGGATCTTCTGAGAAAAAAATGGCGGCCGTTTTATGCACCGTGGTATAGCGCAAAATGGTGCACAAAAACTATGGGACTGGAGGACACAAATTGGGGGACGAGTGCACACAAATTGTGGAACGCGCTGCACAGAAAATGCCAATATACGTGGGTTTTAAGTTGCAAATTCACGTATGTATTTACAAAAATATTATATTTGCAGACGAGGATCCACGAATATTTACGCAGGGGCCGGTCCAAATGTGTCTGTAAGGAATTTATGCAAGTTTTTAATCAATATTCACCACAATTATGCATTGTTTTAGTAAGTTCGCTGTTCAATGCAGGCTTCTTTAGCAGCGCTCGTTTATTAATGGGCGAGCAGAGCCTCATTTCGTATTTCAATCAGTAAACCCGTTTAATACATATCACACATTAAACCATAGGTCACCACCTAAACTCGGAGGAAACCCGGAGTACCCGGAGAAAGACCACAGCAAGCTTGCACGGCATAAGACAAGTCGACATGATTTCATCCGCAGAATTTCGGGGGGTCGCCATAAAGTTTTGTCCGCGATAACCAATCCATCGATTCACAAGTGCATTCGTTCGTCCTACGACCATTCCGTCCGTCATAGAATGTTTGTGACGCAATCGTTGTTGTTTCTGTAGCACCCACTGTTTGTCGGAGAGCACCGTGATGTGTATATACAACATATAAACACCATACTTATACTAAGTAACACTGCAATTGTATTGTATGATATATATTCCTCCGGTGTCCTCGGAGCACCCTCGTCCTAGCGAGATATCTCTTTATTTCCCATCACCAAGGGTAACTGCGGTACGTCTTATCTGTGTACATTGTACCATCTAGACAGTCACCATGCATGTATTACATGTGTGTAAAATATTTACACGATCACCACCACAAAGTGTCTTGCTCAAGGACACAACACACCGGCTCCGACCGCGTCTCGAACCTGCGCAGTTCGGGGACCTCCGATCCACAGTCCATCTCGCTACACCCTAGGCCACTCGCGCTCCTCCAGCATCACTGTCTTTACCGGTGGAAAGTTCTTAAACTTGTGGCGGTGGGTGCTCTATGTGTGTTTTGCAGCCCGCTGACGGACTGTGCAGTATCTCAATTGCAATGAGAGTCGGTCCTTATTCCGGGATAATTCCGACTGGAATGTGTCGCTATCTGCCTCGAGAATACACAGGACACTCTCATTATGGTTATCATTGCCAAACGTCTTGCTAACGCCAATGATAATAAGATTGAGTTGCACCTTCAGGCCCGGATCCAGGGGGGTGGGGGCGTGAGAGGCGTACGCCCCCCCCCCCCCCTATTTTTGACGAAGCAATGATTTTTTTTATTCAGATTAGAAAAGGCTATCAGTATTCTGTTCTCAAATGCCAGGAAAATGCATCAGAGACACTCAAATTTTCTAAATTTTCTAGGGGAGGACCCCCATACCCCCCTCACCCACGCCCCCCCCTTTCTCCAAATCCAGGATCCGGCCCTGACCTTGGCTGCACTACTTCGCCTGGTCATCGATTAGCATGGTTAACTCAGTTCCGCATGGTTGATTCTCCCAAACCCCGTGCTTCAAGTTATAAACGAAGTGTGGTGCGAGTTTAGGTGGTGACCTATGGTTTAATGTGTGATATGTATTAAACGGGTTTACTGATTGCATACGAAATGAGGCTCTGCTCGCCCATTAATAAACGAGCGCTGCTAAAGAAGCCTGCATTGAACAGCGAACTTACTAAAACAATGCATAATTGTGGTGAATATTGATTAAAAACTTGCATAAATTCCTTACAGACACATTTGGACCCCCTGCGTAAATATTCGTGGATCCTCGTCTGCAAATATAATATTTTTGTAAATACATACGTGAATTTGCAACTTAAAACCCACGTATATTGGCATTTTCTGTGCAGCGCGTTCCACAGTTTGTGTGCACTCGTCCCCCAATTTGTGTCCTCCAGTCCCATAGTTTTTGTGCACCATTTTGCGCTATACCACGGTGCATAAAACGGCCGCAATTTTTTTCTCAGAAGATCCTGGTCGCTGTCGCTTTCAAGGTATCAGTGTAAATGATCAGCAAACATAACTGTATGCCTGATAGTGCTGAAAAGCATACGATTGGTGCAGGAAAGACGATTTTTTAAACAAAAATGACAAAAAAAAATAAAATCCTATATTGAATTTATAAATTTTCAACTTTTACGACGGCGTTCGAGCTCAATATTTTTGCTACATGTGCTTCAATCATTCTTCCTCAACGTTGCAAGCTCACATTGTTCTGATCATGCATAAAATATATTGTTTTAGCTAATTTTACAAACCCTCCAAATTCCCACTAGTTTGTGCGTTCCCCTTTCCATGTTCTCCTCCCCTAGTTGCGTATCTCCGGATAACGGGTGTGTATACGTTGTCACCACTCATTTGAACCTGCTTGACAAGAGAGTTTGGGTGAATTTTAATCCGTTACATTTGGAATATACTTTTATATGTAAGTACATCTTGTGAACCTGTTTTTGTTTTTTCTTATTTCATATTTATGATTTTGACTCTGCTTGATGAGACAGTTGGAAAGTAAAAAATATTTGTTTTCTTATTTCTGTATGTTGTCACCATGCATTTGAACCCCCTTGAGAAGAGACATATGTTTGACTATCAATAAGAAATACATTTATATTTAGAGTTTCCAGTATAATGCAAAATTGTCATCACCATAATGCAATGGGCTCAAACTAAAACTGAGGAATTACATGAAGCATGCACAACCGTCTGCGTTAATCTTGCCCAGATTATCAACGTTTCTCAACATCTGTTGGCAATTCCAACTCAGAATCAAGCAACTTGATTGTCTGAGCCTGAGCTGTATCACAGCTCAGGCTCAGCCAATCAAGTTGCTTGATTCAAGTATTTTGAAATAAAGATAAATATTGGAAAGGTTAGCACAGGTATCATTTAAATGAGCCCCCCCCCCCCCCCCAACCCCCCCCCCCCCCCCCCCCCCCCCCCCCCCCCCCCCCCTTAGTTGTTTACAAGAAAGTGGCAAGGTTTAACGTCCCAGCAACAACTGCTAAGGTCATACAAAGACGGGACCTCGATTGAAAGCCTCATCCGGAAGACTAATAATGAGATGGAAATAATATGAAAGTATTTATTATGCCAAAGACAGGGATTGAACCCAGTAGCCGATTTCACCAACATTGCAAAGTATACTTTTCTAGCAAAGTATACTTTGAGGGAGCAATCATTTATTTTTCCTGAAATGCATTATTTCATATAGAACTAACTACTGCATATATTTGATGATTAAAAATATGCAGAATTATTATACTGAATTTATTACATTATCACAGCCAAAATGGCTGTGATAATGTAATAAATTCAGTATAATAAAAATTAATAAATTTATCCTAAAATTGAAAATTTCTCCCTCAAAGTATACTTTGCTAGAAAAGTATACTTTACAATGTTGGTGAAATAGGCTACAGATCCTCCAACTGAAGTCCCATGCTATACCATTAGGATACAAACCCATGTCTAGAAATGGAGAGCACGATTTGAAGAATTTTAAATCTGAACAGTTTTGTTTGTTTCTTTGTTGGGGTTTAACGGCCTATCAACAGCTAAGGTCATTTAAGGCCGGGTCAATGGGTTTAGTACTAAATCCCATATATTACCTGTACAAGTACGTGTACATTTTTAAGTACATGTACAAAATCTGAACAGAAACTTTACTAGTGATCCAGGGAAATATGTAATGAAGGCAGGGGAGGTAACCCATCGGTTACCGGGCTGCAACAGCTACTTACCTGATTATCTCCCCATATTCGTCCCATTTAACTTTCTCCTCCGTGAAGGGAAACATCGGGTAGGCTTTCTTGGCCTGCTTGAAAAACCCTGACCTTGTCTTTCCCTGAAACAGATCAATGGTCGCTGTGATTGGAGAAATGGAGCAAATTCAGATCTGGCACTAGACTTGTTACACACGTCATAAATGTGTGTGGCCAGAACATGTATTTGTGTCACAGGTCTGAGTCTTTCACCTGTGGGCCAGTCTAGTGCCTGATCTGCAGTTGCATTACGCAAACTCGCCTTATCTAGAAATATTAAATTAATGAACTACTTTCGCAAGGGAGATAATCAATACTTCTACTGGAACTATTTACAGCGTGCTTTTTTCGTAATCTCTCGGAAATCTACAGGTGTCATGTGATGTATGCAATTTTATCATCGATATGTAAATCGATAATCCATGTATATGTAGTGTGGCGAGTCCACCATTGACCACTGTGATATTCGAATTAACGTGTCAGGTTAACATGTATCTCACTTCCCGAACATGTTTATTTTATTGAAAAAGACATTTATGACCACGTGAAAATGATTTCCAAAGTTAAATATGGTTTCCGTAAATGACATCGCATATATTTTATGCGAAATGTGGAATTAAATATTCTTCCTTTGTACAAATAAAGTTCAAGGAAGTTTAGTTTGCAGTAAATAATTTGCGATGATTCTGCTTAATTCCCTGTAAATAAAAACAACACATTTACATTTATTGACAATTTTATAATTTGTGACACTTTCACCAATACTAGTTTCGATAATTTGTGGAAATCTCGATACAAATAGTTACAACCAGCGTAAGTAATTTTGTAAACTAACGTAGTCTGACCAAGATTTATAATTCCCGTGTATGTGAAAAGGGAATTACGTTCATTATTTCTAACCATATCAAATAAAGATGAAATTATATTAAGTATTGCAAAGATAATCAAATAAGAGAAAGTCTATGCTGAAATTACAAATCAGTAGAACATGTTTGCCGTACAGCTTAAGAGAACACTTTTTATTAGGGTCTTATAGGGTTGCACAAATCTGGTAATAAAACAGAGCAATATAGGCCAGTTCAGCATTATCATCCTTATGAACGTGAATTGCACTATTATCAATGGAATTACAGTTATTCACAAAAATAACATTAATAATATGTCCGTTGTTATAGGTGTATACTATGATCAGACTGCACGGATGTAGATCTTATATGCGTGTATGTTATTTTCTAATCGATGTTTAAAATGTGTACGTGTATGAATCTGATCAGGGCTGACACTGTTCATTAATCATTATGTAGCCTGCACTATAGGTAAATAATTACAGATGACCGATGTACTCGTTATATATACATTGTATTCTCAGACTGGTGAACTTTTTTAACTTAATATTTCGGGCAATATACATGTAGCCTAATTCAAGGAGGTTTAGTTTAGTTTGCAGTAAATAATTCGCGATGATTCTGGTTAATTCCCTGGAAATAAAAACAACACATTTCCATTTATTGACAATTTTATAATGTGTGACACTTTCACCAATATTAGTTTTGATTATCTGTATAAATCCCCTTAATATTGCCAAGAAATCAAGAGAAAACATTGCAATGATACAAATATTTACAACCAGCGTAAGTAAATTTGTAGACTAACATAGTCTGACCAAGCTTTATAATTCCAGTGTACGTAAAAGGGAATTACGTTAATTATTTCTAAACATATCAAATAAAGATGAAATTATAGTAAGTACCCGGTATTGCAAGTTGCAATTATCTCAAAGATAATCAAATAAGACAAAGTCTATGCTGAAATTACAAATCAGTATGTCAGTTGCTATAGGTGTATAGTTGCTATAGCCTGCACTATAGTTATGCGGAGAAAACAACCACACATTTGTAACAATTAGTTAAATCACGTAAATAATTACAGATGACCGATGTACTCGATATATATATATTCTCAGGCTAGCAAACTGTTTTTAAGTTAATATCTCGGGCAATATACATGTAGCCTAATGCAAAACAGCGATTGAAACCAGTGTATACCCAGATCAAGCTGCGCATCCACACATTCTGAACGGGGTCTACACTGGTTGTACAAATATAGTTCAAGGTTTAGTTTGCATAAATAATTTGCGATAATTCTGCTTAACGTAAAGATTCTAATAGACGCCCGGGCGTCTATTAGAATCACCACTGGCTCCGAAGTCCAGGGTGGGCGTTTAATAGAGGCAAGTGTTATTCAGCAAAGGGAAAATGATAAAAAAATATACGATGTTCTGCTATCTGAACAAAAACATAACTAAGGGACGTTACTCTCAAACGCCAGACTTGATTGTACTGTCTGTCAGTTTATAAACTTTTGGACCAAGACATTTCGGCCCACTCTGGTCATTATGGTACAGTCGGTAGAAATGTTAAATTTAATGGTAATGTATATCAAGACAGCGTCAATCATTAATGCTGATCATATTTACGCCTACGGACGTTTCGTCAGCGTTAGCATCAGCGTTTCAGATCTGTCGGGTTTGAGATGCTTTGAAAATGGCGTCTCCGTAACCGTGTAAATTCTGATAACCCTGTGTCCATGCAAATAGCCACTGCTGATGTGGAATTTACTGTGACACCGGAAACAGTCGAATTTCGCTTCCTCTTTTGAAAGTGAAAGTAGCAATTATGTTTTTTCCCCGATTTTAAAGGAAGTTGCTTTCGAAATAATGGAAAGAAAAACAATCTAATTGGACAATTAGCTCCGATTTTGTTTCAAGTCGTTACTGGGCGTTTATTAGAGGCACTAATTTCATGAAAATCGGCCAAAAAATGTGTCATTTTCAACGTAAAAAGTGGGGGGTGGGCGTCTATTAGAGCATGGGCGTCTATTAGAATCTTTACGGTAATTGGAAAATGAAAACAGATGGTGTCATTATTATTATCTAAACTAGAAATGTGGCCTGTCGGCACACGAATGCCCCCGCTGGCAGCCAAAGAAAACGAGGCATATTTGATTACAAGCCATTTACCCGAGTACGGACGGACGCCGGTAACACTATATGCCCCACTCACCATTCGGTTGCGGGGGCATAATAAACCATTTACCCGAGTGTTTGTGACCTTGACCCTGGGCTTGGCGGGGGCAGGACGAACGTGGCGATTTGGCACAGGGCGGTAGAGGACCATTAGAGCAATGTGTATATGAAATATGAAGCAGATCGGTCAAAGGATGAAGAAATTATGAGACATTTACCCGAGCGTTAAAGTTTCGTGACGGACGGACGGAAAGGTGAAGGTCGAAGTACTGGTGGTGGAGTGTGTAAGGTACATGTGTATAAATATTGAAGGCATTGGCAAAAGTATTGAGAAGTTAGTGTAGGATTGAGAAACGCGCACGTAGATTTACCCAAAGTGCTAAGTAAACATTTAAAGTAGAAAAGGTGAAGGTCAAAGGTCAAGGTCGAAGTACTGGGTGGTGGAGTGTGTAGGGCATGTTCATATGTATCATGTGTATAAATATTTAAGCGATTGGCAAAAGTATTGAGAAGTTAGTGTAGGATTGAGAAACGTGCACGTAGATTTGTCCCAAAGTGCCAAGCAAACAGTTAAAGTGGAAAAGGTCAAGGCCAAAGGTCAAGGTCAAGTACTGGGGGGTGGAGTGTGTAAGGCATGTTCATATGTATCACGTGTATAAATATTGACATAATATGTGAAGCCATGTAGAAGTTACTAAAGAATATGGTAATATCGGGACGTACGGACGGACGGACGGACGGACGGACGGACGGACGCCGGTAACACTATATGCCCCCGTACCTTTCGGTAGCGGGGGCATAAAAAGACCAAAATAATTTTAACTTAGAAACATAATTTTTATATCAATAGATAGAAAAATGAATGAACTAATTGAAAATACCTGTCCATTTTTTGTAACTATTATTATAAAGAGATTTTGCGATTTTCCCAACGAAAATCGAGAAGAAAAATCACAATTTGCTATATAAATCATATAAAAACTACCGACTATGTTTAAAGCTAAAAAGGACCAAAATATTTTTATTTTAAAAACACGATCGAAACATCATCATAAAGTACAATAATTGAAGTTTACTAATGCAGACTTTCTACAGGTAAGGTGGCTGCGAAAGTTAAATATGCATCGACTGAGAATATATGTTTGTATTTTTTTTTCTCTCACAATTTTATAATTTTTATCAAAATAGCTATAAACTGATAAAAACTTTATACCAACTTTATGCCCCCAACGACTGCCTTTTAGAATTTTCTATCTTGACTTTGAGGATTATCTGATTGTGGATTTATTATAGGAATGAATGGCCTTTTTGTGGAATTTATCGGGGTATAAACCTGGAAAAGTCGCGGGAATACTGGACGAAGGCCGGAAGGCCTCGTCCAGTATTCCCGCGACTTTTCCAAGTTTATATCCCCGATAAATTCAACAAAAAGGCCATTCATTCCTTATAATTCCAGCATTTGAAATAAATTCATCAAGAAACTGTGTTTATTTTCTGTTTTCTTAAGAATTATTTTAACTGCGCCTCACGGTTACGGAAAGTAGTTCAGCGTGGGAGTTTACTGGGATATAAATTTTGGACAGAGACTTGCTACGGGCCACTCAAATGTTAGGGAATTGTGTAAATATTTTTGGGCTGGAATTATCACAGCATGATAGAGGACCATCAGAGCAATGTATGTGCAATTTAAAGACACACCGTGTTTCCCCCAGGATGAAAAAGGGACCGGGTACAAGTCGAAACATTTATTATACCAACTGAATGAAAATGGAATAAGCAAATTACATGGGGGGGGGGATAACTCCATAACATGCAATCAGTAACACTAATGGATATACCTGTCACAAGTGCAAATTAAAAAATAATAATTCAAATTTGTCCTTCACCGGGACTGTCTGTGTGGGCTACAGAATGTAAATATGGATGATGACAAATAGGTATATAAAGCTTCACGCCAATCTGGCTTAGGGTTGCATGGGTATAACAGGTAGCTAAATACATTAACACTAATCACTAGTCATTTGCCCTTGACATCACCTTAATCAGGGGTCGCTTGGGTGGGCTCTAGAATGAACATGTGGGTGAGACTGGAGAAATTGGGCTTATGGGTTTTGTGACGAGTGTAGATACAGATCAGCCTGTGTATCCACACAGTCTGATCAGGATCTGCGCTGTTCGCCATTCCATCAATGAATGCCTATCATGCTTCTAACAAGCGTTATTAGACTACCGGAGTGTGCTATTTGATCAGGATCTACAATGGTCACAAATACCATAAGCCCCATTTCTCCAGTAACATGACACATAAGTATACCAAGCAAGTCAACTTGACTTCACAAATGTTGTAAGTTCCCTTTTGTTTACCAGTGTCCAACATAGCCAGTCAAAACAACAAGTAGCCCATGCACATGAAAACCAACATGGTTGGCATGTTGACTTCCTCACTCATCAGTTAACTAATACTGGTTGTGTTTGAAATGTTTCAATTTCATCAACATATATATGGATAAATGACTAACAACATGGATGGTATCCCAAGGATTTTAATTTTAACGTTGAAATAAAACATTATTGGGTAAACATATTTTATGTGGGATTTGCAAACGGCACGCACGTTGGTGTGTAAGTGTGATTTACCTGAAGAGAAACTGCATTAGTTTTTACTGATATTCATGCACAATCGAGAGAATATTAAAACATTTAAAATATACAAATATTATTTAAAGGAGTACCGATATGATATATTTAAATAATAAAAATATTGAAAATATATACTACAATTGCTTACAGCATAATTTACTGATTGATAATAGTCACTGAATCGTGGCCTATTTGACCGCATTACCTATTTACGCCGGCACCCCACTAGACCCCCTCTTTACGTTGGTCAGTGGGGACGCTCTGGGGTGCGCTGGCTAATACAATGTTTGCGTAATGTGACTGGTGGGAGAAATGGGGCTTATAACATCTGTGGCCAGTGACAGGATAAATTGGGTCATGGTCTCTGTAGCCAGTCTAGATCATGATCTGTATCTGTGGATGTGACTGGAGAAATGTGGCTTATGGGATATGTGGCCAGTGTAGCTCATGATCCAATAGCAAACTCCTGTAGCTGGGTAGTGATCTATATTGCTGGTTAAAAGCATTACAGATGTTTCATTTATGGTATGGCGAACAGTGCAGATTCTGATCAGACTCGTAAATCCTAAGGTGTACGGTTTAGAGAGATTCCTGAGTAACTTTTGTACATTAGTCGAAACCCGAATGTTATCCAATTCGTAACATCCTGATGTAGGGATGCTGTTATATGTGTATTTCCGTCAGAGAATCATCCTATTTCACAACAGTCAGTGTGGTGGATTGGCATAGGACAGATTATTAAAGCGCGACATGCTACAACGACATCAATCAGCTGCAGCACTTTGATATAAGGACGACATACAGGGAAGGCAAAGTGCATGAATTGCCTTCCAGTGTCCTGTATTGGATTTAGACGAATAAATTGTCTTCATATTTAAAGGTACATGCCCACTCAGTAGGCACAATGTTCTTTATATCAGAGACATCATCCGAGACATTTTCAGGCAAAATAAACATTCATTCACCATTACCCCACATATTGATTGGCATTATTATACATCAGACGTAAAGTTCCACACTGCTATCAGGGGCGATAACCGTGTTTCCTTAAAATTTTAACGGACATTACTATTTATTCTCTGTATTTATGTTTTGATGTGCAATGATCATACTTTATAATCTGTCGAAAGTATTATTTTTTCAGGTGAAGCCTTTAATTAGTATAAATAATTAAAAATATCATGCCTCATTTGCATATGAAAATAACCTCATACCACCGCGAGTCACTATCAGTAAAATAAAATTACTAAATGATTATATCTGTATAGCGGGCACTCATAATTTTTAGAACTGATGGAATAGTGACACTTATTTAATTCCTATAAAGAACATTTTGTGCCTACTGAGTGGGCATGTACCTTTAAAAGTGCACTTCCCTATATAGGCGACCCACCATTCCCAATGAGAAGTTTAACTCATTACAGTTGGAATACTCTTTTAGGTGTATGTAAATTTTGAAATATTTTCTTATTGCTCAATGACAATGTTGTGACCACTCATTTGAACCGTCTTGATGAGACAGTTCAAATGCTGGTCACTAATTATACTTCCGATGAGGTGAAGAAAATATTGAAATTTTCTGTTTGTAAAATGGTGTATGGTCAGAATATAATGGGTTAACCCATGTATTTGGGATACCCATTCACAGGTATCTAAATTAACAAACATTTTTCTATTTTCTTCATTTCTCAATGAAAGTATATGTTGTTACCACTCATTTGAACCGTCTCACCGAGACGGTTCAAATGAGAGGTAACAACATATACTTATGTGCGCAAAAAAAATAAAAAAAATTTCAGTCGGAAAATTGTGTATCCTCAGCATGACCAGGGTTAAATTTAATTGTGGATAAATAAACTGGGACTAACTTCCAGGATTCAGTCACTTGATACTGCTGGTAGCGATAACGGCAATCATGCAAATAGGCCGTGTTGCATAATTCATTGTCTAATATAGTGACACCTTGAAGGTGGCTAGTGAATTATTGAATTACAAATTAACGAAGCATTGGGTGTTTTGTCTTGTGTGACAACAAGTTTGTTAACAGCTTTACAAATATGTGACTTGCTGTAACGATAAGGGCCTTGCTGTGTCGGCCAACAGTGTAGCCTATGATCAGACTGCGTATTCACGCAGTCTGATCAGAGGCTACACTGTTGGCTGCTGAGTCCTGGAAACATTACGGATGCGCATAATGAAAAATACTTTTGTCTTACCTGGCTGAAAGTGTTGTAGCTGATCATGGGGCTGCACTGGCAAAGAAACTCAATAAGCCCATTTTTGTCATGGCATGGCACATCATCAGACAAAGGAGCTTATACTAATTTTACACTTACCAACATTTTAGTCGTACAAAGTTTAGTGAAACGGCCCCCTGTACTACATCAAATCACTTGGCTCCAGATGTGAATCCCAGTAAGAGATGTTAACCCTTAGACCGCTACACACAACAATTGTCGTCTGCTGTTGCTTTTATATCTTGCCATATTTCTCAATAAAAACATGTTTTGACAGCACTTTAGAATCATTTCCAATGGAAATGATTCTGAAGTGCTGTCAAAGCATGTTGTAAATTATTCTAAAGCATGTTTTTGATGATAAAAATGGAAAATAAAAAATACACAGCAGACGACAAAAAATTAAGATAGCGGTGTAAGGGTTAACCATGAAGATATGAATCCTTAAGGATGGATGGATTCATCATTAAGATGCACACATTCCCTCTCAACCTCGTGTCAGTTCAAGTGATGCTAACTCTGGACTGGCTAACCAATCAGAATACAGTTAGTTTAACCCTTACTACGCTGAATTATTTTTTGTCGTCTGCCGGAAATGTTTTATTTTCAATATTTCTAAAACAAAACCTGTTTTGACGGCGCATGAGAATTTTCTCCACTGGAGACAATTCTCATGTGCTGTCAAAACCTTTTTTGCTTTAAGAATTAAGGCAAAAATGAAAAACAGCAGACGGCAATTTCCGTCTCCAGTATAGTGAGGGTTAAGGTGTATGAAGTATTTCCACCAGTTTTTCTCATTTCTCATCCAAAGTATATGATGTTACCACTCATTTGAACCGTCTCGACACACACATCGACTTGTCAATCATGCAAAAAGTTCTGCATCCCTTCTATTCCGAGTCTTCACACTACAATTTACTTAAAACGTTTTCCACTCTAGATTAATTATTAGTCTATTTGTCATCAACAAACACATGCTGCGAAGGATTTCAGGACGTTCAGTCCTTTGATACAGACATATAGAAGTACCTATGTGCACATGTTTGGTGGGAAATAATTCTGCTTTGTAGAATTCAAACACAAACTTTCGGGTGGGGGGAAGAATTTTCAGGGTGGGGGGGAGAATTTCCTAGGATCGAGCCTGGAAATATTCTAGTATTTAGAGTACATTTACACTGTCACGTTTTCTGCCAACCTATTTCTGGCTATTGAATATTAAAATCAAATATGGTAAACAGGCAACAGACAAGCCTATCAGTTATATTAATATAGCCCAATATGGAGAATATCACATTAATAGTACATACGCACTGCTGTTCCAGATTTTCCTGCCGGCCTACATAGGCTATTAAGACATATTAACTCCCAAAAATATTCAAACTGAAATCCTTTTTCGAGAATAATAACAGTCATTATCCTCGGAATTTGCTATTTGGAGACTGTTTGGTGTATGCTTGGCAGCTGTATGTGTTACAGGAGCCGAGAGACAGACTTTACCCATTACATGCAATGGCCACACAATTTTTTGTATGAAAAATAAAAATAATTCTCTTAATTATGCATAGAAGTATATGCTGTTACCACTCATCTGAACCGTCTCGACGAGACGGTTCAAATGAGCGGTCACAACGTACACTTTTGAATAAAAATAGTCAAAATTATTTCAAGTTGTTGATACCCCATATAAGAATATTCAGTATGAAATAGATTAAATTCACAAAACAGGCAGTCACAAAATAAATAGCAGATAGATTCTCATACTAATTGTGGCATAACATCAAGCAAGGAGGGTTGTATTATTTTTATGTTTATTGAAACTGATAAAAGAAAATAATATTTTCTGTATTTGCCATTTTATTTTGGGTACAGACGAGAATATGCAAAACAATATTCTCTAATCTAAATGGGCAGACAGACGAATGGCAAGTGTGTTACAATATAATACTACATCCCAATTTTTCTATGCATAGAAATGACTCACTTTTCAATGGTGTTTTTATTGAACAAATATATCATTGACCAGATCAACAGTATGTAGTCTGTTTTACGTAGAATTTATAATATACTCTTTGCATGCTAACTGTGAAAATAACAGTCAACAAATTATGAGTAATACTCATTTTTCTCTCAGTAAATATATCTAGTAATTTCATTAGAATTGAGTCCAGAGGACTCAATTCTAATGAAATTCCCAGACGTATTCACGATATTTACAAGAAATAAAAGAAATCATGATGAATTGTCATCCGCTATTTTTTTAAACTATTTATAGCCCATAAGTTACCCAGCATGCAGAGTTATTTACTGAATATTCAGGTAGCATATTTGAGGTCGGGCGATCCAGAAATTTCTGGTAAAGCGGTCCAATTAAACGAATGCCATCAATATGTTCATCGTTTTTGTCGTAAAACAGTTAATGTGGAATACACAGAGTAAGTTTGCCTGCATTTTATCTAGCATTATACTTCTAGGAAAATATTGTGAAGCATTGATGCCAAAAGCATATTTGAGGTCGATTTTTCGCAATATGTCTCATAATGATACAGTATCGCAATGACTGCAATATATTGCAGTCATTGCGATACTGTATCATTAGGAGACATATTGCGAAAAATCGATTATATCACCACGTCTCTTGCATCAAAATGACATCACTGTAAATTGATCATCCACTGTATAACAAAAAGATTAAAGAATGATCAAAGTTTTCGAACCCGATTTTCCGACGCGATGTAATCTGTGACGTAATAACTAATTCTTACAGTAGATTTTCTTTACAATCTTCCTAACAAACTGACGGATTTTGATGATATGTAGCGCACCAAATACGATGGCATATGTGTTTTATAGGTGCTCTGTAAGTTATTTACAATAACTATTAACTTTCACGAAGAATCAAGTATCGTTTATTTCTTACATTCGCGTGCTCTAGTTTATATTTACATTTCCGGTCAAACATCTGAATTATGAGATTAAAGTCGCCTATTCAATAAAGGGCAAAGTGTACCGCATTAGAAAGATATTAAAGGAAATCTAATGTAAACACATGTAAAAAACAAGACGCGCTGTTCGGAAACATGTGATCCCACACCTTGATGATGTTGCATTACATTTAACGTGACAAGTAACATATGTACCTCTTGTTTAATCATGATGTTATGTTTGACCTGACTTGACAAGTAACATATGTACCTCTTGTTTAATCATGATGTTATGTTTGACCTGACTTGACAAGTAACATATATACCTCTTGTTTAATCATGATGTTATGTTTGACCTGACTTGACAAGTAACATATGTACCTCTTGTTTAATCATGATGTTATGTTTGACCTGACTTGACAAGTAACATACCGTACTTGTTTAATCATGATGTTATGTTTGACCTGACTTGACAAGTAACATATGTACCTCTTGATTTAATCATGATGTTATGTTTGACCTGACTTGACAAGTAACATATGTACCTCTTGTTTAATCATGATGTTATGTTTGACCTGACTTGACAAGTAACATATGTACCTCTTGTTTAATCATGATGTTATGTTTGACCTGACTTGACAAGTAACATATGCACCTCTTGTTTAATCATGATGTCATGTTGGCCTGACTTGACAAGTAACATATGTACCTCTTGTTTAATCATGATGTTATGTTTGACCTGACTTGACAATGTACCTCTTGTTTAATCATGATGTTATGTTTGACCTGACTTGACAAGTAACATATGTACCTCTTGTTTAATCATGATGTTATGTTTGACCTGACTTGACAAGTAACATATGTACCTCTTGTTTAATCATGATGTTATGTTATGTTTGACCTGACTTGACAAGTAACATATGTACCTCTTGTTTAATCATGATGTCATGTTGGCCTGACTTGACAAGTAACATATGTACCTCTTGTTTAATCATGATGTTATGTTTGACCTTACTTGACAAGTAACATGCGTACCTCTTGTTTAATCATGATGTTATGTTTGTTTGACCTTACTTGACAAGTGACATACGTACCTCTTGTTTAATCATGATGGTATGTTTGACCTGACTTGACAAGTAACATAGGTACCTCTTGTTTATAATTCATGATGTTATGTTTGACCTGACTTGACAAGTAACATACGTACCTCTTGTTTAATCATGATGTTATGTTTGACCTGACTTGACAAGTAACATACGTACCTCTTGTTTAATCATGATGTTATGTTTGACCTGACTTGACAAGTAACATATGTACCTCTTGTTTAATCATGATGTTATGTTTGACCTGACTTGACAAGTAACATACATACCTCTTGTTTAATCATGATGTTATGTTTGACCTGACTTGACAAGTAAACATACGTTACCTCTTGATTAATCATGATGTTATGTTTGACCTGGACTTGACAAGTAACATTACATTACCTCTTGTTTAATCATGATGTTATGTTTGACCTTACTTGACAAGTAACATACGTACCTCTTGTTTAATCATGATGGTATGTTTGACCTGACTTGACAAGTAACATACATACCTCTTGTTTAATCATGATGTTATGTTTGACCTGACTTGACAAGTAACATACATACCTCTTGTTTAATCATGATGTTATGTTTGACCTTACTTGATAAGTGACATACGTACCTCTTGTTTAATCATGATGGTATGTTTGACATGACTTGACAAGTAACATACGTACCTCTTGTTTAATCATGATGTTATGTTTGACCTGACTTGACAAGTAACATATGTACCTCTTGTTTAATCATGATGTTATGTTTGACCTCTGACTTGACAGTGGGTTATCCATATGTACCTCTTGTTTAATCATGATGTTATGTTTGACCTGACTTGACAAGATAACATACGTACCTCTTGTTTAATCATGATGTTTATGTTTGGACCTGACTTGTTACAAGTAACATATATACCTTGTTTAATCTGTGTTATGTTTGACCTGACTTGACAAGTAACATTATGTACCTCTTGTTTAATCATGATGTTATGTTTGACCTGACTCGACAAGTAACAATATGTATCTCTTGTTAATCATGATGTTATGTTTGACCTGACTCGACAAGTAACATATGTACCTCTTGTTTTAATCATGATGTCTGTCGTTGGGGGCCTGACTTGACAAGTAACTATGTACCCCTTGTTTAATCATGATGTTATGTTTGACCTGACTTGACAAGTAACATATGTACCTCTTGTTTTAATCATGATGTCATGTTGGCCTGACTTGACAAGTAACATACGTACCTCTTGTTTAATCATGATGTCATGTTGGCCTGACTTGACAAGTAACATGGGTACCTCTTGTTTAAAAAAAAAAAAAAAAATCATGATGTTATGCTTGACCTGACTCGACAAGTAACATACGTACCTCTTGTTTAATCATGATGTCATGTTGGCCTGACTTGACAAGTAACATGGGTACCTCTTGTTTAATCATGATGTTATGTTTGACCCGACTTGACAAGTAACATATGTACCTCTTGTTTAATCATGATGTTATGTTTGACCTGACTTGACAAGTAACATACATACCTCTTGTTTAATCATGTTATGTTTGACCTGACCTGACAAGTAACATACGTACCTCTTGTTTAATCATGATGGTTATGTTTGACCTGATTGTTCAAGTGACATAATACCTCTTGTTTAATCATGATGTTATGTTTGACCTTACTTGACAATGTAACATATGTACCTCTTGTTTAATCATGATGGATTTGTTTGACCTGACTTGACAGTACATACATACCTCTTGTTTAATCATGATGTTATGTTTGACCTGACTTGACAAGTAACATACATACCTCTTGTTTAATCATGATGTTATGTTTGACCTTACTTGACAAGTGACATACGTACCTCTTCTTTAATCATGATGGTATGTTTGACCTGACTTGACAAGTAACATACGTACCTCTTGTTTAATCATGATGTTATGTTTGACCTGACTTGACAAGTAACATATGTACCTCTTGTTTAATCATGATGTTATGTTTGACCTGACTTGACAAGTAACATATGTACCTCTTGTTTAATCATGATGTTATGTTTGACCTGACTTGACAAGTAACATACGTACCTCTTGTTTAATCATGATTTTATGTTTGACCTGACTTGACAAGTAACATATGTACCTCTTGTTTAATCATGATGTTATGTTTGACCTGACTTGACAAGTAACATATGTACCTCTTGTTTAATCATGATGTTATGTTTGACCTGACTCGACAAGTAACATATGTACCTCTTGTTTTAATCATGATGTCATGTTGGCCTGACTTGACAAGTAACATATGTACCTCTTGTTTAATCATGATGTTATGTTTGACCTGACTTGACAAGTAACATATGTACCTCTTGTTTTAATCATGATGTCATGTTGGCCTGACTCGACAAGTAACATACGCACCTCTTGTTTTATTAATCAAGAAGTTCATGATGCCTGACTTTGACAGTAACATACGTACCTCTTGTTTAATCATGATGTCATGTTGGCCTGACTTGAAAAGTAACATGGGTACCTCTTGTTTAATCATGATGTTATGTTTGACCTGACTCGACAAGTAACATACGTACCTCTTGTTTAATCATGATGTCAGGTTTGGCCCGACGTGACAAGTAACAGGGTATGTACCTCTTGTTTAATCATGATGTTATGTTTGACCTGACTTGACCAAGTAACATACGTACCTCTTTGTTTTTTAATCATGATGTTATGTTAGACCTGACTTGACAAGTAACCATATATACCTCTTGTTAATCATGATGTTATGTTGAACCTGACTTGACAAGTAACCATATTACCTCTTGTTTAATCAATGAGTTAATGTTTTTGACCTCTGACTCGACAAGTAACATCTGTCTCTTCGTGTTTAATCATGATGTTTATGTTTTGACCTGACTCGACATGTAACATATGTTCCCTCTTAGTTTAATCATGAATGTCATGTTGGCCTGACTTTGACAAGTAACATTTGTACCTACCCCCTTTGTTTAATCATGAATGTTCTTTTGGTTTTGACCTGACTTTCGACAAGTAACAAATAGTGTAACCTCTTAGTTTTTAATCATGATTGTCAATGTTGGCCTCTGACTTGACAAGTTAACATACAGTACCTCTTGTTTAATCAATGATGTCAAGTTGGTTGGCTGACTTGACAACGTAACATACGGGTAACCTCTTTTTGTTTCAATGATTTATTGTCAAGTTGGACCTGAACTTCGACAAGTTAAACATGATGGGTACCTCTTGTTTAAATTCAATGATGTCATGGTTGGCCTGACGTTGGAGCAAGTTAACATACGGGTCCACCTCTTGGTTTTAATCATGATGTTCATGGTTTTGGACCTGACCCGACTTGGACAAGTAAACATAGGGTACCTCTTGTTTAATTCATGTTGTCATGTTTTTTTGGACCTGGACGATTGACAAAGTTAACATACGTACCTCTTTTTTTGTTTAATCATGATGTTCATGATTTGGTGCCTGACCATGACAAGTTTAACATACGTACCTCTTGTTTAAATCATGTTGTTCATGGTTTGGACCTGACTTGACAAAGTGAAACATACGTAAACCTCTTGATTTAAACTGATGATGTTATTTTGTGCCTGACTTGACAAGTAACAATATATACCTCTTGTTTAATCTGATGTTATAGTTAAAGTTGGACCTGACATTGACAAGATAACATACGTACCTCTTGTTTAAATTAATCATGATGGGGTCCATGTTTGGACCTGACTAGACAAGTAACATATGTACCACTTGTTTAATACATGATTTATTTTTGACCTACTTCTTGACAAAGTAACATACGTACCTCTGTTTAATAAATCATGATGTTATGTTTGGACCTGACTTGACAAGTAAATACGTACCTCTTGTTTAATCAAGAAGTTATGTTTGCCCTACTTGACAAGTGACATACAAACCACTTGTTTACAATCATCGAGTTAAGATTGACCTTACTTGACAAGTACATACGTACCTCTTGTTAAATCATGATGGTATGTTTGACTGACTTGACAAGTAACTATCCATTACCTCTTGTTAATCATGGATTTATGTTTGACCTGACTTGAACAAGTAACATACATACCTCTTGTTTAATCATGAAGTTATTTTGACCTAACTTGACAAGTGACCATACGTACCTCTTGTTTAATCCATGATGGTATTTTGACCTGACTTGACAAGAAACATACGTACCTATCTTGTTTTAATCAGATGAGTCATGTGGGCCTGACTCGACAAGTAACATACGTCCCACTTTTTTAATCATGATGTCATGTTGTCCTGACTTGACAAGTAACATACGTACCTCTTGTTAATCATGATGTCATGTTGGCCTGACTTGACAAGTAACATTGGTACCGTCTATGTTTTAAATCATGAGTTATGTTTGACCTGACTACAACAAGTAACATACGTACCTCATTTTTAATCATGATGTTCATGTTTGAGATGACCTGACCTCGACAAGTACAAACTACCTCTTGTTTAATCATGCTGTCATGTTGGCCTGACTTGACACGTAACATGACCTCTTGTTTAATTCAAGATTTATGTTTGACCTGACTTGACAAGTAACATATGTACCTCTTGTTTAATCATGAGTTATGTTTGACCTGACTTGACAATAACATATGTACCTCTTGTTTAATCATGATGTTTATGTTTGACCTGACTTGACATACAAGTAACATATGTACCTCTTGTTTTAAAACTCATGATGTTATGTTTGGCCTGACTTGACAAGTAACATATGTACCCCTTGTTTAATCATGATGTTATGTTTGACCTGAACTTGACAATGTACCTCCTTGTTTAATCATGATGTTTATGTTTTTTTGACCTGACTTGACAATTAAACAAATATGTACCTCTTTTTTGTTAATCATGATGTTATGTTTGACCTGACTTGACAGTAATCATGTACCTCTTGTTTAATCATGATGTTATGTTATGTTTGACCTGACTTTGACAAGTAACATATGTACCCTCTTGTTTAATCATGATGTCATGTTGGCCTACTTGACAAGTAACATATGTACCTCTTGTTTAATCATGATGTTATGTTTGAACCTTACTGACAAGTAACATGGCGTCCACTCCTTGTTTTAATCAGAAGTTATGTTTGACCTTACTTGACAAGTGACATACGTACTCTTGTTTTTAATCATGATGGTAATGTTTGACCTGACTTGACAAGTAACATAGGTACCTCTTGTTTAATCATGATGTTATGTTTGACCCTGACTTGACAATAACATACGTACCTCTTTTTGTTTAATCATGATGTTTATGTTTGACCAATACTTGACAAGTAACATACGTACCCCTCTTGTATAATCATGATGTATGACCTGACTTGACAATAACATATGTTACCTCTTGTTTAATCATGATGTTATGTTTTTGACCTGACCATGACAAGTAAACATACATACCTCTTGTTTAATCATGATGTTAGTTTGACCTGACTTTGACAAGTAACATACGTACCTCTTGTTTAATCATGATGTTATGTTTGACCTGACTTGACAAGTAAACATCATACCTCTTGTTTTTAATCATGATGTTATGTTTGACCTTACTTGACAAGTAACATAACGTACCTCTTGTTTAATCATGATGGTTTATGTTTGAACCTGACTTGGACAAGTAACATACGTACCTCTTGTTTAATCATGATGTTATGTTTGACCTGACTTGACAAGTATCATACATACCTCTTGTTTAATTCATGATGTTATGTTTGACTTACTTGATAAGTGGACATACTACCTCTTGTTTAATCATGATGGTTATGTTTGACATGACTTGACAAGTAACATACGTACTCTTGTTTAATCATGATGTTATGTTTTGACCTGACCTTGACAAGTAAAACATGTACTCTTGTTTAATCATGATGTTATGTTTAACCTGACTGGACAAGTTAAACATATGTACCTCTTGTTTAATCATGATGTTATGTTTTGACCTGACTTGACATAACATATGTACCCCTCTTGTTTAATCTGATGTTATGTTTGACCTGACTTGACAAGTAACATATGGTACCTCTTGTTTTAATCATGGATGTTATGTTGACCTGACTTGACAATAACATATGTACCTCTTGTTTAAATCTGATGTTTATGTTTGACCTGACTCGACAAGTAACATATGTATCTCTTGTTTAATCATGATGTTATGTTTGACCTGACTCGACAAGTAACATATGTACCTCTTGTCTTTAATCATGATGTTCATGTTGGCCTGACTTGACAAGTAAAACAATATGTACCCCTTGTTTAATCATGATGTTATGTTTGACCTGACTTGACAAGTAACATATGTATCTTGTTTAATCATGATGTCCATGTTGGCCTGACTTGAAACAATAACATACGTACCCTCTTGTTTAATCATGAATTCATGTTGCCTGACTTGACAAGTAAAAAACATGGGATACCTCTTTGTTTAATCATGATGTTATGCTTGACCTGACTTCGACAAGTAAACATACGTAAACCTCTTGTTTAATCATGATGTCATGTTTGCCTGACTTTGACAAGTAACAAATGGGTACCTCTTGTTTAATCATGATTTATGTTTGACCGACTTGACAATAAACATATGTACCTCTTGTTTAATCATGATGTTATGTTTGACCTGACTTGACAAGTAACATACATACCTCTTGTTTAATCATGTTATGTTTGACCTGACCTGACAAGTAACATACGTACTCTTGTTTTTAATCATGATGATGTTTGACCTGACTTGACAAGTGGACATACATACCTCTTTTTTTAATCAGATGTTTTAATTGTTTGACCTGACTTGACAAGTAACATACATACCTCTTGTTTAATCATGATGTTATGTTTGACCTGACTTGACAAGTAACATACATACCTCTTGTTTAATCATGATGTTATGTTTGACCTGACTTGACAAGTAACATATGTACCTCTTGTTAATCATGATGTTAATGTTTGACCCTGACTTGACAAGTAAACATACGTACCATCTTTTTGTTTAATCATGATGTTATGTTTTGACCTGACTTGACAAGTAACATACGTACCTCTTGTTTAATCATGGATATTTGTTTGACCTGACTTGACAAGTGACTTACATACCTCTTGTTTAATCATGAATGTAATGTTTTGACCTTTTCTTGGACAAGTAACATACGTACCTCTTTGTTTAAATCATGATGGTATGTTGACCTGGACTGACAATAGTAACATACAAACCTCTTGTTTAATCATGATGTTATGTTTGAACCTGACTTGACAAGGTAACATGGGCATACCTCTTGTTTAATCATGATGTTATGTTTGAACCTACTTGACAAGTGCATACGTACCCTTGTTATTTAATCATGATTGGTATGTTTGACCTGACTTGACAAGTAACATACGTACCTCTTGTTTTAATCATGATGTCATGTTGGCCTGACTCGACAAGTAACATACGTACCTCTTGTTTTAATCATGATGTCATGTGGCCCCCCTGACTTGACAAGTAACATACGTACCTCTTGTTTAATCATGATGTCATGTTGGCCTGACTTGACAAGTAACATGGGTACCTCTTGTTTAATCATGATGTTATGTTTGACCTGACTCGACAAGTAACATACGTACCTCTTGTTTAATCATGATGTCATGTTTGACCTGACTCGACAAGTAACTACGTACCTTTGTTTTAATCATATGTCCAACGTTGGGCCTGACCTACAAGTACCATGGGTTCCTCTTGTTTAATCAGATGTTAATTTTGTCCTGACTCGAGTAACATTTACTACCTCTTTTTTAATCATGATGTCATGTTGGCCTGACTTGACAAGTAACATACGTACCTCTTGTTTAATCATGATGTCATGTTGGCCTGACTTGACAAGTAACATACGTACCTCTTGTTTAATCATGATGTCATGTTGGCCTGACTTGACAAGTAACATGGGTACCTCTTGTTTAATTATGATGTCATGTTGGCCTGACGTGACAAGTAACATACGTACCTCTTGTTTTAATCATGATGTCATGTTGGCCTGACTTGACAAGTAACATGGGTACCTCTTGTTTAATTATGATGTCATGTTGGCCTGACGTGACAATTAACATACGTACCTCTTGTTTTAATCATGATGTCATGTTGGCCTGACTTGACAAGTAACATACGTACCTCTTGTTTAATCATGTTGTCATGGCCTGACTTGTTTAAGTAACATACGTACCTCTTGTTTAATCATGATGTCATGTTGGCCTGACTTGACAAGTAACATGGGTACCTCTTGTTTAATCATGATGTCATGTTGGCCTGACATGACAAGTAACATACGTACCTCTTGTTTTAATCATGATGTCATGTTGGCCTGACTTGACAAGTAACATGGGTACCTCTTGTTTAATCATGATGTCATGTTGGCCTGACTTGACAAGTAACATACGTACCTCTTGTTTAATCATGATGTCATGTTGGCCTGACTCGACAAGTAACATACATACCTCTTGTTTAATCATGATGTCATGTTGGCCTGGCTTGACAAGTAACATACGTACCTCTTGTTTAATCATGATGTCATATTGGCCTGACTTGACAAGTAACATGTGTATCTCTTGTTTAATCATGATGTCATGTTGGCCTGACTTGACAAGTAACATGCGTACCTCTTGTTTAATCATGATGTCATGTTGGCCTGACTTGACAAGTAACATGCATACCTCTTGTTTAATCATGATGTCATGTTGGCCTGACTTGACAAGTAACATACGTACCTCTTGTTTAATCATGATGTCATGTTGGCCTGTTGGCCTGACTTGACAAGTAACATACGTACCTCTTGTTTAATCATGATGTCATGTTGGCCTGTTGGCCTGACTTGACAAGTAACATATGTACCTCTTGTTTAATCATGATGTTATGTTTGGCCTGACTTGACAAGTAACATATGTACCTCTTGTTTAATCATGATGTCATGTTGGCCTGACTTGACAAGTAACATAAGTACCTCATGTTTAATCATGATGTCATGTTGGCCTGACTTGACAAGTAACATACATACCTCTTGTTTAATCATGATGTCATGTTTGGCCTGACTAGCTGAGCTGACAGTAGCGACCCCGTCGACCTCCATTTCTGTGTCACTCTCATCACTCGACTCGTCCTCCAGACTGCAGATACATACGTGTTAGAAGAATGACCAGTGTTCTCCAGTCACAGCCACAAATATACTTTATAAGGCAACAATGAACATGTGTGCCGTAAAATATACCCATGGAGGAATAACCAGTAAACATGGGGCAATAATTCACTGGAAAAACTTGAAAATCAATAGGGTTCTTCCTCTTTCCATGACAAATATGCGTAGCAAATGCAGTCAAATTGTTGAGGACGAGGACACAGAGTGAAAATTAAAAATGACCACCGCAGGGAGACAAGTCATTAGACAATTTTTGAAAAACAATATGGTTCATCCTTTTGCTATGATAAACATGTTCATGTATATAACAAATTTGGTTAAATTAAATGCAGGAAGACATTAAGATAATTTAAGGTCAAGATGTTCGCACCTGCTCGATGAGCCAGTTCAAATGGTCGTCACGACATAATACTTCTGAGAACGGATAAAATACGTACGATTTCAAAGAAAATCACCTAAACGGATAAAATACGTACGATTTTCCCCAAAGAAAATCACCTAAACGGATAAAATACGTACGATTTTCCACAAAGAAAATCACCTAAACGGATAAAATACGTACGATATTCCCACAAAGAAAATCACCTAAACGGATAAAATACGTACGATTTTCCACAAAGAAAATCACCTAAACAGATAAAATACGTACGATTTTCCACAAGAAAATCACCTAAACGGATAAAATACGTACGATTTTCCACAAAGAAAATCACCTATGATAGGTGATTTTCTTTTATCATAGGTGATTTTCTTTGTGGAAAATCGTACGTATTTTATCCGTTCTCAGAAGTATTATGTCCTGACGACCATTTGAACTGGCTCATCGAAAGGGCTAACAGCTGTATACATACTTCTTGTCGGTGGACTTCTGTTTAGCCTGTGTCTCCTCCTGCTTCTTCTTCAGGTACTCCTCCATCTCGGGCCCCTCTAGTCGGATCCGACGCCGCACCTGTACAGTAAAACCTCTCTAAATAGGGCATACAGGAAACCTCAGGATAATTAACTGCTATTGTTTTATATTTCTCTTTCTCAATTAAAACATGGTTTAATCCTTTCATCCCTATGTAACTGTAATGGATTTTGATATGTTAATTTTGCAACCAATCCAATTGTCACAAAATGATTTTCAGACTAGTCCATTTATGAAGGTTTTTGTTCTCAAAAATGTGAAAATTACTTGCAAAAAGTGCAGATTCTGATGGGACGGTTCGTCAAGAGCCGGCATCTGGATGTACACTTTTGCCAATACCACTATACAAGCCTATGGTATTGAAAGGGTTAAACTATTCTGTTGTTTTATGATATGACTTATTTCTCAATGAAAATATGGTTTAACAGCACTTTAGAATTGGAAATAATTCTGAAGTGCTGTCAAACCATGTTTTCATCAAGAAAATTGAAAATACATAAAGATGACAAATTTAATTTAGCAATGCAACTTACTTATGGATTGTACTGACATTTATCTCACAGAGGGCTGATGAATATGAACATGGAATACAGTGGCAGCTCTCTAACACTACTGTCTGTTCCGCGTTTTGCTGCCGACAAACTTTTGGCTAGTAAACACATTCAATTTAAAAATATTTAAATGTAAGTACTTTTTCATAAATAACAAAAAAGTAACCCTCCCTAAAAAAAATTATTTGATGAAATTCCATCAAGTATTGATTTTATTGTGAAAAAATTATTTTCGTATGGGCTAACGTGGGGGAAAATGAGAAGGAGCAGGGGGAGGAGTAAAAAAAAATATAAAAAAATTGGAAATTGACTCTGGTTAGATAGCTTGGAAATGATATAACTATGAAAATCGGTCCACAAATATTTAAAAAAAATATTTGTTTTCGCAATAAAATCAATATTTGAAGGAAATTCATCAAACACTTTTGCATATGCAAATGAGGCATGATATATTTTAATTATTTATACTAATTAAATGTCACCTGAAAAAATAATATTTTCGACGGATTATAAAGTATGATCATTGCAAATACAGAGAATAAATAGTAAGTCTGTTAACATTTTAAGGAAACACGGTTATTGCCCCTGATATCAGTGCGGAAATGTACGTCTGATGTAAAATGTATAATAATGCCAATCAATACATGGGGTAATCATGAATAAATGTTTATTTCGCCAGAAAATGTCTCAGATGATGTCCCTGATATAAAAAAACATTTTGTGCCTGCTGAGTGGGCATGTACCTTTAAGATATGCATACCCTCTACTGCCATCATCCGTACCATTTGACATTGACATATACAGTACATGGATCATGCGATCAGACAAACGTGGGCAAACTTTATTTCTAGTTACAGTCATTTATGATCAGCTGCCATACATACACCAGTAGCCGATTTCACCAAAATTGCAAAGCATACTTATCTAGCAAAGTGTACTTTGAGGGAGTAATCATTGATTTTTCCCGAAATTCATTATTTCATATAGAAATAACAACTTCATATATTTGATGATTGGAAGTATAAAAGGAATTACTATACTGAATGTATTACATTATCACAGCCAAAATGACTGATAATGTAATAAATTCAGTATAATAAAAAATAATAAATTTATCGTTAAATTAAAAATTTCTCCCTCAAAGTGTACTTTAAAAGCAAGATAAGTATACTTTGCAATGTTGATGAAATAGACTACAGGGGCCCGTTTCACTAAACTTCGTACGACTAAAATGTTCGTAAGTGTAAATTTAGGATCGCCTGGAAATTTCAATTGATGGATTTACATTTATTGAGCATAGGCTGCATACATTTATTGAGCATAGGCTGCATATGCAGCCTATGCTCAATAAATGTAAATCCATCAATTGATATTTCCAGACGATCCTAAATTTGCACTTACAAACATTTTAGTCGTAAGAAGTTTAGTGAAACAGCCCTCAGGTATATGCAGCCTATGCTCAATAAATGTAAATCCAAACATTTTGATGAAACAGGCTACAGATTGTGAAGATGCTGGTTTGGGAATAAACTGGTTGCAATAAGCCCTGTTTTATCAGATTCTGGACCATAAGGTGGGCTCAGCAGAAATTTACATGGAGAAATAAACAAAATAATAACATATTTTCAAGAGATAAAAAATGCAATAAAAGCTAGATTTTGTAAACATATCAATTATGGTTTAACAACATATTTTATCATTACGGTGGTATGCACAACAAGATCCCCATAAACATATTTTTATTTTAGTATTTAATCACGAACATTGTGTGAGCCAAGCTTTTCTATGACTGCTGAAACTATCCTAGCGGTATCATGGTATTAGAGATAAATACTTTATCAAAGCCGGCGGATGCCAAACTAAGACAAGTGAATCTACAGAGTATCAAGTGATCTTTCGCATCATTAAAAGAGATATGTAGCCACAAAGAGTAAAATTGGTCTCATCGAGTTTGCGACCATTGTAGTCCCAGATCAGACTGCGCATTGATCAGTGCCTATATTTGTCACTGTTGAGTTGAGGAACATTGCTGATACATGTACCTACAATGAAGCGATAGATCTGTGTTGGGTAACATTTAAGGGAGCTAGTTGACACAGGAGCTACACTGGTCAGATTTTCAATAGGTTCATTTTCCTCTTGGTGTATACTGTATACACACTAGCAGCTGTAAGTGCATGCAGCTGGTCATGTAGCTGATTTCACCAAAATTGCTAAGTATACTTATCTAGCTAAGTATACTTTGAGGGAGTAATTATTTATTCCCCCCCCCCCCACCCACCCGAAATGCATTATTTCATATAGAACTAATCACTGCATATAGTTGATGATTAAAAGTATGGAGAATTATTATACTGAATTTATTACATTATCACAGCCATGGCTGTGATAATGTAATAAATTCAGTATAATAAAAATTAATAAATTTATCCTTAAATTGAAAATTTCTCCCTCAAAGTATACTTTGCTAGATAAGTTTACTTTGCAATTTTGGTGATATCGGCTACAGAACAACTTCATTATATGTTGCTCACACTGACAAAAGGGGCATTATGACAGTTGCGATCACACTGAGCTGATCATGGTATCAACGTTCCCACTCTTTTGGGAAGACCAATTTCCATGACTTTTCCATGACTTTCAAGGACCTGTTTTCGAAATTCAAGTACCCATATTTGCGTGGATAATGCTGATGAAACAGTGTTTTACGGCTTATCGACTCATAACTTGAGCCATATTGAGCCTGGAATACACCTGTGTTGGGGAGAGAAGTAGTAATTCAGTTATGAATTTACAAAATCCTGGTTTGTTGCCAGGTGCCCTTACCACACCAAATCGTTTGGCTTGAAATCACGAAATTGCACTGAACTTACCTCAACAACACCAATAATTGGACTGGAATTCAAATTCCATGACTTTCAATGACCTTTTCAGAAAAAGAGGCAAATTCCATTTTCCCAAATTCCATGACTTTCCAGGAATTGAAGGACCAGTGGCCTGGGGCCCGTTTCACTAAACTTCTTACGACTAAAATGTTCGTAAGTTCAAATTTAAGATCATCTGTAAATTTCAATTAATGGATTTACATTTATTGAGCATAGGCTGCATATGCAGCCTATGCTCAATAAATGTAAATCCAAAAATTATTTATAAGAAAAACATTGTTAATGTGAAATTTACAGACTATCATAATTTTGCACTTACAAACATTTTAGTCGTAACAAGTTTAGTGAAACGGGCCCCAGGCCACCAGGCCCCAGGCCCAGGCCCAGGCCCAGGCCCCCTGTGGTATACCGATACACCAATTCAGTTATAGATCGAGGTATGTATACTACACATGTGATTTCACATCCATTCAGTGCATCGTTATTCTTGATGCTCATGTGTGGCCGACTCAATCTTGTTCTTTAACCCTTTCAACACCACAGGCCTCTATAGTGGTATTGGCAAACAGTGTAGATCCAGATGAGCCGGCTCGTGATCTGCACTTTTTGCAAGTAATTTTCATATTTTTAAGAACAAAAAAACGCCCCCTTTTCATAAATGGACTAGTCTGAAAATCATTTTGTGACCATTGGATGGGTTGCAAAATTAACGGATTTTCAAAATCCATTACAGTTACTTAGGGGTGAAAGGGTTAATGCTCATGTGTGACTGACGGAACCTTGTTCTTAAAATGAGCAATTTGATCGGAGTAGCCGACATCAGGTAATGGAAATGTTTGATAATTGAGTTTAAATTTTGAGTACATAAACATTCAGAAGTTAATCAACTTTGGTCAGCAATAGAAAAAAACTGTGTGTTGGTGACAAGAAATGGAATTTATGGCATTTATCACCAGTTTATACCCAGACAGGGGCGGATCTGGAGGGGGGGGGGTTGTTCCGGGGTTGCAACCACCCCCCCCTCGGTCCATGATTGATTGATTGATGGGTTGGTTGGTTGATAAATTGATTGATTGGTTTATTGATTGATTGAATGGGGTTTTACACTTACATGCTTATCAGTCTGAGACCAGGAGCTACACTGACCACACTATTATTGACAGTGAAACAGTGAAAGGATTTACCGTCCCAGCAACAGAGAAGGTCATATAAGAGACGGCATCTCAGTATAAAATCCCATCCGAAAGACAAGTGGAATGAACGTTCTATGTATGGTAAGTATTTTTTTTCATGCCTAGAGTGGGGATCTAAGTCCAATGCACTACCCCTAAACCACCGCCTTTTTTTTCCAGTGGATTACCTCCATGGTGACAGTTTTGTTGGTCGAGTGGTCTATCAGCCATCGCGCCAGGGTGCCTGGGGTGGTTCTAGACGTGAGGATCACGCTATTTTTAGGATTGCCGCACCAGGCCACAAATAGATCCCGGGAAAACCCACACTGAAGGTCGGGAACGCTGCACAGTACAACCTGAAAGATATACAAAATATATACAGGTTATTGCACATATATGTAGGCTGGAATATCAAAATATATACAGGTTATTGCACATATATGTAGGCTGGAATATCAAAATATAGACTATGAGTCTATGACAAACCAGCATATGAAGGTTTAACCCTTTTCATGCTGAGGATACGCCATTATATTTGCGGAAAATCCTAAATACTTTCCTTCTGTGCGCAAAGAAGTATATGTTGCGACCACCATTTGAACCGTCTCGTTGAGACGGTTCAAATGAGTGGTCACAACATATACTTTGATTGAGAAATAACAAAAATAGAAATAAAATATTTAATAAATTTCATACCGTCAAGAAGAATTCTGAAAGGAATGGGTTAAGGGGATACAACTTATGGTTGCATAGAGATAAAGTATTTGCTGTACACTTTAACATAAAATACAAACACAGAAACATTATCAAAAACTTCGGTCATTTGTCCTTGCACATGTAATTGAAACACAGATGATAACAGAGACACATGTGAATCCTTCGGTCAATGTGACTTGAGGTTCATATAGAGATACCTTTTGAAAGGATGCACACATTGACACATTGACACATTGACAAGACACTGTGAGGACTAATTGACTTGCCGAACATTAGAAAATATACTCAAATATTATCGAGCCAATTGAGATGGCTCATTAGACATTACGAGGGAGGCGGCTCATCTGGATCTACACGGATTTCAAACACTGGGATTGAATTCTTCTTATCCTTTTATAGTGTCAAAATAAATTACTTATAGACAGCTACTCACAACAATTGTCGTCTGCTGTTGCTTTTATATCTTGCCTTATGTCTCAATAAAAACAATTGTTTGTAAATTATTCTAAAGTGCTGTCAAAGCATGTTTTTGATGACAAAAATGGAAAATAGATAATAAACAGCAGACGACAAAAAAATTAAGATAGCGGTATAAGGGTTAACTCAGACCGCTGTCCTATTTTTTTGTCGTCTGCTGTTTATTTTCTATTTTCCATTTTCATAATCAAAAACATGCTTTGACAGCACTTTAGAATAATTTACAACATGCTTTGACAGCACTTCAGAATCATTTCCATTGGAAATGATTCTGAAATGCTGTCAAACCATGTTTTTATTGAGAAATAAGGCAAGATATAAAAGCAACAGCAGATGACAATTGTTGTGAGTAGCGGTCTAAGGGCTAAACCTGATGCCAATTTATTTATTAAAATCAGCTCTCTACAAATGGTCACTGTTAACCCGTGCAATGTTGCATTAAATTTTGTTGTCTGCTGTTTATATTTCCCTCCATTTTCCCCTTGAAAACATGTTCTAGTAGCACATGAAAACCGTCTCCTATGCACGTTGATTGTTCTCGCTAAGGAATAAGAAAAATATGAAGAAAAACAGCAGAAGACAACCATTATCAGTTCCTGCTTTTTTAGGATTGAACATCAAATTGTACCATTCAGTGTTCTTAAAATAACCAACCAACTGTTGTGACAAATATGCAGTAATGAGAAATATATCTGCATTCAAAGGAATTATTTATGGACGACAGTAATTATATTTGGACATACAGTCGATTCGCTTTATGTCGACATTGCTTATATCGATATACCTGCTTATGTCGATGTACGCTCGTGGTCCCGGCCGAACTGCTATATAAACTCATACATTTCATACCTGATATATCGATATCGGAAATGTCGACATTTCGTTTATATCGATGTGGAAAACAAGTCCCGATGGTATAATTCCTACACATTTGTATACTGTTATGTCGATATGCAATTTGAACAGCGGGCGTCGTAAAGTCTGGTCAAACTTGATTGGCACAGGTAAGTTTTTCACACATTCAAAGTGATCAAAACATGCCGCCGGTAACCGTGTTACAATCGCGGAATACTGTCAAAGCCGACCACGTAAGCCGTGATCAACCAATTAACGACAGTGTGACGTGAAATCACAAAATTACTCTTGTTAATTGCCAATTTATTTTCGGGACATGAATCGAGCCGTAAATGCCATAATCATTAACGGACGCTTGTTTATAATAATTACAATTTGAGTGAATTACATGCGATCTTTATAAACACGAACAGTTGGTCGATCAAATCACTTCTTTGAGACGAGGAACATTGATTGCTAGGGATTATATTGCTTGTATAGTCTGTGTGTATACATGTACGTCTGTAAATGTGTTACTGTAATAAATGCCTGTCTATTTTCGTACCTGTGTTGTTTTTCATTTACGTCCCCGCCATAAATAGCCAACATGCAGTACATGGGTCCGAAGTTGTACTGGAACGAGTTTATTGAAAAGTCCGAATCGGTACGTGGGCGTCTTGTATTTTTTTACAAGACACAAATGTACCGATTCGAACATTTCACTATTCGCGCCCCTGTTACACGCCCCTGTGATATGCAGTACAATAACCCGTCAATGTCACGTGACTCACGACTGGTGGTGGTTGCTTGGTCACAAGCAATATGATGCTATTTATAGAATATCTCCACTCGATCACATCACGTGATCGCCGGAAAAACAATGTTGCAAATTGTTGCGACCAATAAAACATGGAAATAATAACATGTCAACACTAATCACATGCAGTGCGTGTAAGAGTATTTTATTGTGTATTAATTAGAAGAATAAACAATAATAATATTGATACGTTGACAATCTATATTTTACGACAACCGTATGCCGGCACGAAACACAGGAAATTGAGACATTCTTATCAGATTATACACGAGTGTTAAATGTACCGAATGTTTGGGGTGAATATTGATATTTTTTTATGTCGAACTACGTTTATGTCGACGTCATTCTCTGTCTCCCATCGATGTCGACATAACGCGAATCGACTGTAATTATTACACTAGATGTATAAATGGAACAATCATAGAGAGTTCCAATGTTAAAAGTACAATTACAGCCCATGGACATTAACTCTTTGCATGCTGGGAAACATGCCGGTTATAAATACATGTAGTTCAAAACTACATATTTTCTTGTATTTCTCTTCGTAAATATCATGAACATGTCTTGGAATTTCATTAGAATTGAGTCCTGAGGACTCAATTCTAATGAAATTCCAAGACATATTTACAGAGAGAAATAAAAATATACTCTTAATTTGTTTGGTGGATATTTTCACCGCTAGCATGCAAAGAGTTAAGAGATAGGACAATGTTTATTTGTGTGATTTACTGATGTAGGTCCGCAACTTTGTGCTGACGCGTTATTATTGTAAATATTATTGTAAACAAAGGCTATTTTTAAAAATCAACATTCGTCATACATAGATCACATAGCGATTGTTATTGTTATACACAATACCATGCTGACCAGTGCATAAAAGCAGTACCAAAGCCATGTAAACAGTTGACTCACTAGTATAATGGGTACACATGCCGCCTTTGATACAGCGGGTTCCCAGTTAGATTCCCACATCGGCAAATTGTGTATTTCTTTTTAAAACATTTAATAAAAATAAGAAAGAAAACAGTGGTCTCTTTGAATTTTTGATTATTGAAATGATGCATAATCTTGAAATGCTCGCCACAGGTACACTTTTACATATCAGTCGTGCCTCACCTCATAACCCATAAGGAAGCCACAGATACACTTTTACATATCAGTCGTGCCTCACCTCATAACCCATAAGGAAGCCACAGGTACACTTTTACATATCAGTCGTGCCTCATCTCATAACCCATAAGGAAGCCACAGGTACACTTTTACATATCAGTCGTGCCTCACCTCATAACCCATAAGGAAGCCACAGATACATTTTTACATATCAGTCGTGCCTCACCTCATAACCCATAAGGAAGCCACAGGTACACTTTTACATATCAGTCGTGCCTCACCTCATAACCCATAAGGAAGCCACAGGTACACTTTTACATATCAGTCGTGCCTCACCTCATAACCCATAAGGAAGCCACATTCCAACTATCTAGTCTCCAGCAATTACGGTTTACTAAGTTTTACATCTCGCAAGAAACGTGACGGATGGACGTACAGACGTAAGAACGAACAGACGAACGGACACCAGCAACAAAAACAATAACTATAGACTTTTTTTCTTCAAAAAGTAAGTATTAAAATAAACACTCGAGTTGTGGGATTCGAACCTGGGATAACATATGCAGTGTCAGAAGGTGTTCAAGTCCTTCCAACTGCGCTACGGAAATATCTGACAACTTGTATCGATAATAAATATATGATTAGTTGTCGGTCTTGAACAGACATGGGAAATCCCAACGGAATACCCTTTATTATTAACTGATTGCTATGTAAACAAAAGCATGTAAACAACATCATGACAAAGTCGTATTATTATATCATACACCCATTTTTCTGACATGTTTACTTACTAGACCTAATCAAAGGACTCAACATCCTGAAATTCTTCACAGTATGTGTGTGTGGATGACACATAGACTAATAATTAATCTACAGTGGAAAGTGTTTCGCGGAATATAAGTGCGGGAATTTCATAGCAGCAACAACTGCAACAACAGCAACAAAAACTAGACATCATGTTTGTAAAACATGGATATGCCCCCGTGGCATACTGGACTGTAACTGGAGCAACTCTTACAAACTGTTTCAGCAACATTTCGAAGGTGACAAAGGTCAAGGTCATGTTAATGGTGGTGCGAGTGTGCAACAAATGTTCAGGTGATTCAAGTGTGCAAGTATCTAAGCAATCCTTATCGTAATATGGAAGATATTACATGTTGGAGAAACTCTTACACACTTTTTGACGCAGCAAAACGGTTTTCAGCGACATTTCGTAGGTGACAAAGGTCAAGGTCGTGTTAATGGTATCGCGAGTGTCTGACAAATGTTCAGGTGATATGTGTCCAAGTAATGAAGCAATCCTTCAATTTATATTGAAGATATTACAAACAAAATGGCTAAGTGTTTCAGCGACATTTCGAAGGTGACCAAGGTCAAGGTCGTGTTAATGGTGGCACGAGTGTGTGACAAATGTTCAGGTGATTCAAGTGTCCAAGTATCGAAGCAACGGACGGACGTAAGGACAAACGTACGGAACCTCAAGAACAATGCAATATGCCCCCATTGCTATAGCATACGGAGCATAACAAGGAGTTAAAATAGATATTCGGAAAACCAAAAATAAATATATTTGCTGCGACCGACATAATAATGCTCATTTGCATAAAAGCAGTAAGACCTCAAATTTGGATGTTGGTTGTATAATTCTTCACTAGTGGTCGAATAACAAGAGGGCCATGATGGCCCTAATTCGCTCACCTGACTCCATGAACACCAGAGGAGAATGTGACATTGAGTTCATGTGTTTTAAAAAAATTATGCTATTTTTAGATGGCGGTCATCTTGGATTAAGCGATGACTGTCATTTTACCAAATCTGAAAATGCTTCATCCAAGGATCTTAACTTCGGCCATCGGCCATGTGGTTCCTAAGAAAAAGACGTTCAAAATCTTGAATAAATGGACCTTTTGGTGGCCATCATGGATGACATAATCATCTGATTCCGACAAGTATTGCACCAGAGCAATCGTCTCATCGATACCTTCAATTTGATATATGGCATGAGCATATTCGGTCAAAAATAAAATTTGACCCCACGGGCCATGCCAATTTTTGACCCCGGGGTCACCATTTTCACAACTTTGAAAAAGCATTGTAAATTGATCATTCCTACCAATTTTAGTCGAAATCCGGCCAACAGTTCATGAGAAGAAGATTTTTTAAGAATTTATGCTATTTTTAGATGGCGGCCATCTTGGATTAGCGATGACCTCCATTTTAACAAATCTGAAAAGGGTTCACCCATGGACCATAACTTTTAAGTTTGGCTACCATGGGCCAAGCGGTTCATGTGAAGAAGAATTTTGAAATCTCTAATAAAAGAACGACCTTTTGACATTTCGGCGGCCATCTTGTACCAGAGGATCGCCTGATTGATACGTTCGATTTGATATATAACATGACCATATTCGGTCAAAAATAAAATTTGACCCCACGGGCCACGCCCATTTTTGACCCCGGGGTCACCATTTTAACAACTTTGAAAGAGCATTGTACATCGATCATTCCTACCAAGTTTCGTCAAAATCATGCTAGCGGTTCATGAGAAGAACATTTTTTAAGAATTTATGCTATTTTTAGATGGCGGCCATCTTGGATTAGCGATGACCTCCATTTTAACAAATCTGAAAAGGCTTCACCCATGGACCATAACTTTTAAGTTTCGCTACCATGGGCCAAGCGGTTCATGTGAAGAAGAATTTTGAAATCTGTAATAAAAGAACGACCTTTTGACCTTTCGGCGGCCATCTTGGATGACATAAAAATCCGAATTCGACAAAAAAATGCACCAGAGTGATCGCCTCATTGATACCTTCAATTTGATATATGACATGACAATATTCAGTCAAAAATAAAATTTGACCCCAATTTGACCCCACGGGCCACGCCCATTTTTGACCCCGGGGTCACCATTTTAACAACTTTGAAAGAGCAATGTACATCGATCATTCCTACCAAGTTTTGTCGAAATCCGGTTGGCGGTTCTTGAGAAGATTTTTTAAGAATTTGTGATATTTTTAGACGGTGGCCATCTTGGATTACGTAATGACGTCATTTTAACAATTTTGTAATCCCCCTACCTAAGGACCATGACCATGAAGTTTGGTGACTATAAACCCAATGGTTACCAAGGAGAAGACGTTTGAAAATGTTCACGGACGACGGACGACGGACGACGACGGACGACGACGACGGACGACGGACGACGGACACATTGCGGTAACAATAGCTCACATGAGCTTCGCTCAGGTGAGCTAAAAAAAAAGAGGACCGGTCGGCTTGCGGATTTTTGTTTGTACTTTTAGTTGATATTGTTGTACCACCAGAAATGGCGTGATAGTGTTGTAAAGAAAGGGCAAGTAAATTCTCCCCAGCTACATTTTCCAGCCGGAACCAAAATCCCAAAAAGTTTGTTTCCAATAAAACATTACGGTCGACAAAATGTCAGACAGTACCCAGCTAACCACGTTTAGCTAGCTGCACAATGACGGAATACACGCTCACTGATAACACAATGTTGTACCAGCCATCCACTCTGTCACAATGCATGATGCTCAATCCATATTCGAAAACAGCCTTTGCTGATATTTCATTGGTCGAATGACGTCACAATTACATCGATTGATGTCAGTGCACTGACGGTATATAGATGATTCTGCGGTCCATTCAACGACAACAACTTTACACATGGATATTTCTTAGCATAAAACGCTACATTGCAGGGGCCCCCATTTCATTAAACTTCATACGACTAAAATGTTCGTAAGTGCAAATTTAGAATTGTCTGGAAATTTAAATTGATGGATTTACATTTATTGAGCATAGGCTGTATATGCAGCCTATGCTCAATAAATGTAAATCCAATAATTGTTTGCAAGAAAACAGTGTTAATGTGAAATGTACAGACTATCATAATTTTGCACTTACGAACATTTTAGTCGTACAAAGTTTAGTGAAATGGCCCCCATGTACAGAGCCCCGCAGGGGATGTAGAATTCTTTTTTATTAATTCGTTCCCACGAAATAACAATTCGTCACCACGAAATAACAATTAGTTCCCACAAAATAACAATTTGTTCCCTCATATTTAACAATTCGTTCCCATGAAATAACAATTCGTTCCCACAATATAACAATTGTTATTTCGTGGGAACAGAATTGTTACATCGTGGGAATGAATTGTTAATTGTTAATTTGAGGGAACAAATTATTATTTCGTGGGAACGAATTGTCAATTCGAGGGAAAGAATTATTATTTTGTGGGAACGAATGGTTAATTTGAGGGAATAAATTGTTATTTTGTGGGAATGAATTGCTAATTCATGGGAACGAATTGTTAATTCGAGGGAACAAATTTTTATTTCGTGGGAACAAATTAACAAAAAAAATCCATGTCCCCTGCGGGTCTCTCTACCCAAGTGAGCAGGGTCTACAATGGCAAGACACATTTTCCATGTTCATGTCGCACACTCAACAATACAGGAAAAGTCCATTACAAACCCTTACAATGCTGAATTAAAATTTGTCCTCTGCTGTTTATTTTCCATTTTTCTCATCAAAAACATGGTTTGACAGCACTTTAGAATCATTTCCAATGGAAATGATTCTAAAATGCTGACAAACCATGTTTTTACTGAGAGAAGAGAAAAAATATGACACAGCAGCAGACGACTATTTTCGGTTCCCGCACTCATCATGCCTGTAATGTTATTTTCCGCCATAATTTCCTGAATTTATGAACGTGTTATTTAGTTCAACTATTCCATCTGTAAAACACTGGTATATAATAGGTCTGTTGGAAGACAAATATATGGTTTATGCTGATTGTCTAAACCAAAATAACCCAGAAATACTTCAGTTTCAATTCGCAGTAGGTCCCCACATAAAAAGAATAGGAGAATTTATCGGAATGCCTCACAGTTGCGCCTGTGCTGCAGTTACATTGTATCTCATCATGTTTGAAAAGCCATGTGATTTTGTACCTAAGAAGACGTGCGATATCTCATGAATGTTGTTTTGTTTTTACAAACTTTACGATATTTTACGCAAATAATGTGGGAAGATGACAAAATGTTCAGCATTTCTATTCTGCATTTGCTATGAACACCATTTACAGAAAATATCGCAGTTTCTGTAAATATTTTTCATGAAAAATTGCACATGGTCTACTTATAGGTACAAAATCACATGGCTTGTCTCGTTTATTCTAATTTTAAAATAAATACACCTGGGATGGAGGAAATGATGGCAATAACAAGTACATTATAACATAACAAAACAAGGCAAATGTGATTTTTTAAATTGTTTTTGTAACAATATATATTTACTGAAACTACAGGAGACAAATCATGAAGTACATTCTATTTTCATCCCAATACATAGAAATACAAGTGATATTGACATAATACTGCATAGTTATATTATTCTGTCAATAGTTTGTTTGTTTATTGGCGTTTAACGGCCTATCAACAGCTAAGGTCATTTAAGGCCGGGGGGGGGGGGGGGGGGGGGGGGGGGGGGGGGGGGGGGGGGGGGGGGATGGAGATGCACACACAAAAATGCAAGAAAGGGAGAAAGAAATAACAACAAAAACAAAACAACAAAGAAAGACAATAATAATCCACTTTGTTGATGTCCGAATGAGCCATGTTTTAGCAGTTGTACCAACTGATGAATATATATTGTTTATCAGTTTTCTTTTCCAAAGCCAGTTGCCGAAACAGTGGCCATTATGTTTTCTCATTACTTAAAACAAAATAGCTGTCAACAGCAGCTGCCAGTCGATACGGGCTCGATCAGAAACGATGTACTGTACGTAAAACAACCTAAACCCATTTCAACCATAGACAGGTCCATCGGTTTCAAAATGTTTTATTTACGGTGGAACCTCACTAAACTGGACACCCTGGGAGGTCCCCAGGGTGTCCGGTTTAGCGAGATTCCGCCATAATACAGGCATGGGATCACTTCTAAACATGTGTTTTGTAATCATGTAAACAAACCTTAAAATCTGAGATAAACGACTGCCCACTATGACTATGGTATAGAAGCGTAATAAGCCGTCTTATAAGGACTTACACACGCTATCGGGGTATGGGATCACGTGACTTCCGAACCTGACTTAAAGATGGCACGTAATCTGTGACATCATTTTTAAAGTAGATTTTCTTTAAAACCACACAGAATTTTAAATCTGAACAGTTTTGTTTGTTTGTTTGTTTGTTGGGGTTTAACGGCCTATCAACAGCTTAGGTCATTTAAGGCTGGGTCAATGGGTTTAGTACTAAATCCCATATATTACCTGTACAAGTACATGTACAAATGGGGGGAAAATCCCAAAATCAGAACTGAATACATGTATTTACAATAAAAATATATATATACAGCCCTGAAATAAGAATAATCCTGATCTGATGCCAGGTCCTCGCCACACCAGAATCACTTGGCCCCCTCCCGAAAGCAGTAGGATCAGTAATAATCTTACTACTTTTATAATGTATACAGCTCTGAAATCAGAATAATCCTGATCTGATGCTTAGGACTTACGTGTTTTATGAATGCACTAAAAGTTCTCTTCAAATGATAAAGTACCCTATATTTCTTACATTCACATTATATATGTAGTGAAGAAATGGTTAGATATGAATAACAGTGAGACCCCTCATGACAGTGATGGTTTCTGGGTGTTCGGCTTAGGCAGGTCCTAATGCTGTTGTTGATTCTCTTCCTCTTCGACACTAGAGACCTCTGTCCTCATATTTGCAAACGGTGTAGATCATGATGAGCCGGCTCGTAACGAGCCGTCTCATCCAGATCTGCACCATTTGTGGATATTTGTTAATATTCACAAAATGACCCCCTTTTCTGCATAATGGAACAGTCTCAACCTTAGCATCAAATCGTCCATGTCAGTTACATAGGGGTTAAAGCAGTAGTCATAGCATCTGAAACTGGACATAATTGCTAAAGCCATAAGAGAAGCCGATATATAAGCTCAAGTAATGGCCAAACATCATTACCGCACACAGCGTTTAAATAATAAGCCGCGAGAGATTAGGACAATTTATTTCTCTAACCATAATCATGTCCATCGTGATGGCATTTCTTCATTACGAGAATGACACAAATAGTTTGTCATCGGCGTAATTATGACAGCAGTCACAGTATATCAAGTGTAGCCGCCTAGTAGGTGATCGGCAGTAGAAAACAGGGGCCCGTTTCACTAAACTTCGTACGACTAAAATGTTCGTCAGTGCAAATTTAGGATCGTCGGAAAATTTAATTTGATGGATTTACATTTATTGAGCATAGGCTGCATGCCACTTCAAAAACAAATTACAATTTCGAAAAAAAATCAAAATTTTTTTTTTGTATTTTGTTTTTTTTTTCGAAGATTGTAATTTTTTATCGCCAATTGTTTATTTTTATCGCCAATTGCGAAAGTGGCGATCGCCAGGGAATCCCTGGTGTATTAAATATCATAATACACGAGTGTAATACATATAAATATGTAGATTGAAAACATGCTATGTAGTCAGAGGAGCTTCACTGTATAATTCTGTGGTTATGAAACAAATAGAATCTTATATTTGGGTTGATTTACTATGGTATTTATCAACCTTGGTATTTTCTTATGAAATCAGTAAACTAATAAAATAATACATGTATCATATTACACTTTTTCTTGTAACATTTCACACAAAAAGTTGAATGAACTGGTCGAGACTGGATGATAGAGGTGGGTATCGCCGGAAAAAACATATCGCGATACGTATCGTGATAGTCGGGACGTATCACGATACGTATCATGATAGTATCGCGGATTACTCTGATAACCAGTTACACTGCTTTTGTACTGTGCAGCCAAAGTTGTGTACCATACATACCGGTCGGTAGTTGTTGTGTGGTGTTTAACACTGTTTATAATTAGTTGTATGCATGTTCTACTCGTTTTTCTTTAATACAAAATAGATCAATTAGTTATATTGCATAATTAATTGGCCTCCAGACGGTTTTCAAATAATAAAAAAATGCCCGTGGACAGAAAGAGGTGGGGCTGTGGTGAGGGGCTGGAGGGCGCTTGGGTAGGGAGGATTGAAAGTCTAGTGTCTCAAAAAAAGATTGCTAAATACACAATACTCAATAATAATGATGCAGCTCAATTTGATTGATAATAACATTGTGATTTGGAGTTGAATTTTTTTTATTATTATTATTTTTATTGAATTGTTGAACATATATTCAAAATGAATCTACAAAGACCCACAAACACACAGAGGCATCATTAAACAACAATTGTGCACTTTAATTTTACACCAAAAACGGCCAGTTCTACTGTAACGTTGCCTTTTTCGATGTGGAAGTGAAAAAAAATGGTCGCGAAAACCCATGACACGGCTCGTGTTCCGAACTTCCGGTTTGATATGAGGTTAATAAAAAAAATGCCATCAACTGCGCACAAGCCAAATGGTTCAATAAAGTGCTTGTTGTGCACATTAATGATTGTTAAAGAAACTGTCGATGTCCTAGGATGTCGAATCCAGAGGTTCCTAAAAAAATCACTTCAAATATTTACCTCTTTCTAGCACCAAAAACACGATCATTGAAAATGTGTTAATAATTACAATGTAGCTATCGTCAACTATCGATAGTTGGCAGTGTATCGCGATACATGTATCGTGAAGATATGTACCTCGATCTATCGATGCATCGATACTATCGGTCCACCTCTACTGGATGAATGAAAATAGTTTACACAAGCTCTACTTCCTTTTAACCCTTTCAACACTACAGTCCCCTATATATAGGGTTATGTACAAACAGTGTAGATCCAGATGAGCAGCTCGTCACGAGCCGTCTCATCAGGATCTGCACGTTTTGCAAGTAATTTCCATATTTTTTTAGATGAAGAATACCTTGAAAATCATTATGTGACGATTGGATTGGTGAGAAAATTAACATATCAAAATCCATTCCAGTTACTTAGAGGTGAAAGGGTTGGTTACTCAAGGCAGACAATTCAGCAAAAATATTTATTCTTGTCAGAGGTGTGTAAATGAGCAAGTTCATCTGGCTGATCAGTGGCGCAATTGGTGGTCCAGGGATTCCGCTGGCGATCGCCACTTTCGCAATTGGCGATACAAATAAACAATTGGCGATAAAAAATTACAATTTTCGAAAAAAAAAAATCCTTTTTTTTTTTTCGAAAATTGAATTTTTTTATTGCCAATTGTTTATTTTTATCCTGTTGGTTATTCCTTCTTTTTTTTTTGATTTTTTTGATTTTCTTTTTTTTGAAGTGGTGATTTTTTTATTTTCCGCAGCGGAATCCCTGGTGGTCACAACTGTCAGAAGGCCTCTTGTTAGCACAATGTTCATATGTGTCTTTACCAGTTCCAGCACATTATGTGATATTTCAAACCGCTTCTCCTCATACATTTTCATTGAATTCCTTTTTACTCGGCCACCGCTCGGCCACCGCTCGGCCACCGGGGAAATTTTGCAAGCACGATGAATATGCATGGCAATAACAACTGCTTTTTAATGTACAACTGTCAAACAGAAGCTGGTTTTTAGTGTCACTTTCCATCACAGATTCTGACGACTATTCCACGTTATTACACTCAACATGTCGGTCTACGTGCCACACTGCGGCGCACTGCGTGGGAGTTTTATTTAATGACTTTCAGTGGATTACTGGTGTTTCTTAGTGGAATATTTCTTAGTCTCTTGAAAGCAATGAAAAGTAGGAAACAGTGTCTTTAGCATAATGTTAGTACAGTGTCACAAGAATGTGATTTCTTGCGCAAATAACTTCATTGATTTGATGGACAACAGGGGACCGTTTCACTTCGCACGACTAAAATGTTCGTAAGTGCAAATATAGGATCGTCTGGAAATTTCAATTGAAGGATTTATATTTATTGAGCATAGGTTGCATATATGCAGCCTATGCTCAATAAATGTAAATCCGATAATTGTTTACAAGAAAACACTGTTAATGTGAAATTTACAGACAAATTTGCACTTACGAACATTTTAGTCGTACGAAGTTTAGTGAAACGGACCCCAGAGTAATATATAATTAACCCGCATTGTCTTTCAAAACATGTGGCTACAATAACAACTGTTATAACACACAAGCTTCAGAGTGAAACGTATGTAAAGTGAGAATGGTCATGCGAACAGTCGCACGCAAACAAACCATTTCCAATTATTATCATGCTATGTTAATGTCATCATGTTCTGAAAAGTGCTATCAGTGGCATCTTGGCACGATTAGTATGGAATGGATTTGCTTGTCATGTCAGCAATCTAACCAACCAAAAACAAGGAATAACATAGTTTGTTGATTGACTAATCAATTGACCTACCAACCGACTGACCAAACCGAATGGGGTTAAATCGATATTCAACAAAATCCATATGCAGATTCTGATCAGGCTATTGTGCTTATAAAACCTTCTGAGTGTGAACTCGAGTCAAATGCTCAAAATCAGAAAGTTTGATTGGTCGAGTCTGATTTTGTGTACTTGTGAATTCAGAGAACACGGTCAGAAAGTTTTATAAGCTAGTCACAAATGTTGTAATGTACCATTTGTCAGCCATCAAGCCAAATGCACTGTAAATGACAGAAACAAATAACTTGTTCACAGGAAATAACTAAACCAATGATAAACGACACCACTTGGATGTTGCCACCAGTGTAAGACCAGACCAGTCCGCATATATATGTTCTGCATTATTCTAAAAGTGACCCGCTTTCACACAGTAGTAGCCCCTTCCCAAATGTTCATGTTTTGTGCCATAATAATGCATACATTTTAATGTGAGAGGGGCAACACCATCGGACTGCTACGCTGGCGACCCGGGTTCGATTAAGGGTTGAGCTCCAGGGTGTCAGTATTTCTGAGATACTTTGTATTTCCTGCTCTACTAGTTCTTTCGGTCCTGTGTATAAGATTTGAAGGAGAGCCTGGGCACGTTAAAGAACCAGAGGGGACTATTCTAGGCCCCCTGGGACCGATTTCCTCTGTATCCACCTCCTTCCTATCTCCCATTCTTGGGAGATGACATCGAGCCAATGCGGTCGTTAATCCAAGCATTATTTAGGGGGTGGGGGGCATTTATTAGAATAATCATGTTGCATCTAATCTGTAGCCTATTTCACCAACATTGCAAAGTATACTTTTCTAGCAAAGTATACTTTGAGGGAGAAATCATTTATTTTCCCCGAAATGCATTATTTCATATAGAACCAACAATTGCATATATTTGATGATTCGAAGTACGCAGAATTATTATACTGAATTTATTACATTATCACAGCCAAAATGGCTGTGATAATGTAATAAATTCAGTATAATAAAAATTCATAAATTTCTCATAAAATTGAAAATTTCTCCCTCAAAGTATACTTTGCTACTATAAAGTATACTTTGCAATGTTGGTGAAATAGGCTACTGATGTCCAGGCTGAACAGGGTAACACTGGGTGCTAAGGCAAGGTTGTGTGTTTATCCATACACACACTAATTAATCAGTATTAATATTCAATCATACCCCAGTTGTAAATCCACTTGTTTACTAAACAAATACTGTAAAGTACAGAGCCATAAATAACACCAATTACCAGGATTTCATTCTCTAGATTAATTCATTACTACAAGATCCGCATCAATTGGCACTTCACAGTGGTTGGTAGGCTGGCAGAAAAAAAACTGTTAGATTTATTGATTGAAATACGCTTAACGTCCATTTAAGTCTATGGATTTTACATAAAAGTATATATTGGTACCGTTCGTTTGAACCGAGACAGTTCATATGAGTGGTAACAACATATACTTTCGAACAGAAATAGTGATATCAGGAAAAATGATCTCCAAATTAACAGGGAGGTTATATATAATTTACAATTTCCCTGCTGACTGATGATTCCACAAAATCCTGATTGCTGCCAGGTGTCATTGCCACACCCAAAATATCACTTAGCCGGATCATCACAAAATACTTACTTTTTCAGCATGTCGGAAGGGGGGGGGGGGGGGGGGGCGGGGGGGGGGGGGGGGGGGGGGGGGGGGGGGGGGGGGGGGGGGGGGGGATGATCAATTACGTGGGGGTTGAATACAAAAATCAAAATTCACTTTGCGCATCTGCACACCATAAGGAAGCCACATATCCAATAGTGATGTCTCCAGCTATTACGGTTTCAAAGTTTACTTCTTACAAGAAGAGTGACGTAAGGAACTACAGACGGATATTCCTACGTGACAACCTTAACCCGTTCACCCCTGAGTAAACTGTAATGGATTTTAATTTTGTTAATTTTGCAACCAATCGACAGTCAGAAAATGATTTTCAGACTAGTCCATTTATGAAAAGTGGTATTTTTTGTTCTGAAACATATTAAAATTACTTTCAAAAAGTGCAGATCCTGATGAGACGGCTCGTCACGAGCCGGCTCATCTGGATCTACACTTTTTGCCAATACCACTGTACAGGCCTGTGGTGTTGTAAGGGTTAAGTGGTACATTCATTGTTTTCAAACAAAAGAATGACCACCTATATCATACACAATAGGTTTTAGGTGGTTACAGAATAAATTTCATTGCATCTTTTGTCTTAGACCACACCTCCAACCACCTAGGACCTCGAACATGCGCCCGGACAGGTGGACAGACGGACGGACTCACATGACAAAAACCATTTACCCATATTTTTTTTTCTCAAAATGATTTGATACTGCACCGTGCCACAAGATCATAGAACCTTCTGAGCAATTACTCAGATCTCCTCACAATTTTGATTGGTTGAGTCATGTTATTATCCTTGTTGCCTACCCAGAATCAACAACAACAACAACAACATTAATCAACCACAATGAAGTGGTGTTTAAAGTGGCCCCAAACATCCACAGTATATATGTATCTGATTGCAGAAGTACAAATATTTACAACTGAATGTGCGTACATTTCTATATTTGTCATCATAACATTCTATATTTGTCATCATAACATGCCACCGGAAAAGGTCAATGAATGGATTTTAGTGTAAGATTAGAATAAATTATTGTATTCTCAACAATATTTCATATCAATAATAAAATAATTCCAGATTCACTATGGAAAGTGAAATGTGTAATGCTTAACCCATAGACCGCTACTCACAATAATTGTTGTCTGCTGTTGCTTTTATATCTTGCCTTATTTCTCAATAAAAACATGGTTTGACAGCACTTCAGAATTGGAAATGATTCTGAAGTGCTGTCAAAGTATGTTGTAAATTATTCTAAAGTGCTGTCAAGGCATGTTTTTGATGATAAAAATGGAAAATAGAAAATAAACAGCACACAACATGGGGGGAAAATCCCAAAATCAGAACTGAATATTTACAATAAAAATACTATATATTCAGCCCTGAAATAAGAATAATCCTGATCTGATGCCAGGCCCTGCCACACCAGAATCACTTGCCCCCCTCCCGAAAGCAGTAGGATCAGTAATAATCTTACTACTTTTACAATGTCAGTTTTGTAGTACAATACTCGGCACTGAACTATCGATCCATCCACGATTCACCATGCAGTAGAGTATTCAGAACCATGGACACCCCATATATGATCACAGTATATACAATTCCGATCGAAAAACTTTGCACCCCTGACTGAGAAATGTACCTTACGACATATGCGACCAGCATAGCCCCTGATCAGACTGCGCATCTGCGCAGTCTGATCAGGGCCTATGCTGTTCGCCATACTGCCACTGAAATAGGCTTACTACCATCTGCGAAAATGCTAAACCAAAATCCGACAGTGTTAATGTTAGTACTGTATAGAGGACCAATAGCACAATTGTTGCCAAGCCAAAAGGTATTTTTTCCCAGCCAGCGACACAGTTCAGAACACCATATTCAATAAGGAAATTGGAGTATCCTCCAAATGCAGTGGGTTAATGACATACTTTGTCAAAGAACACCAGAATTAATTCCTCACCATATTCACAGAGGGTCAAATACGTCAAGCGAGCACCAGCTCGTTGGTCCACACGGGAACCAAAATGTTTTTCTAAATTTCTTAGCGACTACAGCTAGGAGTAATTTGCCTGTAATAAATAGCAGACACGCCAGACAATTTAACAGTATAGCTCGACGCTGATGCGCTCCTCATAGCTATCAGGAAGGGGAATCAACGCGAATGCAAAAATCATAATTTTTTGGTCGTCTGCTGTTTATTTCCTATTTTCCATTTTTATCATCAAAAACATGCTTTGACAGCATTTTAGAACAATTTACAACATGCTTTCACAGCACTTTTCCATTGGAAATGATTCTGAAGTGCTGTCAAACCATGTTTTTATTGAGAAATAAGGCAAGATATAAAAGCAACGCAGACGACAAATGTTGTGAGTAGCAGTCTAAGGGTTAAGAACAGTTTTGACAACTTTATCACGCCAATTCTGACATTTTCTTCAAAACTATTCCGATGTGTTTAACCCTTTCAACATTAGACCTGTAGCCTATTTCACCAACATTGCAAAGTATACTTTAGTAGCAAAGTATACTTTGAGGGAGAAATTTTCAATTTTATGATAAATTTATTAATTTTTATTATACTGAATTTATTACATTATCACAGCCAATTTGGCTGTGATAATGTAATAAATTCAGTATAATAATTCTGCATACTTTTAATCATGAAATATATGCATTTGTTAGTTCTATATGAAATAATGCATTTCAGGAAAAATAAATGATTTCTCCCTCAAAGTATACTTTGCTAGTAAAGTATACTTTGCAATGTTGATGAAATAGGCTACTGATGGCCGCAGCCCACATGTCGAGTCCGCCGGGGCATTTGATGGTATCAGAGTGTATTTATTTGAAGTTTGAAGTAAGGGCTGTGGAGATATAAGGTATGTAAAAGCTTAGAATGAAAATATGGATGATAATAAAGAATTATTTGAAGAAAATCGGAGTAAGTGTTGTGGAGATATAAGCTATGTAAAAACTTTCACACAAAGTCATTTGACCTTGGGCATGTGGACCACATGGGCTGAGGCTATAGAATGAAAATATGGATCATAAAAGTTTGAAGTAAATTGGAGTAACAATTGTGGAGATATAAGGTACATGTATGTAAAAACTTGAACGGAGATTTTATAATATGCAAACTTCTAAGTCATTTGACCTTGACCTTGGGGTACAGGGGCCGCATGAGTGGGACACAGAACGAATATATGGATGATGACCAATAAGCATATGCAGTTTCAAGTCAATGTGACTTAGGACTGCAGAGATATAAGGTTTTTAAAAACTTTAATGTAGATTTCGGACGGACGGACGGACGGACAGACGGATGTTCCAACATTTTCATTGTTTGAAGATCAAAGAAAAAGCCCCTAAACAACAATAGATTTTAGGAGCTTACGTAATAAATTAAAGGATTCTTTTGTTCTAGGCCACGCCCCTAACCTCTTAAACCCCCGGACGTTGGCCCGGACAGACAGACGGACCAACATTTTCGGTTTATGGGGTATTTCCATTGTTTGAAGAACGGACGTCATTGTGAATTTGCAAACAGTGTAGATCGTGATGTGCTGGTCTCTTCAAGATCTGCACCGTTTGCCAATATATTTTTTTAATTTTTACAAAATGACCTCCTTTTCTGCATATTGGAAGTCTCAAACTTATCAAGTAGTCCCTGTCAGTTAAATAGTTGTGAAAGAAAGGGTTAGTTATTTCGACGGCAGGGTTAGTTATTTCGACGGCATCATCAACAGGTGATGTTATAATTCCATCAAGATTGATCCAGAGATAGAGAAAAATGCAGATAGAAGCCACATTAGCAGGTGTCCTTGACGTTAATTACCCACCGTGATAGTGTCTTCCATAAAGTAGCCAGATTACACTTGCACCCATCTGAAGAATGGGCAAAATAGTGCCTGACTGAGGACAACAAGGGACAACAATATAATACTAGCTAGATATCTTTGTAAAACATGGATATACCCCGATGGCATACTGGAGTCTAACTAGCGATTGTGTGTAAAAAAAGAAAACTTTAAATTTACACCAATTTTACACCAAGTCATTTGAGTGAGTGAGTGAGTGAATAGGGTTTAACGTCCGCTTTTCTGACATAGAGGTACAAGCCTCAGGGAGTCTACACGCAGACGGGTCAACGGGGTCGAGTCCCATATCCACCTGTCCAAGGGGGGTAAATCCCAACTTCAGAACTCAATATTTACAAGTCATTTGAGAAAGTCTTACAAAGTGTTTAACTTAAGAAAATGGCTAAGTGTTTCAGCACCATTTTGAAGGTCACAAAGGCAAGGTCATGCCATTTGTGGTATGATTGCAACACACACATTCATCACACATGAGGAATGAACTGTCCAAATATTAAAGCAATCCTTCAAGTAATCATTTTGAAGGTGACAAAGGTTAAGGTCGGGTCGATGGTGGCGCGAGAGTTTGGCAAATGTTCAGGTGATTAAAGCATACAATATTGAAGATATTGCAGGTTGGAGAAACCTTTTGACGTAAATGTACATGGATGGACAGCCGTATGGACGGAACCTCAAGAGCATGAGGGCATAAATAGGACAACAGCAGGAGTTGTCCAAGCAAATTATGTTGTCAGGAGTAACTAGAATTGTCAGTAAGACAGAGCTTATGGTATACCGCGCCCCCTTCATGGGCTCCGAATCTGTGGCCGATTTCATCAAAATTGCAAAGTATACTTATCTAGCAAAGTATACTTTGAGGCAGTAATCATTTATTTTTCCCAAAATGCATTATTTCATATAGAACTAATCACTGCACATATTTGATGATTACAAGTATGCAGAATTATTATACTGAATTTATTACATTATCACAGCCAAAATGGCTGTGATAATGTAATAAATTCAGTATAATAAAAAATAATAAATTTATCCTTAAATTGAAAATGTCTCCCTCAAAGTATACTTTGCTAGAAAAGTATACTTTGCAATTTTGATGAAATAGGCTACTGAAATATCTGGAGAAATGGGGCTTCCAGGGTATGTGACCAGACTGTAGTTCCTGATCAAATAGCACATTTCTGTAGCCTGATAATGATCTATATTGCTTGTTAGAAGCATGACGGTGTTTCTTGATTGATTGGCGAACAGTGCAGATCCTGATCAGACGGTGCAGATGCACCGGCTGATCTGGATCTACACTCGTCGCAAAACCCAACATACGTCCCATTTATCCAGTCACAGCCACAAATAGAGAATACCAGTCTAGTTAGAGTCTTTTGATAAGGCTAGGAAATGTGTATGAATTACGAGGCCTGCCTGGAGAAATTACTACCGTTTCCAATTAAAGTCTGGTAAATTTGATATCAACAGACACTAGGCTGGTATTCTATTTACCAGATGACATTTAAAGGTACATGTCCAGTAGCCACAAACTGTTCTTTATAGGAATTAAATACGTGTATAATTGTGTCAATATTCCACCAGTTCTAAAGATTACGAGTGTCCGCTATACAGATATAATCATTTAGTAATATTTATTTTACTGATAGTGACACGCGTTGGTATCAAGCTATTTTCATATGCAAATGAAGCATAGTATTTTTTAATTAAATATACTAATTAAATGTGTCACCTCAAAAAATAATATTTTCGATAGAATATAAAGTATGATACTTGCACATCAAAAAATAAATACAGAGTATAAATAGTAATGTCCGTTAACATTTTAAGGAAACACGGTTATCGTCCCTGATATCAGTGTGGGAAGTTACGTCTGATATAAAATGTATAATAATGTCAATCAATATGTGGGGTAATGGTGAATGAATGTTTATTTTGCCAGAAAATGTCTCAGATGATGTCTCTGATATAAAGAACATTGTGTGCCTACTGAGTGGGCATGTACATGTACGTTTAATGCTAACTGATGGTGAATTTAAAATAGTTTTTGTTGAACCCTGACCTCGATATTCGTATCAACCTGATAAGACATTATGTTATTACTCAGTACTTATTACTTAGATATAAAATTTTCCCTAGAAATTGGCTGTATTTGCCTACAGCAATAACATACACAGTCCAGGCTGATACGGCGTGTTTTCCAGTCTGATACTGAAACTTCTAGTCTGATACTGCCATTTCTAGTCTGATACCATCGTTACTAGTCTGATACTGCCGTTTCCAGTCCGATACCATGTCTCGTGCGCGTATTAAACCAGTTCCTTTGGGCATGCGTATTGCGTATGTTTACTTTATTGACTGCGTAAATTTTGACAGATGCCGGGAATTTATATTTGTAGGCTCTGTATTTCATCATTCAATCATGGACAATGGTATAGATTTATCACAACTGCCGGATGATTGATATTGAAATTGATCTCTAAGTAATCTAAGTAATAAAGAGGTTAATACGTGTCTTGTTTGATATCGGCCTAGGTATCGTCCCTCGGTAACTTGGTATCTTGATACCAAGTTACCTCGGGCCGATACCTAGGCCGATATCAAACAAGCCACGTATTAACCTCTTTATTACTTAGATTACTTAGAGATCAATTTCAATATCAATCATCCGGCAGTTGTGATAAATCTATACCATATAACCTCTAAGTATTGGGCCAATGAACAGCTCGTTGCCTGATAAAGATTTGTCACAGTATGGTACATGACCATCAGAACAATGCATGTGTGACATACAAGACATGCCAACTTGATGGTAAGTGTGAAGTGACCTTGACCATGAGAGTATATGACCATGACTGATTCGTTTGTCAAGGAGTTGTCACAGTACAAACATTAATGGAAATCGGTCAAGGGCAAGTGTACCGTACTTTAACTCTTTGCGTGCTAGCGGTGAAAATAACATCCAACAAATTATGAGTACGTATTTCTAATGAAATTACAAGTCATATTCATGATATTTATGAATAAATGAAACTATAATGAATTGTTGTCTGCTGTTTTTGAACTATTTATAGCCCACAATTTTCCCAGCATGCAAAGAGTTAAGAGACTAATGGAGAATAACAGCGTAAATACAACTTCATTACAGCAAAGCAATATGTCAACCTGCAGTCACAAATAACGGCAGGCAACCAGGCTAACAAGATGAACAAACGCTGCCTGTCTTCTAACAATGAGGGATCGTAGTGAGTTATCTCCCGTTGAATTTATTTATAGAAATCTGGTCCAAATTGTTTAGTTTATGGCCTTATTGCTTATAAAAAGAGCGAATATAGCATGCTTTGTTGTGAAAAGGAGTCGAAGATAGTGATTTCACTAGTGTTGATCAAAATCAGCCTACATATCTACGCAATCTGATCTGCGACTACATTATTTGCCAGATTCATATATTTTCACACTTATCAATCAGTTATTGCAATCAGTGTAGACTCAGATCACACTGATGTGCGGTCTGATCTGAGTCTACTATGTTCGCAAAAATTGATTTTTGTGTTATTCAGTAAGAAATAAACACTGAAATACAGCATAGGACCGGATCTCTATAAATAGATTTGCAAAGGGAAATAACTACTTTGATCCATCATTGCAATGCAAGAAGCTCTGTCAAGGCTATGCTAGTTCTGACCACGTTACTGAACATCACAAGGTCCTTAGATTCAACCAAAGGTCCATGGTTTTAATGTAAACCGGATTGCGACTTGTAACATCTAGGGGCCGTTTCACTAAACTTTGTACGATTAAGAAGTTTGTCAGTGCAAAACTAAAATGTACAACAAAGTTCGCATTAATAGCTTATTTGGGGAAATCTTTGGTGGAGTTGCTCAGATTATTGACCCCGACATGTAGGTGGAAAATGGTATCAGTATCAATGTGTAAAGTGAATTTATAGAAATCTTCGTACAAACATTTTTTACGAAGCTTAGTGAAACGGGCCCCAGGCACATAGAGGTAATACAGGCTTCGACCTACCGTACCAATATGAGAGTGATTTTATGAATGGCTAGTGTAGAAACTGGTTAGCAATCTCATAATAATTTATACTGTTCGTTGGATGTATAATGAATGTTTTCTTGACCGAATCGCAGTGAAGACTGATCTGGCTCTGCATTATAATGAACGTAATTACAAGCCGTGTGCACATGGTGTTATGTGAATAAAGAGGTTTACCGAGTTTGCAACCGGTGTAGCCCCAGATCAGGGCCTACACTGTTTGCTATTAACGAGGAGAAACACTCATTTTGCCTGTAAACAAAAAAATGATAAGATACATATCAGGCTGCCGGAGAGTGCCAGCTAATCATGAAATACCCTGGTCACTGGTCAACAACAAAATAAGCCCCCATTTCTTGTAACATATCAAATATATAGGTAAATATCGTGTTTCCTGGATGTGACAGATGTGAAGGAGATATATACCTGTTACATATAATTGATGATCAACCACGTCACATCTGTCTGTACGCATGCGAAAAAACATCGTCTGAGCATGTCCATGATCAACACGCTCGATATGAAGTTTGCTTTGCTCTGCTGGGACTGTTTGTTCGCTGCATTGGCCAATCAAACTGTTTGGTCTAACCCTTTCACCCCTAAATAACTGGAATGGACTGTGATATGTTAATTTTCCTACCAATCCAATCGTCACAAAATGATTTTCAGACTAGTCCATTTTACATGAAAAGGGGGTGTTTTTGTTCTCAAAAATAAGATACTTACTTAGAAAAAGCGCAGATCCCGATGAGCTGGCTCATCTGGATATGCACTGTTTGCATAAAACGCTTTCGGGTTCATAGGGTAAAAGATCAAATTCTTTTCTATGCTCAGAACGTTTTATAATCACAAAAAATTTGAACAAATACTGTACAAATAAAAGTTGAAACAGAAAATGTGGCCTGTAGGCACTGTTGGCCTGTCAGCATACAAATGCCCCTGTAGCCTATTTCACCAACATTGCAAAGTATACTTATCTAGCAAAGTATACTTTGAGGGAGAAAATTTCAATTTTAGGATAAATTTATTAATGTTTATTATACTGAATTTTTTACATTATCACAGCCAAAATGGCTGTGATAATGTAAAAAATTCAGTATAATAATTCTGCATACTTATAATCATCAAATATATCCAGTCGTTAGTTCTATATGAAATAATGCATTTCAGGAAAAATAAATGATTACTCCCTCAAAGTATACTTTGCTACAAAAGTATACTTTGCAATAATTCCAGCACAAAAATATTTACACAATTCCCTAACATTTGATTGGCCCGTAGCAAGTCTCTGTCCAAAATTTATATCCCAGTAAACTCCCACGCCGAACTACTTTCCGTAACCATGAGGCGCAGTTAAAATAATTCTTAAGAAAACGGAAAATAAACTCATTTTCTTGATGAATTCATTTCAAATGCTGGAATTATAAGGAATGAATGGCCTTTTTGTTGAATTTATCGGGGATATAAACTTGGAAAAGTCGCGGGAATACTGGACGAGGCCTTCCGGCCTTCGTCCAGTATTCCCGCGACTTTTCCAAGTTTATACCCCGATAAATTCCACAAAAAGGCCATTCATTCCTATAATGGGTGAAATCGGCTACTGGTGGCAGATCGTATTAACTTCAGCAAACTTGAAACGGATACATGGACGGATGGACATACAGTTTAAACACTATAAGATTGAAAATACAGATCTAATTTAGCTTTATGTTCATCTGCAATGAAAATTTGCATTTTAGTCCAGTGTCGATGATATTTGTATCATCTAACACTTCGGAACAGCTGTAACAACATACTACATGTAGAATTAACTTAAACCACTATCTTAATTTTTTTGTCATCTGCTGTTTATTTTCTATTTTCCATTTTTATCATCAAAAACATTCTTTAACAGCAGTTTAGAATAATTTACAACATGCGTTGACAGCACTTCAGAATCATTTCCATTGGAAATGATTCTGAAGTGCTGTCAAACCATGTTTTTATTGAAAAATAAGGCAAGATATAAAAGCAACAGCAGACGACAATTGTTGTGAGTAGCGGTCTAAGGGTTAACTGTACGTTTTCCGCTTGAAGGGCAACAGGTTGCACTATATTGCTACACCAAGGTCAATGGTAAACATTTGCGAAATAGCATCTACCACGGTCAACGGTAAAAATTTGCATAATAGCATCTACATTTCGCGCAATAAAATATAGAAGAAACCTGCAGTGCGTTGACATTCATACTTGCTATATTATTAATGAGAGACAATTCTACAATACGACACAAACGTATTACAATAAAAACATCGTTAAACGAAGCTAATCCCCTTGTTAGGAGCTGGCTCATCTGGATCTACACTACAGGCCCGTTGTGTTGAAAGGGTTTAACAAAGTTTCTCAGTGCATATAGGTTCCAAATCTCAAGGGATGAAAAACTCAACCTCATGACATTTAAAGCAAATCGGGATTCTGATACAAATTTACACTCATGTTAATCGGATATGTTTGCTGTTGGCACTCAAAACTACTTGGATTGCTGACTGTATGGTGGACAGTGTACGCACTGATCTGGAACTACACTGGTTACAAACATCGTAAGGTCCCTTATATGGCAGACGGAGCCCCGTATAAGCCACCAATCATAGTGATATTTGCATAATAATAGACAAGCAGCATGACCCGACTGTAGGGATTGGCACATTTCGCCGTGTGGCTGATAAACGGTACTTATTGCTGCCCTCTCCATACATAGCATCTTAACTCTTTGCATGCTGGGAAACTTGTGGGCTATAAATACCGTAAAGATTCTAATAGACGCCCAGGCGTCTATTAGAATCACCACTGGCCATGAAGTCCTGGGTGGGCGTTTAATAGAGGCAGGTGTTATTCAGCAATGGGAAAATATTACAAACTATCCGATTTCTACTATCTGAACAAAAACATAACAAAGGGACGTTACTCTTGAGTGTCAAATGTCTGACGGACTTGGTTGTACTGTCTGTCAGTTAATAGACGTTTTTGACCAAGACGTTTCGGCCCATTTTGGTCATTTATGGTACACTCGGTAAAAATATTAAAATACTGGTAATGTATATAGCAAGACAGCGTCAATCATTAATGCTGATCAGATTTACGTTTCGGACGGCACTGTTTTGGACCATGGATCATGGACGTATCGGTCCGTATCCGTGCGATTAATTTCGGCCCACGGCCACGTTCAGAACAAAACATATTTATTTTTTGCTCATCTCGTAGGAAATATTGGCCAACAATCAAATACGATATCAAGTTCACCCATGTTATACGAGATGGGTTTGAGATGCTTTGAAAATGGCGTCTCCATAACCGTGTAAATTCTGATCGCCGTGTCCGTGCAAATAGCTACTGCCGATGAGTAATTTACTGTGACACCGGAAAAAGTAGAATTTCGCTTCCGCTTTTGAAAGTGAAAGTAGCAGTTATGTATTTTTTTTCCGATTTTCAAGGAATTTATCAGCGAAATACTGGACAGAAAAGAAATCTAGTTGGACAATTAGCTCCGATTTTGTTTCAAGTTAGTACTGGGCGTTTATTAGAGGCACTAATTTCGTGGAAATCAGCCAAAAAGTCATTTTCAACGTAAAAAGTGGGGGGTGGGCATCTATTAGAGTATGGGTGTCTATTAGAATCTTTACGGTAGTTCAAAACTAGCGGACAAGAATTCATCATATTTTCTTGTATTTCTCCACGTAAATATCATGAATATGTCTTGGAATTTCATTAGAATTGAGAAATTTCAAGACATATTTACAGAGAGAAATAAAACATATACTCCTAATTCGTTTGGCGGATATTTTCGCCGCTAGCATGCAAAGAGTTAACTCTTAGAAAGCGGGGATCCGAAAATTGTCGTCTGCTGTTGTTGTATATTTTATCTTCATTCTCAACAAAACATGGTTTGACAGCACTTAGAATCATTTCCATTGGAAATGATTCTCAAGTGCTGTCATACCATGTTTCTGATGAGAATAGACTTATATAAAATAAACAGCAGACGACAAAATTTTAATTCAGCCGGAAAACGAATGTTGTCTTTTTGCATTACTTATGCCGAGTAAACTGAAGCTATGTATCAGAAGTGCTAAGGATCAAAGTTATAACTCACTGTCTGGATGTGGCAACTCTGTGGACGAAAATAGCACGTGTTTTTACCGACTATATGGCACCAACTTGCGTGTCGAGTGCCGCCAGGGGTGAATTGGTTCTACCTGGGACCCGTTTTGCTCTGCATGACCGGTGCCAGGTTCTACCCAGTTACCCCCTCTCTTCTTCCCGCCTCCCGTGCACCGGGACACTGCACGGAATTACAGGACCATATTGGACCTAAGATGTGTCCCATTTCGGCACACAATTATACACATCTGTCCGCCTTACGCCAACATATATCACATAAATTATAACACTTCAAATTTTGGTGTTTTTGGACTTATATGGGGTATGGAAGGTCTACAAGCCAATTTCCACCCTTAAATATAAGCTAAAAAAATAATAAATTACAACTTATCAATCAGCAGTACGACACTCTAGCTATGGAGATCAACATATTCTGTCACATGTTAACCCTTAGAATGCAACTGAAAATAGTCAGCTGCTGTTAATTCATATTTTGTCTTTTCTCTCAGTAAAAACATTGGAAATGATTCTAAAGTGCTGCCAAACCAAGTTTTTGATGAGAAAAATGGAAAATAAAAAATATTCAGCAGACGACTATGGCATGTCAAACGTTGCAATATTGTATAAAATTTATTTATGGTGTATAAAATTAATTTATTGGGTATAAAATAATATTTATTGGGTATAAAAAATATATTTGTTGGGTTGGGATAAAAAAGGGTTTAAAATAAAAATATTTGGTGGGTATTAAAAAACATATTTATTGTGTGTTATATAAACATATTTGATGGGTATAAAATAGATTTATGTGTATAAAAAAATATTTGTTTGTGTATAAAAAACATATTTGATGTGTATAAAACTATTTGTTGTGTATAAAAACCAAATTTGCTGGGTTTATAAACACATTTATTGGGTATAAAAACATATTTATTGTGTATAAAAAATATTTGTTGTGTATAAAAACATATTTGATGTGTATAAAAAATATTTGTTGTGTATAAAAACACATTTGATGGGTATAAAAACATATTTATTGGGTATAAAACATATTTGTTGTGTATAAAAATATTTGTTGTGTATAAAAACATATTTGATGGGTATAAAAAATATTCATTCTATAACTTTTTTTTATTGTGTATAATTAGCATGCTGGGAAATAATTTAGTTTTTGCTACGGCGAATTTCATTGGTTGCAAGCAACAACAACAAGTATGGCGGCGCCTTGTGTTTAGACATTAAAAATTATAGAATGAATATCTTTTATACCCATCAAATGTGTTTTTATACACAATAAATATTTTTTATACACATCAAATATGTTTTTATACACAACAAATATTTGTATACACAACAAATATGTTTTATACCCAACAAATATGTTTTTATACACAATAAATATATTTTTATACCCAATAAATTAATTTTATACACCATAAATAAATTTTATACAATATTGCAACGTTTGACATGTCATAGACGACGCAAATTAATTCAGCATTGTAAGGGTTAAGATTCTGTACACGTGATCTGCATTTACGCCTCCAAATCTAGTTGTCAAAATATGCTAGAACACTGTTTGAAAGTACACTGCTCCAAACCTTAATTGGAAGCAAGTTGTCGCTGTTCGTTATATTGTTCTTCAATAGTAAAGATTAAGTTAAGCCGTAGACCGCTACTCACAACAATTGTCGTCTGCTGTTGCTTTTATATCTTGCCTTATTTCTCAATAAAAACATGGTTTGACAGCACTTCAGAATCATTTCCAATGGAAATGATTCTGAAGTGCTGTCAACGCATGTTGTAAATTATTCTAAAGTGCTGTCAAAGCATGTTTTTGATGATAAAAATGGAAAAGAGAAAATAAACAGCAGACGACAAAAAAAATAAGATAGCGGTCTAGGCGTTAAAGGCGCTGTGTGTTAGATGAAGTCTCAGATATCCAATAAGTGATTTTCCACTATATTGATTGCACATGACCTATATCAACGACACATACAATTATATCTGCTGAAATGACAAGGAATTTGTGTTTTATTATTCGAGCGCTAGCGAAGAATTATACAACCAACATCAAAATTTGAGGATTTCCAGCTTTTATGCAAATGAGCTAATGTCGGTCGCAGCACATATTTTTCAGGATATCACCTTCTTTTAAAAAACATGCGTCTTACGCAATAAAAAAAATAGTTCTAACAACTTAGCTTGATCTCCTTTTCAGTGTGATAAATGTTTTGTTTGCTTTTTCTGCTAAATTTATGTTATTGCAAATAATTCCGTAGTCTAAGTTAGTATACTGAGCAAAACTAGAAACGTCCCTCCATGTTTAAGGAAAGATTCATCAAAAACCAAAAGGGTTACTTTTAAAAATCAAAATGGAAAAACAAGTTCATTCATTTCTGTATGAAAGCCAATAAATTGCATTTGGATATCTTGTTAAATATTCGAGAGATAACCGGCCAAGGGCGGTAGGGGTCAAAATCAAAAATCACAAAAACTCAGAAATGTGTTACTTAATGTTTAGAGATGGAATTTCAATAAGTAATGTGGCAAATTCAGTAAATCTCGTTAGTACCGAGTGTGGCCACCATTTGCATGAATGCATGCAATGATCCTACGCCGCATCGACGTGACGTAACGCAATACCAGTGCGTTGGGCAAATTCCTCCATTCCCGTTGTAACGCCCGTGTAAGATCGCGAACATTGTCAATCTGATGGTTAGCTCGTGCTTTACGGCCCAGCTCATCCCATATGTGCTCAATGGGATTGAGATCCGGGGAGACCGCGGGCCATGGCATGACGTCGACGTTGTTTTGCTGTAAGTATTGAGTGGTGACCCTGGCTACGTGAGGGCGGGCATTGTCGTGCATCAATGTCACACCAGGACCATGCTGACGGATAAATGGTAAGGCATGTGCATTTAGCACATCTGCAACATAACGTTGTGCATTGATGTTGCCCTGTACAACAACCAAATCTGTCTTCCGGTTTCCCATGATCCCACCCCAGACCATTACGCTCCCTCCCCCAAACCTGTTCTTCTCAACAATGCAACAATCGGTGAATCTTTCATTTTTACGCCTGTATACCCGTAATCTTCCGTCAGCATGACTAACTGTGAACCGAGATTCATCGGTGAACAAAACTCGGTTCCAGTCAGCCCTTCTCCAGTTCAGATGACGTCGCGCCCATAACAGTCTGGCAGCACGGTGACGTTGGGTCATTATCTGACCAGTGTACGGGCGGCGTGCCCAGATTGGTTGGGCGTTACGATGTAACCGGTTGCGAATGGTCTGCCCTGAGACACCGTATCGCCTAGCAGTGACTGTGGCTGCCAATCGACGTTGACGCAAGTGCGTCAACGTAATGTAACGATCGGCTCTAGCCGTCGTTACACGAAAACAGTGAAAAATTAAAAAAAAAAATTAATTTTCCGAATAGCCCCTATCGCATGAATGGTACGACATGAACTGAATCACCTTATCGATGACAAGTATAGCGTGCACGTGCAAAAAGTGGAAATCAACGTTCCGGTCACTGGCCGCCGCTATGTAAACCGTGTGTATCGGCTAAACTCTACACGATCGTATTCTGAACATTGCCACGGTTTAAAATACATGTACTTTGAACATGTGGTACATACATAGACAGAGCTACACCAGCTATAAAACAGGGACGTTTCTAGTTTTGTTGAGTATATAAGGGTGCGACGATTAACCGCCAGATTCCATTATTCGGGATTCTTAACTCCATGGTTCGATGCACGAATATAATCTTGCAGTTTTCCAAAACTCTATTTTTAACTTGTTGTTGTTGTTGCTGTTGTGAAATGTCCATGCTTATTTTTCGCGAAACACTTTCCACTCTAAATAAAATTATTAGTTTATGTGTCATCCACAAACACATACTGCGAAGAATTTCAGGACGTTCAGTCTTTTGATTATACAATATATCATAGATGGTGACATACAAGGAAGATTTTAACTCTTTGCATGCTGGGAAATTTGTGGGCTATAAATAGTTAAAAAATAGCAGATGACAATTCATTATATTTTTTTTTATTTCTCCTTATAAATGTCATGAATATGTCTTGGAATTTCATTAGAATTGTGTCCGGAGGAGGACACAATTCTAATGAAATTTCAAGACATATTTACAGAGAGAAATAAAACATATACTCATAATTCGTTTGTTGGATATTTTCGCCGCTAGCATGCAAAGACTCATGTACCATTTGTTTCAGAAATACATTACTAATCTACAATTAAATTATTTTGTACTAATCTGTCTCATGTGGGTGGTTGGTCGGGCGAACAGGATGGCGTAAATTAACGGTAGTGATGGTTCCTCCTTATAGGAATCATGATTTGCCTGGTTTGGCCTTCTGGTGCCTTCTGGCCGTTAAACCCCAACAAAGAAAGAAAGAAAGAAAGAAAGAAAGAAAGAAACACACACACAAACAAACTGCTGAATTAATTTGTGTCGTCTGTTGAATATTTTTTATTTTCCATTTTTCTCATCAAAAACTTGGTTTGGCAGCACTTTAGTTTTCACTGAGAGAAAAGACAAAATATGAATTAACAGCAGACGACTATTTTCGGTTCCTGCATTCTAAGGGTTAACATGTGACAGATTATGTTGAGCTCCGGAGCTAGACTGTCGTACTGCTGATTGAGTTGTAACTTTGTTTAGCCTTAAATGACTTTAGCTGTTGATAGGCCATTAAACCTCAACAAACAAACAAACAAACCAACCTGCTGCATCTGTTTTCTGCGAATATTTGAGACATAGTGGCTTTAAAGTAATTCTCTGGTGAAGCCACTCCCAATGTATAAAGAAAGTGATTACTTAAACATGAATATAGAAATCAGAACACGATTTCAAAATCAGAACACGATTTCATGCATGCGCAAGTTATTTTAAACGGATGACATAGGCATCATATATAACAAATTCACATCATAATAACAAATATTTAATCAGATGAACAAAAAATAGACGCTATGAGGATTGCAACCACTGTAGACCCAGACCAGCCTGCTCAGGAGCTACACTGTTTGCCCTAAGTCTACTCAATGTGTTCAGTTCCAACATACATTTGGTCATCAAATATACGCCCATCGAGGCATGGCTAGTAAACAAGTGGAAATAACTCACTGGAAAATATTGAAAAGCATAAAGGTTCTGCCTGTTGCCGTGATAAACATAGAGCAATTTATGGAGATGTATCAAGAAGATCTCAAGTTGTTACGTGGAATAGGATAGAGAATGTCAAACTTAACCCTTAGACCGCTACACACAACAATTGTCGTCTGCTGTTGCTTTTATAGCTTGCCTTATTCCTCAATAAAAACATGTTTTGACAGCATTTCAGAATCATTTCCATTGGAAATGATTCTGAAGTGCTGTCAAGGCATGTTGTAAATTATTCTAAAGTGATCAGCAGACGACAACAAAATTAAGATAAAGACAAATGCCCCCAGTGCCAGATTGGAGAAACTGTGGCAAACTTAATTAACCCAAAGTGAAAAGTATTCATAAGCCTAGTTGTGGAGGTCAAAAGGTCATGGCCATATTAAAGACAACATGGATGTGTGACATTTGTGAACAAGTCTTGTTTATGTAAACTCCAGTAAAAACTTTTAAAGTGTGAAAAAGTTCAAATTTGTGAAGGTCAAACGGTAAAGGTCATATTAAGCGCAACATGGATGGGTGGACGTTGTTCACAAGTATGACGTTATGAAAGTTTAAACTAATCCATCAAGAGATATAGAAGTTATGACAGAATTGAGAAACTCCAGCGAACTTCTTAATGTGTGAAAAAGTTCAAAGTTGTGAAGGTCAAAAGGCCAGAGTTGACATATTTAAGTAATCTATCATGGGATATAGACGTTATGACAGAATTGAGAAACTCCGGCCAACTTCTTAATGTGTGAAAAAGTTCAAAGTTCTGAAGGTCAAAAGGTCAAGGTCATATTAAGGGAAGCATGGATGGGTGGACGTTGTCCACAAGTATACTGTGTTGAAATATTTAAGTAATGTTTCAAGGGATATAGAAGTTATAACAGAAAGGAGAAACTTCGGCGAACTTCTTAATGTGTGAATGTGAATGTGAATGTTAAAATGTGTGAAGGTCCAAAGGTCAAGGTCACATTAAAGGCAGCATGGATGTGTGGCATTTGTCCACAAGTATGATGTGTCTAAAAATTTAAGTAATCCTTCAAGGGATATAGAAGTTATGACAGAATTGAGAAACTCTGGCGAACTTCTTAATGTGGCGGACACGTACACAGACAGACTCTCGGACATAGTCCAAACACTATATGCCTCCGACTCTACCGAGACCAGGGGCATAAAAATAGCTGCCCACGAGAGGTAACTCTTCAAACCTTTTTGAAAAACAATAGGGTTCCTTCTCTTGTCAAAATAAACATACATGGCAAACAAGATCAGGGCTCCAGATAAGCTGCGTATTTGCTTAAATACCCAATTAAAATTGCCAAAAACCCAATTGAAATCAGAAGTAGCGAGTATCAAAAAGCAAAACAAATGTTATGGTACCTTTATCATGCTGCAGAAAACAATAAACAGACCACAAATATAGCACATTTTTCTAATTTTCTAAGAAAACACATCTTGGTATTTCATTAGAATTGTCTCCTTGGAGACAATTCTAATGAAATGCCAAGACATATTTTCATTTTGAAGCAAACATTCAATAATTGCTGTCTGTTGATGTGTAGTAAACAGTGAGTAGTGTGATTTTATTTTACCCAATTCAAATTTTGAAATACCCAATTGCTTAAGAAATGATGGAGTGACAATAATCAATTACTAATTACTTATCTGGAGCCCTGCAAGATGCATAGTAAATTTGAACCCTTTCATGAACATGTTGGGAAACTGTCAAGGTGTACAAGTGTCTGGAGAAATCCCCGATTCGGATGTTCTCCCGATGTTCTCACGATCTTAGGTGCTTGTACTGTATCACGATCAGAATATACACTGGTAAGAAACAAAATAAGATAGCTTTTGTCCAATCACGGTTCATCATGGTAGATTACACAGACTGATCATGACAGACCGTGATATTGTCAGTAGCTGACCGATATTGTAAAGACGCTGACCGTATGTCATGGCACTGTTGGCAGAATGACCAATTACAGGTCGTGGCACATTCATTATGTAAACGTCAGCCATACATTGACTATTTGAGGAAGAGCTGGGTAACAAATAATGGGCCTTACTGTATTGTGGCTGCGAGTCAACAAAAGTTATGTGTGAGACTGGCATAGTCCTAGATCAGAAGTAATTTGCAAAAACAAGTTGGCCACCAATGAAAAAGTAATTTACTACATGTAGGAGCATATCGTATTGTGGATGCAGTTTTAACAACACAAATACCGATCAGCATCAGGAATTTAATACTTCATAGATGATATACTCCATTTTATTAGGAATATGATATGTAGAAATCCAAAATGGCCGCCGTTTTACATTAATTCTATGAACTATGTAAAGAAACAGACACGCACGTGCATTAAGCGTAGACACCACACACATATATGAAACATAATCACAAGTTGTACAGTGGAACCTCTCTAAACCAGACATCCTGGGAGGTCCCCAGGATGTCTGGTTTAGAGAGGTTCCACTGTAAATCAGGCATATGACCACTCCAATACAGCCGTTCGTGTTTTGAGTTAAATGACGATTAAACGCATCAAGATACATGTCTACATGGTGTCCAGTTTAGAGAGATTCAATTGTTGTATAAGATATTGGTATTAACAACTAGAGAAAGTGAGCAGGGGCTAACCTATACCCCCGGCCGCTGCCTGGACCGACAAATAAAAACTATTTAAAATATTTAAAAAAAAAACTTTAATGCCAATTTCTAAGTAATTTGACCTTGAGCTTGAACATGAAGGCCATATGGGTGTGGTATGGAATGAAAATATGGATGATGATAATGAAGTATATGAAGTTTGAAGTCAATCCGACTTACCGTTGCAGAGATAATGGGTACCTGAAAATCTTAACGCAAATCTTACGGACACAAATTTCTAAGTAATTTGACCTTGACCTTGGGCATGAAAGCTGCATGGGTGTTTACTGAACATGTAGATATCACAAAATTTCCTGCTAAATAGTTGACTGCATTATATTTATTAAGTATTCAAAGTTGGTTGGCAAATTACCTTCGTTTATGCATGTACGATACCTCTAGAGAGCAGAATTCTATTAAATATATGTAATTTTCAACAGTTACTGCCATCATGTTTGTGGAACTTGACAGGTATACACAATAACCATAATGCTTCTAGCACATGTAATGTTCAGAATACTAGTGGCCACATTACGTCATAACTAGTGTTTGGTACCCACACTGATAGCTCGTCTAAAAGTTGTCAATTTATTTACATATTTTATAAAATTCCAATAAATCGGCGGCCATCTTGAATTTTTACAAGCTCGGATCAGGCTTAAATTGATTGTTATATATTTGATAATGTGTTAGCTATTAAATAAATTATGATGCGCCAAATTGTCCCTTCTAATATTGGTTCCACAATGTTCCTATGGTAGCCGATGCTTTTTTCACTGGCAGCCATTTTGTTTATACAAATTAGTGGGCTTTAGCTACTACTTTCAAAAGTCTATCATGCAGAAATTGTTCAGTACATGTGTCTAAACACATTGGCACCAGAAATGTTTGGTGCGCTCATTCGTGCAGTCTCATCAGGGCATCTGCGTAATTTCATGAAATAAATGGCGTCAAAAGTTGACTCACTTTTCAGAGTACATGCGGAATTCTATTTACATACACACTTATTTCAGCAGATTACACACTTATTATCAAAAGTGGGAGTACATACTCACAGCATTAATTTTCAAATTGAGTAGTGAAAATACTGTACAGTCGTTTCTGTCAAAATGTTCCGGGTTTATACGTGTACAAAGTGTTGTGCGTTGCGTATCCGTGGTGTTTCCGTTAGTTGCGTTTCAAACCGTGTGTCGTTTTTTTTTAATACGTTTTCGGCCATGCGTTGCGTTTCCACACTCTTGCGCATGCGCAAAAGTCGAACAAACCATGTTCAACGCATTGAGTTTCAAAAGCGTGTAATCCGTGTACAACGGCTGTAAACGTATACAACGGTTGTAAACAACGCATTGAGTTTCAAAAGCGTGTAATCCGTGTACAACGGTTGTAAACGTATACAACGGTTGTAAACGTATACAACGCTAAGGTAAACCGTTTAAGCGATTTAACAACCGTTTAAGCGATTTAACGCTTTCTTTGACGAACGGTTACACGCTTCTACATGTACACAGCACCATACAGATGAAACCGTGTTATACGTATAACACGTTTCCACGGGTTTTAACGCATTACACGTTTTGGTATGCCAACCGTGTATCGCGTAGAATGCGCATGCTCAGATCGTTCTTCGTGTGTTTATATATACTTCTAGACTCAGCAGGGCTTCTAAAATTTTCAGTTTTCCGGTTCTGGACCGATTTTTGAACTCTTAGACCGATTGAGATTTGAAAACTAGTCTTAAAAATCGGACCGAGAAAAATTGCCAGTCGGCTGCTATTTCGCTATAAACCTTGTAAATTTACCGGTTTTGACCACCAAGTAATTTATGACACATATCCGCGGGCCATATCCGTGTTAAACCAGTGTGCAGCTCGCTGTGTATTCAATTTCTCCAAATATCAATTTTTCTTAACACACGCGTGGGACAGGTGTATAGCGGATTAGTGACTGAAATAGACTGGCTTCAGCGTAAAGATACGAGAGTTCCTAGACTCGCCATTTCTGATGATGTTAAAATAAAATAAAGAAACCATGCACTGTGTTTATCTGTGTTCGTAATATTTAACCCCAAGTAACTGACACGGACTATCGGCCCGGCTATTCCATATTAAGTTAGGAACTGTTAAATTACGCTGTATTAGGGGTCATTTTTGTGTATATAAAATGTACATGTACGTAGGAATGCCGCAGATCTTGATGAGCCGGCTCACGTGATCTACAATTCGCAAACATTTTGATAAACAACAAGGTACATCTGTCGTGTTAAAAGCGTGACTCATTAGGCATCAGGGATTAGGGATCAATTGAAGTGCTAAATCACACCGCCGATGTACTTTGAACTCGATCTGAGGGTATGTATTCGCGATATTTTAAAAGGGATGAAACAAGGACGCCTCGAAGCGATCGGGGCCGAACAGGTATTCGCGTTAAAACGTTGTACACGTTTCAACGCTTTCATATAGCTACACGCTTCCAGGTAAAGCGTTGTATACGTTTCAACTCTTTCACCTCGCTACATATGTATACGCCAAAGCGTGTTATACGCCTTGAAGCTAAACGTATTACACGCTTTACAACTAAACGGTTTGACAATGTGTATTACACGTGTACGAACCGTATTATACGTTTAAACAACGTATACAACGCTTTTAAACTAAACGGTTTGACAATGTGTATTACACGTGTACGAACCGTATTATACGTTTAAACAACGTATACAACGCTTTTAAACTAAACGGTTTGACAATGTGTATTACACGTGTACGAACCGTATTATACGTTTAAACAACGTATACAACGCTACAGCAAACCGTTGCGTTCGTGTTGCGTTCGCGTTGAGTTTGCAAGTGTTGTCTATGGTGGAACAAAAACGGAGACTGCACTGTAATAAAGTTGAAAATGTACTTGGTTGAGCTGCAAACAGTGTTGTTTGCTTTTTGCAGCTCAAATAAGTGAATTTTTAAATTTGTTTTATTTTTTATCATTTGTTCCCTATTTAATAAGTAAGAAAAGCACTACATGTAATACATTTGTAAATGTAAAATACGCATTAAATTTGAAATATGGGGGTATAGCACTCTTTAAATACAAAACTTATCTGGAGCTCTGCCCCTCTGTCAGTTGACAGCCTAGGGCCAACTCTTGTAATATATTCTGATTATATTCTCCAAATTCATACTTGAAATCAGACAGAACAGAACAGAACATATCATTTATTATAAGCAAAGTCACCTCTGGCCACATGCAAGTGGCATATGAGAACATGCTGCTTCATTAATATAGACAGGCCGAGACCGAAACAGCTTTGACCTTTGAGCTATGGACCTGGGTGATCACCATTATCCTACCTAGAAAATTCTGAACTTTTGCCCCCCCCCCACCCCACCCCCGCATCACAACTCTTTTTTTAGACCTAGTAATAAGAGTTTCTCAGAAAGGCAGTTACTCATTATGAATCTGTGACGATGAGACTTCATTTTACCAATTTAAATTACATAGCTGTTTTTTATGATCTATGTAAATTTGATTTCCGGAATGTGCTTAAACTTGCAAATGACTCGAGACAGTTTTCAAGTTGCGATATTGTGATAGAAATATAAAATTTAAATGTCATGTTTGGTAACTAACGGTTCACAGAAATCCAAGGTTTATTCATTCTATGGGTTCATGTTGAAGGTACACAAAGTTTCTAACAGAAGATTTTAAATCTTATTCATTCTTTCTTTCCGCATAGAAGTATATAAAACGGACGGACGGACGGACGGACGGACGGACGTCATTGTGATCACTATGTCTCGCTTTCCGCAAGCGGGCTCGACAAAAACATGGTTTGACAGCGCTTCAGAATCATTTCCAATGGAAATGATTCTGAAGTGCTGTCAAAGCATGTTGTAAGTTATTGTAAAGTGCTGTCAAAGCATGTTTTTGATGATAAAAATGGAAAATAGAAAATAAACAGCAGACGACAAAATAAATAAGATAGCGGTGTAAGGGTTAATATACATAGGCCTTTTTTAGACTGCACACATGCACAGGCTGATCAGGGACTATGTTGGACTATGTTGGTCACAAATGTTGTAAGGTCCTTTATTCGCTGCCACGTTACCCTTTCGCCCCTATTAAGTAACTGAAATGCAATTTGATATGTTAATTTGCAACCTATCCAATGATCCCAACTCTTTTTTTAGACCTAGTAAAAAGAAGCTACTCATTGTGTTTTTGAGTGGTTTTGTTCTCAAAAATATGAAAACATACTGGCAAAAAGTGCAGATCCTGATGAGACCGGCTCATCTGGATCTACACTGTTTGCCAATACCATTATACAGGTCTGTCGTATTGAAACGGTTAACCCTTACAATGCTGAATTAATTTGTGTCGTCTGCTGAATATTTTTTATTTTCCATTTTTCTCATCAAAAACTTGGTTTGACAGCATTTTAGAATCATTTCCAATGTTTTTTACTGAGAGAAAAGACAAAATATGAATTAACAGCAGACGACAACTACAGGAGCAGAGGTCCTGGGGTACAATGGTTGCAAAAGCATTTCGACTATCTTTCCAACGACACACCCCAGAGGCTGCAATAGACAAACTGTAGAACACGATAATAATTTGATCTCATGTCATCCTGCCATTCCCTAGTTCACCGAGTAATTCCATTTAAGTATCGAGGTTTTGTCGAGTTGGTTTCCTGTACAAATGACATACGCTAAAACGAGCTCTTTATCATGACGTCTCGACTGAATGTATGTAGATCTTGCACGCAGTATTACAATTTGGTGTTGGATGAAAATTTGATTTACAACTTGGATCGTGACTGAACTTGGTTGCGAACAAATGATTCATTCCGCAATTAGAAAATGCCAATATATTTCGTACGTTTCGGATTCTTTCTAAACTCACTCACCTTGTTTGAAAAGAATGCGGGAACCGAAAATAGTCGTCTGCTGATAATTCATATTTTGTCTTTTCTCTCAGTAAAAACATGGTTGGGCAGCATTTTAGAATCATTTCCATTGGAAATGATTCTAAAGTGCTGCCAAACCAAGTTTTTGATAAGAGAAATATTCAGTAGACGACACAAATTAATTCAGCATTGTAAGGGTTAAAAAGACACTTATTACAACGGATATCTTATCACACTAACAAAGCATCCATTTAATTTTAGAAACTAACCTCCTATTTGTTTGTTTGTTTGTTGGGGTTTAACGGCCTATCAACAGCTAAGGTCATTTAAGGCCGGATCAATGGGTTTAGTACTAAATCCCATATATTACCTGTACAAGTACATGTACATGTTCAAGTACATGTACAAATGGGGGGAAAATCCCAAAATCAGAACTGAATATTTACAATAACAATTAAAACTATATATTCAGCCCTGAAATCAGAATAATCCTGATCTGATGCCAGGTCCTCGCCACACCAGAATCACTTGGACCCCTCCCAAAAGCAGTAGGATCAGTAATAATCTTACTACTTTTATAATGGGCAATAACCCAATTCAACTCCCAGGTAACAAAATAGCCAAAGATAAAAACGTACCTGAGGGCCAAACCAGGCAAATCGTGATTCCTATAAGGAGGAAACCCTACCGTTAATTAATACGCCATCGCGTTCCGCCGACCACCACCCACTATAAACTAACCTCCTAATGCTTGTATGTTATTGACCGATTTTTCGACGGAGTCATACTCAAGGTGCATGATCACGTGGTTACAACAACAACAACGCCGCCCACTCCAAAGTAAGTATTATTTGATATTTTCCTTAATATGCAACAGATTTTGATGAAATATGGCGCAGCAAACGCGTCTTCGTGAGATGCATTTGGTGGTCTAGGGAGTTTGGCACAGACTTATGTTGTTTTTGCGAAGAATCGATTTCCGTGTCGGAGTGCCAGAAATCGATTCTTCGCAAAGATGACAGAAGTTTGGGCGAAAACACAGAGACCACCAAATGCAGCTTAACAAGACGCGTTTGATGCGCCATATTTCATCAAAATCCGTTACGTAATAAGGACACTATAAAAGAATACGTACTTTGAATCGGTACTTGTTGTTAGTACCACGTGATCATACACCTTGATACTTACTTTAAACAATATATATTACGTAACAATGTTACAGTTAAATGCAACTGTCAATAATTCATGGGATTTGACCGAAATCATAACCTGTCATGGTCACCTCCCATCGCGAGTCCGATACTTAAGCTATCGTCCTAATACAAGTGGAATCAAGAGAACAGTATTCTCAGGCCACAGAAGGATTACATCCATTTCTATTGTATGTTAACCCTTTTAACACCACAGGCCTGTATTATAAGTGGTATCGGCAAAAAGTGTAGATCCAGATGAGACGGCTCGTGACGAGCCGTCTCATCAGGATCTGCACTTTTTCCGAGTAATTTTCATATTTTTTAGAACAAAAACACCCCCTTTTAATAAATGGGCTAGTCTGAGAATCATTGTGTGACGATTGGATTGGTTGCAAAATTAACATGTCAAGATCCAATCCAGTTACTTGGGGGTGAAAGGGTTAAATGTACATTGATCACCAGTTATAAATAAGTGTGGCATGACCCTCCACTACAGCCTGTATAGCAGTTTTTTGCAAACAGTGTAGATCCAGATGAGGCCGGCTCGTACACTTTTTGCAACTAATTTTCATATTTTTCAAGAGAGAAAAAAACACACCCTGTACATAAATGGACTAGTCTGAAAATCATTTTTGTGGTTGCATATCGAAACCCATTCCAGTTACTTTGGGGTGACAGGGTTAAATGTACATTGATCACCAGTTATTAAGTGTGGCTTAACCTACACTTAACCTACACTACATCCCTAGACTATATAGCAGTGTCTGCAAACAGTGTAGATGCAGATGACGAGCCAGCTCGTGATGAGCTAGCTCGTGACGAGCTGTCTCATCGGGATCTACACTTTTTGCAAGTAATTTTCATATTTTTTAAGAGAGAAAAAAACACACCCTGTACATAAATGGACTAATCTGAAAATCTTTTTGTGACGATTGGGTTGGTCGGAAAATTAACAAATCACAGTCGATTCCAGTTACTTGGGGTGGAAAGGGTTATGTTTCAGGGCTGAGACGGCATCTCAATGTGCCAAATACTAGACACTAACTAAGGAGCATGCTCGCGTATACTGCATACAATGTACATATCGATGGTCTGGTAACTAGTTACTAGTTACTAGTTACTAGACCATCGATATATCCTATCACACTTACAAAATTATCTTTATGTAATATAGAAGAAGAATAGTTTATTGCATCGAGGCAACTGCCTCATGAGCATACATACATCACTATGGTATAATTACGTACAATGCAAGATGGCGTACAATGGGTAAACTACAGAAATGACTATCGACAATGAAACCTAGGACAATTTTCTATGAACGATGTCCTTAACACGTTCATTAGCACGTACGGTTGTGGGGGCGGTTTGGGTGATCCTTACATGTAATTGTGTTAAGAAAACGGAACCCAGAAAAAGACGAGGCGGCCTCGTCTTATCTGATGACAATTATACCACGCTATAATAGCACAATCAGACAGACAGATTAAATTACATTCTGGTCAGAAGAATGTGCTTGATGGACTCCAGTGTAAGTTGGTACGAGTCATCATCACCTACTACTACTAGCCTTTGCACCGCTATCTTAATTTTTTGTCGTCTGCTGTTTATTTTCTATTTTCCATTTTTGTCATCAGAAACATGCTTTGACAGCACTTCAGAATCATTTCCGTTGGAAATGATTCTGAAGTGCTGTCAAAACATGTTTTTATTGAGAAATAAGGCAAGATTGCCTCGGTTCGCCTTAACGTGGCTACGGCCCTGGTATGGTATATGTTCTACCATTATGAATGCTTGAGTTGGTGATCATTGTAGATAATAAAAGCTCAGTGTCCACATTAGCAATCTCTTAACAAAAACTATTTTGTAAATATATTTTAAGAAAAATCACACATGTTCGTCTTGCCGTGATAAACATGTATACCGAATTTGGGTACGATCCGTCAACTAGAACCCGAGGTATGGCGTGGTCAAGGATACAGAGCGAAAATTAAAAATGGCCGCCAAGGGGAGATAAGTCATGGGGAATTTTTGAAAATGAATATGTTTCCTCGTATTGCCGTGATAAACATGTATACTGAATGTGGTAACGATCCATCAAGTAGAACCCGAGTTATTGTGTGGTCAAGCTGTGCCCACCCGCCAGCCCGTACAAGGTGAATACATAATACGTGCCGTCTAAAAACTGATCTTCAGACAGACGAACAAAGTGATGCACAATGGGTAGGCAGAGCTCCAGATAAGCTGCGTATTTGCTTAAATACTCAATTAATATTGCCAATAACCCAATGAAATCAGAAGTAGCGAGTATCAAAAAGCAATAACAATTTTGTAGTACCTTTATCATGCTGCAGAAAACAATAAACAGACCACAAATATAGCATATTTTTCTTATTTTCCATGAAAACACATCTTGGTATTTCATTAGACCTTGACACAATTTGCCCCATCATAAAAGTGCGTGGTGACAATTATTTTGTACACAGCTATGAGGGTAGCGATCCTATATGGCTGGCACACACCCCGAGAATTATCTCGAAATAACAGGGAGCGGTGTAATTATTGTTCCCAAAAGTCAATTTTCTACTATCTTCACGTGCTGAGATGATGCCCAGTAAATCAAACTGCCGTAGGAATCCCGATATTAGAAATATAAATATTTGTGTTTTATCTTGTATTTGGGTACGAACAGAGAGACAGAAGCCGGGTTCAGGGATGAGAGCCCACATTCAGCAAAATAGTCTGAAATCATCGCAACAAAAGCCCCCTACCCACTCGTAAATGTATAATATTTGAGCAGATGAAATGTGAAACATTTTGAAATTTCACATAATGGAAGTCTGAAATCTGCCTAAAGGAGTGAAATTTTCATACCTGCGGGTTGTACATCAATTCAGACGCTCAACCAAAAGTAATGAGCCACAGTAGGTTTTTATCCAAGGTTTGTTTCTATAAGAAAACTAATTTTAGAATTTCAATATTTTTCTGCTGCTGCATGGCTGACAAAATGGAACATACAGAATTTGTACTTGTTAAATTATTATTAAATTATTATTAAATTTACATATATTTTCAACAAATATAAACCTTCCTACCCAATCAATCTTATTCCAAAATTTGGACGAGAATCTATTAACCCTTACACCGCTATCTCATTTTTTCAATAAAAACATGCTTTGACAGCACTTCAGAATCATTTCCAATGGAACTGATTCTGAATTGCTGTCAAAGCATGTTGTAAATTATTCTAAAGTGCTGTCAAAGCATGTTTTTGATGATAAAAATAGCAAATAAACAGCAGATGACAGATAGTAGAACCAGCTAGTAGAGCGGGAAACAAAATTGTATTTCATAAACTCCAGTGCCGGGATCGAGGATCAAACCCGGGCCGCCGGAGTTACAGTCGGAGGTCGTAACCAGTCGGCGACAATTCCAACTCTGGGGCCAGTTTCACTAAACTTCTTACGACTAAAATGTTCGTAAGTGCAGATTTAGAATAGTCTGTAAATTTCAATTGATGGATTTACATTTATTGAGCATAGGCTGCATATGCAGCCTATGCTCAATAAATGTAAAACCAATACTTGTTTACAAGAAAAAAGTTATTGTGAAATTTACAGACTATCATAATTTTGCACTTACAAACATTTTAGTTGTACAAAGTTTAGTGAAAAAGCGGCCCCCATATCCCTACCCAGGGACGTTAAGATGTGTAAATCACTATTATGATCTGGAACTATGCAGGTCACAAAGACCATACGCCCTATTTCTCCAGACACGGCCATGTACAATGATGCCTACACAAATATCCACCATAATGATGGTGATTTATCGGTAATTGTGGCAGTTGCTGTCCCTCCATGCTGCCTGATCCCACCATGGGGACTTGTTGCCGTGTAAAGCAATGATGTGGAAGGTGTGGAAGGACCATTTAGTTATAGGCCGCCCGTCTGAGAAAAGATGCCTTAACGCTTAGACCGTTATCTTATTTATTTTCTCGTCTGCTGTTTATTTTCTATTTTCCATTTTTATCATCAAAAAAACATGCTTTGACAACACTTTAGAATAATTTACAACATGCTTTGACAGCACTTGAGAATCATTTCCATTGGAAATGATTCTGAAGTGCTGTCAAAACACGTTTTTATTGAGAAATAGGGCAAGATATAAAAACAACAGCAGACGACAATTATTGTGGGTAGCGGTCTAAGTATTAAAGAAGTTTTAACCCATTCCTTTCGGAATACACCTTTATGGGTATGAAACTTATTAACCCTTAGACAGCTACACACAACACTTGTCGTCTGCTGTTGCTTTTATAATTTTCTTATTTTTGAGAACAATAACACACCCCTTTTCATAAATGGACAAGTCTGAAAATCATTTTGTGACGATTGGATTGGTAGAAAAATTAACATATTACAATCCATTCCAGCTATTTAGGGGTGAAAGGGTTAAGTCAGCATGGTACAGGTTTATGACAACTTTTTGTCCTGGCAAGACACCTACGTATCTTATTCTGTGCAAGACTGGAGAAATGGGGCTTATGGGTTTTTGCGACCAGTGTAAATCCAGATCAGCCTGTGCATCCGCACAGTCTGATCAGGATCTACACTGTTTGCCATTCCATCAATGAAGTAATCATCATGCTTCTGATAAGCAATATAGATCATTATCAGGCTACAGGTGCCCGTTTCACTAAACTTCGTACGACTAAAATGTTCATAAGTGCAAAATTATGATAGTCTGTAAATTTCACATTAACAATGTTTTCTTGTAAACAATTATTGGATTTACATTTATTGAGCATAGGCTGCATATGCAGCCTATGCTCAATAAATGTAAATCCATTAATTGAAATTTCTAGACGATCCTAAATTTGCGCTTACGAACATTTTAGTCGTAAGAAGTTTAGTGAAACGGGCCCCAGGAGTGTGCTATTTGATCGGGAGCTACACTGGTCACAGATCCCATAATCCTCATTTCTCCAGTCACAGCCGAGTATAACCTAATTAGTGATAGAACAACATTTAGGGATTGGTTACTAATACATACAACCTATTGTCTGATTTTGAGGCAGTAGAAGGGAACATAATACTCGCACATAATTGGGAGCAAGTGAATATAGCATTACAATCAGTTCTATTATGTTTTACATGGGTGTTGACCACGAGCTATTGAGTGCGTTCAACTCATATGGTCGAAAAAGCGGGCATATGTTGCTCTGTATGGTAATAAAATAGTTAAAACCCTTTCACCCCTAACTGGAATGGATTTTGATCTGTTAATTTTGCAACCAATCCAATTGTCACAACATGATTTTCAGACTAGTCCATTTATGAAAAGGTGGTGTTTTTGCTCTCAAAAATATGAAGATTACATGTACTTGCAAAAAGTGCACATCCTGATGAGACGGCTTGTGACGAGCCGTCTCATCAGGATCTACACTGTTTGCCAATACCACAATACAGGTCTGTGGTGTCGAAAAGGTTGAGGTCAATAATGGACAGACAGACTTGTGAATATACAATGTACATCCCTACTAAGCAGTGTGTATCAGCGGCCCGTTTCACTAAACGTCGTACGACTACAAGGTTCGTATGTGCAGATTTAGAATAGCCTGTAAATTTCAATTGATGGATTTACATTTATTGAGCATAGGCTGCATATGCAGCCTATGCTCAATAAATGTAAATCCAATAATTGTCTACAAGAACACATTGTTAATGTGAAATTTACAGACTATACTAATTTTCCACTTACGAACATTTTAGTCTTACGAAGTTTAGTGAAACGGACTCCAGATAGGTAAGATTTAATCACATTGTGTATGTCATTTATTGCAATTTTGACTGTAAATTTGAAATGACAAAAATGTGCAGAACGCGTAACAGTTGTTGATCAAATGATACTTTATCAAGGTGTGGGTTCGCGTGTTTCCGAGCGGCGTGACATCATCTTTTCTCGATTTGTTTAAATTAGATTTCCTTTAATATCTTTCTAATGGAATTACATATTTTTATGAAATATACCGCAGCAAATGCGGTACACGT